>CM070681.1:10000000-10600000 GCA_036346265.1 Melocanna baccifera
AGCAGCTGAGGCAACTATGGAAGGCACGGAGGGTCGCCGGAGTCCGCAACACCTCTCAAGTCTCAACGGGTGGACCCGGAGTACCCCCACTCTACAGGCCTACAACAGAGTGCCTGGCCGGAACACTTTAAAATGCCTACCATAGAGCCATACAAGGGCGACACAGACCCCTCGTGAGTTTCTGTGCGTCTACGAGACGACAATCAAAGCAGCAAGAGGGATGACTCCACAAAGGCAAAGGGCTTACCTCTCGCCCTCCAATGGGTAGCGCTTTTCTGGTTCTTTACCGTCACCCCTGACTCTGTATACGCATAGGAGCATATCTAAAATCTCATGCACAACAACTTTCAAGACAACTATGTTGTGGCTATGGACCAAATAGTAAATGAGGGGGACTAATATGCTGTGTGTAGAATGAAAAAAAATCCTTGCCCCTTTGTTCATCCCGAGGAGGCATATATACATGGCCATAAGGCTTCCTTTACAATTTTGCCCCTAACTGTGGGTACTACTTTTAGGGTATATATGTCTTTTACATATCTTATTGGGACTCTTGAGCTAGCAGGCTGAATGGATGTAGGTGAGGGTCTGCCCCACAACATATGTAGAGTGGGTTGACACTGAATAGCTCTTCATGGTAAGTGTAAGATCAAGGAGGCCGACTAGAGGGGGGTGAATAGGCAGCTTTAAATTTTCTTTAGTCAAAACTGAGGTTTATATGTGGATCAAAATGGTTTTTTCTCAATTAAAACGTAAATCAACTAATATCACTAAGTGCACAAATAACTAAGTTTATGTTAAATATTTACAGTCTTAGAAAGACAATCAATCAATTTAATTCTATAAATATAAATTACTTAAATATAAATTGAGCATAAGAGAACAAACCAAAATAGCACGATTTCTTTTTACCGTGGTGTTTAGAGACTTGTCGGTTTCACCTAGTCCACGTTAAGGTAAGCCCAAACGAATTAGACCAGCTCCATGAATTAAGCCAAACACTTCAATTCCACTAGTGATAACTCTTTTCCGCTCTGGGTAGGTGAGCTCTAAACTTCACAATACGACGAGCCTTTTCACAAAATTCTTTAAAAAGATCACCGGACAAGATGGCTCCAAAGCTGTCTAGGAGTCGGCAATCTCCAAAAGTAACAAGTTAAGTCTCTTGCTTGGCTCTTACCACATGCAACGAATGTGTAAGCCTAAGTGAATATGAAATCCACCTCTAAATGTAACACATGCAACAAGACCTCTCCCCTTACTCATAAGGTGCAACATATGCATAATTAAGAGGAGAAGCTCATACTAGCTCAAGAGAGTGAAATAGAGTACCAAAGATAGTCTTTCAACCGGCCAAAAGGGTATTTATAGCCCACACCATAAAATCTAGCCATTGCAGACGAAAACCCCCCAAAATCAGTATTTGCGGTACTACCGCCATAGGATGGCTAGTACGACCTCACCTATTGTTCAACCATAATTTGGGATTAAAAAAACTAGCCATTGGAATATAGCACGGTAGTACCGCACTCACAAGGCCGGTACTACCGCTGAGCGGTAGTACCACTCAAATAATGCGTTCTATTATTTTCTGGATTTTAGCATATATGACACTCAAAAAAAATAGTTATAACTTTTGACTTCGATATCGGAATTAAGTGATCTTGGACTCTATGAAAAACTTATTCAGAGAGCTACACAATTCACCTATTTACATGATATCAAACATATTAGATCAATACAAAAAATCATAAAAAGTCTAAAGAGTCACTACCATGGTTTAAGTCCAAAAAAATAGTAACAAACAATCTTAGATTATACCAATAGATAATGCATGACCTCTAATAACTTATAAAACATATTTATATAAAAATAAGCAAGTACGTGGACTTCAACCATTTACAGAATACATTTACAAAGTATAGTCACATGTTATGAGTATTAGATACATGAGCTTCAACTATTTGTAAAATAAATTCACAAACAATAGCATTTTACCACGGACAGCTAGAGTAAGTGAGATTGAGCTATCAATACATGATAAGACTCAAGCTATTAGATAAGGTCCCTCTTAATAGTACGACAAATCTATACTAGCAATACAGTCTTCCAACCAACAACAAGACCGGTAAAAGACTAAGAATACATTCTTAGTCTTAACTAATTATACCTTTGATTTAAGCATCCTTTTGAAGTTTTAATGACACACATTTTTTACTTCAAGTCTGAATCATTGTCTTAATATGCATCAACCCATAATGTATCTTTCAAGTGACATTTATCAACACATGATGATATTTCACTTGACTTGATGATTTTTAACACATGAAGCAATTCAAAGTCTTCATCGTCATGGAACATAACTTATTCATCTAACACATGAAAAATGTTAGTCTCACAATGTGATTATTATTAATTACCAAAATGTACCACTAATTCATAATGGTAAGTCTAGATTTTTCAATCTTTTTACTTTTGGTAATTGATGACAATCATCACAATTACAAATAATTAAATATAAAGCAATATGAGTATATATGAACTACACAAATTTTGTATATGCAAAGGATATGTTTCAAAGTAGAGATCCTCAATATACGTGAAAAACAAATATGGATCAATACTAATGAAACTATAAAATATAGAGCGAACTCTCCTTAAATGTGTACACATAAAAATGTGTAATAAAAACATGTGCACATATTCAAGTTAGACTATGGTAGAGTTTAACCTATATTTTGGATCCGAGAAATGCAACAAAATACAAGAATATGACGTCGCATGCATGCTTCCATAATTTTCACCTTTTCATCCAACTGAGACTAAATAATATCAAACTCAACAAATAAGTTAGTCTTACATTTAGATTTGTCATTAATCATCAAAACCAATTTAATTGGAACTTGAACTTACAGTATGACAGGAGCCAGGGGAGAAGCTGTAGGCCTATTTTTGACGCTTCGCGAAAGTCCGCTGCTAGATGAAGGACATGAATGATACAACTATCATCAACGTGGCCATCCAAGGTCTCTAAAGGGGCCCACTAGCCAAGTACAATGCGCAAAAACCCATAAAATCAGTGGCTAAACTCTTCAACAAGATGGAGGAGTATGCTAGGATAGAGAAAGACGTGATGCGATGCATGGTGGATGTCGTGCCACCCACCCCCAAAGCCAAGCCTGCCCTAGTGGCAACAAAGGAGGACCCGAACCGCGAGCGCCCTTGAAGTAAATATGTCTTTGGCATCAAAGCCAAGCCTGTCCCGGTGGCAACAAAGGAGGACCCGAACTGCGAGCGCCCTTGAAGTAAATATTTCTTTGGCATCGAAGCCAAGCCTACCCTGATGGCAACAAAGGAGGACCCGAACCATGAGCGTCCTCACTCCAAATATGTCTTTGGCATCGACGGAACTGAGAAAGGCAACACCATCATGGGTCGTGACAATGGAGGATGGGCCGCAGGCGTGGGAAGGGGCGGGGCCATGACGATGGGAATTAGCAAGGGCTCTGGTCTGAAGTGCATGGCCGTGGAGGACACCTCATCTGTAATTGCTCTTCCATCGTGGCCCTCCATGAGAGCATATCCTAGGAGCATACCCGCACATCAGTGCGTCGATGATAGCGCATGTACAACAACACTTGTAGGCACCCCTAGCCTAAGCCCCCCGATCGTGCTACGAATCCAGGACCCCGAAGCTCGCCCCCGCCGAGTGATCAACACCATCATGGGCAGATCGTCCCTTGATTTCCCTTTCGAGAGGCAATGAAGAGCCTACGCTTGATGGATCCACCATGTTGACGCGTACCTGGTGCAGGTGGTACCGAAATGGGCTCAGGTGGACATCACCTTCAGAGCAGAGGATGCCTTGGGGGTTGACTTCCCCCACTAGGACCCCCTGGTAATCATAGCCAGCATCGCGGGCTGCGATGTGGGGTGAGTTCTGATCGATGGAGGCAGCTCCGTGGATCTCTTATTTTTAGACATCTTCGATCAGATGGGCCTCCTACGAAGTAGACTGGAGCCACTAGGCATACTCCTGTAGGGCTTCGGTGAGTGGCCAGTCAACACATTGGGACAGATAGCATTAAAGGTTGTCTTCGCGCAAGGGGAGCACAATAGACACGAAAGTCATCACCTTCGACGTAGTGGACTTACATTACCCCTATAACGCTATCCTGGGAAGGGTCAGCCTCAACACATTCGGTGTGATCCCACGCTATAATTACCTATGCATGAAGCTCCTGGGACTTGACAGAGTCATCATGGTGTTGGGCGACCAAGATCTCGTGTGACAAATCAAAGTAGGAGCACAAAGCCCACATCGAAAAATGCACACCATGAGCGAGGGACCCACCCCACCCTTTGCCTTAGTATGGACGCCCAAGCCGAAGCCCGAGGGTGACATAAAGATGGTGCCGCTCCGATCAAAGGACCTGACAAAGCAAGTATCGATTGGAGCAGGCCTTACCCCTGAGGTAGAGCAAAAGCTCATGACCGTGCTTCTCAAAAATGCAGAAGTGTTTGCATGGTCACCTGACGACATGGTAGGGGTAGACCGCTCCATCATTGAGCACAAATTGGTGGTACACCCTGATGCAAAGCCGGTCAGACAATAAATGAGGTGGGTGTCCCTCGATAGGCAAGAGGCTGCTAAGATGAATGTGACCAAGCTAAAAGGTTCTGACATAATCAGAGAAGTGGCCCACCCTGATTAGCTCGCCAACCTTGTACTGGTGAAAAAGACCAACAGAAACTGGTGCATGTGTGTGGATTTCACTAACCTCAACAAGACGTGCCCTAAGGAGAACTACTTGTTGTCGCATATCAATCAGCTGATCGATGTGATAGTGGGACGCGAGTTGATGGGATTCCTCAACGTGTCCTCTGGGTACCACTAGGTACAGATGGTGAAGGATGATGAGGCAAAGATGAGGTTCATAGTTCCTGGCAGGACATACTGCTTTGTCAAGATGTCATCGGGCTAAAAAATGTCAGCACCACCTTCACCAAGCTCATCGCACTCGTCCTCGCATCGCAGCTGGGTCGGAATGTCAAAGCTTACATCAACGACATCATAGCCAAGAGCCTCTAGGCGGTGTCTCACGACATGGATCTCCAAGAAACATTTGATAATCTTTGATGGGCTGGCCTCAAGCTAAACTCAGAGAAATGTATCTTCAGGGTTTGGGCGGGCAAGCTCCTCAGTTTGCTAGTCTCCAGATGAGGAATCATAACCAACCCCAATAAGATCAACGCCATACTCTCCATGAAAACCTCGAAGACCACCCAAGAGGTCCAGAGGCTCACGGGTTGCATAGCCGTCCTCAGTCGGTGTTGCGGGCATTACCCTTTTTTAAAATGCTATGTGGTTCGGGCAACTTTTAATGGACGGACTAGTGTGTGCAAGCTTTTCATGATTTGAAGGATTACCTCGCCAAGCTTCCTTGGCTCACGTGACCGACACTAGAGGCTCCACTTTTATTGTGCCTCGCCACGATGCCCCATGCAATTAGTGCAGTACTAGTGATGGAGGACGGTTCTATACAACATCCCATCTACTATATGTCTGAAACCCTCCAAGGAGTGAAGACGCGGTACACTGAGCTCGAGAAGCTCACTTACGCTCTGCTCATGGCTTTGCATAAGTTGCGGTATTACTTCATGATGCACATCATCATCGTAGCCTCATCCTTCCCCTAAGGGAAATGTTGCGAAACAAGAATTCCACGGGCCGCATTGGCAAATGGACATTGGAGTTGGCCCCCTTCTCCATCACCTATGTGGTGTGCACCGCGATAAAGTCACAAATACTAGTAGACTTCATCGTTGAATGGACCCCTGGGGGTCAGCAAGTCTACAAACAACCTTCAGAACCAGTATGGGCATTGCACACAGACGGAGCATACTGTGCTGCATGCGCTGGCATAGGGGCCATTGTAACAACACCCAAGGGCCAGAGCCTCGTGTATGTCACGCATCTCGGCTTCCCAGCCACCAACAACATGACAGAGTATGAGGCACTCTTATTCGAGCTACGAAAGGCAAAGGCACTTGGAGCGTAGCGAGTCCTTGTACACATGGATTTCCATCATCTCATGGGGCATATCGACAAATCCTATCAGGTCAAGGACCCCGAATTAGCCAGGTACCTCGCAATGGTTAGGGCAAGGGAATGACATTTCCTAGGGACCACCGTCAAGTCAATACTGCAAGCTACAAATAGCGAGGTATATGTCTTGGCAAAAGCCGCCAGCTTGGGACGAGAGCTGCCCGCCGGTGTCTTCTTCGAAGTCCTAGCTTCCATAGTGGTGCCACACAACTAGCCGTAGATGCCTTGTGTGCTGCACATTGGGCAGGAAAACGATTGGAGACACCCCATCATCGCTTTCCTCAGGGAAGTAACGAGCCAAACGATCCATGCGAAGTGTGAAGGATGATGCACCGAGTAAGGGCCTTCGAATTAGTGAAGGGTATACTATACAAGCGTGGCATATGCACCCCGCTCATCCGCTGCTTCTCGCGCTGGGAGGGCCAAGAGCTCCTCGTAGAAATACACGGAGGTCTGTGCGGCTCTCAGCCCTCATCAAAAAGGCCTTCCGTCAAGGCTTCTACTAGCTAATAGCAGTGTTGGACACGAAAGAATTGGTCCGGTGATGCCAGGGATACCAGTGGATGGGGAGGTTATCCCATGCTCCTCCTAGTCCCCTTCAGCCAATCCCACTGATATGGCCACTAGCTCGCTGGGAGATTGACATCATTAGCTCATTACCCCCTACCCTCGAGGATTGCCGGTTCGTCATCGTCGCCTATGACTACTTCTCCAAGTGGGTTAAGGCTATATCCCTCGCAAAAATCACCTATGCGATGGCACAAAAGTTTCTGTGGCAGACCATCATGTGCTGCTTTGGAGTTCCTAGGGAGGTCACAGTAGATAACGGCCTACAATTTGACATGGAGGCATTCTGTGCTACGCCTCTGTAAGGCACCCACAGTCCAATGGCATCATAGTGTGCACAAAGGGCACAATCTTTGATGGCATCAAGAAGCGGTTGGTCGGCCCACCCAAGGGGAAGTGGTTGGAGGAATTACCTAAGGTCCTCTGGCCATGCATACCATGGTCTCTTGCCCGACAAGCTTCACCCTGTTCAAGCTACTCTTCGGGGACGAGGCCATGACACCTGAGGAGCTCAAGGCAAAGTCCTACTGAGTGGTAGCCTCTCTGGTGTTGAATGAACGCAACATCTCACTCGACCTTGTCAACGAAGACCGGATGTAGGTGACGCTCAATATCACAAAGTACCTCTGCATGACGACAGCCTCATATAACAAGATGGTCAAATCACGGAGCCTGGTGGTGGGGGATCTCATCCTCAAAAATAGTGAGAAGCAAATAGCCAAAAATGGCGTTGGCCTCACGCTTAAGAAGACGCGACAACATCATTTAATGCCTAAGCAGCGGGCGCAGGATTCTAAGGGACGTGCATCATGTGGGATAGACATGATGATTCATCTCGCGCAATCGAGAAACCAATCACTACCACGTGGGGCCCAATAATCGTCGCCATGTTTGACCAGGTCTTGGGGTCCACATGTGCCGACACGGTCGACATCGTTTTCGGCAAGAATTCAAAGCGGTAACTTTTTAATGGGCCGAAGAAGGCAAGGAACACTGAGCATGATCTCGGCCCACAAAAAAGGCCACTTAACCATGAGTCTATTGTTGGGAAGTGGCCCCCACCTTAGCCTAGTCAGTCCATTGGACTAGTAGGCCATCCGGCTAGCCTGGCAGGGACTAGAAGCCAGGGAGAATGCCATATTTACCCCCACACATGTAAACCCATATATACGTATTCATGTAACATTGTTATTTACTCGTATAAGTAAACTCACATACAGGTTTTTGTATAACAAACCCCCTGTTTCTATAAATACGCCTTAAGAGCGCCAGGAAGGGGCAGAGCTCTCTTTTTTAAACAAATCTAAACAACACTGATTTCTCTCTCTCCATAGTTTGTAAGACTTGGAGCAGCCCCTTCATAGCCTCCCTGTAGCCCATTTGTTTACTGTTTAGTTGGTAACCATAGCAGTATCATCGCATGGCGCCTTAAGAAACAATTATTGCAAAAAGAAAGCCATAAGCGTAGAAATCGTATGTTCACGGGTCTAGCATTTATCCTACTCTTCAAAAGCTTTCCAGAATCTTACGGCATAATCAAGATGTATAAACCTACATGAGTACTGGGCTACCAGCAACCTCAGAATTACATCTTCCTGAAACACATTTACAACAGAAAGAGCTAAATAGGGGGCAAAAGAATAACGAATCAGCATGATATGGAAAGGAATATCGAGACAAATAAAATGGAGTCAAAAGAAACTTCTGAGACCATAACCATATTCACCTTTTCATGTTAAAAACCCCATATTCACCTTTTCATGTTAAAAACCCCATCTTATCTTTTTCCAAAACAAAGATAAGCCCTAAGAAGGGGGAAAACGCAACATATTCTTTCAAAGGGCAGCACAGCCATGCGCCGACAAGACCGGACACACATTTGGTACTCCTGGGAAAATGATGACGAATCCTAAACTCCTTTCCAACATGCAAAAAATTGTCAGAACTATTTGCGAACCACCTCCCCAAATTGCTGGACAAGCGTCAATAGAAAAAATCTCAAGACTTGTTAATCTAGACAAAACTCATGCCAAGACTCGTTGCTATCTGTTCTCAGCATCAAAACATAATCAGCGCCATCGCCCAATGATCTGACTAGCCATTGCATTTTGCAAAAAGCTCCTGTGGCCTCTCATAGTCCCTCCCTACTACCTGCGTTTTAAAGCATCTGCTACAGATTCCCATTATCTTTAGCCCCGGTATGGCTTCTGCAGTTTCTCATTTTAGCTCTGCCTTAAAAGATAAAGGAGAACGATCTTGATGTTAGCATTGGCTTCCATAGACAAAAGTCTCTGCTCCAGCTCCTTGCTACGCCTTACCTACAGAAATTTGGAATTGGTGTCACAAATAAAAAATGTTGGCAAACGTTTTTAAATAAAAATAAATAAAGATTGCTGTCAAGCTCAAACATTATCGGATTCCAGTTTTGGTGAAATGGACATACTGAACACATAATCACTGGAAAGCGAAAACATTTGACCAATGAGAAAGTAAGGATGCAAAGAAAGACTTACACACTCAGCAATCTCTTCCAAACCCAAAGGTTGAACTTTTTCATCTTTACTCCAGCCAAGAGATATCAAGAAAGCCAATTCCTTTGCATTAAATATAATTTCAGCTGGAAACTCCTCATCTCCTGGTTCAGTAGCCTCTGATGATGAACTAGCTTCCTCATTGGCAGACCGGGATATCTTGTACCCATCATCTGAACCTGCAGGTGCTGACGACGAACTGCCTTCTGCATTGTCTGAGAAGGACACCTGAAATCCTTCATCTCCTGTGTCGGCGAATTCAGATGATGAGTGCTGAGATCGCCCATCTGCAATGTCAGCAGGTTCCGAGGATGAATTGTTCTCCTCATTGTCAGACAAGTGTCTCTGAAATCCCTCAGAACAATTTGCTTCTTCACAGAAACACTTTCCATTCCCCATACACTTCATTCTAGAATGGAGCAAGGGGGAATCTTTTCCACGATTAAGACAAGAATCCTGCTTCGCATCAACTACACTGGATGGTTCACAGCCTGACTCAATGACAGAGCTTGACCCATTTAAAGACTTGGTCCGCAACGACTCAAAAAATCTATGCTTATCTCTTGCATTTAATTTTCTATCGCCATATGCACCTTGCAATAGAGACAGAGGAAGATCATGGGTGGCAGCCTTAAACTTTTGGCTGACAAATGGCCTTTTCTGTGGTTCCACTGAAAACACAGGAGCTGGAGGAGGGCTCACAGGATTGCCTGGACAGTCTTTCGCAGTGTGTGCAGTACCATTTTGCTCTCGGCTGAGGATTTTAAAGCTTCCTGATAGAGAAAGCTTTGAAAGATCGGTTTTGGCTGGAGCTCGAGCAGAGCCATTGGCGGGCAGTATTGATGATTGTTCTGTAGCCTTACTAGGACCAGTAGGATATCCATTTCTTGCACCTTTTGTTTTTGAAGAACTTGTTACCTGGATAATGTAGCATATACATTAATTCGGTACTGCAGAACTTCACTTACTTAAAAAAGGTGACACGAAACATAACCAGAGCAAGCAAATGCAGAGCTGCTTAAGTCCATATTCAAGATGCATGGAAAACCTAAGATTATATTCTTGAGTCATTTAAAAACACACATTCACATGTTACATTATCCACAATAAACTGCAGAATGCAATTCAGAGCAACCTTTAGCCTTCCCCAAAAGAACCCGGGTTTGTGGACTGGTACACCAATTAATTGACATGTGAAGCAAAACCTTGAATAACTTTCACCATCAATTTACGAGTCATCTACCATCATGTAACAAGTGCCCACTAAACTCACCCAGAAAAAAATCACAACTATGGCAATTCAGCAGTTGTTGATAATAAGCCTAAATGCCTAATGCATAATATTTACTATTTAGAATTTACTTTGATTGGCAATAATGCATATATGTCCATGCCTTAACATAGACAATACTGAAGGTGTATCTGTCAATGCAACACAGCCATATTCCACCGCCAAAACATAGTTAGATCACCACATAGCTACTAGCTAGCTACAACATAACAATAAGGAATCTCCTAGAAGTATTATAAAGTTGTGTTATGTTCAGGTAATAGCCAAATATGCAGTCATACTAGAGGAAAGAATGTCATGTTACATTTTGCATATACCAAGAGGCAAATGAAATGTCCCAGATTATAATTTATACCATTTAAAAATTTTAACTTAGATAAATAATGCCATAACATGTCAGACAACATGTTCAATGTTTTTGTTGGTGGAATGAAACATCCGCTCAGATCAGGAACAATGCTGTTTGTGTAACAACTGTGGTAGGAAATAGAAAATGTCCAGTTCAACAACAAGAATTCTTCATAAATCCAAATGTTGCTGAAGTATTTGATTACTACAAGTGCCGACAAATATGGAAAGTGATTATGCTCTTGCCAAAGGCCAAAAGGTAAAACACAAATATGATGGCAGGCAATAGATACCTACTAAATGTGAAACATTCTTCTGGTGCAAAGGCAAAATATAACTTACAGAAGATTTGCTTGCTGGAGATGTCATAGGTCTTAGAGTGTTCTGTCTCAAAGTTATTTCTTCAATCTTCTGGGCCTCAATTGATAACTGGAAGGAAAAGAGTATGCATATGAATCCAGAGAACCAAAATTTGAATGGTCAAGATCTATCAAAGAGCACATTATAAGCATCATGTCATGGTTTTCTACCTGAGGACCAAAGGAAATTCTCTGAGGAGCTTGCATCACAGTCCCCGCCATGCTTAATGCAGTCCCACTGTTTGGCGCTGCTTCCAGTTGTTTACTAGGAGCAGCGTGTGATAAAGAAGATGCAAGAGGGTTTTTCTTTGGCTCACTTGATACAGGAACATCTGCTAGCACAGAATTCCAGCCATCTGACGCAGTAAATGGAGGTAGGCTCTGAATTGGGGTGGTGATACCAGGAGATGGGACTCTGCTTATGTCTTGCCTTCCATTCTTGTCCTCAGAACTAAGCTGTGGGAATTCTCGTTCAAACGTGATGCCAACAGTATTGCTTCTAGAGGTACTACCATTATTTAGACTAACTACTCCCTTATTCCATGTGTCTGCCTTCGAGCGAGCACGATTCAACCTATCCCTTTCAGGTCTACATGAGTTAAATGACTCAAAACCATCACGATCTGCTGTAACAGACCTACTCTCTCTATCACAGGAATCAAAAAACTTCTCCCGCTCCCTTTCCCTGTTCCTTCCAAAATTTGCATAGCCCCTTGACTTCACCATGCCATCCCGGTCAAGCCGCCGGGCCCCATTTGAGCCTGAAGTCCTCCGTGACACAGACTGCTGTGAACTCTGGTCACGATTGTGCCCAGATGAACGGTTTCTTGATGAACCACCCCTACCTTGATAATCTAAAGCACCCAAGAAAAGACATGTTAGTAGAATATATGACAGCTTTGCAACACAGAAAATAATGCCACTTATAGTTGATACAGGTGTATGAAACTACAATGGCTCGGCCCACTCGAGTTGAGAGCCATTCTACATAATGACAATTTTGCAGACAAACAGTTTGTTCATAAGAGCATGTAGAAAATCATGCTAATTGCAAAAAACTAGTAGTTCCATAACTTCATTAGAAAAATAGTAGTCCTGAAAAGCCATAAACACTTGATTCATGGGTGATGCCTGTACAAGAACCATCTGAACAAGCACTACAATGATACTGCCATCCTTGATGCAAGAATGTCGTTTACTTATCAACATAACCTAATCACTTGCATTAATTGGTTAAACAGTGCAACGGTCTTCCATATAACCCCCAAAAAACTACTTCTCAGTACAATATTGCATATGGTCCAATTTCAAATGTCATGTCGTTTTGGCAAGGTGGTTTTGGTTTGCAAATATTTGTCATATTAGTTTTTCCTCGGAAACTTTCCAGCAAATACAACAATTAAATGTTAATTGGTAGTAGTATTAGACAGGTGTATAAAACATACGTGTTGTGGGGGTGGTCTAGCCCCCTTGACTAGGCCTTGCAACTGGCTCAACATGTAATATGCCCAATAGCATAAAGGAATGTACCAATGTATCCCTACCTTTTGTAACTATTAAAGGGTAAGATGGGAATCTCCCATCCTACTCCACTCATATATATAAGCCCCCCAAGAGGGGTATGAGGGGCCAAATCCACTCATTTTCCATATACCAGCTCTCTGTGTTGGCTCTCTCGTTCTCCTAGTTCCACATCCCCATAGAGAAAGGGTACTTGTACCTCCCTGAAGAAGGGTACCGGTACCCACTGTTGTGCTCATGTCACAACAATACGCCATAAATTAAGCATTAACTCCTTGTTTGATGCACATATAGCAAAAATATCTAGTTTGTACCAGAAGATGTATATATGTGATGAGCTTTCCAACAATGTTACTATGCTTACAAATTGTCCAAATACCAGTAAAACATCAGAATCTCAAGTTCCATAACATTCCAATTACATCAATCGATTACATGTATAGAATCCAAGCAATAATTTGTTACTAGTTGCACCTTATACCACCTAAATCACCACAACATCATTTCACACTACAGGAATCATTAATACTAGGAAAGAACATGTGAATTCATCAGCAATTACAATAGTTGCTCCATCTCAATCATGTAGTCAGAACCACATGCCAATTCAACAATCTCTACCTTCAGAGCGAAATCACAATAGTAAGTTAAAAACCAAACAAAAAGAATATTAAAAAAGCATTGGTTCCATGATCATCACTCTACACAAATACCACAAACCCTAATATCATCTGAAGCAATTTCCCCAATATAAGCATCACATTAAATAGGAGTGCCTAGCTCCAGCACGAATCAAAAAGCATCGGTTCCACAACCAATACCCCAATGCCACAATACAATCTCACACACAGCAATTCCGACAAGGCGTTACATTACATTTATAGCACCGCCAATCCGACAGAGACAAACACAAAATTAGCAAGGCCAGCGAGCTCACCTGCGAGGGAAGAAGCTGCACCCCAGAGGCTCACGGTGCCAGTGGACGTGACCGGGCCCTGCATCAGCCATTGCGGCTTGAACGCGGGTAAATCCTGCTCCATGGCGGCGGCGCCACTCACCATCTACCCACCGGTGGCGGTGGAGAGGCGGGATCCTTCTCCACCGATCCAATCCGCGTCCACCAGCCCAATCCACGTCCGCAATGCGACACTACCGCCGCCGCAGCCAACCCCTCCCTCTATCTCCTCATACACCTCCTACTTACAACCAATCACCGCATGGCGGCGGCCTCCACGCCTCCCCCCTCGCGGGGACACCGATAGCTCCCAAACCCTAGCGAGGTAGCGCCTCGCCTCGCCACCCAACCTCCTTCAAACCCTAGCTAGGGCTCTCGCGAGAGGCATCCCTAAAAATTACCCAAAAATCACGAGAAAAAATCGGGCCACCGCCTCCGATTGCCCTCGTATTGTATCACACGGCGCCTCCTCTCCGATTGAACTTCAAATTCTCTGGGAATCAGGCCGCGAGGTGGGCAGCGGGGTCGTGTCGTATGGGCGGTTCTTTCGCTGGCTCGGCGAGTTGCCCTTGGCGAATTCACGCGGCCGGCGGCTGCGGGGCGAAGGGGAGAAGAGGAAGCGAACAAAAAGCAATTTGCAGAGGATTGGGATATATTTTTGGGGGGGTTTTATAGGATTTGGCTGCCGCGGCTCTTGCTGGACTTTGACACGATCTGGATTAGTGGTGGCAAACGGGCGTCCGGCACGGCACGGATCCGACTTAGACATAGTTTATTTAGGCGACTAATAAATGAATTGTATCGTATTGATTCACGAACTGATAATTGAGTTCAGATACAGTCCATAATTATATTTTATCGGTATGGATACGATTAGAGCTAAACGGATTTTACCAGTACGGTTAGCCTGTTTAACCCAGAAAAAAAGAAAAAATAAAAAATATATATAGAAAATTAACAAAAAATTATAGAAAATTATAAAAAAAAATTACACAAAATTGTAGATATTGCTAATCATCAAGATAATTATTATCAATGATATAATGAGCTATATTAATTTGTTAAATTACATTGCATGGCTGCCTCGTTAAAAACTTTACCGTACAGCGTGTCTTACTGTGTCGTGCCATGCCTTACCGTGCCGTGCTGGCCCAGCCCATGAGCTAAACGGGCCATGCTGTACTAGCTCGGCGTGCCAGCCGCTCGGCCTAGGCACGGCACGGTACCCTAGGCTATATCGGCACGGTCCATCATCTAAACGGGTCGTGTCGTGTTTGGGCTATGCCTACAATGATGGACCTCATGCTGGCCCGCTACGGCACGGTCCATTAGTCACCTCTAATCTAGATACCTATGGGAAAAACGTAATTTATTTTTATCCATTGGGAAATATTATGTGGATACAGGGGCGGATCCACACGTCAGGCGGGCTAGGTTAGGCTTTAGCTCGAGGCGTACAATATTTATCAGTGCAAAGCTGAGGTAATTGTAGCTCGGTACAGGGTATAAATCTTATAGCTTAGCTAATGTTATTCCTAGTATCCATTTTCTAGCAAATTCAGCTCGGGACATGATGTAATTTTAGATCCGTCACTGGGTGGATAAGTAGGTCAATATAAAGAAAATGCTAGTAAGGATTGTGGGTATATTTAAGGGGTTTACTAAATTAAGCATAAAGGATTCGATGTTGCATGTTTCGTTCACAAATAAATCCTATGCAATTTGTTTTTCCCTTTCTGCCTGATGCAGCGAGAGCAATCCCTTCTATATTGTATGAGATATGATATATTATACCTACTTCCACAAGTTTTAACACTTTTTAGGGCATCTCCAATGCTTAATATGGCATTAAGTTGGGTTCACTTTGCTTGTTGCAATTGCCACAATGTTTAGTGCTAGGAGGAGGCCTCATGTTTTAATAAAAAAAACAAAAACTCAACCATCCATTTCCCTCACCTTCATCTCTCTCTCTCCCTTCACACCCAGACTCTTTCTCGCCGCCAACCCTTTCCCCTTACCTGCTTCCCGCTCGCCACTACCCCTTCCTCTCCCGCCACCTCCCCTCCTTCTCGCTGCACTAGCCCTCCTCTCCATCGTGGGTAGGGATGGCAACGGGTACCTGAAACCCGAATACCCGATGGGTTTTACTCGATAAGGAGGCGGGTATGGAAATATATCTTCACCCGCGGGTATGCTAATGGGCAAGAAACTCTACCCATCGGGTATGCGGGTGCGGGTACGGGTATATACTACCCGTACCCGCATACCCGCGGGTAAAATATACCCGGTCGGGTGTATACTAGAGATAGCAATGGGTACATATACATGTGGCTCGTATATATATATTCGAAATGAAACCGATGGAAATACCCGCGCCCGTATATACATGTGCCTCGTATATACCCTTATCAATTCGGGTATGGGTTACCCGTCGGGTATAAATACCCGCGCGGGTGCGGGTACGGGTAGGTTTTTATACCCAGGTGCGGGTACAGGTATTGTAGCGGGTGCGGGTGCGGGTATCGGGTACGGGTGTGGGTTGGCAATACCCGACGGGTATCTACCCGTTGCCATCTTTAATCGTGGGCCACTCCTCTCTCTCCCCTTCCAAGTCCTTCCTGTCGGATCCAAAGATAGTGGGCCTTCCCAAGCCTCCTGGAGCTCTAGGTGCCCAAATCATGTGGTGTTTTCATCAAGCTCTCTAAAAGCATCTAGGCTCTTAAAAATTATTTTAGTAATTAATGATAATATGTGAATATGGGACTAATATTTTTGCTAAGTATCATATAGGTTCAGTCGCTAATGATAAAAATGACAAATAAAAATGTATGATAAAGGTCAACATAAGGATTAAGATAGTTCAAGATAAATGTATAAATAGTCTAGATTTATTTTTACAGTTCTTGGGGAAAAGGTTGGAAGACCAGATTATAAGATAATTGACGTACTATTAAGAGGATTCATATAAAGTAACTTGAAAGTATGTTCCTGTGCCATTTGGATCAATTAGGATCATGCATATTAAATTTGAAAATCAACTGTGCTTTGTCAAAAAAATCAAAAGTACAAGAATGTGTTTAGTGAAACTACCGGGTTCTAGAAGTACCAGCATGTACACAGCGGTACTACCGAAACTTGAAAACATCGGTACTTAAGCGGTATGTTTTTTCCAGAGAGCACCCACTTGAACACTTAGGATCCCTGATATTGGTAGTATTAAAAAATTAATAGCGGAACTACCACAAAACGGTATGACCGCACTCTAAAACGGAACTATTGGACCTTGGAAGTACCGAAAATTTAGGCAGTATGTTTCCTTCCAGAGAGGGATAACTTTGGTCTCAAAGAAATCAACAGTACCGCACCATAAATTAGAACTATCGCGATTTCAACGCTGGTAGTCCCGCGCTGACTTTTAAATGGTTAGTTTTGATGCTTTGACATAGTCATTCCGCAATTTGCACAACAGTACTACTGATTTCCTTGATTTTTCAGAATTATTTTATGGAATGACTATATTTGGTTGGTGGGAGAATAAATACTCCCCACCAACTCAAGAACGCAAGAAGAGACTTCATTGGATATCCTTGAGCATTGAGCATCCTTCCCACACCTCAGTTTCACATTGTGCATTCATTTGAAATAGTTAAACCACATCAAGTGCATTTCATTTCTAGATTGATCCTTTAACACTTGATCACCGTCAAGTGAAACTGTGATCTATTACTCCTAGTGCTTGCCGGCACCAAGACGATTGGTGGAAGATTGCAAGGTGATATTTTTATGAAGATTGTGAAGATGCCCAACACCAATTTGTGAGTGGTTTGATGTCCACCATCTTTAGAGCGAAGGAATGACAACCAATAGTAGATTGAGGAGTTGAGGCTTAATTTGTGGAGCCGGTCCAAATCGCTTGGGATTTCCTCAATGTGGATTAGGGGAACCGGCAGGTTTAGAACACCATAGTAAAACAATGTGTGTCAATTGGTTATTTCTTTGTCTCTCTTTTCGCACTTATATTTGTAGCATATTGTCATAATTATGATTGTTTATATTTGCTTGTGCTAGAGATATTTGTAAATATTAGTTCTTGTGATGCCTTAAGTTACTAGAATTGTGTAGGTTTTATTTGCATTGAAATATTACCTAGCTAAAAATTGTGATAATCAGATTTAGAATGCAAGAATTTTTATAACCTCCTATCCACCCCCTCTAGTCGGTTATCCTTGATCTTACACTCTCACAGTGCTCAGGCTATCATCGCTAACATCATCTTAGTCGAGTTCCTGTCAGTGGTGGCAACAGCAACAGCTAGTGGTGCAGCTACTCCATTGCATTTTTTATTTCTTGTGGTTGAGTCGGAAGCTTGAGGTCACCCTTAAGCTTTTTCTTCATAATGCCAACCCCCACAAATGCTTGAGGTCGACCTCAAGGATGCCATGGAAACCTTATGGCCTACTTTTCTGCAACATTTGTGTGTGCCCTTACCACCTCCTTTAGCTAAGGATTTAATGTTCTTGATATTCCATGATTGGCATTGCACTGTCTTCCATATGCATGTGATGCATGCATATTAATTGAAAGGTCGATTCCTTTAATATCATCAAGAGTGTAACCAATAACCGGTTGATAAGCACTTAGAATTTCCAATTATTTCTCTTCTTCTTTTAACTAAAAGGTGATTACTAATAATAACAAGGCAAGTAGTTTTTTTTATCAAAAATCCATACCTTCAATTATTCGGAAGAGGTTTTGATGAGGATTAAGGTGGTTCTAATAACTGACATGTTGACCTCACCTGGTGCAACTATCAAGGTCCTCAACTCGCTAATAGTGTGACAAATTGGTTTGTTACCAATGGGTCTTTAGATGTAATAAATTCTAGAGCAACTATACCTTCTATAATAATTAGAGGAAATTTCAATGTAAACATCTGGGCCCTTAATTCAGTGTTTATGTGGTTTTGGTGATTAATGACTCCTAAGTTATTAAGACTAACTTTGGTTTGAGTGCAATGAAGATAAGTTAGGTCTTGATGATGAATATATATTGTTCTTGGACTTTCATGGACTTGATGATAGATATGTGTTGTTCTTAGACTTTCATGGATTCCCATGTACGCAAGTGATGCCAAAGCATATTTTTCTTGAAGATTAAGGATCTTATGGCTAGAAATGATCCAATGAGTCGAGTGTGGATCATTTTAGTTAATAGGTTTTTGCGTTTGCTTTAGCTATACTATTAAAGGGCTTCGAGGCTAGTGGCTTGAGCTTGATTCGGTTGATAATTAATTGTGGTACGCACTATATCTTTCTAGCTTAGTTGTAATCAAAGAGTCAATGATTAGGTTTTGGTTGCGAGGATTTCAGAGTTTGGATCAAAAATCAACTAAATCAGATAATTCAATGGAGGCAAATTATCCAGGTTAGATGTACCATCGAGGCGTACCATCTGTCCAAAGGGGGTGTTTTCTATGTTTCTAAAAATTTGCACAGAGATAGACACTACTACAGAGGAGATAGACACTACTACAGAGAAAGCCATACTAGATGCCTCATCATAAGTGGTTCCTCGAATATGTAATTAATCAGTAAATTTGTGTATCTGTGATATATCTATCTATTTGTGATCAATATCTATATATCTATGTATTGTGTGATATACCTGAAATATCTGTGTATTTGCTTATTTTTAGATAGCATGGCTAGCATTTCCCGAGGCTAGCCAAAAAAACAAAAAAAATTAGGTACAAGCCAAACTATTACAGGCGATTTTTTAGTATAAACCATCTATGAAGGCCGACTATCACAGACAGTTCTATGTACCAACCGTCTATGATATATTGACTATCACAGATGGTTGGTGCATAGAATTGTCTGTGATATCTGACATATCATAGACAGATTTTAGTCGCACCCATTTGTGATAGTCGTTCTTTACATACGGTATACAAATTGTTTGTGATGACCGCCTGTTATCACAGATACAAAAATTCATATGGTTGAGAAACCGTCTGTGATGAGGATTTAGAACCATCTGTGATGACTCTTTTGTGTGGTAGTGAGATAATCTAGGTCAATCTGTATCATTGGGCGTACCATTAGTCTAGAGAGGGCATTTTTGGTGCCCATAGAATGTTAAACAAAGGCGTATTATTTGGGCTGAGGCGTACTATTGAAGCATATTATCTATCTAGAGAGGTTGTTTTTGGACAAGTTGAGAGGCAAGTGATATGAACAGAGGTGTACCATTGGTCCAGAAAGGTTCAATTTGAGTGAATCATCAAGGCAGATGATCTGAGTCAAGGCATAGCATTGACTCATACTATTGTTCTAGAGAGGCTCTATGGGGTAAACACACAAATACGGATGGTACAACTCACTCAGGCAGATGATCTAGGTCGAGGCGTATGATCCAGGTCGGCATAATAGTTAGTTTTTGAATCATTGGAGTTGAAAAAATTGAACTGAGGCGGATGATTTGGCTCTACAGGCACTTTTCAGAAAATATGTTAAACGACTAGTTTTTGAATGTAGAAGCTATATAAGTGGACTATGGACGTTTAAGTTAACTCTCTAGAGACTCCAAAACATTGACTTGCATATTGGAGAGTTCAAGGGCACTCAAGAGTTTCAAGTTGATATTTTGAAAGTGTGAAATAGTATATTACAACTTAGTGCACATCACTCTAGTTGCTTGACCTTGCTAGGTTCAAGTGACCTGTTTGGACTTATTACTCTTAGAATTCGGTGATTCCTAGACAGTTTGGTGGTGTGTTCTTGGTGGCCTTCTAAGAGCAACTCCAGCAGTAGCCCTCAAAACAGGGCCCCTACTTTTCATTTGAGGGCTCTCCCTATTTTTGAGGGCCCTGTTTTCTGGGCTACACTCCAGCAGAAGCCCTCAAAACAGAGCCCCTACTTCTCAATTCTCTCTATTTCCTCATACACTATATGCATATATATGGGACAAAAGCACAATACACAATAAAATATTTATGATTTCACAATGAGGGACAATATGTAAATTTATGAATTCAAATACGAATATTCAAATTTAAATTCAAATTTATTCTGAATTTAAATTTATGAATTCAAATACGAATATTCAAATTTATTCTGAATTTAAATTTATGAATTGAAATACGAATATTCAAATTTAAATTCAAATTTGTTCCGAATGAGGGACGTATTTAGTCAAATACGAATAAATCTGAGTTTAGGGGCTCAAGTAGGGGGCCCCTAGGAATGAGGGCTTGGAGGTCTCATTTGAGAGGTCCCTATTTTTGAGAGCTCAAGTAGGGGCCCTGCTGGAGTTCAATTTTTTTGCTCTGGCTCTCAAATTTGAGTTTAGGGGCTCAAGTAGGGGCCCTGCTGGAGTTGCTCTAAGGAGGAGCTTGTAGAAGGCACTGAAAGGGTTGTGAAGGTCAGGTTGTCAACTAGTTTCACGTGTGACAAATTGTAGTTCCTTAGTAATAATTGCTCTTAAATGTGTAGTTCTCTGAAATAGAAAGATAAACGTATGGTTTTCTGATAGTTATATCATAAAAATTGCAGTTTTGCAAAATTTACTCTTTAGGATTTACAGAGCACACCTCGGGTTAGATAAGTTTAGTTTTTGGAAGTAGAAACCCTGTGCAATTTGTGTCCCATTTTGCTTGAGATTTGGAAGATCAATTTTATCTTTATAAGGTTGGTAAAAAAACGGGAAAATGCTATCTGTGCACGAAAGATTAAGGCTTCTTTTGGCATTTGCAATGGATTATGATAATCTAGTTTGGTTAAACCGCTTTAGATAATTTGGTGTTTGGCTACCTTTTTTTCTTCATCAAGTTGCAAATGGATATATTATTGTGTTCCAGAATATATGAAAACAAAATATGAGAGGACAACCATTGGATAACCGAATTTATCTAACTTTAATCTAAATCACCAAACAAAGCGCTAGACTTTTCACAAAAAACGTTTTTCATAGAAACTATAGAAATAAGCATAATACATCATAGCACAACAAACCACAAAGTGAGCCTAAAACTAGAGGCGGAAGTAACTTTCTTTGACATATCTTACTAAAAAATGTCTCCTTTATTTTAAAACATCATAGGTAAGTATTTATACCAATGAGTTTCATTGGGCATCTATGCAATAGACATTCGTAACTGAAGCATATTTATTTATAAAATGGTGTGTTTTTTTCTATCAGATAGTGTGCATATTGTAGCAAAAACATTACTTGTTGCATCTGCAAGCATTTGTAACTCCACCTCGCACAATACATAGACCAAACAAACAATATTCAATTTACGTGATGTTTTAGCGATGGTTTTTGGTTTTTGGTTTTTTTTATTATAGCTGACTTTTTTTTACTGTATCTGAGTTAGTGGATAGTGTAGTGAATAGTGAAAAAAAAACTGAAGTTTTTAAAAACCAAAACGATCATGACAATATTGAAAATCTTAAAATTCTATCACATACTCAAAATAGCATTCAAGTTAACCAGAATCAACCAGTTTGTTTTTGTAATTTTCGACAGAGCTACCCACGCTTGGGGCTGTAAAAAAAGAAAACTCAAACTCAATAGTCAACAAGCTACTCGAGCTGACTCGAGTGCAAGCCAACTATTTACCATATATATGGATTACAAATACTATTCCTGTTCTTGTTTAATGCTTATACATGGAAATTCATTATTGTCCATAAAAAATACCATTGTTGTCTGTAGGCTTAAATAAATCTTTTCAGTGGTGATTGATGTTTTTTTTCTAACGTGAGTACTTATATAAATAAATTAAATACTAATAAATCACTTTAAAAATACTATCTTAATAAACTATTTTAAAACATCAGTGAAAATCTATTTTTATTTAAGATAATGTACTAGTAAAGTGCCCGTGCGTTGCAACGAAAAACCAAATAAAAGTGATACATACTATCAAATATGATCTCAAACTGAATAATAAATATCAACTTAAAAAGCAACATATTGATGACAAATGTAACATAATGACATAAATCACCAACGCTATGTCCACATTATGATACAGGGGAATCAACATACGTAACTTTGCACTTCCAAAGTCACAGAGCTTGACTTGATGAGTGAGAGGATCAACCTGTATTGGCAAGCAAGAAGAGGCCAATTCCCCTGTAGATACTGCATGGCGGTGCTCATGTCCTCTTCCATCATCTTTGCCACTGCCGCCCGTCACCCGCAGCCGCCGCGCGCTCTGCTCTGTGCGCTGCTATTTCCTTGGTTGCCGTGCCATTTCCACCGCCGCTGTGTTACTCTTTCCGTTACTATTGCCCTGCACGACGATGCATCTCATAATTGAAAACCACAAGCAACTATTTACCGATCAACTAATTCTCATTCCACTCAACTCTAATTTTTTTGCTAAAATATCTGGTATGGTAGCGACTGCTGATTACCTCTGAGGACATGCTCGCAATCAGAGGCGCCATGCCTGCCGCTCCACCGAGCCGGCTCATGCTGAGAACCTGCAATGCTCAACTGAACAGAATATCAAGATAGAAGGACTGAGACAAACACAAGAGTATCTAGGCAAGTACAAGGAGCTTTTCTCTCAGATAGCACGTTAGCAATGCCTATCTGACAGTCAGGGAATTTACAACACAACAACAAATAAGTAGCTGAGCTCACCATGTGCCTCTGAAGCTGTTCTTTGCGCTTCATGAAGTTGAGGCAAAATTCACAGAAGAACAACCTTGGAGAGTCATTATACTCTGGTGGGAAAGGGGAGAAATACCAAATATCTATTTCATATCTCCCAAGTTCTATCTTCGCTATATCTTTCACCTTCGTGAACTCTTCATATTCCCGCAAGCTAGCAGCATCAAGCTCCTCGTGACCTTGCTACAAGGGCAATCAAGATCAAGTGAACAATTACTTTCAGCCCATTAATTAAAAAACAAGATATAATTCCAGTACAAGACAATCAACGAATCTAATTATAAGTATTTATTCCAAGAATTTCTCCAAAATTGTTAGAATTGAGGAAGAACCATTATTTGTGGCCAATGAATAGCAAATTAAAGCCTGAGGTACCACATTCTGATAATAAATTTTTTCATAAGAATTTGACTGAAAAGTAGTAAAATTATCCACAGTATTAACAATCCTTCACATGCCTCCACATGTGTTTCATCAATTTTACATTTCTGGTGTCATGTCATCTTCAAGCTTGTTGCCTGAGTAAATGTCAAAAGAGACATATAAGTATTCTTTCGCATAAAGGAGAGTTATACATGTTGCTTCAGGGAGATTATCTCAACCAACACCATAATAGCACAACCACAGATCTAATGTTAAAGCAAATGGTACGAGTATCATTAACATGTAAAACACCACAATTGAACAGCATACATTTCCCTTACCTTATCTTCTACCTTCTCATCAACATCGGTCTCGACAATATCAAGATCAAGTTTAACCCACTCATCGAGCCTCCTATTGACTGCAAGTTCAAATCATTTAAATACGATTAGTAAGCATGGATAAGTCAATAAATCAGAACAAGCGCAATAACTCTTCAGTCCAACTCATTTCTATAACAGCACAACTCCGTAAGTCCGCAATACAACACACTGCAACTATTCGGGAAATGCTAAGCTCCCATTCCAGCTAAAATTTCGCGGTAGAATTGTGCGATTATACTAAAACTCTTGACCACGGGAGCAACCATCCCCTGCACGCACAAAAGCAAACATAGAGATCAATTTATCACAAGAACCCATCGCATTCCATAAACTATAAATCCAATTAACCATTTAAACCCCAAATTTTCCCAACTTGAAGCGCCATAAACCTAACCCTAGAAACGAGGCATCCTTATGGGGGCGAGGCGGGGAGGTTGCTTACACTCCGTGTAGTGGACGTAGTACTCGTAGTCGGCGGGGGAGGAGGAGGACTTCCGGCACTCAATGACCTTGACAGGGTGGAGCTTCTAGTCGCGCCACCGGCACATCACGCGCGTGCCCACCTCCAGCGGCAGATGCGACGCCCACGCCGCGGACGCGGACGATGACCTCGGCTGGCGAGGATCGAGGCGGCGTTGTCGTCGAGAGGACGGAGGCACCACCGGGAGGGGAGCGCGGAGTGGGAGGAGGGAGGAGGCAGCGCGGGGGGGGAGCGGAGCGTAGTGGGAGGGAGGGGATGAGGCGGCATCGCGGGGTGAGAGGGAGGGGAGGAGGTGGCGGCGGAGCGGAGGGGTGGGGGAGGAGGCGGCGGCGCGCGGGGTGGGAGGGAGGGGAGGAGTGGTGAGGTGCACAGCACGGAGGGGAGGGGAGGGGAGGGAGAAGGCGACGCGTGGGGTGGGGAGAGGGGAGGAGCGGCGCGTGGGATGGGGAGAGGGGAGGAGCGGCGCGCAGGAATAGGAAGGGAGGTGAGGAGAGACGGTTCGGATTTAATCTCGTAATCAGATCAAATAACTGAGAAGAGAGGAGTGATGACAGACCAACCATCAATTGCTTCTTTTATAATAGTAAAGATAAACCATACGCCGGAAAATAAGCCATTCCTCTACCTCTACCGGCCGAATCGAACCTGGCCGAAGCCGCCGAACCCTCCCACCTTCTCCGCCAGCACCGCCGAACACGCCTCCTCCTTCCACCGTAGCCCGCCGCATCCAACTCTCCTCCTCCCCCTCTCCCCTATTGGCGCGGGGGTGGAGAGGAGATCCATCCGGATTGATCTTCTGTTGGTAAGCTAGCCCTAACTTGCTTGGATTCATCTCCTTCGGTCTAGTTTGTTCTGGTCTTCGCTGCGAGCGATCAAAGTCCAAATCTTTCTGGGTTTACTCCAACCGGTTAGTGTGAATTTGCCCTTTTTTTATTGGAATACTCACTCCAGCTGCGGATTCGTTTGACGGTGCTCCACTTAGTAATCCGTCCATCCACATGGTTCGGTTCTTGTTCTTCAGGGCGCGCAAGATCTCAGTGCGCTCCTGTGCTCTGACGCCATGGGACGCAGGGTGAATCCACGGTCCGCCCGCTAGAAATGGGAGGATGAGTGATCTGTTCCGGGGGAGGGTGCGCCATTTTATATAGTTGTTTGCTCTGTTATTATGTACTAGCAATTTATGTAGGACTTTACTATGATTGGTTAGAGGGTTGCCTAACCGTCTGATAAACTGTTGCAACCTAGCCTGAAAGACAGAATCATTTAGCAAGGAGTAATATGGAACGAGTGGAACAACGAGTGTTAGTCAATCTGTCCAACAATACGTGGTCTTTTTTTTTCACTCTCTGTGCCATATACTTGTATACTTCCAGGAGAAAATGCTTTTTTTATCCTTGAAGTTGTGTTTCATATTCGGTTTTTAGGACCAGTATTAGTAACCTTGAGCATTACAGTCAGGGTTGGGTATCATGCTCAAGAAACTCACTGCGACTACTAGTGAAATGCAGCTTTTTTTGGGTACCTTGTTACTGAGTCTCGGGAGTTGGATCCACTTGTACAATGGTTTGTGTTTTTTCGTTTTCTTTGTCAAAAGATTCTGAAATGAGAGTTAATTGTGGATGAGTGATTGATTGTTTCGACTGCTAGTATGGTGAATGTTGTATGCAGCTTATTCCCTTTATGGTTTAATACTTTATTTTGACGAAACCAACCACCTTTTGTACCTCTCTGGTTTTACAATGTTGCACTACTGAAAAATACGCTGTGTGTTAGTTTCTGTTTGATTTATGTGAACATGTCCCTGTTATTCTTTTTTTCACACTTCTAGTGGTGCTTGATACATATATTAAAGAACTGCAAACATATACCTATTTTTCC
This sequence comes from Melocanna baccifera, assembly GCA_036346265.1. Taxonomy (NCBI): domain Eukaryota; kingdom Viridiplantae; phylum Streptophyta; class Magnoliopsida; order Poales; family Poaceae; genus Melocanna; species Melocanna baccifera. The sequence goes on from CM070681.1 coordinate 10,026,474, forward strand.
ATATACATGGCTGTGATAATCAATTTTATGTGGCTGTTTTGTTTGTACTTTATTCCCATCTTTTATTGATCATTTGGTAATTCAGATCCGAATATGCTTGCACATCTCAAGTGCTTGATGGTATGTAAGTGTGAAATGTGAATTATTGAAGTTCACTAGAGGGCAAAATTAAAATTCGTTCATCATGTCATATTGTCTGCATTCAAGGTATGCCTAGCATGTTTTATCAAAAAGGCTTGTAGAGTGTAAACTACGAGGATCACAAAACATGTTGTTTTGCTAAAATATTCTTTTGGGGACATTTCAAAAGTGGAAACAATCGTTTTTCTGAAAACTTGAAAACCTTTTTGGTTTGATGGACAAATCAACATAAACAATTCTTTTAAAAAAATCCACTTTTTTGTAACTTCAGATCACAGCAGATCAAATTGCTTTTAGCTTTAGCTTCATTTCTCATTCACTGTGATTGCATTTTTTTTACCAATTTGTGCATTTCTGTAAGTGATTTTGAGGTTACGTGACATGTGCTATATTAAAATATAAGTAGCTATTGTAGTGGTGAGAGCTAATTGGGTAGCTGCTCTTCGAGCCGGATGCTCCTTGTCCTGCCTGGAATACTAGCTTATAATCTTAATATTTCTGCAAATCCTTTTCCATTTGGATAAAAACATTAACTTACCTATAGAATTCCACTATATATAACGTTGATGTTCTGCCAAAATGTGGCAGAGCGGGTGAAAGGCAAGCCTACCCACGGTGTTAACTTGCTATCCCCAACAAATACGCTAGCAGCCCATTCGAGCCCCACCAAAAGATAAGCTCATTTTCCAGAGGCAAGCCTATTATAAGGGTTCAACTGCCATATTCGGATGGAGTCCAAATGATTGCATCTTGGGCTGAAGAATGACCCAATTCCTTCGCTTCTATGCATTAATCATATCCAGGGATGTGGGAATATGAAGGGAAGGGGGTTTGGGGAGACATTACTTTATTTCTTGCTTATTGAAATAAATCTCCAACTCTCCTATGTATAGGAGCCTAAAAATAATTTAACTTTTCCTAACAATCTCTAAATAGACTATCATATCCCTAACTGAATCTGTTGCTAACAAAATGTGTAAATTTCCTAACTATTTAATCTGGTACTAACAGAATATCTAAAGTTTCTACGTAAGTGCTGGCCATAATTGTATAGCCCAAGCATGCGTCCATAACATTACAATAGTATGCGAATGTTGCAATTAAAATATGTTGCCTAACTTATAATTTATTTTTCTTGCCATTCTTGCAGTTCCCTTGCACTTACAGTTTTTTCAAGAGATGGCGAGATCTCCAAGAGCCCGAAACCTCCCAGCTCGTCATCGTAGGTCATCTACTTGTGATGTACCTTCCTGCTGCTGGAAGACAAAAGGAACAGGCAAACATAAAGATTTGTCATTGGCCTCTGAGAAAAAAGAATGGAAAGGTGCCACTTGCCCAGTTTGCTTGGAGCATCCACATGATGCCGTCCTCCTCCTTTGTACTTCTCACCACAAGGGTTGCCGACCATATATGTGTGGTACCAACTACCATCACTCTAACTGCCTTGAACACTTTAAAGAAGCTTACGCAAAGGAGAAATTGGCCCTTGGTGTTTCGACTGAGTCTGCACCTAGCCTTTCATTATCCACAAACACACAGCCAGCCAGTGAGCAGCCATGTGCAATGGAACTTGCATGTCCTCTGTGCCGTGGGGGGGTTAAAGGATGGACTGTGGTTGAACCAGCTCGTCAGTATCTCAACTGCAAGAAGAGAGCCTGCATGCATGATGGCTGCTCATTCATTGGTTCATATAAAGAACTTTGCAAGCATGTGAATTCCAAGCACCCTTCAGCAAAACCTCGTGAAGTTGATCCTGCACTTGCAGATGAGTGGAAAAAGTTTGAATGTGAAAGAGAGCGGCAGGATGCAATCAGCACTATCAGGGCCATGAACCCAGGATCTGTGATTATGGGGGATTATGTCCTTGAGTTTAATGGTGGCAGCAGCAACAATTTGTTCTCTGATGGAGATGACTTTGACTTCGAGGAGAGGCTCAACTTCCTCACATCCTTAGATCACACTCTGGATGAGAGAATTGGTTTCTATGAGTCATCTGATGGTAGTTTGGATGAGAGTGTTGACTTCTTGGCATCCTTGTTTGGTCGTGGCAGGAGAATCACAAGTGGATATTCATACAACAGGGCTAATAGAAGGCGCAGGGAGAGGCCTAGGCGTAATTACTCAACTAGCTCAGTTCGTGCTTCTGATATTTGGAATGATTCAAGTAACACCGGAAGGGGACAGTGAATTGGTGCTGTTTGGACCATAGGAAGAACTTGGCGGCGGCACCATCCTATGGTGGCACATGCAAGGTCAACACATGGCAGCTGAGATTTGAAATCAGTGGGGTTTCTTCATTCTATCCATGTGCGAGGGAGGCAAAATAACATGCTGTGGCCGCTGATGCCTGGCTATCAGAGGTTCATCAGGTTTTTCCTTCTGTTTTTGTTTCATTGCTGAGACAGCTACAGAGGATACAGCTTGTATGGAGATCTGTGTTCGGCGATGTTCATGCCTATATGATATGCTCTGCGTACAATATAGGGCCAAAGCAGTGCTGTTTTTCCGGTGCTGCCTTGCATGGATCTCGTGAATGCCCTTACCTGAGCTATCTTTTCCTTCCTTTGCTGATCAAAGTATACTGTGAACAGGTCATTGTTTTGACAGCGATTGCTGTTCCAAAGATTAGACACCAGTATCATGAAATCAGAATCCAGAATATATGTTTGGTATTTATGTCATTTTGTGTCGATGTGTTGTTCTGGATCACACGATCTGATTTGTGAAGTTTTAGCTTATTAGCCATGAGCAACCTTGTGGTTCTCTTGGATCAAGCTGCTACAGGCTTTATACCAAGTTATCTGGGATTCGGCAGTAAACTTACATCCTGCGGCTGTACCAGTTATTATGTAATTGGTTTGTTATGTTTTACTCTGCTTTGCTAAAAGACGTTTTCTGCACCCGGATGGTTTGGTTTTTTACAATGTCATTATCATGCGCTTTGCTAATACAGGGCTGTTCAGTTCAAGATCTCTTCAACAAAACTAGTAGTACTTCATCAGATCAACCTGAACAGCTAATGCTCCCTCACGACATTAGATCGCGCAGCTGATACAAACTCATTATTTTTCATCGAATCAACCTGGACAGCTAATAATCTCGTTATTTTTATCAAATCAACCTGCACAACTAAAATGCTCCGTCAGGACCTCTCTCAAAAAAGAACAATAAAAGAATAAAAAACTAGCGCTTCTTCAGAACAGTTACAATGTTTTATATGGGATGAAGTACAGGGCTATCTGTACTGAATCTGTACATCCGGGAAGTGAAGCTCTGCATCAGAATCCAGAAATCAGCACAGCAGCAAAGAGATCTAGAGTCAAGTGGACAGGTAGGTCACCCTTCAGGATATACCAACGGTCTTCCCCAGCAGCCACATCACGAGCGAGAACTCGATCATGAACAGCGCGTGGAGCCAAGTCCGGTCGACGACGAAGCCGTACACCGTGATGCCGGCCCGGTTGTTCTCCAGGTACGTCACTGCAAAAACACCAGCCATGAGCCATCAGGACCAGCAAGAAGTGTCCATGCGAGCAATGGAGTGTGCTGCTGTGCTGTCCTTACCCAGTGCTTGCCTCTTCTGGAAGCAGATGTTGTTGGCCTGGAACGGTATGAACTTGTCGTCGAGGGAGTCCTCGCTCCGGGCGTCGTCGTAGTCCGACTCCTCGCCGGAGGCCACCCGGTAGGCGTTCGCAGGCGCCAGGTAGCCGGTGGCCGGCAGTTCGGGGTTGGGGTTCTCCTGCTCGTTGTCGAAGGCGTGGATGGTGGCGTCGGCGTGCCACGCCGCTGCGACGCTCGTGATAGCCTGCGTCTTGTGCGTGATCTTGGCCGCGCTGTGGAGGCAGACCAGCAGCCCGGCGACGAGGCTGAGCGAGCAGAGCTACAGAGGATGCGCATCGGAAACGGATGTCATGGACTCGAGGTTAGTGCTGTGATAAAGTGAAATTTTAAGATGAATGCCGGGTTTAGCTTTTGGGTTAACTGTTGAGGTAAAGGTATCGAATTCACGCGTAGTCATTTTATGCGTCACACTCCCAATACAAGTTACACAAATCTCGAAGCAAAAGAAAGGGTAAGCAATCACCATCCAACCTTTATTCATACTTTAATATTTGTGTAACTTTTAAATAGTGATGTATATAAGCACCTCCCTAAGCAACCCCAAACATGTGCCCTCATGATCATATTCAAAGGAACAGATGACAACCGCGAAAAAAGGGCTCACTGAGTCACTAAAAATGAAACTCTAATTAAATAGATATTCCAACATTCCATTTACCAACTTTTACTGTCTTTAGAAGTGAAGACTGAAAAGTCAACATTCCACTTCAGCATCCTCGCAAAAAAGATAAACATTTTGCTTCAGAAACTGTATTTGTTCAAACAATCTATAATCAGAAATTTTAAGCATTTCAGAACAAATCTAGCTGTATAGCCTTGTGAGATACAACTAGAGACGCCGATGGGGATCAAGTTGTCTGCTGTGGTGTGGACCATGTGGTCTTGGAGATGATGTGGTGGTGGAGGATGATCCACTATTTCTCTCATAGTTATCCGAACATTTGTTCTTCCATTTAGGTGTTAAAAAAATGAGCAATGCATACTTGAAGCTTCAAGAGTTAGTCAAAGATCCAACTAAAAACTTGGTGAAGCTAGCTGGCTAGTCGGCAACTAATGAGATGCATAACAGACACGTAGTAAAAATCTGCACAGCCAGCCGTATAAAACAAGATTGGATATTTATGCTGACAGCCAATCAAGAATTTCTGGAGCAAGTCAGTTTGGGAGGATATAAAGCAATCAGGTGCATGCATATAGTCTTAGACCCTCATCGTTTCGGCTTTTTTCGACTTTAACTTCTAGCTTTAGTTTTTTTTTCACTATTCACTATACTATCCACTAACTTAGCTACAGTGTTTTTTCAACCAAAAACCAAAAGCCATCGCTATTCTGATCACCCCTTTACTAGCATATGCACACGCGTAAAATCTCTGGAAGTGAAGGCCAGCTACATATGTGATGTCAAAGTAGTATACTACCTGTGTGGTTGTTAAGTCGGTGCAGTCAAGTGCCGTGTTTTGCTGAGCTTTAGTTAGAGCTATCTAGTAGTATAGTCTTATGCCGGTTCATGCAGCCTATAAAAGGCTTGTAACACCCATTGTAATTAGAATAGGATGTAGAAGTAGGAGTTGTAATACATATGCAAGTCATGAGTTTTGGTGAGAGAAGCTAGTTAGCTTCATGTGTGTATGTGTACATATCACATGGAAATTAAGTGCCTTGTCACCCTATGATTCCCAACATTTTAGGGTATCCCTATCTTTTCTAGAACAGGCACATCTACAGAATAACCTGTCCTCGCCTAACCTGATTTGGCATTTTCACTATCGGACCACAGAAATTGCAGAATTTAGAAACTGTACTTGAGTACTGGATACAGTATAATTAGGGTTCTATGACAATGTCAATTGAACCATTTTCTTTAATGTTTCCCTCGCAATTTTACATATACCATCCAGAAAAAAACCACGTCTTTTCTTTTTTCGAGAACACGGAGAAATCACATCTTTGAGCAATACGTTTCTACATCCAATCACTCATAATGCGTCAAACATTAGGCCCCGCTCGCTTCGGAGATTAAAACACTGTTTAGCGATCGGAACACTGTAGCAGTGATCGGAACACTGTAGTATTTTTGTCACGTAGTGTAATTTTTTTTTGTTTTTTGGTTTTTTTGTGTTCCGTTTTTTTTTCTCATATTCCTTTGCATTGTCCGCACTAGACTAGCGAGCCGTTTTTATTTTTACATTTTTTAAAATTTAATTATACCTAACATGCCACTCAGTTACAATGTTTTTTCAGCTAGTTACAGTGTTTTTTCAGCAAAAACCAAAAGCCATCGCTATTCCGATCACCTCCTAAGACACCGATGTGCCTGTCCCTCATTTAGTTCCATCTAAATAATTGCATTGTTCTTATGTCCACCTCGCATTCTTGGTATCTTAATACACAAAGCAATCGCCTTTTTTCATAAATCTAAGTGCACTTAATCTCTGCTTAAAAAAACCCTACAATTATGTAACTTCAAGAAACAGAGGACTCACCGCGAGCTCGCCGGCGGTGGCGAGATTGATCTGCGCGTGTGGCCTGGTAGTGGCGAGCAGCGCGGCGAACTGGCTGGCGGTGACGAGCACGAGGCAGCAGAGTATGAACCGGCGGTACCTGTGGCTGATCCGCCGGAGCTGATCCCTGATCCGGCGGTGGTGCTCGAGCACAGCGGCGACGTCGGCGAACCTCCCGAACCCGCGCGCGAACCCCACCATCCGCAGAATCTGCAGGTAGCAGATGATCCGGAACAGCACGCAGACCATGAAGAAGACGGCGGTGCGGTACACCCAGGAGGCGACCTCGAGGGCGCACGCGGCGGCGGACCACCAGGGCGAGCGGAAGGGTGCGGCGGCGCGGTACCAGTAGACCTTGTAGGTGGCGTCGGCGAGGGAGCAGGGCACGACGAAGCAGGCGAGGAGACGGAAGGAGCGAGCGAGCTGCGCGGCGTACCCCGCGCACACGTCCTCGGAATCGTGGCGGAGGCGGTCGAGGTAGAGGAGTCGGCGGAGCCCGCCGCGGAGGAGCGCGCAGAGGGAGAGGTAGGCTAGGGAGGCGGCCAGAGTGAGGGAGACCTGGACCTGCCCGTCGAAGGGCCGCGGCGCGGAGTCCGGGGTCGCGAGGCGGACTCCCGAGGGCGCCGCGACGGCGAGGAGGAGGAAGACAGCCCACGACCCCGCCGACCGCGCCGCGTCGGTGTGATCGACGCACATCCAGCGGAGGCAGGCGCGGAAGCTGCGGAGCTCGTCCCCCGCGTGCGACGCGCACCGCGTGTACTGCGCCGCCGTCGCCTTCCGCGGCAGCAGCGGCGCCGATGCCGACGACGTGTCCGCCATGTCTGCGCTCGTTCTCGGATTGGTTTTCTTGGCTGGCCTTCAGTGTAGGGAGCGGGAGGAGAGGAGGCAGTGGAGGGGAGATGGTCGTCTGAATGCATGTGCACCCACTTGCTGACTGAAGTGTGACCGCCATGCCGCTAATCAAGCGCATCCTCCTGATAGTGGATCCTGATCAATCTTTAGCCTATCTCAGGCCTCAATTATTAGAGCTCCGTGATACGTGGGCGTCGGTGTCGCCTCCACGATTTTGTCTGCTTCGTTGGCCATCCACTTTGCTTGCTTGGGACGAATACGAGCTGTCCACTTAATTTCTCCGTGCGTGAGCCCATCGAAGCCCTATCAATAGCTATAGCTTGCTGGCCTTTCATCGCCAAGCAAAACGTAAGCCCGATGGTTGAAAGAGGCTCTTTACTTCCCTCACTTTAGGGATAAAAAAGAGAGTTACAGATATATCATATATTTTACTTTTTTTTTCTCGTATCTCATACATATATCTCTTTTACTTTTTATTTTTAGTTAAAATCATCTGCCACAGCTAATATGAACATCCATACGGCCTCTGCTATCTCAGGTTCGATCATTACAGTTTTCTAATTAAAAAAAGATCATTACAGTTTGCATTAAGCTGCGGCATCATGTGGTCTTGCAAGATTCACCAGATAAGTTGGTATGGTTGGTTGGGTGGCAATAAGGGGGTTGTCTTAGTAAAATCCATGTATACTCACTCGGATGAAAATCCAGAAAACTAGCTTCCCCCAAAAAAATCTTTTTGAAAGTTAAACTTCCCACCAAAATCAAAGTGTTTGTTTGGCTCGTGCTTAAGAACAGCATATTGACCGGGGGGTGGAAGGGCAGTGATCAATGTCAGTTTTTGTCATGGTGCAATCTGATGTGGGTGGAGATGTCAAGCGGGATGAAGGGCTTTGTGACAGATACAAGAGTACATGGGAAAGAAGACCAAATAGCAGTTTCCCAGCGTCTACTTGGGAGGTGTGGCTCAGCCCATGTAACAGTAGGGTTGGTGAGTGATCAGGAGGAGATATAGGTGTGTCGGCGAGTGTGTTTGGGGCATGGATGTAAACACTATTAACACTGGCTTCTGAATATCCCAACTGCATGGATGTAAACACTATTAACATTAGCTTCTGAATATCCCAATCTGCTTCTTCCCCTTTCCCCATCTCAAGTTCTTCTTCCAATCTCCCAAATCCCCCAGTTCTCCATCTCAATCCCCCAGGATAGTGACATATTTGGTATCAGAGCATTAATCTGGAGAGCGCATGCTAACAAACTCGCGACCGACAGAAGAGTGACGCAATGGAGCAACAACTCGAGAAGTTGACGCAAGCAATTCTCGAACAAGGGGAGTCGCTGCGACAGCTGCAGAAGCAGAGCGCCGCCACTCAAGCGTTAGTGGAGGAGATGAAGCCGGTGGTGCTCGACCTGTAGAAGTGGAGATTGGACGTGGAGTCGGTGGTGGAGAAGCTATGCGAGGAGATGGGCGAGCTGTGTACCCAGATCTCCCAGATCACATGGAATCCGGTCCTCACCATCAGGCCGATGGAACTACTTGGCCTCTTCCCCAAGCCAAAAATCCAAAAGGAGAGCTCGAGACCCATGGAACCCAACCGTGGGGCTGTGACTGGAGTGGGGGAACCAACATTGGAGGGAGGTGACCAAGGTCATGGACCTAACGGCCGCCGCGACGCAATGCCATACCAAGGGAAGGCAAGCGGAGAGAACCACTCTTCCTTGCCACCTCCGTTCAAGGGTACGTACCCCTATCCTGCTCATTTCCATTCTATCGAAGAGCGAGCAGAGGTGGAATTGCGGTTGTCGGGTTTGCACCATCTTCCCCACCCACCCAAAATCGATTTCCCTATGTTCGATGGTGAGAACCCGAAGGCATGGCAATTGAAATGTGAAGCCTACTTCAAGGTGTGTTCTGTGCATCCTGACCTCTGGGTCAACGTTGCCGCGATGTATTTTGGGGGTAGTGCCATCGGATGGTTGCAATCTTCCCAGGCACACCTCCGATTTACTCGCTGGGACGAATTTGCCACAGCGGTCTGTGTGAAGTTTGGTCGTGAGGAGTTCCAAAACCAAATTTGCCAGTTCCATCGATTATGGCAAACCAATTCCATCGTAGAATATGTGGATCGCTTCACGGAGTTGATGCACAATCTCATTGCACACCATCCTTCATGGAACTCTATCTTCTTCATTACTCAATTCGTGGATGGCCTTTGCAATGATATTCAAGCAGCAGTTATTTTGCATCGTCCCCAAGATTTGGATACCGCCATTTCCTTGGCATGCTTACAAGAAGTGGTGGGCACATCCAAGGGAGACTTTCACAAGTTTTGAGTCTACACCACCCTTACACTCGGGGTCGTGAGGTGCGTGGCCACTTCTATCGCCCCCTAACCAGGGACGATGTCTACTGGAAGGACGGAGGACCAACAAGGTACCAAGGCGGCGCGCACGTTTACACCAGATGACAAGATGGCGGCGTTGCGCGCATATCAGCGAGCGTGCGGACTGTGACATTATTGTGGGGAGTGGTGGGTGTGCGATCACAAATGTGCACCTACCGTTCAACTTCACGTCATGGAGGAGATGTGGGGGCTCTTCCATGATCCGGATGATTAGCCACCGGCGATGGACACTGTCAGCTCACATGGAGAGGAAGAATTGATGGTGATACCCAAGGACGCTGTGCGAGGTACACACTCTAGGCGTATGGTGAAATAGTTGGGTACTATTCAAGGCAGAGAGGTCATTATGTTGGTCGATTTGGGCAGCTCATATTGTTTCGTCAGTGAGTCATTTGCACATACCTTGGAAGGGAAACGGTGGTCACTACAGCCTGTGCAGGTCAAAATAGCTGACGAAGGTCTGCTCACTTGTGACAGCGAGTTTGAGGAGTACAAGTGGGGGATCCAAGGGTGGAACTTCTACAACACTTTCAAAGTACTGCCGATGGGAGGCTATGATGTCATTTTGGGTATGGACTGGCTGGAGTTGCATAGTCCCATGAATGTCCACTGGCGTAAGAAACATCTATCCTTCCAATAGCAGGGCAAGATCGTATTTATTCAAGGCATCAAGCCTCAGCACCCTCAATGTGTTTATCTACTTCTGGACCAGATGATCGTACGTACCCCCTGCAAACACACAGCTTTCGAATCCCTTAGCACTGATGGCTATGGCGGCCCATACCACGGTAGTAGTGAAGATGCCACTCTTTGTACAGCGACTGGTGACTGAATTTGTGCATCTTTTTGAAGAGCCTCACTGTCTACCTCCCCACCGATCCTTCGATCATGTTGTTCCTCTTCTACCGGGTGTGAAACCTGTCAATTTGAGGCTATAACATTATAGCCCAGCGTAGAAGGATGAAATTGAGAAGTAAGTATCTGACATGTTGACTCAAGGCATTATACTGACCAATTCAAGCCCTTTTGCTTCTATGGTGTTGTTGATTCAGAAAAAGGATGGGACTTGACGTTTTTGCATTGCCTACTGCCATCCCAACGCGTTAACGGTCAAGAATCGGTATCCCTTACCAATCATCAACGAGCTATTGGATGAGCTGTTCGGAGCGCGTTGGTTTACAAGTTTGGATCTCCACACGGGATATCATCAGATCCGGATGAAGCCGAAAGATGAGTTCAAGACGGCTTTTAAGACCCACTGTGGCCATTTTGAATTCAAGGTCATGTCATATGGACTCACAAGAGCTCCGACCACATTCCAAGGACTTATGAACACCATATTGGCACTGTTGTTACAGAAGGGAGTGTGGTATTCATCGATGACATCTTAGTTTACAGCTCTACCTTAGAAGACCATGTGGACAAGCTGTGAAGTGTCTTTTAGATCCTCTCCCAGCATCAACTTAAGGTTAAGAAATCGAAGTGTGCATTTACCCAGCAGCAATTACTTATCTGGGACATGTGATCAGTGAGCATGGGGTGGCAACAGATGACAAGAATATTGCTGCAGTCAGACGTGGGTTCCCCCTCTAACGTTAAGGAGGTGCAAGGATTTCTAGGCTTGGTCAGCTATTACCGCAAGTTTGTGCGTAATTTTGGCTTATTGAGTCGTCCCTTGACCGATCTGCTGAAGAAGAATGTGCCCTTTGTCTGGACATCGGAGAAGGAGGCGACGTTCCAAGCATTGAAACAAGCATTAATCATGGCTCTGGTGCTGGCCTTGCCAAATTTTCGGAAGCGGTTTGAGGTAGACACTGATGCTTCTGATAAAGGAATTGGAGCAGTGCTTATGCAAGATGGGCACCCCATTGCTTATCTAAGCAAGTCCCTTGGGTCGCACAGTCAAGGTTTGTCTATGTATGAAAAGGAAGGTCTGGCTATTCTCTTGGCAGTAGAACATTGGCAGCCTTACCTCCAACATGCAGAATTCGTGCTTAAAACAGACTAGTGAAACTTAATGCATTTGGGGGACCAAAAATTATCCACACCTTTGCAGCAAAAAGTGATGACCACGTTACTGGGACTGCAATTGTTCCGACCACATACCAGGCTACTCTCACCGACCCTAATTGGCACAGCGCCATGGAGGAGGAATATGCTGCTCTTTAGGCCAACAACACATGGACTCTTGTTCCACGGCCATACAATGCCAATGTGTTCACTGGGAAGTGAATTTTTTTTTTGCATAAGCTCAATTCGGATGGCACTTTTGCCCGCTATAAGGCTCGCTGGGTTTTTGGTAGTTTCACACAGCATCCTGATGTTGATTTTGATGAGACTTTCAATCCAGCCGTTAAGCCGACTACAACTGTTCGCACAGTTCTCTCTCTAGCCCTATCTTAGGATTGGCCTATCCACCAACTGGATGTTAAGAATGCGTTCTTTCATGGCATACTCTCTGAGATAATCTTCTATTCGCGGCCAGCTGGATTTGTGGATTCCTCTCACCTGAATTATGTTTGCTGCCTCAACAAGTCTCTCTACGGTCTCAAATAGGCACACCAGGCCTGGTACAACTGTTTTGTGGCTTACTTGTTGTCTCTCGGTTTCATGGAGGCAAAGTCCGACACCTCTCTTTTTGTGTCTCATCGAGGCGATGACACTGTCTACCTACTACTCTATGTGGATGACATTGTGCTGACTACTTCACCGAGTGATTGCCTCCCTCCAGCAAGCTTTTTCTATGAAGGATCTTGGTCCGCTCCATCATTTTCTGGGTGTTTCTGTCAGTCGTTGTGCATGTTTCTCTCTCAGTGGTAGTATACTCTCGACATCTTGGACTGCATCGGCATGACTGCTTGCAAACCTTGTAGCACCCCTGTCAACACTCGCTGTAAGGTCTCCTCTACTGTTGGCGCTTCTGTGGCTGATTCGACATTCTACCGAAGTCTTACCGATGCTTTGTAATACCTCACCTTCACTTGCCCAGATATTGTTTACGCCGTACAACAAGTTTGTCTCTATATGCATGATCTTCATAAGCTTCATCTCACCATTGTTAAGCGCATTCTTCGTTATCTTCATGGCACCATCGACCACAGCTTTCTTCTTCACCAGCCTCTACGGATCTGGTTGTTTACTCCGATGCTGACTGGGCTGGTTGTCCCGACACACGCAAGTCTACTTTGGGCTACGCCGTGTTCCTAGGTGAAAATCTTGTCTCCTGATCCTTCAAGCGGCAACACACTGTCTCTCGTTTGAGTGCGGAGGCTGAGTACCGGGCCGTGGCCAATGCTGTCGCTGAGGCGTGCTGGCCACGCTAACTTTTTCAGGAACTTCACAGTCCTCTACGTCGAGCTACCCTCGTCTACTGCGACAATGTCAATGTAGTCTATCTCTCAATAAATCTATGTAACATCAGCGCACCAAACATATTGAGATTGACCTTCACTTTATCAGGGAATGAGTTGGTCTTGGCGATGTCCACGTTCTTCACATTCTGACGTCATCTCAATACTCTTAACATCTTCACCAAATGGTTGCCTACGAGTTCTGGTCCAGTTTGAATGTCTACTCCGTCGATGCTCTAAGTGTGGGGGGTGTTAGACGTCTTGGTTCCTAGCCCATACTTAAGGTATGACATGATTTCATACTAGCTCTCTCATTTGCCTGGCATAGTTTCACACTTATTCTCTCACCTGCCTGGTATAGTCTATATATGTAACCTTTGGTTTTTCATTCTATTTATAGTGTGATTGTCTAAAATATTCTACGCTCTCACCTTTGACGTTAGGCCAGCATTACGTTTTACTTTGCAGGCTGATTTTTTGGTGTTTCTCCTCTGTTTTGTCCAGCTTTGTAACGTTTACCAGTACTTTGCAAGATGTGGTTGATGTTTGGTTCCGATCAAGCTGCGGTTTTTTGGCTTTTTTTTTTGTAGCTTTGGCTTCGACTTCTTAGAAAGCCGAAATAAACAGGATGGTTTTTCTAAACAACTTCTTGAGGCCGCTTGTTGCTTCCTAATTCCAAAATAGTATGTGTTATCTGCGTCGTTATCTCTATCATCCGTCATAATTTCAAAATATACAATAAAAAACCATCAATTATAATCAAAAGACATCGGTCCAAAAGAACATGGCTCCGTCTTTCCTGCCGGAAGACTTTGAGCTAGAGTCGCACTGTGCATCAACTTAATTGATACCTAATTTAGGCTGGCATCTAACGCCTTCGTTGGCCGGGGCTTACCGTGTGGTAATACGCTGGCACTGGCACTTGCGGGACTCATCCACGAGCAGACGTTAATTGCTAGCGAAATGAATTGCCACAGGACAGGACGCGCACAGTTGCATTGCCACCACTACCACAGTGGATTGGAAACGTCAGATCTGCTGTAACTAGCAACTGCCAGCACAGAGGAGCACACAAAACTCCCCTGTGCTACCAATGGTAGTATGCTGTGGTACAACAGTACAAGTAAACCTAGGATCAATCATGTGCGGGTAAACGCTACCAGAGGCGGGCAACGCAACCTGGTCCCCGGAACCAGAAGATTCTGTTCGCATCACATGATAAATGATAATCGGTCCAAACACAGGCAATCTTCGAAAGTTGTAGTAGCACAGAAACATGAGTACACACGAGTCACACCTTTCTAAAACAGTGTAGTCTTTTGGAAACTCAGAATGTAGTGCAAGGGGGGAGACAACATGCATTTGAGGCCTAGATGTCCATCGGCGCGGCGTCCGAGCCCTTGTCCTCCTCCTGCATCGAGCTCGACTCGGCTGGCGCCTCTTCGGCAGCTTCCATGGAGTCGATTATTTCTTGGATTCTCTTCGCGTCAATCATCTCAAATGGCTCCACGGTGCCATCGTCCTTTCTGCCAACAATAGCGACGGTGCAGTTGGAGCTGGTCAGTTTCTCACCTTGCAGAGTTTCCTTTATGGCGGAGAGGGCATCTTTGATCAGCTGGTCTGGGGTGTAGTCATTGTAACCCTTAAATCTGCGCTCAAGGAAGGTCTTTGCAGCTTGAGAGCGAGAGCCTATAGCAAATGCCTGGTACTCAAAATAGTTCCCACTTGGGCAGTTATAGTAGAGATGGGCTCCAGACTCATCCAGTCCAGCAACAAGGAGGCCAACACCATAAGGCCTCTTCCATGAACGCTGTGTGCAAACCTGCATCAACATTTAAGAAAAGAAAAGTAAATACAATGTCCACATACCACCTTAAAATGGAGGAAACATGCGTGAGTATGAAAACACATCGATCTTTAGGGAACAATGTCCTTCCATACAAGTTGAACTAGCAAGTAAACTATAAAGTAACCAAGATGCTGGGTTGAAAGTAATTATTTCAGTATGCCTACAAAAGTAGAATAAAAAACCAAATTAACCGCAACTACATGATGCGGGGAAAAACAGGTGCAGTTCATCTGATGAGCTGCTCCCCAAAACAGAAGCACACACTATGCTCTGGAAACCAAGATATGTCTGCTCAACTATGAACAAAATGGAGGATGCACAATAGCACAAGCAACAGATATGCACACACCATGCTCTAGAAATCAAGATGCGTCTAAACTCTAAAGTGATCACAATCAAGGTGGTGGATAAACAATAGCACAAGGCACAAGCAATAGCTTGATTAATGGACTGACATTAATAGTTTGTTATGAAGTGTAGATATGTTACGGGGCACAACTTTACCTACCAGAAGTCAAAACAGAGATGCCTTAAGTACTGGAGTAGTACCCAGCTCCACATCAATTCAATGCTATGTTGATGTACTAAGCATTAGTGCTAATTCCACATCGTATGGAGAAAATAGGAACATGGAGGCAGAACTGTTTTTCAAAGAAAACATGAGAATGAAATTGCTAGTAGCTCATCTAGATTGCAGTTAGCAATAGCCAGGCAAGAAATCACCCTTCAAAGCTAGGCTTTGGCAAAACTTTAGACTCTAACAAGTCACAAACCCTTTGAGGTCATTTATAAGCTGAAAGCCTGAAACAATTTCTTAAAAAGCAATGAGATCATCATGGAACGGAGATCCTAGTCACAGATGATACTAAATCTAATAAGCAGCTCCCACCCAAATGGCTTGATTTTCGTATTAAAAGCATACATGATACAACCACACATTGTTTCTTACTGATGGGCAATGAACTATAAGTGTGACCATATGCAACAGGGAAATATAAGCAAGATAAACATGTCATAAAAATCAGTGTAGCTTATTATTTGTACAATTGTACATATGGTCACAAAGGGACACTTAAGGGAAAAGGCAAGCGAACATATAAAAAATAAAACAAGGTGATACATGGCTACCAAATTTCCAATTATGAGATAAAAATTGGGGCTTGTTACTAAAAATGCTATGGCAAAGACATTAATGGCATCATTACACAATACACATATATAATATATGTAGTATAGCAAAATCTTTTGTCAAGCCATGCCACACATAATTTAGGATTTAGGAATAAGGATCAGCACTCAATACATAACTCAAATTGTAAAGATCCTCAACAAAAATCCACTTTTTGAATTTACCAAACAAGCTTCTAGCTAAGTAGTGACAATGGAGAACGAAACCACAAGACAAAAAAATCTCACTCTTCCTTGTACCCATTGAACCAGAAATAACCCACTCAAGATCCTACTGGATGAGCTCTAAAGGGCACAAGGTCTAAACAATACAATAATACATTCTTTTCTTACTTTCCGAATCATCTTTCGGTAACCATATCTAGCTTCTTTTGTGAATTTTCTTTATTGAATTATGAAACTATGCATGTCTGTTGCAAGATAGCTCACTTTTGTGTTGAGGTGAACTCAACTTTGCTGACTCAGCATAGTATAATCAGAAAGAATAACACAAAAGGTAGCCAAAGAGAAAATTACTCCAGTTGGTCTTCAATCATATCTTATTGGAATACACATATCAAATTTCTTCTCAGCCTACCTAAATGTTCCCTATTCACAAATGGACCAGTAACTCCAATGGATTATGGAATGAAACAAATTCAACACATCTCAGTTGCAAAGCCTAATACTATACACTTTAGACATAAAAAATTACAGATAGATAGAAGCACTCACCAAACCTAAATACAAACAAGTCCGTATTTAAACAACTTCCACGAGTGAAATTCACAATAGCATGTTAAGTATCAGGCGACGATGGGGGAAAACTCCAAACCTAGACTGCGGCTTTCAGTAAAAAGTGAGGACTCATCAGAGGGAAACTCTGATACTGCTGTAGTTTCCATATTGGTGCAAAATTCTACATGCCAACAGAAGTAACCCACCACCAAAACCACGAAAATTCTAATTTTCAAGAATTCTACATGTCTAAATTGTAATCGCAAATAAGACCCAACTTGGAGTCTGGATCCTGATCCGTACCACTAGCCAATGCATGAAAAATCTAATTTGGGCCCTCGGTGCGGGTTCCCAGCCCATGAGAACCCTAATCACCAACCAAAATCCTAGCCGAGATTACCTCCCTAAGCACGAAACCCCTGCTCCCGCTTCAGATCTGATCCCTCCACCTCGAAACCCTAGGCACACTAAGCAGATCGAGCCATCCAGCAGCAGCAGAAACAACAGTAGAGCAAAGATCGCGAGGGGAGGAGATGGAAGGATATCGGGACGAACCTGCGCCTTGTCGGCGAGGCGGAGCGCGAGCCTTGAGACCGGGAGCGGCGCGTCGTAGACGAAGGCGTGGTTGATGCACTCGGAGCGGAGGAAGCGCGAGAGGACGCGGCCGTCGGCGGTGAGGCCAGCGAGCGCGACCCCGGCGTGGTCGGCGACGCGGAAGACCTTGCGCTGGTGGGAGGAGAGCTCGGAGGCGGCCTTGTTGGCTGCGGCGAGGACGGCGTGGGTGCGGGAGCGGAGGCCGACGCAGGCGGAGCCCTGCTTGACGGCCTCCATGGCGTACTCGACCTGGAAGAGCCGCCCCGCCGGGCTCCACGTCGTCACGTCGGTGTCGTACTGGTTCCGGAACATTCTCGAAGCTTCCTCCTCTCTCGCGGTATGGGACGGGACGGGACGCCACGCGACGCGAAGTGTGCTTTAATTTTGTTGGTGAGGACTGAGGAGGCGACCATCTTGGGCGAAGCGGCCCACGTGGCAGTGACTGAGAAGGAACGGGCGTTTCTAATTGTAGGCATGGTAATTGTTACGAAATCGGCGAATACCGAATCTATTCACGAGAGGTTTATATTTAGATAAATACTAAATCTACTTTTGAGAGATTTAGACTATAAATATAGAAACTTATGTATAATGTAAAAAGATCTAAGATCAAAAATTAATAAAGACTACTTCTGATGTTCTCTCTCAACAGTGTCTCCTAATGTTTTATCTATTATGTTTTTTGTGATTGATTGTGTAGATTGTATTGCTGTTCATCTATTCCATATCGATTTCTTAATACATTATCAGCACGACTTGCTCTACAAGGTGTATAGTATGCAAATTCCAAAAATTAATCTATTATACATTGCAATTTGGTAGATCAATCTAAATTGAATTCTGAATATTTGCAATGCCACATCTAGATCAGTAGTATCCTAGGCAAAATATAAACATAGATTGATCCATGATTTATCTGTTTGGTTGTTCATGCTGATGAACTAGTAGATTAATCATATAGATCTAGATTGGTTCTCTAGATAGATTGAAATCAGACAAATCATAAGAACATGGGGGTAGATCTGGCACTGTTGGCCACCGTACGGCCGCTACTTGCCCTTGGTCGGCTCGAAGTCACCGGCCGCTGAAAAACAATGCCACCCGAAGCCCGACACCTCCACCCGAGTCGCATGGTCACCAAAACCACTAGCCACTAGGCCTAGACGGCTGTCACTCAACCCACATCCACGCCTCCGCAACCAAGGATGCTCGCCGAAAACCGACATTGCCTCATCTAAGGCCGTTGACATCGGCTTTCTTGGCTCTACCGAACCAGCGCATGGAGACGCCGTCACCGACCTCCCCGGCGTTGCCAAGCCCGTACACCGAAACCACTCACCGTTGCTCAGCTCCGCCCGCTGGAAGTGGTCACCACCGAGCGCTCCTCAATCGAGACTGCCGTTGAGCACAAAGATGACCACCGCCGCTCAATCTTCCGAATTTGCACCCGAAGAAGCAGTATTGCGGCTCGGGGATGTGGGCGTCGTGGATACGCCAAGAGCCGCCAGCAGACCCAACGACGCCACCACGCTAGAAGCTTCACGCTTCCTTTGCTATGAAGCATCGTCCATGCTTCACCATGTTCCACATGATCCCAATAACTTGCCGCCAAGCCTTTTACATGTCCGAATCCCACCGAACCGTCCTTATTTGCAAACGACTCAAGTCACTTGACGCACCATATGCCTCTTCTCGCACATGACCACACCCGGCTTCTTTGACCGCATAGGACATCGACTCCTCCCTGAGCTTAGTCCCAGTCCATCTTGCCATTGCCCGTCATATACACCAACGATAGCTCCCGCTCTAGTTCCTTATCATCTCGGCTTGTAATCACCTAGCGAAACTCAGACATCTTTGGTGTCTCCCTGACAATTCTGGACCTCAACACCATCCTATGCCTAGTCCTGGTCCTCCTACACCTCACTGTGACCTAGCTTCGAAGTCTTACAACCAATAACAACAAGCAAACCGTCATATAACACTATACAATACACAAAGTCATCAATTAACATAATCAATTCATAGCAATGCACAATGAAAAATGTATTCAATCAAAATATTGATCCTAAACTTAGGATCAAACAATAAACACGTGTACATACAAACAATAACACCCATACCATGACTACACTCCAATAGCTCGATTCAAACAAATGTACGCTCAAACAACTCCTTGGACATCGATCGCCAATCAAAGGTCGATCTGACCGCCGCCTCCCACAGCTAGTTTGACTGCCAACTCTTGGCCAGTCAGACCACTAACAACACAAAGTAACTGAAAAATATCAAACTTTTAAAAATCAAACTTAAACTCTGCAAACTCTTTTAACTAAAAGTCAATCACTCATCACAACCATAGAGTGACCTTCATATAGTCTCATATATTCAAATAGAAAATTCAAACATACTTGCATCCTATCAAAATCAGTGATAAAAAAAAGCTTGTATGCATTTCCCACCTCTATTAGTGTGGCATGCCAAGGCTTGGCAAAATTAAATACCAACAATCATCATTTTGCATGGAACCCCCTCTCGAGATGTAAAATCACATACCGACTCCTATGCTCGTGCTTAACAGTAGGAGAGGGCGGGAGCACATGTTAGGTGTTGCTTATTTTGGCTTAAAATTGTGGTTTTTGACTTGTTTTCACTGTTTGATATTTTTTTACACTGTAGCTGCTGGTAGTTTTTTAATGTAATTAAATTTTAAAGAATTAAAAATAAAAAATAAGTTATCATATTACAGGCAATGCAAAGGAATATAGAAAAAATTAGAAAAGGTAAAAAAATCTAAAAAACTAAAAATTTAGAAAAGAATGAAATTAAAAAGCTAAAAGCGAGAAGCCCTTAATCGACGCGTCCGGGGACAGTTAAAACGGGAGGAGGCCTCCTTTTCCCGCGAAAAGAGGGAGCTCCTACCCTTCCCCACCATCAAAATCTCCCCCCCGAAACAAAACACCGCTGTTCCTCCGTGTTCTTGATCCAGCGAAGACCTTTCTCGTGCGGGAAATTTTGGGGAGGTAAGTTTGATATGACACTGAGCAAGAAATTCTAGCTTTTTCTAGAAGAATTCTTGTTTCGGCACTTGTTGCATGGTTTCTTTGTTTCTTCAAACCTTTGGGGATCAAACAAGATTCATTGTTCTTCCTTCCCATCTTTTCCTTACCAAATTCTTCAGAATTGTTGCTCACTTTCAAATTGAATTCGAAAACCGATCCGCCTTTTCTTCCTCTAAGAATAAGAGGTGTCCATCCTGTGATGTTGGGAAATTTAGCGCTCTTCAGGTCTTGCGAAATGTTCTGCTGACCGCCCCAAATTAACCCGCGCATCCAGTCCGGCGAGAGAAAATGTCTTGCTGCGGAGGCGCCGAGGAGGACAGCTACGGCCCGCCGGCCAACCAAGCGGCTCCGCCCCCCAATGTCAATGCTCCCGGTACGCCCAATCTGCACTCCACTCATCGTCGCCGGAGCCGTCGTTGTCGCATCGCATTACCCTTTTTTTCAGTTTTCTCATGGAACATGCATGCATATGGGTCGTCACGTTCTTGATTTGACTGCGTTATTGATCGGTGATTCAGGCAACCGAGGCGGGCCGAGAGGCCCGGGCGCTCCGAGGGCCGGAGGGCCACCCAAGGTCGTCAACATCGACGTGCCCGCGATACCGCTCGACGAGCTCAAGAAGATCACCAACAACTTCAGCGACCGCTCTCTCATCGGCGAGGGCTCCTACGGCCGCGTCTACAACGGGACACTCAGCGACGGCCGTGCCGCGGTGATCAAGAAACTCGATCCCAGCGCCTCGCAGGAGTCCGACACCGAGTTCGCTGCTCAGGTGAGTCCGAATTCAATCTTCCTCGCGACAATTGAGACAATGGTGATGCCACAACAATTTTTATCAAACTTTCTTCTCTTTGTGTTCTTGTCCCGTTGCCATAGCTAGCGATGGTCTCTAAGCTTAAGAATGAGTATTTCCTGGAACTTATGGGCTATTGTATGGAGGATGGCAACCGCATGCTGGCCTATCAGTTTGCAACGATGGGTTCTTTACATAACATCTTGCACGGTGCGTCTCTTTTTACTGCTATCTCTATGACGGCGAATAGTAAATGTCGACAGATTTGTGACCACAATTCACCAACTGTGCAATTCTGGCCCCGTGTAGGCAAGAAAGGAGTGCAGGGCGCTGAACCCGGCCCGGTCCTGAATTGGGCTCAGCGAGTGAAGATAGCGTACGGAGCGGCGAGGGGGCTAGAGTACCTTCATGAGAAAGTCCAACCATCGATTGTTCATCGAGATGTTCGGTCCAGCAATGTTCTCATATTCGACGACTTCAACTCAAAGATTGCTGATTTCAATCTGACGAACCAGGGCACCGACACTGCTGCTCGGTTGCACTCGACTCGAGTGCTAGGAACTTTCGGATACCATGCACCAGAGTAAGACAAAATTATTTTGACATATCAAATTGTGCAATCAGTTTTGCCTTTACAGCATTTTCTTTGCTCACATTTGTTGTTTGGATTTTGGTAATATTCAGATATGCTATGACAGGACAAATCAATCAAAAGAGCGATGTCTACAGCTTTGGCGTAATTGTTCTAGAGCTACTAACCGGAAGGAAACCGGTTGATCACACCATGCCGAAAGGGCAACAAAGTCTTGTTACTTGGGTATTGAATTGTTTTGATTTTCCTTTCAGAAAACTTGTATACTACTTCCTATGTGATCCGTTTTATTTGCAGTGGTCTCACATATATGCGTGTGTCATGATCTTGTGAGTTAGGCCACTCCAAGGTTGAGCGAAGATAAAGTTAAGCAGTGTGTTGATCCAAAGCTGAACAATGATTACCCTCCAAAGGCTGTTGCTAAGGTATGCTACTGTAGCAAATCCGGCAAAAGTAAATGCACCATATGCTGCCTGAAAACAGGAGAGAGTACCGATATTTTTTTTCCCATGTTTTCAGCTAGCAGCGGTTGCAGCGCTATGCGTTCAGTACGAAGCTGACTTCCGACCGAACATGACGATCGTCGTGAAGGCGATCCAGCCCCTTCTCAATACGAAACCGGCTGGGCCAGCAGAGGCACGAGCCTGATCAATTGGTTGGGAGTTTTACGCTAGGCAGAAAGAAGCCTGAACTTGCATGGTTTCCTGTGTTTCTGATCAGTGTGTATGCCTAAGGAGTCGTGCATCCTTGCTCTATCAATTTAACGTGCTTTTTGTAAAACAAACACTGATCCAGGGATTCAAATTTCAGCCAAAATTTCGTGATTTTCGCCAAAATTCGGTTTTCTCAGCGGGGTCTAAAAATTAGTCAAAGTGGTGGATTTTTTTTGTTTTTCTATTTTCCCTCAAACATTTAGATTTGAAATAAAAAAATTCCAAGTCGGCGGCCCACAACGTACGACGATACCAGAACCCACGGCGCGCGCACGTCGGCGGCAGCGGGAGCGCCGGCCAATCCGAGTCCAACCGTGAGCAGCTTGGTCCGGGCAGGTCGGAGGGAACCACGCCCTGCGCGCGCGCCAGTCACTGCGTGCGCCGCCGTGGGATTTTGGTCGGAATCATTTGAGGTAAAGTAGGCGTCGCCTGCCCAACTGTCTCGATCGGCGCAGATCGGGGATGAACGCGCACGACCAGGCGCGGGAGCATCCCTGAGCGCCGCAGGTGCATGCCTTCTCTGCCGCTGCTACCTCTGCAACACTCCGATCCGGCGTGAATCCAGAATATCACCACTGCCTCTCCTTACTAATTTAATCCACCTTTCACAACTTCCAACGATAATTTCATAATCACGATTCCACAGGATATTTACTTCAACACAAACATAACCAATAGTAAAAAACACAAGAATTAACGCCCGGCGATAAAGCAATAACATTAGCAGAGAAAAAACAAAAATATTAAGTCTAACCAGTAATACTTTAATTGAAAACATCTATACCTATAGTATTATTTTATAAAGGAACTCAATAACCAACCGCTAAAGTTTGCATGAAGTAAATCACTATTAATAAATGATTAAATATGGAACCATTAAATATGGAACCATTAACATGGCAAATACCGCACCAACCACATACCACACGATCAGTTACCATTAACATCATCTTTCATCTTAATCAAACCATATCATATGGAACAAGACTAATATATATAAATATAACATGGCAAATAAATCTAATTACTTAAAGCAATTATAAACAACCAACTATTATTCTATCATGCACTTGCTTTAACCATGTGAAGTGGAGCGATATGTGAATGACACCAACCCTATAGTGGCATCACCTACAGTAAATATCTCAACTCAACATATGCCACGATAGTACAAAATATCAAATTAAAAATATCACTCCTACGCGCTTCCCCGCCCAACAAACCCCACTTCACCGGGCAACCTTCATCGTTGTCCCGACAATTAAAATATCCTAACTTTCAGCCCAAAGACCCTAATATGGAAACCATATACTTTCTGGAATCTAAATAAAATTTGATATATTTTCCTAGTTAGCCAAAAACTCTGATTAACCTATGTAAGTCACCATTTTTAACCCCGAAATTTGTTCTGTTGTTTTACTGGACAACAGGTGTCACAATTATATATCCAATAATATACTGGTCCAAATATGATAAATCATAACACTTATAAAATCTACACAACATTATCTATCTTAAGTTATTTCCACAATTTAATTTGGCCATCTATAGGCCTTAAATTACATATTCCCACAGAATTATCTATCTTTAATTATTTGGCTCAAACCAGCTCTACATAATAATAAGTCGATATACACAATTTTGATCGTTCTGTTTCTTCAATTTGATTGCCTTGTTTAAGACTGAAATTGATTAGCTAGTGCAAGGTAAAATTTATTTGATTCACTCTGGTGGAAAATAAAAGTATAGGTTAACACTGGTGCAAAGTGAAACAAACAGCAAATTATCCTGTGCAAAATGCAATTTACTCTAAAATAAAATGTTTGGTCATAATTCCCATGTACTGTAAATGGCATCAACAGGGTGTTGCTTGCGGAAGGTCTTACCCACCGGCAAGAATTTCACCAGAAAATAGTAGATAACTCCAAAGTAGAAACAAAACTGGCAAGGCACAAACTCCATAAACTTCTAAACCTAACACCTGGTTATACCAAAACCAAGCCCATATTTGATTTGCAACGGGAAAAACTGTTACATACAGAAGTACATACACAAGTTAATCAGTGCTTTGCATGTTGCCCTTAGTGCCTTGAATATGCGAACAGATTAGGGCTGCTGAACAGTAAGGCTCATATCTGTGCTTGATGCAAAGCTGGAGAATCACAGTTCGAGAACTTTTCTGATGGCAATCTGAGAAAAAGGTGTCCTGCCTCCCATTAGCATTCGAGCACTTCAATTAAAAAAGAGGAAGTCAAAACTAAATCAGCAAAGTCCAAACACAAATTAAGTATAATGTGGCACATTAAAAAGGTTACTCCTAGGGATGGCAACTGCATAAGGTGGTGATTGGTTCCCTATCCCAAAACTAAATACTGATTGGGATCATTTCCAAAGCAGATCATAATGGTAGAGGCGAAAAGTACACCGTACCATTACCTTGATACTATCTACAGTTTTTTGCAGTACCTAACAGATATCAAGTGTTGTTTTTTTTTCGCTCGATCAGTTGACAGTATCATTATGTTTCAATGGAAGAGGACCTGAATCCAACAATTTCATCATTTCTCTTATCCCAAGCACGAACAGGAACTCATTGAGGACAAGGTTCTGAATCACACTTCACCACTGGCCACTGGCCAGTGGCCAGTTTTGCATAGTTACCCAAAACCCAATTTGAAAACTGTTCTTATTCAGTTTGAATTTCAGATTGTAATTCAATACAGATTTGAATGAATATCTAGTTCTGGCTAACCAGCTGGGAATTTTTTTTATCCAAATTGGAAAACAGTCTAGTTTTTTCATGGTTCCTAGCAGGAATAAGCGTGAGTTCTTTAGATATTAAGTGGTAATCCACAAAGCATTCTCGTTCACATACTCACCTGGAGAAAGTCCCATCAATAAATTGGCAGACAGGAAAGTCACCACCTATGGCTACCCATCTCAATTCTGAACAATGTAATGCTCATTTCAGTGTGTAAATGTTTTCTTGGAATAGAATCTGTTACTGACAGTCACACAGAGCAAATATGTGCATTACATGCATATATGATGCAATGATGACAATATCAACTTTCTATAACAAGAAACTTATTGGATAGTTAAGGAAAACTAAAATAATTTTGAGGTATATTAGTTCTTAGATTCTTGAGACAAGCAAAGTAAAAATTGGAATTTTCTCAATTATTTCTGTATAACTGCAGCTGACAAAGCAGCACACGTTGTTTGAATTTGATTAGTGTCACTGATACAAGATAACTCTGGTATTCAAGTGTAAGGAGGAGTACAGAAAATGGAGGTTGCTATTACTCGACGCATCCCTTCCTTCCTCTAGTTCATATGAAGCAATACATACATACTGAAGCAAAAACTATTTCCAATCAGAATAAATCTAAAATTTAGCTTAGACACAGTATGATATATCATTTAAGCTCGAGCATGTGAAAATTGAAATCATGTATAAGAAATAGATAATATTATGGAGTATGTTAAGGAAGACAAAAAAAAATATTGTGTGCAAGTTACTAGCAATTTGAAGATTGGAGTAGGTTGTATGCTAGAAACTTCAGAAAAGACACACACATGTTAATAAGAGAGAAGCATCAAGTAAGATATCATAAAGTGTACACTTAATGAAGTCTCCTCTCCTGCCGAATATGCACAAAAACATATTCTCAGATCCTCATACTCCTACTGATCATCCTTTTCAGTATGCAGAGTTCCATCAAGCAGCCTAATGGCTCCCTTCTTTATCAATCTCTTATTCACGACTCCTCTAGAGCACAATTCACCCAGCAATTCCCGTGCCTCCTTGACCAAGCCCTCATAAGCCAAGCCTTCAATCAATATAGTGTAAGTCGATTCATTCGGCATGCAGCCATTCCACATCATGTAAGTAAACAGATCGATGGCACTGCATGTTTCACGCCTTTTGCAAAGCCCAAGAAGTATCGCATTGTACAGCACCGCATTGGGCCTTATGCCCATATCTTGCACTTTACAAAATGCTTTAATTGCCTCTTCAATTCTATCTTCTCTACAAAGACCAGAAGCAATCGTCGAATAAGTTATTATATCAGGTTGGAGCCCTTTGCTGACCATCTCATTCAGCAGCTCTAGTGCTTCCTCTGTCTTGCCAGCCTTAGTAAGGCCATCGATGACCGTGTTGTAACTAATCAAGACGGGAATGCAGCCTTTGTCCTTGAGTTGATGAAGCAATTCAACAGCGACATCAACTTCCCCACTGCGGCAGAGCGCAGTAAGCAGAGTGTTGTATGAAACAATGTCCGGGTAACAGCCCCTGGACACCATTAACTCCACAAACGCCATCGCTTTATCCATCTTCTTTTGCTTGCAGAATGCATGAAGAAGCGGGTTGTAACTCAACGAATTAGGTGAGCACCCATACTTGGGGATCTGCTCAAGAACATCCATCGCGGGCTCAACCAATCCTCTCCGGCACAAGAAACTGATGAGCATATTGAATGTTACCACGTTTGGGGGGCAACCCTTCTGGCCCATCTCAGCCATGAGCTCCTCGGCGTCCTCCCACCGCTCCGCAGTACACAAGCCCTTCAACACGATGTTGTAGCTGACGGTGTTGGGCTCGCACCCATACGACGGCAGGCTCCTCAAGAAGTCGATGGCATCGTAAACCCGCCCTTCTTGGCACATGCCGTTGACGACGACGTTATAGGTGACGATGTCCGGGGCGCACCCCTTAGCGCGCATCTCGTCGAGAAGCTTCATGGCCTGCTTGTACCCGCTCCTCTTGCACGTGGCCTCGAGCAGGATGGTGTAGGTGACCACGTCGGGCACGCAGCCGCGGCGGACCATATCGTCGAGCACCGCGAGGGCGTTCCCGGTCCGGCCGCGGCCGCAGAGGCCCCGCATGAGCGTGTTGTAGGTGTACGCGTCGGGGTCCACAGGCATGCCCGCGACGAGCCGGCGCGCGGCGTCGAGCTGCCCCGCGCCGCAGTACCCGGCAACCATGGCGTTGTAGGCCATGACGTCGGGCTCGCAGGCGGCCAGCACGCGCCGGGCCTCCGCGGTGCGCCCGGACGCGCAGAGCTTCTTGATGAGCGCGGCGCAGGGCCCCGCGGCGGCGGGGGGATCGAGCCTGCCCACGGACTCGACGAGGCGGAGGGCCTCGTCGAGATCGCCACGGCGGACGAGGCCGCGGAGGCGGTCGTTGGAGGAGGCGCGGTGGGAGACGGCGTTGGGGGCCACGGCGACGGCGGCGGGGGCGAGGTGGAGGCGCGGCCTGGGGGCGGGGGGTTTGGGCGTGGGGAGGGAAGGGTAGGGGTGGGAGGAGGCGAAGGCGAGGAGGGCGGACATGGCGGGAGGCGGCGCTGCATGCGGGGGCGCGGCCATCGGGGCTCGGGGCGCAGTGCAGCGGCGACGATAAGGTGAGTGCAGCGATGAAGTGCTCGGAGACTGGCTGGACTCTGCCGCAGGCGTAGACACCCCACTTGTTTGCTGTATGGGCCTTATTAGATAGAGGTAAGTGGGCTTCTCAATTGTGATGCATATTTTATGGCCCGGATTGAATTTGTTAGGAATGGTGTGAGGGTCTTAGACCGAATGGGCCCCACTCACTATGAGAGCGTTTGGGCTGAAAGATACTCATATGTTTTTTTTTATCAAAATCAGTTAAAATTTTTACCCTTCGATCAAAATCCAACTGTTCCGATCTCTCCCACCATCTCAAATACATACAACCCTACCTCCACCCCCTAACCCTAATCCCTTTCTCCTCACCCTCAACCCATTGTTGCCCCTATTTCTCCCTGTTCACCGATGCCACTCCGACGCCGATGAGGTCTGGTAGCGACCTCCTTCCCTCGTCGTTACCGCATCTCAATGCATCCACTGCCGCCACCCGCCACCTCCTCTATCATTGCCTCCCCCGTTCTTCCCCGTCTCCGACGGTGCCCCCATTCCGCCCTCCTTCCCCATCTCCAGCGCTCCCGCCGTAAGATCCGCCTTCACCAGTTCCTACAGCTCGTCGTTCTCGTCACACCTGCTGCCTTCACCGCCCACCACCCTCCCCCAAGCCCCCGATCAAGACGGTGCCACCGTCGCCTCTCCACCACCGCTGTCCTAACCTCCCTCTAAATCTCTAGGATCTAATGAACCCAAATTCGTCGACCCCCCGCCTAACTCGCCATCACTGCTGGAGATGAAGATCTCGCTGGTCAGAGCATAAATCTCCAAGCAAAATCATATGGTCAGAAATTCAACTAATTCCACCAAAATTTGTATGCGACAGATGTCTAGTACTTCCGAAGATGTTTTTAGACCTAAATGATCGTGAATTTATGTTTTCATATAAATTGCTTTTTAGATTATCTAAAAAGCTTTTAACAAATTTTTATTTCAAGAATCATTCAAAAATTGATCCATTGGATCCAGATCACGTGGACCCTATCGATCGAAATACACGCCACAACCATCGCCACCATAGTCGATCTGGGAGGTTCTATCTTGGAGCACTCCAACGATGAGAAATTTGAACATATTATCATTCCTGGTTTTTTAAGCGCAGCCAGCTACAATGCTAGCATGCTACTTCCTTTAGTTCACAAAAACAAGTCATTTTAGGGTAGATTATTTTGAGCTATAGCTTTTAATTCATGGTTTTTGAATTTTATCTGTTCGTGAGAGACAGTATGTAGAGGAAAACAGTCACATATGATTTTGGCTCGTATAACTGAACTCAGAATAATGTCTACTACAATCGACCTGTAGACCCCACCTTGAAAAGACACATCATTTAAAAGATAGTTACTGTAGTAAAAAAAAGTGATAAGCCAAAGTCAAAGCTGGACCGAACCCATCCTAAAATGCATGTAATCAAACTTTAGCTATCAATATCTTTTTAAATATCTAGATTAGATACATAAAAATTATATATGTAGATTTATCTCAAAAAATAATTTCATAACATTATAATTTTATTGGGTTATACTAACATATTATAATAGTAATAAGTAGTTAAAATTTTATTTTAGGAGCAAAGCTGATGCCAAAAACGACTTGTATTTTTGAACAAGTTAATACCTGATTTCTCGATTACACGCTACCACTACGAGTTTGCCGTCAATACCTGCTATTATGAGCTCACCTTGCTCATTTTAGCTTTTAAGCCAACTTCTGCTTTTTTTTAACTATTCAGTATTTTGTTTTTTTTCTGATTTTTTAGATTGTTTGGGCTTTTTGTCTTTTCTTTTTTTCTCGTATTCCTTTACATTGTTCGTGATAGGCTAACATGTTTTTTTTATTTTTAAATTTTTTTAGATTTAATTATATCAAATAAACTAACTTAGCTACAGTAAAAAAAATAAATTAATTATAATAAAAAAGTTATCGTTATTTCGAACACCTTTTTAAGTATTTTTCTTTGCAGCTTCCCTTTGTCATAAGTTTGGGGTGTTGGAAGTTGAGGCCGAATCAAATCACCATCAGGCCAGGCCCAGCCAGCGCCAGTCGAGCACCAGCCAGCCGTTTCCCAGCGCAGCGCTTCCCCACACGGCTTGTCGAGGCGTTGAGCTCACAGCTTCTTTGCCTTTTCCCTCCTGCTCCTGCTCATACTCAGCCTCCATCCCCGTCCTGCTCCGAGCTCCAATTCACCAATCCATGCCTCCTCATCTCCTCTCCCAGGCGCCACGAGGCCCGTCCCCTAACCCCGCCCCGCGCCTCCGAGCCCTTACCCTCGTCGCCACCCTCCTCCTCCTGCCCCTTCTCTCCCGCCCCTCCCTCGCCGACGCCCCCTCGCCGTCCCCGGCTCCCGCGCCGCTCCCCTCGCCGCCGCGGCAGGTCGCGTCGGCCTCCGCCCCCCGCGCCGTACCGACCCCGCACCCGCCGCCGCCGCCGCGACAGCGGCGTGCGCACCGCCACCGCCCGCCCCCTCCGCCGAAGCCGAAGAGGCGGTTCAACTTCGGCGAGAGGCTCGGGATCGCGCTCGCCGGCGTGGCCGTCGCAATGCAAGTGGTCCTGGGCGCGTTCCTGGCGGTGCGCGCGCGGCAGCTGCGGCGGCCCGGGCCGGGGAAGGCCGCCGATGCGGAGGCGGCGGCCTCCTCCTCCACCGCGCCCCCGGCGTGATCCTGAAAAGAAGCAACCGATGTTTTTGGTGGCGATTTCTGAATGGCTCGGTTGGAGCTCGCCTTTCCAGCCTCCGCGGAGACGTGGTGACCTGATGGCGATGGGGACGTGCTGCCTGCGTCGGTTGAGCTGTACGTTTGGCTTGCGCGTTCGTGCTATATATAATAACGGGGAGGGCGTGAGAGAGGGATGCGTGTTTCTTTTCCTGCTTCGTGCGTGACAGCGCTGATGCGAAGCGCTAAGAGGATGAAATGGTGATCGCTTCGCTTGGTAATCTACTCATGTATACTTTTTTTTTGTTTTTAACTCAAATCTTATCTACTCATGTATACTAGCGTGGATATACCGAGGTATCCTTGTTTCTGTGTCTTTCTTGCTGTCAAATCGGCGCCGGCACAGCGGACGACATCCCGACAAGGCAACAAATCCGTCGTTATCTCGCCTCCAAACTCGAGGATCAAACTGCCGATATGTTTCCGATGGCCGGATAGACGCCGGATGTGCGCACTACGTGGAATAACAACATAGAAGAAGGGGTGGGCGATGGAAAAAAAAGAAGTAAAGATGGGATATGCGCGTATGACATGGGAGCGAGAGTGGGATACGTGATGTTCATGTGAATCTATGTCTTATCTTGAAGTAAGATGATAGTGAGATAAAAGAAAATCTATTTTTAAAAATCAAATATTTATATTAATTTTTAATTTTTTAAGCAGAACACGGAAACAAATGTCAATACGAAGAGAACGGCCTAATTAATCCGGAAGATATCTAAGGGGCCTGCTGGTGTGGACCTCCCCCATTGGCCCAGCACAGAACACGGTCCAGGTACCACCCCGCCACACTTAACTGACAAACCGCCCCCACCTTATACCCGGCCCCGCCGGTCAGGCCGTCACTGAAATATTATTCTATCCCCTACCCACACATGACACATCACATCGCATATCCCAGCTACTCCAAGGCCGGCCCCACCTCCTCCGTCTCGATAGCGAGCGACGACGGCGCCTCCTCGCCGGCGACGAAGGCCAACCTCCTCGACATCCACTCCATCAAGCACCTCCTCGACGAGACCATCTCCGACGTACGGCGGCGACCCACTAAACCCTAACCCCCACTCTCCTCTCCGACACCTCCCGATTGCGCCTCTCCTTGCCGCCTTCCGATTTGAGGTTCGGTGTTCCTGATGCGGTGCTCTTCTGCGGCTGATCCCGCGCAGGTTGTGAAGAGCAAGGGGTACGCGGAGGACGCGCAGCTGAGCAACTGGAAGCTGGCGATCGGCGCGGCGGTGAGCGCCGTCGCGCTCCTCGCGCAGTTCTACCCCCGACAAGTGCCCCCCGGAACCGCGACTTCCTCCTCTGCATCGCGCTGCACGTGGCGCTGAACGTCGTGCTGCAGATCGTGAGCCACACCAAGGAGAAGAGCGCCGTCCTCTTCACCTACCCTCCCGCGGTGAGCGCGCTATCGCGTCCCCAATGTGCAATTGTCCTGTTGACCATGTTCGATTACACTTGCCCCTAAAACATGCTGTTATGGATCAACCAAAAGTTAGCCCATACTTTCATCAGTTTTTCTAGTTATGGTTACATTTGATTCAGTTGCTAGTGTATTTTTGCAAAACTTTGTTCCCTAGATTGTTCTTGCAGTTGCTCCGTATGAACCAGTGCAGTTCTTGGGTTTTAAAATTTTAGATATGTCGATTACCATATTCCTTCTTTACGAACTTTTGCTGCGATTTAGGAGGATTTTTCTTTGAACATGCTTCCCCAGCTCTCCTCATTTGAGCAGTTTCTGAAATTCTCACATAGTTTATTATGAAAATTAGGAGGATTTTCCTGTGATTTTATAAGTGTGTCTCTTCATGTAGACAGGAAAAACTGCATGTTGTGTAGACTGTATAGCTGTAAAAACGTGATCACTTGGATTTTCTTTATTTGCTTGAAAAGATTACTTCTGGTCTTCTTCAATTACAATACGGACGGTGTGATATTGCACAATTTGCTTGTGGAAAGTGAATGTGTAACTTCGACTATTGTAGCCGGTGCTGTGAACAGACGCCTTGAGTTTTGTTCAGTATTAAATCGTATGTTTATTTGCGGTACTTCTGTTACAGGGCTCTGTCAATAGCACTAGGCTTGTTATATCTTCAAAGCTACCAAGATTCTCAGGCATGTATACCCTCACAATAGCCAGCTCAGATCCAGAGTCTATCTCCGCCAACGAACCAGTGCATTTCACTAAGAGTGTCACAAAATGGTAATAACCCCATTATTATTTTGTGTTGCGCAGGCAGTATAAGTTGTCAACAGGGTGAATTCTGTGTCTATAACTTGCAACGCTGAAACATATGACAGTCTTACACATTTAAAATCTGGCCAGAAAAGTTACTTCCGTGTCATCAAGTGAAATCTGCAAGGAGGGCATCTGACTTTTATTGTAGTATGAGGGAGGCATTAGCGAGAGGAGTGGAGAGATCTATTTGAGAAACTAGGTGTTCGTATTGGTTTTTGGTTTTTCTAAGCAGAAACCAATACGAATTTAATACTAACTGTTTATGGACAAAATGGTTACTGACTGAACATTGTTCTTTGCTTTGCTAATCTCATGCCATGCCCTGATATGCTAGCTTGATGCGTGCAACTGACGTAAGGATATTGACCGGTTACTCTGTTAGCCAACAGTCTGTATTCGTTAGAGCTTGTTGGTAACGTTACTGTTCGTGTTCCTTCTTAATGTGTGTGTTTGTCTGCAATTTTCTTAAATGATTCTCTTGGTCAGGTTCGCCAAGGATGGGGTTCTTGTCGAAGGTCTGTTCTGGACGGACGTCGAGGAACTGATCGATGACTACAACAACTGCAAGAGCATATGAATTGACAGATTGTACCTCTGAACTATCAGGAGCCAATTACCTATCTAGTGTATGTTTGTTATATGTCCAGTGGGGAGTCTCTATCAGGAACAAAGATTAGCTGAATTGAATGATACGATCTTGTGACCTGTCCTGCTATTTGACTGGTGAAATGAAGTATGAGTTCGAGATCATAGTTTCAGATGACATGACACACTTGACACACAGTTGTTTCATTCATAGTTATTCCGTGACTAGCGTCGCAGATGCCATGACATCCGATGTTTTTGCAACCATCAAACCTTCCAGAAGCTAGGATATTGCATCAAGGGCAGGCTAGGATATCAGAAGCTAGCAATCATCCTTTCCAATGAAGTCTTGGCGTTGCAGCTATTCCTTTCACTAGCTGCCTTCTGAGGGCTTCCATGCCTTGCGATGTCGATTGTGTTATGCTCGTGGCATCAGGAGGTGCTTCGTGTCGTGATGTTCCCTTATGTTACATCTGGAATCGAAATTGCTTTGGAGTGGATCACAAGTCCAATCAGTACAAATCCTGTTTTGTTTTGCGGACAAGCCTAGTCATGTCATGTATAGTTGCCGAGTTGCACTATATATCACGTCTGATGTTTATAGGAGCGAGCAGGTGCCTCCTCTCTCAATGAAGTAAATGTGTATTGCCAAATGTACCTTGCAAGTAGCATATAATCTACAACATTACTGCTGGGAGATAACATGGAGCATTGTCAACTATTTCTGGCAAGTAAAGATGTAGAGATGTAGTTGGTAGTAGTGGAATGAATACCCTGGGAGTGTGGCTGATAAACACTAGCAACTGGACCTTTTGGGAGCCAAAATAGTGGGGAAGAATCTCTTGGCTTTTGGGGTTAGTAACATGTGGCATGGAATATTGGCAGGGTTTTAAGAAAGTTTGAAGAAGTCTTGCGAATGATGTTTTGCCAACTTTATGTGCATGAAACCATTCACATGGTAACTAGTATCAGGGGCGTTCGAAATAACGTTGGTTTATATCTTTTTTACTGTAGCTGGTTTATTTTTTTCACTGTAGCTTAGTTGATTTATTTAGCATAATTAAATTTAAAAATATAAAAAAACATGTTAGCGCATCACGGATAATGCAAAGGAATACGAAAAAAAGGAAAAAAATACAAAAAATCTAAAAAAAATCAGAAAAAAACGAAATCACTGAATAGTGAAAAAAAAGCAGAATCCAGAAACAGAAACTGTCTTTAAACCAAAATGAGTGGGGCCTTACTGGTTTTGGTACATTTGGTAGATGTTAGCAAGTACTCCCATCTTGCTTCAGGTACCATACCTAAGACGGGGTAATTTCTTTTTCCCTTTAAGGCTCCGTCTGGAATTAGGATTTTTTGATGGAAACAGGGATTCATGTGCTCGAAACAGGTCCTTGAAGAAGGGGAAAATTATAAAAATGCCACCAGTAAGAGTGCCATTCTATACCTGGCAATCGTCCGTCCGAGACTCCGAGGTAAAATCGCAGGTGATGTCATGTGAAGAAAAGATTCTCGTGGATCCTTTGGGGAATTGCCAGTCAAGCTAAGATCAATTGACATCTTATGCATGAACTGAAGCATCAACTGGACCGTTCCTCTAATAGCCATACCAGGATCACATGATTTACATACATGTCTCTGCAAATTAGTGCTGAGCATGTTCATCATACTTCATGCTCCTTCGCTCTTAAATAGAAGTCGTTTTAGAAGACGTGAAGTTAATATTTTAAAACTTTAGCCATTAATATCTAGAAAAATATTTAGATTTATCACAAGAAAATAATATAAGTAGATTTATCATCAAAAGTACTTCAACATCGATACATTTTTTTTTATAATTTTTGATAACCTATAATTAAAAAGTAATAATTAAAGCTGTATTAGAGACCGTGTTAATGTCCAAAACGATAAGTAAAAAAAGAAAAGAGGCAGTACATAACTATTGGCTGTATGTAAATTTCTATGCGCTATCTCCTTCGAGAAATGGAAGTTAGAGCTTAACAAAATGACAGCATCCTAGGAACTGCGACTTTCATCCATCTTGGTCTCTCTGCAGAAAACCAATCAAGTTAACTCCAAAGAAAATATCAGAAAGAAGCTAATGCGGATGCAACCCCAGCAAACTTTATTCCAACCTAGAACCAGAAAGACAATGGAAACCATCAGAAAGAAACAAGCGTAGCATCACTCGTCGCCGGAAATGAATGGATAGGCTCTCGCCTTCCCTTCATTTATGGCTCTTGGAACGAACCAAACCTGACGAGCCCTAGCTACCTCCACAGTTCTGCGCGACCTAACGCGCCCCAGCTTTTTCAGTTTTTCTCTCTCGATACCAACAGACTCGTTTTTATTTCTGCGTGCAGAAACGAGCTGCAGATGCGACGGAGGTAAGTGAGGCGTAATTTTCGCGAGGACGTTGCTTCCGAAAAGGCGAAAAGGGTCTCCACTGTGAGGTGGTATTGCTTTTCGTTGACACTTGCGGCGACGACGACGATGGCGATTGCTCTCTGTCTCTGGTCCCCTGCTTGGTCTTGATTTCGATCGTCGGCGCCAATGGCGGCATGGCAACTACCTGTGGAGCATATGCGTCCGAATTGTCCTACAGTAGCAGGTCAAGAACATGCATGTTTGTTTCGAGTTACATTTCCCTCGGAAAAATCGATTCCCTGCCGCTCAAACATGTCAAACTGAACTTTTCTTCGAAAGAAAATCCCACCGAACTTAAATTTCGCACTTGAATCCGACTGAAAGATGACGATGTCAGCCCTTTCTCAAACTAATTGGTAATGCATTTTAAGGTCAAGTCAAGAACAAGCAAACTGTATGCATGATGCATGGTTTTTTTTTCTCATTTCACCAACCGCATGCCTGGTATGGCATCGTCAGCTGAAACTCTCTAGACATAGTACATCAAGAGTATTGCTATAATGCTATATATCTTTAACCCGTAAATTTATATTATGAAATTAACATATTTCAAATGACTTTTAATTTCTAAAAATCAAAAGCTATGGTTGCTTAAAATGAGGCCTAAGATACATGGCCCCTGATACTATTATCATTTATTCATGTCCATTATAGATAGATGCTTTTATATATCATAATAAAAGAGAATTGATTGCACACTCCTTACCATATTCATGCAAGTTTTGTGGCACTACATATGGCTTTAGTTTCAGAAGCCAAAATGAATGCAATGGTTTTTTTTTAAATTTTAGGTTTTTTTTATTTTTTTCTTTGTATTTGCTATAATGATATTTTTTATTGAATATCTAAGTAGTCAACAGTGACTATGGAGCAATTTTATTAAAAAAAACCTTCCGAGAAAGCTAAAATGAACGCTACCTTAGACACGTGTTGATGTGTCCATTCCCACGCCCACCCCATATCTCCATAGACGACCAAAGTAGGCAAGAGGCTCCCAAGCCGCTACAGCGAGAGAAGAGGGAAAACAAAAGAGGCCAAAGAATGGGGGACGCGCCATGCAACGTCGAGCCGCGCCGCCACCGGCTGCTGTGGCGCGGCCTCGGCTGGCGCCGAAAGCTCCCCGTCGTCCGGCTCGGAGGCTGCCGTGGCCGCGTGCGCGTGCTCCTGCGGCGGCTCCGGCTGCGCTGGCTCCGGAGCACCGTCAGCAGGTTGGCCGCGATCTACATGGTGGCGCTCGCGGCTCCTCCCGCGCCGGCCAGCGCGTCGTCGTGGTCGTGCCAGCCGTGGATCGGCGTGGAGCCGTGCTTCGCCACGCCGTTCGTGCCCACCACCCGGCCGTTCTGGTGAAGCGCCTCGACGTGGAAGCTTAGGCTTCTAG
This sequence comes from Melocanna baccifera, assembly GCA_036346265.1. Taxonomy (NCBI): domain Eukaryota; kingdom Viridiplantae; phylum Streptophyta; class Magnoliopsida; order Poales; family Poaceae; genus Melocanna; species Melocanna baccifera. Next base: position 10,063,637 of record CM070681.1, read on the forward strand.
GCGGCGGCGGCGCAACGTACTCCCTAACGTCCCCAGCAAGCGACAAGAACTCTTCCATCTACCGACAACAAGACGTACAACTTATCTCCGGTGTAACAGCCAAACAAGAGTAGTAATAGCCGATAGGCGTTTCTGTTTCTTCGCATTATTTGCATGCATAAGACTCTTCTTCTTCTTCATTCGTTGCTTTTCGAGGCAAAGAAAAATAAAATAAAATCTTCTTAATTCGTTTCTTTTCGAGGCAAAGAAAAAAAAGAGCAATGTGTTCTTTTACCTCTTTAACCATCGGCCATCTTGATTAGTTTCTTGTATTGACCGTGCTTGCCTCACATCCATCTCGTCTCAAATTCTCGGTAGCGTGGCTAGTCTCAACTTTCTTCAACTAAGTTTACTTCATCGACCAGGAAAAAAACAACGGAAGTAAAAAGAATCCGGCAGGAGAAAAATTAGAGGACGATAGAAGGCTTGTAAAAATGGAAATCATTTTAAACTCAGTGAAACATGGTTAACTTGCAGTACCATGCGTTAAGGAAAAAGCCAATGTAACGTCAAAAATCTAGTGATACAAATGAAACCAAATAATTGAGGTGGAGCGTATCGATCTCCTGGCGTCGGAGCATGAATGAGGCGGAGCGGTCCATCTCTGCCTCGTATCTAATCTACTCCTGTAGTCATATGTATGCAAATACGCAATCTTCTTGCAAGATATGCTTATGTCAGATTCGGATTTAGTCAATCTAGAATTCTCTATAAAATCATTGCACTATTTCTTGGATCAGTAGTTAGTGCTTATAGATACATTACTAAATCATTTCACATATAACGTAAACTATTATATACGTTAATATTACAGATCAGAGTTTAAATAAACTGCATCGGGTCAAGTTTACAATAAGACTGATCAGGCAAAATGGATACATTACATAAAGTAGAAGTGTGCATAAGGCAGAAGTAATACAAAAGGGGACAGTTCATCTCGCCATAGGCAAGAGATTGATAGGAGTAAGAGCCTAGACTACCAGAGACTATCCTAATCTTTTTCACTATCAGCTTCTGGGATGTCGTAGTATGCACCAAACCCAAATTACATGCTAGAGGAGCATCTAGGGGCTAGGAGGGACTCACTGGAGGTGAGGATAGGGCTCAGGGAAGACAGGAGTGAGCTGACAGCGTGGGCCTAGTCGGCGATGAAGAGACCGACACAGACGGCTCGTTGGAGACTATGAAGAGGGTCGGTGAGGACTGGGGTGGTATCATGGACTCTTGCAATGCTCTTGGCATGCTGAATCAGATGGTGGTGCGGATTGAGCTTAGTGTTGGCGACGGGGTTTCAATCGGAGCTAAGAAAGAAAGGGGGTGCGAGAGCTCTCAATGGAAGGGAAGGCGACAAGGAGTCAATTGGGAGCTAGGCGGAGTTGTCCAGGGGGTTTTATAAACAAGGGAAAAGGGTTAGCTGTTGGAGCGGCATTAAGGCAGTGTGGAGGGCTAAGGGCAACGACGTCGGCTCATGGCGTGGTACAGTGTTAGCTGTTGGAGCGGCATTAAGGCAGTGTGGAGGGTTGAGGGCAACGACATCGGCTCATGGCATGGTACAGTGTGGGGAGGATGGAGCTGGCACGTGAAGCGAGGAGTAATTGCCGAGGTGATGGCTCAGGGCAACAGTTGGGAATGCGAACATAGACACATGAGGGTGCGGCGGAGTAGGTGCGATGTGGCGCAGAGAAGAGCAAGGAGAGGGGGGTCCAGGCAGTGGTGAGGGCGGTGCTAGGCTAGGCTAGCACGAGGGCGCACAGGGGCAGGTGACAGCGCACTATCACCGCACAGGAGGAATGGTGGCGCTGGCGCGAATGCGATGGACGCAGGTTAGGACGTGCACGGCGCAGGTGCGACACATGCAAGACACACACAGCGAGAGGAGGGGGGTAGCGTGGGTTGACTTGGGCTAGGCCAAAGGCCAACTGGGCCAGGCCAGAGAAAGATGGAACAGGTTTGCCTTGGCCCAATCCAAGGTTTTGGGTTTTGGAAAATTTAAAATTTGGTTGAAATTTTGAGAGGAGCTTTGATTTGAATTCAAACTTCAAATTTCATTCAAGCACTTTTTGAACTCCCCAAAATGGGACTTACATTATCGTAAAACGAGCATCTCCCATTGCAAATTCTGTAGAAGAGATCAATGCATCACGGAGTACATCGGCAGTTACATTCCATTGTAAAAGACACTGTCCTTCTCTGACATCCCAAGTTTTTCATCTAATGAGGGAAAAAACATCCCAAGTTTTTAAACCAACAAACATTGTTGGTACAAGAATTCGCCGAAACACTCAACTGCTAGTAGTTCCGAATTTCTACAGTGTCCTTGTCAGCACGGATGAATTGGAATGCATCCAATTAACAGGTTAACGGCATGGATATAAATACAAGACCACAGGATTACTGAGATAAGAAGGTACACTGTCCTGTATAATTCCATGCGCTGTGTTTGATGCTACTATCTCACAACCATTCGAATGATTTTTGTATGTCATGTGTCATCCCTCAATAGTACCCAAGAAAGACCATGGTCCATAGGTGGTGGTTTGACTCCATTGATGGGGCAAGTGGCTTACTGAACTTGTTCATCATACAGGCATAATCAAATATCGTTCAATTGCCATAATGTCCTTGTGCGATCTGATAGCTTGGTCTCACAAAAACATACCCTTGCCTGCACAATCAACACTCAGTTCACTTCCGCTGACAGCACCACATTCTTTTGAATGCCAGAAACTTCGAAAAGCGCAAGAATTTATAATGACAGGTACTAGGAAGTAGGAAAATGAAGAAAATTCTCAAACCACGCAAACAGAGGATCACGACAGTACTGGAGGCTTTCTGGTCTACCTTTTATTGCTCTGACTTTTTCGTGGTACCGCTCACAGTTGCATTATGAGACTAGAGGGTAAGAACCTATTTGTAGGCTCCACTTCTAAGTGTTATAAAATAACACACCTATTTATGGTATATCATGAGACTTTTGAACCATGTCACTAACCACGATCAGACAGTCCAGTTTTATAAGTCTAAAATATATTAGTCCCTAGCATACATATACGAGTCATACGCCATGATCAGATTATTTATACGATCAATTCCGATCTGATCATGTGGGTCAATAGTCTGCAAAGCCGATCCTCCAAAACAAAACCAGCTATTCTACCATATGCTGTACCCGGGTTACACATATGCATTCATGTTAAATTCCAGTAGACTCGATCTCAATAAATATATCTACCATATTTCAGCATAGCTGCCCTTAGCACCTTGAGTACTAATTTTTTGAGTTAAATTCCGTATCAAATTATTCTCTATCACTTGCATCAATAATATAATAATTTCACATGAGTTAAACTGACAATAACCACAATAAATATTGAAAATCACATAAAAATTCCAGCATCTATCACTTAGCTGAAACATTTCAATCAATACACTAAAGTCGCATGTCTATTGTCTACAGCTCGTCATGTTCCACAGTTTCTGCATTATCATAAATTAAGGTCAGAAAAATCAAGGTGCGATCCTTAAAACTTACGAAGAAAACAAAAGCAAAGAAGCCAACCAGATTTAACATCGCCAAAGAAAAATGAAATTTCTCTGGCTGCAGATTGCAGTGAATCTGAACCGTGCACACAATTTTTCTCTGAGTCCAACCCGCACATTGCTCTAATGCTGTAATGAGAAGCATAGTGTTGGTGAATAACAAGGAAAAAATGTGAAAGCACAGCAGCAAGACTGACACAACACATTCAAGCTCATTTTTAGGTTAATGCAGTACTTACTATGAGAGATGGATCACGAATAGTTGGGTGGTGACAAAATGCAGTAAGTTTCCTCGGGAACATTGCTAATAGCTATTTCCGATGTTGCATTGGAATGATTAATAGTTCTAACATGTGTTCTCAGCTAGGAAAATGAAAAACTGTAGTTCTTAACCTGTTAGGATGAGATGTTTTAGCCTTCCTTGCATCAGTTGGCCCAATCAAAGCTCGCCAGTGTGAGATGGCATCAGGCCTTTCCAGAACCATAATGAGAACTGGACCACTGAAGATCAACAAGAACAAAGCAATCACGATAGAAAATGCTTAGCATTGTTAAGTCAGATTAGCCTGGGAGTTCCCAAATGCAAATAAGAAACTTAAATGGAACAAAATATGCTGTCAGCCAACAAAGAGTACATATTGACCCAGACGTAATGTGAGCATACTTACTGGCTTGTGCAGGAATTGAACAAGTAGCATCTCACTGCCATGTTTCAAGAAACTTCCTTGCCAAAGGTTCACAACAAATCACAACAAACCCAAAGACTAGCACCATTGCATTCTTAAATTATTCTGTAAAACTAAAAGCTTTAGGGTTTACCGCAACAAAATATTGTTGGCCAAAAGAAAGTATATATTCCACTTCCAAATAGGACTAGCAGCTTAAAGCGTGTAATCTTCCAGAAATTGCTTGCTCTTCTTTTACCAAGTAACCAAACAAACAGATTTAGCTTACTATTAGGTGTTGGAAGGAGTACATCTTAATTGCCTAAGCAGAACATCTAGCTACCACAACAAGCTAATCAATAGTCATTTGACTATACAGTACCACATATCTTCCTTTTCAATGGCCACCACATCATACCCTAAGCTAAGATCTCATTGCATTTGATGCATTTCATATATTTTTTTCATGTCAATATGGTCTGCGGTATCCATGGAATTCACAAGAGCCTCTGAGGCCTTAAGCAAGCAACAAAACAAGTCTTTCAAACAACAATACCTCGTCATATACTTCACTAGGCTGTCGAAGAAGCTTCTTCCAGAATGCTCTGCGTAGAAGAGAGATGCCCTCTCTGCATCCAGCCGAACCCGTGCCTCTTTAACAATATCAAATCCGGACTCCAAGATGACCTCCTTGATTTTCTCCGCGTAGTTACCAGACAAACCGTCAGGTTTGATCATCGCCAGCGTCCTTTCCCTCTCGACGGCCCAACAGCTCCAGCACCTAAATTAATCACACACAAAGCACCAAACTCCCCACATCACTTGCAGTTGCAGGCTTACCACACATACATGGAGCACAATCTCAGATTACGACTGAGCATTGTACAGCCACTCCCTCTATACAATTACATGCACCACCAGAAGCATCCCTGGACAAAGAGCTGCTTCAATTCGATTGTTCTAAAGTAATCCTTGCTTCAAGAATCACTATGGCTAGGTCCAAGAACTTGTAGTCATGTTTAGAATTGTTATGCCCACCCGAAGGATCCTAATTAAGCGAGCGATGCAGTGAGCTGAGGATGGCCAAGCTGATTAGGGCAGAATCTTGCTCAGATCTGCCCAAGTAATCATGCTCTAGCCCGGCAAATCTAGCATTTTTATGACATAGAAAGGTAATTTAAGAAGCAACTTTCTGCAGCAAGGACTTTGGGGTTAGCAAGAAGACGCCCCACCCAAAGATTCAGCAGAGGAGGAGTTGTGAGACAAGCGCGGCGGCTCACCCGTGGAGGAAGAGGAGGAGAGGCAGCAAGCAGATGACGAGAGCGGGCGCCGCCGGAGAGGTCGCTCCGGCCATCTCCGGCAAGGCGGACGAGGCAGGGAACCGGTGGTGGTCTCCGTGTCCGCACGAGTGTTTTGCTGTTCACAGTTACCGGCTTACTTGCCACGGCGCGTTTACAGCTGACTAGCTCAACACGTTTTGGGCCTGTTCATTCCAGGTTTTGGAACTGACTTTTAGTTTTTCTATAATATATAATTTTTAAATAAAATATTTTTTAAGACAGTATCTATAAATTAATTATAGTATATATTAAAAGCTCAATATCTATACCAAGCAAAATCACAAGCGAGTATCACAAGCGAGGTCGCTTGCCGATTTTGCACTGATCGTTTGTGATTGACATCTTCAGTCTTCATCTAATCGATGTGTGGGACACCTCGTTGTAAAATCAAGGATAACTGACTAAAGGAGAGTGAATAGGAGATTACAAAAATTCTTGCCTCCTAAAAATGATTATCATAATTTTAGCTAGACAATACTTTAATGTAAATGAAACCTACACAATTCTAGTAAACCTAAGGCATAAAAATATAAGCGCGGAAAGAGAAATAAAGAAATAACCAATTCACATGCGATGTTTTACTGTGGTAATCAGAAACTTGCTGGTTTCCTCTAATCCACATTAAGGAAAATCTATGCGACTTGGACTGACTCCACAAATTAAATCTCAACTCTTCAATCCACTATTGGTTGTCCTTCCTTCGCTCCGGAGATAGTGGATATCAAATCACTCATAAACTTGCACCGGACCTCTTCACAATATTTTAGAAGAGATCACCTTGGAACCTTCCACCAAGCCATCTACGTGCCGACAAGCACCAAGAGTAATAGATCATAATTCGCTTGACAACGATCAAGTGTCAAAGAGTCAATCTAGAGATAAAATGCACTCGATGTGGCTTAACTACCTCAAATGAATGCACAATGAGAAATTGAGGTGTGAGAGGAAAGCTCAAGGATGTTCAATTAAGTCTCTTCTTATGTTTTTGAGCTAGTAGAGCAGTATTTATACTTCCATCAACCAAATATATCCGTTACATATAACAATCATGAAAAATCAGGGAAATCGGTAGTACTGCTATGCAAACTGTGAAACTACCGTATTGTACTGTAGCAAGCAGTAATGACTATGTCAGAGTGTCAGAACTAGCCGTTTAAAAGTCGGCGCAGTACTACCGCTATTGAAAATGCAGTAGTTCCCATGATTGGTAGTTCTTATTTATAGTACGGTACTTTCGATTTCTTTGAGACCAAAAGTTGGTCCTCTCTAAAAAAAATATACTGACCCAATTTTTGGTACTTCTGAGATCTAGTAGTTCTGTTTTAGAATGAGGTCGTACCACTTTGCAGTAGTTCCACTGTTCATTTCCTGGTACTACCGATATCAGGAAGCCTAAATGTTCAAGTGGGTGTTCTCTGGAAAAAACGTATTGCTTAGAGTATCGGTACTTCCGCGTTCTGGTAATACCGCTGTGTACACATCGGTACTTCCAGATTTCGGTAATTCCGCTAAACACACTCCGATAGTTTCGATTTTCCTAACAGAACACAATTGGCTTTCAATTTTTAATTCTAAGTGCATGCATGATCCTAAATTGATCCAAATAACATAAGAATATGCTTTCAAGTTACTTTCTATAATTTCTCTTAATCGTATGGTGATTAATCTATAATCCGGTCTTCCAACCTTTCTCTCAAGACCGGTAAAAACAAAAGGGATCCTAGACTACTTATACTATCTTGAACCATCTTGATTTTCAAGTTAACCTTTAGCATACATCATAAGGGATTGAACCCATTTGATACTCAGCAAACACATTAGTCTTATATTCACATTTTGTCATTAAGAACTAAAATAATTTTTAGGGTCCTAGATACTTTCACCTGTACATCCCGCCCATCTTGTTGTCATTATGTTAATGCCCTCTGAGGGGAGGAAGCTTCAGAGGAGTGAGGGCCGCCTCAAGAGAATGAGATCCGAGAGAGGAGGGGATGTAAGGTATTGCTAACCCGACTTCAGACAGGTAAGTGAACCACTATCGCCAATACTCATCAGACATGAGAACTTCCGCTCCACAAGCGACAATCGAACATTGAAGCTAGGCAATTCGTGGCCTGCTGCCACACCAGTTTGCCCTCAATAGCCGTAGATGACAATGTCCATCCGCATTTAGCTAGTAGGAACCTGGTCATGTGGTTGCCACTCTATCAACACCCTCTGACCCTGTCAGAGGGGAGGATGCCTTAAAGGAGGGGCGTTGAGAGAATGAGGAGATCCAAGGAAGGAGGATCTAATGTCTCGCTAACTCCGCTTTGGAGAAGACAAGACAACCAAGGAAATAGGAGGGTGAAGCACAATTTGTCTAGAAGAGGTCGCTCGTCGGAGCACGCCGACAATAGTTGATGAAGAGTAAGAATGGCCAGTTCTAAGGATTTGAGAGGGAAAGTGTTGCTACTACTAAGAAGGGCTCATCAAAGGCGGTGCGCTAGAGGAGAGAGGAGGTGAGAGGATCGCAGGTTGCTAACACCAAAAGTGTGGCCCACATTCATGCCTTCCCTGTCCCTATCCACCCCCTCGTTCCCTCTCCTTCCTTTATCTCCCTCTCCTTTTCAAATTTCCATATTTTGGATGCTGGAGGAGAGGTTTGTCATTTGACACAAGCGAGCAATCTTGCTCAAAACATGTGAGGCCTTGCTCTAAAAACATGGGTTTAGTCCTTGTTTGGAATTCACAATTTCTAAAGGAACCGTAAATGATTTAGGGGGCATTCGTATTGTCTTTTACTGATAGCTTTTGGCTAACAATAAATAGCAGTGGCTGGTAGAAGCAATTTCTAGAAGCTAGGCCATTCGTATTAGCTTTTGACTGATGGCTTTTGTGACATATGAAATTACATAATACGTTACAACATGCAAAATCTCTACGTAGAAAATTACAATATAGCAAGGTACAACATGGTAGTATTGCTTACAACACTAATTCATTAATAGTCGGTACTACCATAAGTTAGCCTATCAAAGCATGTGCGATGCTATCTCGAAGCATGTCCATGGGTCTATTTGACCTCCCAAGACTGCCATTTGAAGACTCCATATCCCCTTCCTCACCTAACACATACCCCTCCTCGTCGTCAATGTCCAAGTAGTCGTCATCTGGCATCAATGTGTCGATGATGAAGTTATGCAATGCCATAATCGCGGCTATAACTTTCTTATTTGTCTTGACATTGTAGCTCAGCACGCTCAACAAGATGTATAACCTATTCTTCCAAACACTTATTGCGCGCTCATTCACATTTCGAAGGGGAGGAGTGGTGGTAATTAAAAATTTCTTTGATTCCAACCGGTCATACACCTCATGCGAACTTTGGCACATGGTACCTCTGATTCTTGTATGGAGCTAGGAACCCTTGTTCGGGCAACCAAAATCTAACAAGTAGTACTTGCTTGCATTGAAATAAAGGTGGAGAACAAGTTAATGACTGCACCCAAATCTCTTTAGAAATGTGTTCCATACCAATGAGCAATAAACACACCTAGAGGAGGGTGTGGGAAGTGGTCTTGGTAAGTCACCTTGAAATCCTACAAGACACATGTGTTGTGCACTGCGCCACCCCACCTAACACACACGAAACTAACATGCTAGTTGACATCACGAACCGCGAGCACGTTCTGGCTTGTGTATCCATGGTGGTTGTAATGCCTCAGTACTGTACGACTAGGCACAGATACTGCATATGTTTACCATCAATCGCCCCAATACAATGGTTGAAATGCAAATGGAAATGCGGCTCCAACAGCCTCCTATGGACCGTGTGGAACTATGGGTCCACTGGTTGTACAATATCCCATACTATTTTTGCAACCACATCCAAAACCTAGTGAAGTGATCACTAACGTGACACACTAACGTGACATGCGGAACACTCAAATATATTTTGTGCCTACTGATTTGACTGCGGGGCGGCATACATCTAAAGGAATAGTCAAAACGCCTCTTTAGAGCTGGTCTGACAAGTCGATTGAAGACCATAGTCTCACACTAGAGTTTTCTATAATTCATTAAAGACTAACCTCCTCATTCTGAACATGTCCTTGCAAGAACGTGGGTTGCTCAGCTGTTCCTCGACCCACTATAGGTTAGTTTTATCGGGCACCTATCGGGGTGTATGGGATGAGGACTCCCCCTCGTTATCCCCCACAGGCAGAACACAACTTGCTCCGATATTGCAATGGACGAACTTGTGACGATAGAGATAGAGTTAGTATCCATCTTCGTTATGTGTGACTCACTTGATGACGACATCTGTAAGTATTTCAATTGCTCGTGAGAACGTACGCTTCAACTCATATTTAATAGAGAACATGCAGTTCAACTCAAATGTAACAAAGACCATGCGGTTCAATTTAAATTCCTAAGACAACATGCTATTCAACACAAATATAACATGGAACATGTAGTTGAACTCATATTACTACAAAAGAATAGAACCACACAATAGATGCCAAATATTACAGAGAACATGCGGCAACTCATGTTCCTACAAAATAATAAAACCACATAATAGGCGACGTGATGTTCAACTCAAATTAACACACAATGTAGTTCTAACTCAAAGAACAAGCCAACTATTTGGGGAATACAAGAATGCAACAGAATGCATGACACGCTTATGCAAGATAGTTTGTGCACTGAAAATGGAAATGGGGACATGACAATTTTGATAAGAAACAAACATGGAATCAAACTCATAATGCAAAAAAAAAAACTCAATGCTATCGGCTGTTGCACACAAGGTTATGATCACTTAGCATTTTACTTGTGTGCCTAGCTCCTCCTAAGCCACTCCAACCGGCCCTCTGAGGTTGTGAAGTTGTCGAGCATATCACGATAGCAGGCGTGCATGAAGAGCTGACCTATGTAGTAACTCATCGCTTCCCTCAGGGGCACTATTAGCAACGACCACTTTCATCAGCTCTTTCATTTTGTCCTTAGACATGCTTATGGGGCACGAAGTCGAGGATATGATAGAAGCACTATGCCCTCTAGACTACTCGTACAGGTTGACAAAGGGCTCGAGCTGCATGTCCTGGTACATCTTCCATGGTTTCTTGCCTTCAAGAGACTCTGGCACAAAATGGCGCTTCTAGTCAGCAGGGTGTTGACCTTCGTGTCTTGCTGCCGACCATAAACTAGCTCTTCACCAGGTACATAAGAGTCCGCATTTGTGCATAGGGTGTCCTTGAACAACCTCTCCAAGAGGTCCTCGTGTGTGAGTGGTGCTTTCTGGAATTTCGTTATGTCCACCATGCTCTGCAAAAAATAGAAACAAAGGGGTCGTCAGTGCTTCGGCAAACATCGAAGAGTAAAACACAAGGACCTTGGGAAATGGAAAGAAGAGTGTCACCTTTGCTTGACCCTCCAACTAGTTGTTGTCGGCAGCAATAATGTCGGCCCTCGGATTGATTTCAAGCTTAGTAGAGCACAGCTTGAGGGTCTTCCAATGAGCCAAATCCCTTTTGAGTGCATCCTACTTGTTCTTCATTTACTTCCGATTGTACCGTCAGCCGGTGTGCTCTTTAAACTTACACACAAGGTTGTTGTACCACTTAGCATTTAGGCAACCCTATGGATGGTTGCCGGTGTTGAGTTCCTCCAAGCAAAGGACAATGAAAATGACGGTGGCTTCGTCATCCCAGCATGCCATGTTTGTGCAGTTGCCAGCCATCTGAGTGGTCGTGGCAACGCTATTGTCAGTCAGCACAAAAAACAATGGTGCACAACAGTGGCAATCACCAACAAACACAACAATCACGATGACAAAAGATGAGACATGCGCATCGACCTCATTGCAAACCGACAGTTGCAATCATGTAGAGAAATAGGTAAATGAAATGTATGGGCACATGAGAGCTTACAATAGATGACAAAGACGACGGGGGACGTGGAGTGAGAGGAAGGTCCGATCGATCGGGGGGTAACCACGGCGTGGAACATGTGCGCGGCTCCATGGGGAGGACGAGTGGTGCGGGCGATGGTGCGAGCTTCGGCCAACTCACCACGAAGAGTGAAGGCAGCGGATCTGGGGGCCATAGGCCGACCGGATCTGTGGGGGCCTGACAGAATGGGCTGGAGGAGACCAGATTTGGGTAGGGGGGTCGGAGTTGGGCGAGGGGAGATGGGATCGAGCGGGCGGAGGAGGGGTTGCGCCAAAGAGGACGAGAGGGAGAGAAGGGCAAGTGATTTGGGGAAAGTACGCTCGTCCCATGAACTTATTGCGTTGGGTGTCCTTGCGTTCACGTGCACCCTTGAGATAAGGTGCGGCGAGAAGCAACCCGTTCAAACTGGTTTCTGGTTTTTTCAAGTAGAAACCAATAAGAACAAAGTCTTAAACTATTTTTTATAAAATTTTCATGAAATTCTGTCGTTTTAGTGGGTAAGCAGGGGTGAGGATTGAGCAGCGCTCCAGCCATTAGAAGCTTTGCCCCGTAGCTACTGAAACACTCATCTTCCTCATCACTCCATGATCTCCACTGCACACTCTCGGAGTATCCAGAGTCTAGCTATGAATACATGGACGGAAATCATGCACCTGATAGATCAGATCAAGGATATGTGATACGCAAATTAGACTATCTAAAGTGTCAAAATTGAAAAAAAAAAGAAAAAAGAGTTGATAAGCTTATATGGGTTTGTTTGCTGACTTGTTGCCAGAATCACAGGCTTTCCCGGCCCACGAGCTCATCTTTGAATAGAGGAACTTGGCCAATGGAGGCCCGGCCTAACAAGTTCCCCGCTCCGTCGCAGTCCCCCGCCCCAGGTATCAACTCCCCTCGCCGCCGGACCCGAATAATTCCGCATTCCGCACTGCCACATCCCGGAAATATCCCCAAACCCTCGCCCCCCCGCCGCCGGCCAAATCTCCGGCCATGGATGACGAAGCCGCCGCCTCCCCGTCACCCTCGCCCTCCCCGTCGCGCTCCCCCTCCCCGCTCCCCGTCGCCGACCCCGTCACTGTCGCCGCCGCGCCCCCCGGCCACCTCGCCGTCGCCATCCCCATCCGGAAGTCGAGCCCCTCCAGCGGCGGTGGAGGGGGCGGCAGGGAGGACGCGTGGAGCGACGGCGCTACCTCCACCCTGATCGACGCCTGGGGGGAGCGCTTCGTCGCGCTCGGCCGCGGCAGCCTTCGCCACCCGCAGTGGCAGGAGGTCGCCGAGGTCGTCTCCTCCCGCGACGGCTACTCCAAGCCGCCCAAGTCCGACGTCCAGTGCAAGAACCGCATCGACACCCTCAAGAAGAAGTACAAGGTCGAAAAGGCCAAGGCTGACTCCTCTTGGCCATTCTTCAACCGCATTGACTCCCTCCTCGCCCCCACCCACATGCCCGGGGGCAATTCTGCGGCAGCGGCAGGCAATTCCTCTTCCTCCAACCCCGCCGCCCGGAGCATCGCTCCTATGGCGCCGCGTGTCAACTTCCCGCAGCGCACCCGCACGCCGCTCTTGCCCTCGGCGGGGGTGAGGCGGAGGCTGCCTTCGCAGCCCCAGGCGTCGCCATCGTCGGAGTCGTCCGATGGGTTCCCACCGGAGCCGCTGATGGCGACGGCGAACGGTAAGAGGAGGCGGGTGGAGGAGGCGGACAGCAGTGACCGTGCACAGGGGCTGCGCGACCTGGCGCAGGCGATCCGGCGGCTCGGGGAGGCGTACGAGCGCGTGGAGTCTGCAAAGCGGGAGCAGGAGCTCCGGATGGAGCGGGACCGCCTGGATGCTGCGCGCGAGATGGAGGACGAGCGCGTGCAGTTCTTCCTCAAGATGCAGATGGAGCTCTCGAAGGCCAACAGCGGCGCCCCTTCCGCCGCTGTTGCCATGGTTGGCAATTCCGCTGCCATTGCCTCTGCCGCTGACGGCAACGGCACCAGGAGAACGGCTACGGCCACTGATGTCGCTACCGGCAGCAATCACCATGTCCGGTACCGTGTCAAGGATGGCCGGCACCGCCAAACCCCGCAACACCCTCATTACCAGCAGTACAACCAGAACAATGTCGGCGCGGCCGCCACCCACACTGAGAATGGCAGCGATACTGACAACAAGGAAGACGACGAGGAGATGGAAGAGGAAGAGGAAGAGGAAGAGGAAGAGAGCCAGTGAAGGCGCTCACTCGCATTACGGTGATTCGAAAATTTGTATCGGTTAATTGGCATTGTCCTGGTTACTAGAATTGCTCCCAGTTAGGCCGGTCCGGGGGCAAGAAATGACTATTTACTAGGCAGTAGTTGTATTAGCAACAAGGAGTCATGGTAACTGGTAAAGTGGTAAGTACCTGTGGGTGGGGTGTAACTTGTAGCTACCTGTTTTGTGCTTGTGATGTGATTCTGTGCTGAGAACTACGATGGAACTGCCATGGGTGGGGATGTCTGATCGTAGGTCTGGTCTCTTGTCTACCACTTACGGTTTTTGATCGCGGTTAGTCTGATGAATATTGATTGTTTAAAGAAGTCAAATCTAAAAGTCAGCTGAAAAACCGAAAAGAAACGGGATGCAATCTGGTTATGTGACAGTACTAGCTGTATCTGTGTTTGTTCTTGGAATCAGGATCAGTGTCCAAAACTGTGTCGTGGGCTCAGTGCTCTCTTTCCCTGATTGAGGCGCCGTTTGGTCAGGCTCGGCTTCTCTCTTTTAGGCTTTGAGGTTAGGCTCTAAGAGAAGCTACGAAATTCGGGTTTCAAATCTACAGTTCATTTTGGGTTTGGTTTCAAATTTTAGTTCTTTTTTGGTCTTCAATGCTGCAAGTTTGACTAGAAAAATGGCTTCGAAGTCCCAAAAGAAACTAAAGCCGAGCCGGCCGGACGGGGCCTGATCAGAGCTATTAAACTTCACTGCGATCTGCTCGCACGGGAGCGTTTCGCGCGCCGCAAAGGGCTTCGCGCGGTGACGCGTGGTTCCCGCCTCCCCTCTTTTCGCTGGCGCCAGCTCAGAACCGCTTTCTCCCTCTCTCGCTAGCGCCCGGGCGAAGACGCCTCCGCCTGTGCGTTGTCGCCCCGCGCGCAAGTCCCGCCAGCGCCCATGCCGCACGCTCTCCCCGTCACTCCCGCCCCATCAGCAGCTGATGGTGTTGTGGTCCTCTCTCTCGCATCACCGCCCCAACCGCTCTGCTCCTCCCTCCGCCTAGCGGTCACAGCGTCGCCCCGCCGTGCAACTCACCGCTCCGCCCGCTCGCGCGTCATCACCTATTCCCGAAGCCATCCCTCCCCCGCCAACTCCCGCAGACGCCGTAAACCAACCGGTATGGACGCCCTCACCTCCGGACGACATCCCTTCGCCCTCTCCCCTTGACTGCCATCGACTCCCGTGCGCCTCCGCCGCTCCCTCCGCCTCTCCCGCCCTTTAAAATCCGATTGCTGCTGCCGAGAAGCTCACACCACTCTCCTCTTCCTCCTCCAGCAGCCGATTGAGCCCTCACCCTCCCTAGCACCACTGCTGCTCCTCCCTGAGCCCGGTAAGCCCCGTCGCCGATCTCCCTCTCTTGCCAACCAAAATCCAATTAATCCGGCCCAGAGCACCACCACGACGCCACCACCATGTAGCCAGGCCCAATCTTGCCTAAGGATGCCTTCACTGACCTATCGCCGTGAGCCCCCTCCGGCCACCGCCACCTCTTCGATGCCAGCCCATCTGGGTTTTTCCCGAGCCAAATCCACACCACCCCCGTAATCTTCTTCCTCCACAGATGCTTAATCTGGAGCCTCTCGAGCTTGAGCGTTCCCCGTGCCACCCCTAGCCATCAACTCACCCGGCGCTTGTCACCCCACCGGCGACCCCCACTGTAGTTGCTTACGTCGGTTTGAGCTCACAAATGGAATCGCCCCACTTCCCTGAGTCCGTGGGTACCGGTCATGGCCCTGGGGAACCGCCGCCGAGGCCAGATCGCGGTGGAGGTGGCCGCTCTGTCTTTCTCGCCGCCATGGCCGGCTGGAGGAAGAAGGAAGTCCCCAGGGGCGACGTGGCCGCTCTTCCACCCTCCGAGCCTGATCCAAAGGCCGCCAAGCGCATTTACTCGGTCCTGGGCCGCTTCGCTCCTCCGTTCGCGCAAGCGTGGGCCGCGCCCCGTCGGCCCAGATGCTGTTTTCAAACCCGCCCGTGCGTGTGGGCGCCTTCCCTCGCAAACTCTTGGGCCGGGCCGGCACTACAGCAATAAACAGTTGCCCTTTTTATTTTTCCAGAGCCGAAAATAGCAAAAGTATACTCATTTGCAAAACCAACTACAAATGGCTTTGAAAGAAAATAAAATAAATGCAAAATAACTATTGCTATCCAAATACAAATGGCGATATTTTATTTTATTAATGGATTGCAAACTATTACTATCCAAGTACAAATGGCAGAATAACTATTGCTATCCAAATATTTGCAAAATCAACTACAAATGGATTTATTTATTTTGGCTTCCCTAACTCCACTACAAATGGCAATATTTTATTTTCTTTTCTTTTCTATCCCTCCTCTCTAAACTACAAAACCAACTATATTCCTTTTCTTTTATTTTCTTTTGCACTTTTCTAGCTTGTTTAGAGAGGAGGGATAGAATAGCCCTTTCACCTGAGCAATTCCAAGTTCTTCCCGAGCCGCCACCTTCCTCACTGCCTTCTCACTCGTCCGCGATCGCCATTGCGAATGCTCCCTTGGTTTTGAGCTCACAAATGGAACCACCTTTGACTCCCTGAACCCATCCGTGCCAGGTATGGCCTTGGAAGTCCCCCCCCCCCCAAAGGTTGGATGGCAGTGGCAAGCGTCGCCCTGTTTTTTCCCTCGCCATGTCCGGCCGGAGGAAGAAGAAGGCTCGAGTGAGGCGACGTGGCTTCCTCCAAGCGGTCCCCGAGCGATTGAATGACTCACTACTTTTCCTATACAGGTCAACAAACGATGCTTAGGCACAAGAGGGCTCACTACTTTTGCATCTACCAGCTGCAGCAAGATGTGTGTGTATAATCACTGATCAGCCGTTGCTTGGCATCTGACATAGTGTCTTGAACTTGCCTGCTATGCTAATCGGATGGATGTTATTTTTTGGAACTTCATGGCTGCAAGCTGTACTATTTGTTACTGATTTAGTCTTTAGCGTCATGCAACTACTTTAGTGTTTTCAATGGTCATTTGGATCGGTATTCTAAACTACTGGCTCTATGTTTGATAGTGACGAATTCTGATCGTAACATGTAACATATGCCTTAGACAGAACCCTATAGGCTGACAGGGCTGTGCAGACACTGTCCAGCTATGTAGCTGCTTCATACTTTGTGCTATGAAATGTGTGAACATTATCTACATAATTTGTTATGTCTTTTTAAATTCCTGATATCTAAATAGGATGGCCTTTATCTGTCATCCCTTTCAAGTGTTTATATTGAAGTGGAAATTCTATATTGAAGTAGAGATTAATTTCTACAATGACCTCTATATTGAAGTGTGAATTAATTTCTGTAATTGAAGTTGTGGCAAGATGCACAAAGCGCACCCGACATTCTAGTTAACTGAAATAGCCCTTTTGAATTCTGAATTGTACCTTATGGTCAGCTTGTGATGGAGATCCTCGCGGAATTGTGCTGTCTTCCCAGGGTAGGATTCAAAAGGAGATGAGGTTTTTGTGGGTTAAATGGTAGGTACTTATTTCCGACGATGGCATTGGTGTCTGAGAAAATACCTGTACCAACTACCATGTGTATGTTACAAGTGTATTGTATGGATGGAACACTCAGATGCTTTATTGCTGTACGTTGAATCCGGGGGAAGGAAATTCTCTCGGGAGGGAGCCAGCCAGCCCTCCCCCTTGAGGCCATCAGATTCTACCACGTGGAATAACACGAATCTTAAAGCACCATATTCCTCTGCCCTTCTCAATTCTTCCCCTGCCGCCGCCTTCCCCCACTCCCACGCGCCAGGATCCACAGCGTGCCCGAAGACGGCAGAGTTGGGCAGGGAGAAGTTGATGTGCTCGAAGACGCAAGAATTACGCGGGCGGTGCGGGATGAGACAGGTGGAGGACACAGACATGTCGCGGAGGTCAACGAGGACCACTTCCCTAGGCTCCACCTCGCGCTTGTTGGAGGCGTCGATGAGGTCCAGCGCGCAGGTCTCTGAGCGAACACGACGACGCCGTTGGGGCGGCGGCCCATCACCAAAGGCCGGAAGCTGAATGGGTCGTGCACAGCGAAGAGCTTGTCGGCCGTCAGGAAGAGTAGCGAGTACGCGCCGGTGAGGCGCTCGCACAACTCGCTGATGCGTGAGAGCAGCGGGCACAAGAACGACGTGGCGATGAGGTGCAGGATGACCTCAGTGTCCGACGAGGTGTTAAAGATTGAGCCTTGCGCCTCCAGCTTGTTGCGTAGGGCTTGATAGTTCACAAGGTTTCTGTTGTGCGCCACGGCGAGCTGCCCGAACTGGTACTCGGCCAGGAAGGGCTGCACGTTGCGCAGCGAGGCGGCGTCGCCAGCTGTGGAGTAGCGCACATGGCCGGGGAGCTTGGCGAGACGCGTCGGGTCGTTGAAGACGTCGCCTACGAGCCCCAGCCCCCGTCACCGACTTGATCTCATCGTCGTCCCCTGGCTATGCCGGCACCCTCCTCCCTGCGGTGCTGAACCTTCTGCAGGCCGAGGTAGCAGAGCAACGTGGCGTTTGGGTCACTGATGATGCTGAAAACGCCGCACTCCTCGCAGGGGTGGTCGTCGCCTTCGCCGTCATAGTTGAAGGGCATGACGCGGTCGGGGAGGGCCTGCGCCGGGGCGGGGCCGTCGGCACGATGGCGCAGCGCGAGAGACGAGGGCTTGGCGGAGCACCTGACCTGGTGTTGGTTGGGCGTTGGCGTGGCGGAGGCTGTGGTGGTCAGGGTGGCAAGGGAAGAATTGAGGGGAAGGGAATAGAAATATGGTGCTTTAAGACTTTTTTTTTCTATGCCACATGATAGGATCTGGGGAGGGTCACGAGGGAGGGGTTTAAGGCTTTCCCCCAGAGAATTTCCTTGTAACTGGGGGTTTATTTCTGTCGAACAAGTCTATTTTGACTATTGAACTCTAGTTGGAGTCTAATTTTTACTCTGAACTCAAAAACCGGTTATTTTTCACCCCTAACTTCCAATCTGTACAAATAACCCTCGATTCAATTTCAATCAGGTTGGGGTTGAAAAAAACAATTGGTTTTTAAGTTTAGGTGAAAATTGGACTATGACCAGAGTTCAATTTTCATCCATGCACCTTTTGAATCGTTGATCTACTCTAAAATGTTGCATTCTCCGTTTCACGGCTTCACGCAGACGCAACTCTACATTTTTCAAGATGACAATAGCCGATGGCTATAAAATGAAACTGCAATGGTGCTACCAACTAGGGAGTGGTGGTGGTAGGCTATGTGATTGTGTGAGATCATATGGAGATCACTCATAGTTGTGATGAGTAATTGACTTTTAGTTAAAAGAGTTTGTGGAGTTTCAGTTTAGTTTTTAAAAGTTTGTAATTTTTTAGTTGCTTTGTGTTGCCAACGGTTTGACTAGTCTAGGGCTGGCGATCAAATTGGCTGTGGGAGGCGGCGGTCAGACCGTCCTTTAGTTAGCAATCTAATCAGTCGAGGAGCTATTTGAACATGCATTTATTTGAGTTGAGTTGAATAAGTGTGGCAACGGAAGAAGTGAAGAACAGGTATCGGCATGACCAGCAGTGTCTAATCTCGTAGCAGAATATGGAAGAATAGTGCAACCGTGACTCTGCTACCAACGAACACATTGCAGATTTGCAGTGCAAACAATAACTAATAGCTTGGCTGGATGCAGGTCAATGAATCTGTCTCACCTTTTTTGTTGTCTACAAAAACAAGGTAACAAAGTGATTTCACTTACATGATCAGCTATGTATCAAGACTGGATTAAAAAAAAGAAGCAGCAGCAGCAGCAGCTATGTATCAAGGCTGCGTGCACTGTCTGAAACAACCTGAGAGCGTAACCTTCACTTGATAGTATTTCTTTTCTATTGACATCGATGTAACCATTGCAATTAACATATTTCTCGGGGCTTGTTTGGAATGGATGAAGAGTACGGAGGAAATGTGAGGGATTTGAACCCTACATGAAATTCTACTACGCATGCTTTTGGAATAAAGGAATGCCATCTTATTAGTCTTCCTACATGTTCCTATGGAATGGCTCATTCTAGTGGGATTTTGGACGATAACAAACATGCCTGTATTTGTCACTTGAGCAAGGCAATTCTATCTCCAAATCCCTGTATTTTTCCAATGAAGCTTCCAAACGTCCATTTGGAACAATTCCTTTCGTTTCCTTGTAGCTGTAGGATCGCACACGGTAACACTTCACCCCGTTCGATGTCTACAGAAACCAACGTTGTGAAAAACGGCCGACTCGGCCGATTACTCGGTGACGGTGGCTAAACCTTCAAGAAAAGTATAATCGGAGTGCAATTAACATCGTCAGACAATTAATTGACCGCATAATCCGACTGCCGTCGAACGATTAATTAACCGCATAACCCGATTAATCCGCTATTTTTCGATTAATTGTCCATTCTCCTGTATAATCATGGAAATAGCTTGTTGTTACCCACTAATACAATAGATTAGTTTATAATGTTGTGCAATGTTGTTCATAGTATGTACCATATGGATGAAGCACAAACAATGAAATGTAAAACATGCAGATGATGTTTTTAGAGTGACAAATTACAATAACTAGTTCTATGCCCATGCATTGCAGCAGAACCATAAAACTAATAAAATGATAATCACCCAATTAAAAGAGGGTGATACATATATCTGCAAGCATCACATTAGGGCAACATGATAGAACAAGTACTCCATGTGATATATGTAAATAAACAAGTAGCAAACAACATTTTCTAAATAGTATCATTCAGTACACCATGTAAATGAACAAGATAGGATCACGCATGCGCCATGACTGTTGCTCACTGTCGATAAATATAGGGAATGATTTTACCAAGCTTAGCCAGATGTCATCCTTGACCTTTTAAATTAAGAAACATTAAAGTTATGTTAACAATATAAGACAACTTCATTGTTCTGTTGTGGTTTTAGCAACAAGAGTTTGGGTTTCAACTATATTCACATTATCTTGATTGTTTGGAGAAATGATTGCAAGAGGTTGCCGAGACCACCCACCTTTCTTGCACTCTGAGTTCAAATAATTATACCATCTGCAGCAACAACCAAGCAAAAAATTGGAGTTGAACGAATAGACAAATAACGTTAGAAAATTGAAAAAAGATTGCAAATGTAAGAAATACTACAGGTCCACAAAGAAAGTTAACGATAAAAAGAGATGGTACAGGTTGAAAGGAAAGAGGATATTCAGTAAGACTATAATTGCTTAAGTTCAATAAATGAACAATGGAATCTGTGGTAGTATTTGAAGGTGTATATGTGATAAATTTGACCCTATAAGGTCTATTCACAGAATGAGAATAGCTCTGTTTAATGGCCACAGTTAATAAAGTCTTGAGTATGACTCAGTTTATAGCATAGCATTTGATTGCCACAGCATGGAAACCAAGATTGAAAAGCTAGCTCAGAAGTACAATTGCAGTAGTGGAACTCCGATAAAAACAGGGGCAAGTGGCCCAAACGAACCAAATGTGAAGCATTAACAGAACAACAGTACTTTTATTCTTGCATATTTTTAGGCGTTAGATACACCACATATATATATATATACACACACACACACTATTAGTAACATGGTATACATCTATCTCAGAGCGCATGCATGGTCGAAAAGTGGAAGAGGGACTTGTCCATCCCTTTGCAAGTATGGGGAAAGAAATGCGGCCAATTTTTGTGAGATTTATAATTTTTTGCTATGATTTTTTAGTATAATAAATAGTAATTATTGAAAAAAAAAGTTAAAATCAAACATCAACTGAATGAAAAGAGTAGCACCATAGCAAACACCGAAAAAATTTTAGAGTTTGGAGACGCGGGGAATCGAACCCCGTGCCTCTCGCATGCGAAGCGAGCGCTCTACCATATGAGCTACGTCCCCATTTGTTAAGTGGTTCTTACATAAAGATATTATGATAGAGCAACGATCAGCCGCGCGCCGTGGCGTCAACTGGCAAGCAATGTAGAGAGTTGTGCCTCTGCAGAAAGATTATACATATTGCGGGTTTGCAGCTAAATTACGTCGAGCAGTCATACGTTCCGCGGGGTTGGGTCTCCTCGCTGAAATACATCCAGCCCACCGCGCTCGGCGACTGTATGCGCTAGAAGAAGAGAAGAAACCGTGCATGCATATTAGCTTTTGTTGATGTTTTTTAGTTTTATTTATAAATAGTAACAGCTTATGGAGAGCTATACGGCAAAAGAAAAACTTACATATAATTTTAGTTGATATAAATAAAATCACTATAATATATGTTTCAATCGACCAGTAGATCTTATTTTAAAAACCAATGTCAACAGGACCTGCTCCACTCCCATGTCCCAGCACAGCACTTCCTCGATCGATCGCACGTACGCACGCACGCACCCTGCATCACCTATGCTCTGGTACAACCTTTTTTTTTCTCCTTAACATATATTGCCATGTGAATATACCATGCAAGCATGGACGTAACGATTGTAGTGCATGCATCGCTAACGACTGTAGTGATGCACCGCCAACTCGAAGCGGATGCTAGCTGTTGGCGAATGGCGAGTCAACCCAAGCTGGCAACCAGCTAGTTGCTGGCCGTAACCGATGCTGCCTCTAACTGAACATCAAGACTCTCCACGTACGCCTTCTCCTTTTCTTTTCGGGATAGAAGAAGGAGGTTCGAATGCATGCAGATGTAGAAGATCCAGGAGTGAGGGATCGTGTGTAGCGAGTACGGTTGCTATTTGGGTGGGTAATTTTCGTTTGGCTGGCCATCGATGATTTGCGGGACGTACATGAAAGAGATAAATAGTTATCTAGTACTATTAACGTTTAATTCTAACTCTGAGCAAAAAGTATAGAATAGAATATGATATAAGTGATATTTGTCCATATGTCAGGTGATACAAAGAAGTCTATTGTAACTTCACTCAGGATAAGATAATAAATAGGCAGATTGCCGCATCTGAATAGTTAAAGAACGCTGAGTGATCTTCTTTTGATATCTCGATATTATACTCTCATGTTCACTAAGGAGATGTTTGGTTTACGGTACCAAGTTGGATGGAATGATCCTGTTTGAAAGGTGTGGCTGTTCGATTTTATCGATCGATGTGATACAACATCTAAATAAAATATTTCTTAACAAATTAGCTAAACAAAACCATCGTCTGAAGTGAAATGATTAGAGCTGCTGCTCATTTTAGCTTTTTCTGGGCGGTGGCGATCGGCTTTTGGCTTAGAAATCACTGTAGCGTATTTGTCTCTTTCCTTTTTTTTGTTTTTTTGTTTTGAATTTTTGTGTTTTGGTTTTTTTTTCCTGTATTCCTTTGCATTGTCCGCTCTACATTAACGTGTCGTTTTTATTTTTATTTTTTAAAATTTAATTATACCTAATAAGTTAACTCAGTTACAGTAAAAAATAAACTAGTTAAAGTAAAATTCCAAAATTCTTGTTCGCTCCAATGGACATCCTAGCAGTGAGGTGGGGCGCTCATCCCGCGTACGGTGGCATGACAGTGATGAGAAGCAAGCGCTGGACTCGATCGCTGATCCGGTACAAGTAGCAACCCCCTTCCCTGGATACGTCACCCGGATTTAAGATACTTTAATGTGAACCATATGAAAAAATTACAAGGGAGTTCATAGTTTTTAGCGTATTTTGTAAATACCTTCATATACATATATAAAAAAGAGTATGTCAAAAAATATTTATATACTACCTTTGAAAAATTGTTCATACCACCTAGATGATCTTAGATACTCGTATACTACACGTACATATCCTCCGTTACGTGAGATACTTCCTACGGTATGAGATACGATATAGGGTGTAATTACACCCGGGTGTAGAAAAGAATATATATATATATATATATATATAGAAAAAATACTTTCTACACCCGGAAAGATACTCCAATGTGAACCACATGAAAAAATTGCAAGAGAGTTCATAGTTTTTAACGTATTTTGTAAATACATTCATATACGTACATAAAAAGGAGTATGTCTAAAAAAAATATACATACCACCTCTGAAAAATTGTTCATACCACCTAGATGATCTTAAATACTCGTGTGTTATACGTACATACTCTCCGTTACGCGAGATACTCTCTATGTTATGAGATACGACATAGGGTGTAATTACACCCGAGTGTAGAAAAGAGGCTTCATATATATATATATATGTGTGTGTGTGTGTATATATATATGTATATATGAAAAATATCTTTTACATTCGGATGTAATTATACTCACCTCTAATATACTATCGAAACGAACTTAAAATACTCCTTTATCATTTTGGATATACTCATATACTAATTATAAGATATTTCAATGTGAACCTCATGAAAAAATTACAAGAGAGTCCATAATTTTTAGCACATTTTATAAATACCTTCATATATGTATATAAAAAGGAGTATGTAAAAAAATCTACATACCACCTTAAAAAATTATTCATACTACCTAGATAGTCTTAAATACTCATATACTGCACGTACATATCCTCCGTTACGCGAGATACTCCCTACGGTATGAGATAAGATATATGATATAATTACACTTGGGTGTAGAAAAGAGGCTTTATATATATATATATATATATATATATATATATATATATATATATATATATATATATATATATATATATATATATATATATATGAAGTCTTTTTGTATTGCCAAGAATACATACTCCTAATTCTAATATATCACTTAAACAAAATATGTTATACCTCTTTATCACTTTCAGTATATTTAAATATTAATTCTAAGATTTTCAAATACGACTTAGTTGTAAAATTTTCATAGGAGATCTTTATTTTTTGCTATATATCCTTTTCATATTAATTTTTATAGAATTCACTTTGAAGTATATTACAATCATATTAGAATATGCTAAAATAGATAAAGAAGTATAAGAACACTATTAAAACAGTATATAAGATGTAGGATTACGTACTCTTAGGAGTAAGGAGCCTATTTGGTACCTCTGAATGTGTGTACTCCCGTACCTCCCAACCGTTAGATCAGGCATTGTGATGTGTACGAACCAACAAATGGATGTCTTTAAAATGGATGCACCCATTAGTAGGCTTTATACCCTGTAAACCGATTGATTGAATTAATATATTACTGTTTCCATCTGCATGCACAACGAACCGATTGAATCATTCGTTTGTACGGGTGCGTCCGCAGCTTACTGCTTGAACCAAGGGAGCATGATCACGTCTGGTTGCATTTGCATGCGACGAGGGGGTAAACCCACACGGTTAGAACGGCCGGAGCGTAATTAGAAGTTAATTAGTAGGCGACACTAACAAGGAACCAAAAGCGTGTGTATGTACTTTAGCTGGTTGTGAGTATGGAGGCTGGAGGAACGGAGATGGGAGGGGACAATGGTGGTTCGTACTTGTCTGGTGGGGAAGGCGACGATGGTCTGGGAATGAGGGACGAATGATTCGTATTCGTGCTGTTTGTACGTATGTATTCGTGCTGTTCGTATACGCGTGTTCGCGTAGTACGAATAGAAAGTATATATAATGATGATCCAGAAACCAGTTTGTATTATGTTAAAAATACGTGTACGAAAAAAGAAAAATTACTATGTATAGTAGTAGTTGTAGTATATTGATTGGTGGGAAAGGATTATGGCAATGGAATGTAATTACATTAGCAGGCAGCATATTTAATACTAGAAAGGCTTACTACTGGAAAGGATCATATCACAGGATTGAATATAGTAGTAGCATTTAGCTAGTGAGCATTGTCCTTGAGACCTCGTCCAACATTTCACCATGTTAATATATGCACCTTGGGTTTTGTCCTCTCTAACCTTATTAGAATCTCACAATCATATATTCCTTACCCATGTGGAGTGCATAATAACCTTGATAAAGTTACTAATTCTGCCAATCTTTAGATGGAATAATAGTTGATACAACTGGTACAATCCATTACATGAGTGCAGTTGGTTTGTCCTTATATAATATCCATAAGCAGAGAGTCCCAACATTACCCTTTATCACCTGCCAAAGGCACCCTCTGCTCGCCCATTACTTATCGGTATGACAATGGCTTCTCCAACTGCCTACCCTTTACTTATACTGTGGGCCAACTGCTCAATCAGTTGAGATCGCAATATCTCTTTCATTTCTTTCTCATAGTATTCATCTGGATTAAACATGATTTCACTTTTTATGCAGGATGATAATAATTTAATTAGTAGGTAAATATTTATTTTACTAAAGATAATCTGATACATGTTCAAAGGTATACTTGCCTGAATACAGATAAAAAATATGGGTTTTCAGTTCACTCAGATGAATTTTTCCTCCGGTACTGGTTCTTTATATGCAATTAGCACATATGCTATGGTTCAATTTATTGATACAGAAAATTAAACTATATTGATGCGTTCCCATGTGATCCTTGAAATTAATCTAACTGATTGTAGATTTTATAACTTAATTGCTATTTTAAATCGCCATGCAAATTTAGTCTACGGACGGTAATTACTTCATTTTAATAAACATGAATATTTATTAATATGATCCTGCAATTTAAATACTATGAATAAAAATAATTGGACAGCTAAACATGCAACAGAGTGATTTGTACAACAATACACGAGTACTAATATTATACGCTCACTCTCTCTCGTCATCCACCTAATCGGCCAGATGCCCCTTTGCATGGGTGGGTTGCATTTGCATATTTTGGCTGAATGGCTATGAAATAAAACTTCAGAATGGATTCAGGTTGATCTTTAATGTCAGATGATGAAATACTATGACTATGAGAGGTGCCGACTTGCTTCAGACAGTCTGCTATCTCAATAAACGAAATATCCATTTTGATAACTAGCTATGGTTCTTACGGCAAACTAGTTTTTAATTTTTTTTCTTTTGTTTGGTCTTTTTGATATCTTAATATTTAGTTTTTTCACAATTAAAACTGCAGGGTATTCTTATTATTTTGGTTAATTGTAATTGCTATATGAAGTGATCTCAACTGTAATTTAAATTCTGTATTTACTGTATGTATGGCAATAGTTGTAATAATATTAAGTTTCGGTGTATGTTGTAAATTGTATTACTATACTTTGCCATCTTTTATTCAATTTAATTGTTGTACAAATTCGATAGTTGAAATTGCTACGATGATGATGCTAGTTACGTGGTGAATTACAGCTGACAACACGAGAATAAGGGGGTGCTCATTTCGGCTTCTAAAAGCACAACTTCTAGGTTCAGTTTTTTTTCACTATTCACTACACTATCCACTAACTCAGCTACAGTAAAAAAAAAGCCAGCTACAGTGAAAAAAAGTCAAAAGCCATCGCTAAAACGATCATCCCCTAACAATTAGGGTTAGTATAAAAACGTGTGTCGTTGCAGAGGTCCCAACACATCGGATGAATCTACGATCTTAAGGTCCCGCTCGTTTCAGCTTTTTTTCAGCTTCAGCTTCTAGCTTTAGCTTTTTTTTCACTATTCAGTAATTTGTCTTTTTCTGAATTTTTTTTAAATTTTTTGAGCTTTTTTGTATTTTTCTTTTTTTCCCGTGTTCCTTTGCATTGTCCGTGATGGGCTAACATATTTTTTTCTATTTTTACATTTTTTTAAATTTAATTATACCTAAAAGCTAACTCGGCTACAGTAAAAAAAGCCAACTACAGTGAAATTTTAGCTAAAAGCTAAAAGCCATCGCTAAAACAATCACCCTCTAAACCTTTGCACACACTAATGCATAGCAGCTTCCGAGTAGTCCCACAAGAGCTAACGCGTTATCATGTCTATTTCTAACCCTCTCAAGAAAGGAATGCCCACATGTTAAGCACACACTGTTCTAGCATCAAGGCTAAATAGGAATGCATTCTTCACTTGCCCCTCTATTACATGACACAGGGAAGGGCATTTTGGTACATTCCTCCTTAATACAATATGTCAATTGCTTTATACATACATACTCCCTAGGGTCCCTAGATGTCCAAAACTGCCTAGGGGATGAGTTACCCCTACAACACGCACGATTTAGCAGAAGTTACTATTCTTGTTGAGTTGGTACGTTACATGAATTGCTAGAGCTATTACTACCTTTGATAATTGAGTTTTTCTAATTATATGTTTATTTAATATTATGAAAAATATAACAATCTACAAGTACTTTTTTTTATAAATATACTAATATTATCTCCACATAACAAATCCTGACACTTTTGTGTATATTAATGGTCACTAATGAGGATTCAAAAATTGGAAGCGGGAAAATATGAGAAGTCATCCAGTATGGGTTGCCGGTTCAAACAAAATTTAAACTTCATATTTGAATTTGGTCGGTTTTCGGCCCGTTACCGCCTGTTTGATTGCTTACAGGCCAATTACCGTCCGTAATTACTGTTCATCAATTTAAATTCTAAAATTTGAACTTTTGAGACCAATATTTTTTACTGTTCTGAACCGGTACGGCTGGTTACCATCGTTTTTTTTTAATCCTTGGTGACCACTGATCATGACACAAACAATTCTATGATGACTAGCACAGTTTTTGTTTCCGAGCAAATTAAGGGTGAGTACTAATACGCCTTACAAGGTACATTGAGAAAGTGTCCAGTGGCGGAGAAACATCGAGGGAGCCAATCTAATGAAATTCACTTGCTAAGCTTCGGAAGAAAAGGCCTAGCTGGTTTCGCATTTAATAGAAGAGAGACCTGCGTCGACTGGGCCAAACACATCAACGCTTACGAGGTACGGTTCGGTCGTTGGCTGGACTCATTCTCCCGTCGTTTCGTGCCTTTTTCGTTTCTTTTGGCATGCGAGTTTTCCTTTTTCCTTTTTTTTCTTTTCTTTTCTTTTCGCATACGAGTGAGAGCAAAGTCGACCGCGACAACAACTCGGTTGGGACTAAAAATGGCGCAAAACCGTTGCTATCGATCCCAGTACGAGAGCTCCAACTTCCAACCAGAATAGAATCGTTTTCGGGATCAGGAGGCCTGCTCTGCCACCCAATTTTAATTAATCTATCACCTTGTTAAAATAACCGGAATCTAGTGTCCTAGGCAGTCTTTACACCAAGCTTTCGGCTAATTCCATCGACCCTAATCCGAAACTGCACCTAAACAAATCACGAGGACAGAATTAGGTGTTGATGCCGCTCATATCCGCGAGTTATTCATCCCTTTTTATCCTTGCTGTCCCGATGTGAAGGAATCGCCTGCTTATCAAACTGTCCGTATGGAATCTATATCTTCTTTTCGCGACAGGTATGCGCGCAAGAAAAATCTCCTTGAGACCATTCGGAAAAACGACGTGGGAGTAAGCTATTTTCCAAAAAGAAACAATGCATTTCCACTCGAACATATCAAGAAATAAATACCATATTTTTCAAGATGTTCATATGAAAAAAAAAGATCTCGTATTAGTATAAAAAGCATACGATAAGACGCAAGATTTACTACAGTTGCTCAGCACCCCTCCAGTGACAAAAACATATCATTTTAGATATTAATATGATCCCTAAAAGTATAACTTTGATCGTTAATTTTTATTATAATATTTTTATAAAACCTAATATAAGTACTTTTCGAGACTAATGTACATGCAATTTTAACCGCATGTACCCAAAACGACGTGATTTTCTACCAGGAGGGAATAAACCGTAACGATTCTGCTGCAACAGTGAAATTAACGACTAGGGTAATCACAAACACATATGAGACAATTATGTCCACATACTTTTATGTGAAAAAATGGCACTACCATCGAGCAATAGCTTTTTGTACATCAGTTACATATGTCATCTTGATCTTTATCATTTGCAGCCCAAAAATAATAAATAGGATGCGCCAAAAGACAATGAAAAGGAAGGTTTGCTTGTCCTGGTATTATGAGTGGGTTGGATCCGACTCATGGCCTATAGCTTTTTACTTTGCTTATGTACTAGTTTTTAAACTATATATTTTTTCAAAACTAAATTTAAAGTTAATTGTAAGTACATATTATATTAATTTTAGATGTATCAATTAAAATCATATATAATTCTCTCTCTTTGTAATCTTTATAACCAATCCCAAAAACAAAAGCCACATGCCAGGGTCAAGAACCCACCCTGTGTAACCATCAGCCCGCTTCCCGTGCCTACACTTGTCATGCAAAGCGCGACACACACACAAACAGAAACAAACCCACAGAAGCGAAGCAGGCGCACGCACGGAAACAAAACACAAGCAGCGCCTAGTCCTCGCTCGATCTCCTCTTCTTCAGGCCTGGTCAGAGAGAGAAGGGGAGCGGAGCTGAAGCGGTTGTTCCTTCTTTCTCCTCGTATCCTCCTCGCCGTCCCCCTCGGCTCGTCAACTGTGAGCTCACTTCCCTTCTCTCCTTCGTCGCCCTCTTCCCGTCCGTCTCATCGGTCTATCCAGCCTTCGGTTCCTTCTGGTTTGCCGGTAGTTTCTTGCACAATTGCGCGGTTTGTTCCTGTTTCTGCGAGATGCGGAGTTTTTTTTTTGTGTTGTTCTTGCGTGTTTCACGAATCTGAAATGGAGAGATTTCATTTTCTGAGGTCGGAAATAGAGACGCTTTTGGTTTGGGCACACGCGACTGTTGGGTGACTTGCGCTCCTCTGCTGTTTCTTGCACCATTTCCTTTTGTTTGCGGCCGTTTTGTTTCCTTCTGTGCGGCCGTTATGTTTCTGTTCTTGATGAATCCTACATTCTAGTGACAGATCCTAAATTTCTGGTCAGTTCCATTTGTTGTTCTGATGTTCTTCAGATTTGGGCCAAAACCCTGATGACTCAGTGCTGTGGTTACACCGTTCTGTCTCATGAGCCATGGCTTAATTTGGACTCGCGCATTTCTTTATGCACCAATATGTTCGGATGCAAACGGTCAAGTGTGAAATTTTTTTAGTAAGGGTTTTCTCTGGCAGGTTCCTCTTAGTGGACAATTCTGAATGCAACTGTCAGATAACTAGAGAAAAAAAATAGATACAATTTTGCGGGAGTAGCAACTTGTTCTTTAATCCGAATCGCCTGGTTGACCATGTTAGGCCATGAATACTAAGGTAGTACATATATAAAGATTTATTAGCGATCACAATTTTGAAATCATTGCGTTCTGGATCTCAAGTTGAACTAGAGGCAACCCTGATTTATCCATTTCTAGAGGTCTTGACATGGTTGCTACGGTGCTACCTCTGCAACTCCTCTTTCTTCCTTCAGTTACCGATAAGAGCCTGTGTTATCTCATATTCTCATTGCATTCATCTGAATTTTTCCAACTATGTCGCAGGATTCTTCTTTCAGTGGATTGCACAGGGGAGTGCAATGGGCGGCTTCGTCGATCCCTTCGTCCCGTCGCCGGCGTGGCCTCAGGACATCGTGTTCACCGGCTCATCTTGGACAGGAAGCGCTTCCCCTCTCGCCGATTCTTCGGCTCAAGACATAGAGTTGCACCTCCAGAACGGCCCCTCGCCGGCGCTCATGCACGGCGGCAGCGCGAAAGAAGCCGTCGACTGGGCCGTGTTCCCCGGCGAAAACGTGCTGTCGCCTGTGAAGCTGCACGAGCATCTGCTGCAGGCCGAGCTGCAGCAGAGCGACGACGTGACGCACGGCCTGAACTTTGCGTTGGGCGGCGCTGCGGAGCTCGCCCTGATGGCCGGAACGCTGGGCTCGATCCTGAGCACACCGTGCCCGATATCGCTCACCAACAGCGCCCAGGTCATCTGTAGCTCAAACGAGAGCAGCGGGAGCGAGCAGTCCGGCCTGCCTCAGTTCCTCATGGGAGAGCAGCAACCCGTGTCGGCGTCGGCTGCGTGGCCTTCGGCTTACGCTAACGTTTCTTCCATGGAGGGGGAAGAGACATCGCGAAGCTTCGGTTTCGGTAGGATTCATAACGATGATCTTTTGCATGAGGCAGCCTGCACCCCAAATGGGAAGAAGTATCAGCAGCTCGCCACTGTGCCCTCAGCAGCACAGCTGCAGCTACATGTAAGTGGCCAGAAAACATAAACCTTGAATCGAAATTTCTCTTAATTACGACATGTTCTTGCGTGTGGTGGTGACCTTCTTTTGACACGTTATGCTTGCAGGATGATGTTGAGTTCAACACTGGAAAGCTGCTTTCTTTCGCTCCTGGAAAACAAGTTACTCCGAGCACTGACAGTCTGCAGATCAATCAGAAGGTGAGGATGAGCTGGTTAATGGAGTATTTGTTTGGTTTTTGGAGACATGTTCGATCTGGAGTGCATTTGCTCGTTGGCTGATACTAGTACCGGTTTATCGCTATCGAAATAAAGCTGCACAGTACTAGTTAGCTGACGGTTGACGCAGAAAAGTGACCGTGATGATGCGTTTGTTTACCTAACCTGATTGCAACATTTGCAGGAATTCAGTGGTCTTCATCACGTTAACCTCTCCTCGCTAGTTTATGGGCCACTTGCACCATTTAATGCCACAGGAGCGGCACATGATCCTAAACAGGTTTCTGTCTTTCTGGTATCTGTTGATTGCTAATTGGTGTCTTAGCGTTGAATCTCTCTATTAACTGATGACATGAATGACACTCCTGTATGTATGTACAGTTTACCGAAGACAGCAGTGGCAAAAATGGCTTGATTGCTCAGTTTGTGGAGCGATCCGAAGTACCAAATGGCAATGGGATTTCTGGGAATGGAGCTCCCAAACCTCGTGTGAGAGCTCGCCGAGGCCAGGCCACCGATCCACACAGCATTGCAGAGAGGGTGAGTCAATTCATGATTCTTGTTCTGACTGAATTTAATCAGTTTATTCAGAGCATCAGATTCCAACGGGCCGTTAAATCCAGTGCTTATGTTTGTTGCAGCTCCGAAGAGAGAAGATTTCTGATAGGATGAAGAATTTACAGGAACTTGTTCCAAACTCCAACAAGGTACCTTTTTTTGCTGAATTAATCCTTGCCAGATAGTGCAACTCTCTTTTTCCGTTCAATTGACTTCAGTTTGTGGTAGTGTTCTGAACTTGCATATCTGCTGCGCAGACTGACAAGGCATCCATGCTCGATGAAATCATCGAGTATGTCAAATTTCTTCAGTTACAAGTCAAGGTTTGTGCATCGCCGCAATCACTCGGTTTCACATAACAGGCTTTTGTTCCCCTGCTTCTCTACTTATGCCATTGCTGTCGTTGAAGGTTCTTAGCATGAGCCGGCTGGGCGCGACCGAAGCCGTCGTTCCACTTCTGACAGAATCTCAGACCGAGGTGAATTACAAGTTAATTCATAACACATTGAACTTTTAGAATGAATACTGATGTACAGAACGTAGAAATTGTACAGAAATGCTCCAACTTGTTTGCAAACTTGTAATTTGCTGATGATGCAGAGCTCTGGGCTTCTCCTGTCCCCAAAATCAGGAGAAAGGCAGGCAGGACTAGCAGCCAGAGGAGGGGGGCTCGCCCGATCCGAGCTCCAGGACAGCTTGGCCTTCGAGAAAGAGGTGGTGCAGCTGATGGAGGACAACATGACGACGGCGATGCAGTACCTGCAGAGCAAGGGCCTCTGCCTCATGCCGGTCGCGCTGGCCTCGGCGATATCGAGCCAGAAGGGGACGTCGTCTGCCGCGGTCCGGCCGGCCGGCGGTGGCACAGACAATGGCGTCGGCGGCGACAAGGATGATGTGAAGAGAGTGCTGGACGCACTGAAGCCGCTTCTCAGCAGCCCAAATGAGACGAAGTCCAGAGCCTAGGTGGCTAACTAGAATCTCTGAGCAACAGCTTGTCCAATAGAGACGAACTCATGGAGCCATCTGACCGGTGCTTAGATCCCTGACAATTTGCTAGTAGTATGTTTCCTAAGTTTCTGTTGCAATCGTTGGTCTGGACCTAGCTTTACCTACCTGTGCAGTAATATCTTATCCTTTTCTCATTGCAAGAAACATATTAGAATGAATTTCTCAATGATTTCAGTAATTTGCTTGAACAACACCTGTAGTGGACGGCCTATAGCATCTCTGTTCCCTAATTCGCATTTCGCTATATAGGCTAGATTCAATTGTTTCATCTGGAATTGTACATTGCATTTTCACTGGTTGGGAACAACACAATTGCACCATTCTATCTTGCATTTTCACTACCAATTATTTCAGTTGCAATTGCAATTGCGTGAGCCACTTGATACCACCTACATACTGATCGGGAACAGCACAATTCCAACAAACAAAAAGTGATTCGTTTCAATCAAGTTCCAACTCAAGTTAGGCGGGACTCGTTCTTTCGTGAGTACATTAATGGGAGGAGCTGTTGCTTGCAGTAATTCCCTAGCCCTTCCTGGCGAGCAGCTGCGTGCGGAGCTCGGCCGGGTCGACTTCGTCGGCGAACCGGTTCTCGGGGATCCAGTACCCCGTCTTGGGGTCCCTCATCCAGAAGATCTCCTTGCTGGACGCCGCCGTGCTCCCACCCTCCGCCCCTAAAATTCTCGCCGCCATTGCCGCAGGCGCGCGGTGCTGCGCCTCCGCTCCCGCCGACACGGCGTAGCCCCGCCGGCTGCGACGCCAAGAAAACAAAGAAACAGAGCATCAAGACATGCAGAAAGCAACAGATCACAGCACGGAGACGGAAGAAGAAGAAGAAGAGAGAGAGAGAGAGAGAGATCGACCGGAGGAGCCGGCGGCCGGCGGCGGCGGGTACCTGAGCGAGAGCAATCTGCTGATGGGAGCACCCGGCATTGCCCTCCTCTGCTCTCGTCTCCTGTCCCAAGGAAGAGCTGGGGGTGGGAGAGAGCGGGGATGGCTTGCTCTGTTCCCCTCTGCCGCCTCCGGCGATGCGTGCCGTGTGTAGATTTATAGGAGGACGCGCGGGAGAGGCCAGAGGGGATGGGCTTTGGTTTGGCCGCGTGGGTGGCGCTAGGGTTTTGCTTGGGGTTTAGCCGCCGCCAACGTCAAATAGCCGACGCGTTGAGCTGCGCCCGACTCCACCCCGTGACGGGTGACGCGCCACGGCGGTACGTGCGGCTTTTGGTCATCCCCCTCTCCACGTAGGTTACGCGTAGGGCTGGGTATTCGATTCGGCATATATGGTAAATTCGGTAAATACAATATTTTTAGTTTAATAATATATGATATTTTTTAAAAATATGGTTTGGTATTGATAAATTCTAATTTATTTCAATGTGATATCCATAAATATCATATTTATCAAAGATGTGAGTTGCGAATGATATAGCAAAGTGACAATATTCTGGTAATAGAATTAGAACATAGAAGTATTCCAAATCTCCAAAGGGATATGAAGATTCGATGGCATATCATATATGCTAGACTAACAAGTAAGTTAGTTCGGATTTGCTACCTATCATGAAGGAAATCTAGAAGCTTAGCGATTTGTTAGCATTAAGTTTGTTAGCTTTGAGTTGTGTTTTTGTTAGAACTAATGGTCACAGTTATGAAGCTACATGGGGTAACTAGCAGTGGGTTACGGGGACAGTTAATCAGTTATGAAGCTACATGGGCTGCGCCTGGCCGCGTGGCCCATGGGCTGCTCATGGGCTGAAGTCGAATGGGTGGCGATGGCACGAGGCCCTGCGCTAGCGCAGTAGCGCTACTACTAGACAGTGAATCGGTTTGTTCGGTTTTGTTGGTTTTCTGCCGATTTTTACCGGAAAAATCGAACCCAAAAAACCCTAAAATCTACATACCGTACCGAACCTGAAAACTAATTAAACCGGTTAACTGGTTCGGCTCGGTTTTTCAATCCGGTCTAAATGTGAACAGCCCTAATTACGCCACTTCCCTGCATGGAGAGTCGGAGCAGAGCCAACTCGTCATCGGTTAAAGCAGTGCGGTTGTACGCGAGATAGCCGGGAGATATTCCTAAGCTGCCCCTCTTAGTCCTTAGGCTGCTACTTTTGTATTACCTGTATATAATTTTTTATTTTAAAAAAAATCAGAGATATAGAGGAGAATATATTCTTGCATACATATATAAAACTAGCAAGATGACCCGTATATTTGCGCACTTAGATTTATTTCAAAGTTCTTAGTATCAAATGATATAATTTAGATGTTTAGGAATATGTGTATGTATCTCGTAGGCTATGTAGGATTTTAGTACATTATAAACATTAAAAATGATAATAGAATCTTGAAGAAAAATACAACTCGAGAAATATAATTGAAGTATGAGCTTGATGGATTGAGGTTTTTAAACAAATAAACACTCTCTATACATGCATGGATCATATAGCTACACACCCCTATTATTCCTCCATTAGTTACTAGTTGCCAAATATATGTATGCACATGTACATCTATTTAATCTAAAAGCAATACGTTGATTATAAATGCAGTAATCATATTAATTTATATGGTATTAAAATATATTACCCATATATACACCGATGCACCATGGTACGACCTATCTTGAACTTATAATTCCTCACAGGTCGATTGTCCCACTAAACTATGTGTCTTCTATCTCTTTTCGCCATTACAACTTTTCTACTTCAATCTCCAACAGCATACCTAATTATTGATCGATCAATCTTAACTGTTACCCATTCCAATACAATATCTTAGCTGCTACCCACTCCAATACAATACTCCACCACATACTTGTCTTCTACATTGTTTAATGATGATCATTACAACATCAAACATGCATATACGTGTAACTATCACTGATCCCTACCGGAGACACCCGTCATGCTCTCTCGATGACCCTAAGCCTATTCCCGCCATGAGGTGGAGTTCAACCGATCGTGGTCCAACAGCCTACTTCCCCCGCCAGTGCGCCGCGGCCGGTGGTCACCATATATTATGCTCGAAGATAGGCCTCCTTCAGTTCATCAACATGGCGATACTCTTCTGCATGTTCATGAACTGAAGAAGGCCTATTTCCGAGATCAAGTCTTCTCAGCCACGCCTGTACAACACTCCTGGTATATCTATATAACTGTCTCCTACATGGGGAAGCCCAACTACCGCCAGTGGATCCGACACGGTCGCCCATGAAGAAGCGCAACCAGCGGAAGTCAAACCGACGCGGTCGCTCATGTGTGGGCGACGTCCCAACTTGCCGCACCTGCATGCTTTGCCTGCATCGACGAAGTCTCCGCCTCCGCAGGGCAACTGCGACCCCGCCTATGGCCCTCTGTCCCCGAGTTCGCGGAGACACACCAAGCCGCACGCGCCAAATCATCTCCGCCCAATGTCACACAAGTTCACAGGCCGCAGGGACGGAGGGGGCCAAATGGCTCGATAACATGGTTTCGTCCTGTGAAACCCTTCACCATGAGAGGCTCCTGTTGTAGGGGTGACCCCCACCTAAACCCAGCTAGCCTGTTAGGAAGTTATAAACCCAAGGTAGATATGTACAATGACTTAGTTACCCTTGGGAAGTATACTCGATGTAAGGGTATGGTTGTAAAGATGCTCCCTACGGGGACATATATATATGTGATGTAAGCCCTAGAAAGACCCAGAAAAAGAGGACATTGCTCACCTAACTCTCCACTACCACACACACTCTCTATTTGGTCTGTAACCACAACAAGAAGAAAATGAAGAAAGCACAATGTAATGTTTGTTCTGTCCGTGATTGCACTTGACATTATTTACGTCCACCTAGTGTGCTGCAATTGCTCTCTCTCTCTCTAGCTATTATGGGTGATTTAGTATTTTCATCGCTGTCATTGCAGTCAATGCTTGTGTTCTTCAATCCAGTGAAATTCGGGGTAACATTCACCCTTGGCAATTTGATGGCACTTGGAAGGTCTGTTTTACCATATGTCAAGGTTCTGTTTAATATACTTTTGCGCCCCTTTTTTCTGAGAGTCATCTTTTTCTTTAGATATTGATCCAGTAAAACTGAGTTATAATTCACAAACTATGTTGTCTTAAGATGCTATATCCCTATGTGAGATCACGAGCAACTTGTTTTTATATCAAAAAAATCCTCCGGCATATCTTAATTCTTCTTCTGCCAAGTTATATTTGTTATATGTTGTTGGATACCAGTAAAATCAGCATGATGTTTATTTCAAGAAATGATGTTGTACTGTACTACTGTTCACTTGTACATCTGGATGCAAGCTTAGAACCCTTCATTTTCTCTTCATATCCCCATCAAGAATGCACCTTTTCTATTTTTTGGATGGGTTGCTGCTTCTTGAATTATCTGGTTATAAAAGTGCCCCTGCTAACTAAATTTGGCATAATAAAACAATTACCTTTATAAGATACTATATTTATATGCTCTCTGTAATGTTCAAGCAGGTTTTCTTGACTAGGTATTTATCTTTGTAAGCTTCTCGAAGTTTTTCCTCATGTCAACTAATGCTCGGATCATTTGTTTGGCAGTACAGCATTTCTTATAGGTCCCAAAAGGCAATTCGATATGATGCTTGATTCTGTGCGAATATATGCCACTGCTATATACATTGCAAGCATCATAATTGCTCTATTCTGTGCTCTCTACGTGAGTAAAATAAATTTTGATTTCCAGTAGACATAAGATATGAATTTTGTGTCATGCTTCTATGTAAATACAAATCAACTAAATCTCTCTTCTTTTTCTGAACAGGTTCACAGCAAGCTGCTGACTCTACTTGCCATCGTTCTGGAATTTGGCGCCCTTGTTTGGTAAGTTGAATCTCTTTCAGTGATTGAATTTTAGGCATGTTTATCTTGATCTTTGAATAATGTTTATCCAACCACACACATAGCCTAAGTCCTGGGTCTTCCTGTGTGTAATTAACATTTATTAGTTTTTGGCTCCTTAAATGTTATGCTGTCTTAGGTATTAAGTATTAACCAACATTCCCAGCAAGACAGCCACCCAAAGATGTGTCATATTGTATGCCTATACATGTCATGAGTAAATGATATCGTATCTTGTCAACTGAATGCATCCTCAATTCCTCATGATATCACGTGGGGCTGAAACATTTTTTTGACATATAGAGGGTTTGTGCAACCACATAAAATTAGTGTTTCTGAAGTTACAATTGTTGGTGTCTGCAGGTACAGTCTAAGCTATATACCTTTTGCGCGGTCGATTGTTTCGAAAGTGATGACGTCCTGCTTTGACACCGAATTCTAGAGCAACCATCCTGATCTACCTGTCATCTCTGGATGCGTAGCTATCTGTAATCTACTGTGTACCTTTGAGAAATGAAGGGGGAATCACCTCATCTTCGTCAGAAATCATGCTAATCTTTTCCCACTATTCTCC
This sequence comes from Melocanna baccifera, assembly GCA_036346265.1. NCBI lineage: Eukaryota > Viridiplantae > Streptophyta > Magnoliopsida > Poales > Poaceae > Melocanna > Melocanna baccifera. The sequence goes on from CM070681.1 coordinate 10,102,578, forward strand.
CCTTCTTTCACACATCTGTACATGGCACCCCTTTTCCCTTTAGCCTTGGGCGTTCCACATCTGAGAAATGTCCAATGCATTGGCGTGGATTGATAGGAACGGGAGTATGGTACCTTTGTATGGTGATGAATATTATCATGACTGCAGTGTTGTATTACTGGTGTGGGCAGTTTGCTTGTCCAGTGTTGCCGAATCGGTGAAAAGGAATGGAGTTTGCGTCCGCTAGAATATTAGGGGAGCTATAAACGCAAGGGCGCGATTACCTCGTGTTAGTTTTTCACGAAAATTCCTATGGAATAACCCATTCCATAGAAATTTCAAACACCTCCATGGGATTTTTTTTTAATTGGGTTTCAATCATATAAAATTCCTCCATTTTTCCATTATTCCAAATGGGGCCTTAATCGCCATGTTAACAGGGGGGAAAATTCAACACCATTAGGCCGACGTGTTGCTGGAAAAAATTTTAATACCTCGCTATGTGAGCAGTAAGTGTGGGTTCTTGATCCTTATGAATGAAACATTATCTGCTAGCCTACACATAGAACACCTAGTATAGAGGGGATCGAGAGAGACTTACTGTCGCCGATGAACGCCATGAGCGAAGATCCGTACCTGCGTGATGCAGGCGTGAGGAAGAGTCGGTGCGATGCGTCCGTAGTCGCCGCGGCGCCTCAGCGGCGGCGGCGGTCTTCCCGTTGCTAACAGCACACAGTAGATTGGGTCTCTTAAGGTTTGTACGGAGTTTTAGTTCTCACGGGAACGAACGATAGTGCTCATTGTGAGAGACCGTAGCTCCCGTTTTATATTGCGCTGTTGCAACAGGGGACCGTAACCATATATGGAAGGCACCCCCGATCAGGGCGCTGATTTATCTCTTTCTCGTTTTGGCCTAAGATCACATACCTAACATTCTCCCCCTTGATCGTAAGGCTAAACATCATGAGCCCTCTCGCAATAAAAATTCATACCAAAGTAATGCGTCACAACAGTCAATTAAGTACCGCTGGACATCAGTACTTATAGTGCTCCATTCTATCTCGATCGGATAACATAATACTTCATGGGAGTTGGTTACTTTATTTGGTCCTCTTATTCCAGGATCACAGGCTCTCCAATAAACCCATGCCGGCAACATGATCACGAAAATTATTGGGTGGTAAGCCTTTTGTGAGCGGATCCGCGAGCATAAATTTAGTTCCAATATGCTCAACCTTAATTGTTTGATCCTGGACTCTATCTTTCACAACATGATACTTTATGTCAATGTGCTTGGCAGCCGCACTTGACTTGTTGTTACTCGAATAGAAAATCGGGTTCATTATCGCGATTACAAAGTGAGTGGTCTAGAAATCTTGTCTATCACTCTTAATCCGGGATAAAGTTCTTTAGCCATACTGACTGCCCGGTAGCCTCATAACATGCCACAAATTCAGCTGCATTGTCGACGATGCAGATAAGTGTTTGCTTTACACTTTTCCATGATATTGCTACTCTGCGAGTGAAAATATAACTTTGATGTGGACTTCTTAGTGTCTTTACACCCGCAAAATCAGCATCAGAATAACCGACAACCTCCAGGTTATCGCATTTTCTATATGTGAGCATGTGACCTTTAGTGCCTTGCATATAGCGTAGGACTTTCTTAACGGCTTTCCAATGGTCCGGTCCTGGATTTGATTGAAATCTGCCAAGCATCCCGGTAACAAAAGCTAAATCGGGCGTGTACATACTTGAGCATACATAATACTTCCGGCAATGAGCGTAAGGTATAGCCTTCATCTGATCAGATTCATAGTCATTCTTTGGGCATTGAAATTTTCCAAACTTATCGCCCTTAACAATAGGAGCAGGCGAGGCAGAGCATTTATGCATATTGTATCTCTTTAGTACTCTGTTAATGTATGCCTTTTGTGATAAACCTAATATTCCTTTGGACCTATCTCGGTGAATTTCAATACCAAGAACATAAGATGCTTCACCGAGATCCTTCATATCAAAATTGGACGAAAGGAATCTTTCAGGTTTCCATGACATGTCCACACTTCTTTGGCCAATAATATATCGTCCACATAAAGGATTAAGAAGGTGTAATTACTCCCCTTGAACTTAATATATGTACAATTATCAACATCATTCTCCTTAAATCCAAAATTCCTTATGACTTCATCGAACTTATGGTACCATTGCCTAGAAGCTTGCTTCAGGCCATATATGGATTTCTTTAACTTGCATCATAAATATTCCTCGCCTTCCACAACAAAACCTTCCGATTGTGTTATGTAAACGTCCTCATACAAGTCTCCATTTAGGAATGCAGTCTTAACATCCATTTGGTGCAACTCTAAATTAAAATGTGCTGTGAGCGCCATTATGATTCTAAAAGAATCTTTAGTCGAGACAGGAGAAAAGATTTCATTATAGTCAATGCCTTCTCTTTGTGTAAACCATTTTGCTACAAGTCTCGCCTTAAACCTTTCGGTATTCCCTTTGGAGTTCCGTTTGGTTTTGTAGACCCATTTATAGCCTACTGTTTTGGCTCCATTAGGAATTTCTACTAAGTCCCATACATCATTATCGTCCATAGACTTAATTTCATCTTTCATGTCATCTAGCCACTTAGACGAATCCTTACTCTTCATAGCTTCTTTATAAGAGTTAGGATCATCCATCTTTCCAAGATCATCTTCATTCAAGTAAACCTCATAATCACTTGGGATAGCAGATCTCCTCACTCGTTCTGATCTCCTGACAGGTACAATAGTAGGCTCATTAGGTTGTTCATTAATTGTCACAGAGGGCTGTGAAAGCTCATCATTAGGTACAGCACTAGTATTTTCAGAGCCCTCAACAGGAGGAGTGGCCACGAGTGCTTGGAGATGCAGCAGAGTTGCAACAACAGATCAGCGTGGGCACAACCACTTGTGGTACAATCGCTTGGGGTACAACCACTTGGGGCATAGGGAAATCAGTCTGTCGGATTAGCGGTGAAGGGACATAAATCCGCTTCTCCTCAAGATTAATTTTCCTAGGCTCCAAGTCCCTACTGATCTCATCATTTTCCAAGAACACTGCGTGTCTTGTCTCTACAAATTTTGTGGTACGATCTGTACAATAGAATCGGTACCCTTTAGACCTGTCAGGGTAGCCAATAAAATAGCAACTCACAGTTTTGGGATCTAAATTCCCAATTTGTGGATTAAATACTTTAGCTTCAGCTACACAACCCCACACATGGAGGTAGTTCAAACTTGGTTTTCTCCCAGTCCATAATTCATAAGGTGATTTAGGTACTGATTTACTGGGAACCCGATTGAGTATGTGTGCAGCGGTTTTTAATGCTTCCATCCACAACTTTTCTGGCAAAGTAGAGTAGCTCAATATACTTCGAACCATGTCCATAAGTGTGCGGTTTCTTCTTTCTGCTACTCCATTTTGCTAGGGATCACCAGGCATTGAGTACTGGGCGACTATACCATTTTCTTGTAGCCTGGCAAAGGGACCAGGAACCTGCCCATAAGTTGCGTGTCGCCCATAATACTCTCCCCCGCGATCCGAACGCACTACTTTAATCTTTAGATTATGCTGATTTTCAATTTCAGCCTTAAATATCTTAAATTTGTCTAGTGCTTCCGATCTCTTTTTAATGGGATAGATATAGCCATAACGTGAGTAATCATCAGTGAATGTAATAAAATAATTATAACCATCCACTGATGTCATAGGGAAAGGACCACATATGTTAGTATGGATTAATTCCAAAATCCCTGTGCTTCGAGTAGCACCTTTCTTTATTTACTTTACATACTTGCCTTTGATACAATCAAAACAATGATCATCCGAATCATTAAAGTCTAAAGGGTGGAGAATTTCATCTTTAATAAGACGTTCAATTCTCCCCCTCGAAATGTGGCCCAAACGACAGTGCCACAATTTCGACGAAGTCTCATCAATTCGCTTGCGCTTTTTATTCACATCACATACATTCATGGATATAGGAGAATCTTGCAGAGATAACATATAAAGCTTCTCGTGTCGGATGGCACGACCAATATTATCATTATTGAAATAAATAAGACACTGTCCGTGTCCAAAATTATATGAATATCCATCATTATCCAATAATGAAACAGAAATTAAGTTTCTTCTAATCGAGGGAACATAAAGAACATCATGAAGTTTCATTTTATAAGGAGAGTATGGTTGCTCCTTCTTGCCATTTCCTTTATAGCCTCCTCTATTTATAGAGGAGCCAGCTCTGTTTGAGGAGTTGATGTGATTCACAACATCATCACCCCCTTCAGCCTTGAGCCTCTCTTCCTCTTGAGAAACATTGGCGATTAACTCGCTCATTGTCCACTTGTCTTTAATGATGTTATAGTTCACCTTGAAAGCTTCAAATTGCTTAGGAAAAGACATCATAATATAATGGACAACAAAACCGTCAGAAATTGCCATGTCCATTGTCTTAAGTCTGGCAGCAATATTGATTATGGCCATGATGTGCTCACGGACATTTCCAGTACCATTGTACTTTGTGTTCATGAGCCTGTGCATCAGTGTGGTAGCATAAACCTTAGAGGATCCTTTAAAATGATCCTCGATAGAAGACAAGTAGTCCTCCACCCTTTCCTTTTCAGGGATTGCTCCCCTAATAGCCTCACTGATGGAGTTTTTCATGACAGCAAGTGAAACGCGGTTAGACCGCTCCCACTTTTCAGCATTAATTTTGTACTCCTTCATTTTATCATCAAATTTGTCATCTCTTTCATTAGGAGCGACAGGCTCATCGAATCTGAACGCATAGTCCAGATCCAAGAGCTGAAAAGTCGTCATAAGGGTGAATTTCCATTTTTGGAAGTTGCTGCCATTAAGTGGCTCAATTGCATTAACCTGAGCCGAAATAGAACCAGCTGAAAAATTTAAAAATTTTACATTAGGAAAATACATAATTGATTTGCATGAAAATTAATCTTACGTTGGTATGATTAACAACATGCTCGTAATAATTTTTTGTATCACCGTTGGGCAGATGACGAAAAATTTAACATAATTTAGGGCATGCTATTACAATTGACGTTGGTCAAAGAGTAATAGCATGGCCAAAACAAAACATATCAACAATAAACATAATCGATAACATGCTATTACAATTAACGTTGGTCCAAAAGTAATAGCACGTAAAATTAATTATACCCCTCTAATTGAATTTCTCGTTGGTTCCATTCAATTAGGGGAGGACATCATGCAGCGGAAACGATAGCATAAAATTTCAGCAGCTAAAACATTATCCAATAATATATTGCATGAGAGACATCAAACAACAAATAATTAAAGAACATGAGGCATATCATAATACATGAAATATATATACTGAAATAAAATTTAACAGCATGAGAATGTACATCATAAATCAATTTTATGTATATATATACATATATATATATATATCTAAATGTATGCATGACATATATATATATATATATATATATATATATATATATATATATACTCAAAAACATAACACAAAAACATAATTATTCAAAAGATTAAGGGGGGCTTTTGAAAATTTTTCCTCTACCGACAGCTTTGGTCAAACTATTCTCTACCCTTCCACAAAAACATGCCTCATCTTCTCCTGGAAAAAGGGCTACCACCCATCTCCCCAAAATAAGCCTCCACTCCCCATGAATTTGGATCCGACAGCGACCGGGCGCTCGGGCTGTCTTGCAGGCGGAGGGAGCCGGGCGGCGCGACGCAGGGAAAGCGGCGGCGCGCGCTGCACTGCACTGAGGCGGCCGGGCTCGGCGGCGGCTCGCGCGCGCGCGCGCGGCGGGGCGGCCGTGGGGCTCGCGCGCGCGCGATGCGGGCGCTGCGGGAGGCGCGCAGAGCGAACAGGCGGTGTCGCGCGCGCCGCGCGCAGCGAGTGGCGAGTGCGGCGCGCGCTGCTGCAGCAGGCGGGCGGTGCCAGCGGCCGTTAAGCGGCGCAGCAGCGACACCAGCGACGCAAAACCGCGAGCACCGTGGCGCCGGCGCGCAGCAGTCGCGCAAGGCGCGAGGGCGGCGGCCGGCGAGCTCGCGTGGCGCGCGCAGACGGGCCGCGCAGCGCCGAGCCGAGCGCGCAGTGGTGGCGGCCGACGGCGACGCGCATGGAGGCGCGCGAAGCGGAAGCGGCGCTGCGCGCGGCCGCCGGCACAGCGCGTGGCGCAAGGCCCTGCCGGCGGCGTCGAGAGCGAGTACTTTTTTGCCGATTTGAAACTTGATTCAATCCCCTCCTTCTTGATGCTAAACCGAAGAAGATCTAGAGTTCTAGGAAGGAACTAGCAGTGCTCTGATACCAAATGTGGGTTCTTGATCCTTATGAATGAAACATTATCTGCTAGTCTACACATAAAACATCTAGTATAGAGGGGATCGAGAGAAACTTACTGTCGCCGATGAACGCCATGAGCGAAGACCCGTGCCTGCGTGATGCAGGCGTGAGGAAGAGTCGGTGCAGTCGTCCAGAGAGTCGCCGGCAGCGTCCTGTAGCAGCGGCGGCGGCGGTCTTCCCGTTGCTAACAGCACACAATAAATCGGGTCTCTTAAGGTTTGTACGGAGTTTTGGTTCTCACGGGAACGAACGATAGTGCTCATTGTGAGAGACCGTAGCTCCCGTTTTATATTGCGCTGATGCAACAAGGGATCGTAACCATATATGGAAGGCACCCCCGATCAAGGCGCTGATTTATCTCTTTCTCGTTTTGGCCTGAGATCACATACCTAACAGTAAGCAGTAAGCACAATACATCAACATTTTGACAACAGCTTGTAAGTGATTCTGCATTTCCTTGCCCCCTTTCACCTCATGCATTTCATTGCTTGAAGTTTGTAACATCCAGCAGCCTTTACAGTTCTTGACCAGTACATTTTTAAGACAACAAAAAAGTTTCTGTACGACACCCATAGATAACACCCACAGAACCTACTCCAGTATACTCTTCCCCAAATCCTGCTGCAAATTATGCAAGGCGTGAGGCTGTCCGGCCAGTATGTGCTGGGGCTTGAATTAGCAATAGACGCTGCACTTTTTTTTTTACTTTACAAGGATGTACTTACATTAATACAGCTGGGATTAGATTTTACAGGTTAAACTAGAGCTGTCAGAACCAACAAATCACATGCCCATGGCACTTGACGAGGAAATCTCAGTTTCTCCTTCCACTTCGCTTCCTGCCCCGTCCCCCATTGCCTGCAACATTTTTCCAAGAAATATTATTGACAGCTAATGATATAGCCCTAGATATACATCCAGCAACATCAGGCAGAAAACAAGAAAGTCAAGTTCACGGAGGTTAGCAATCCGTACCTTAATCTGGGAGAAATAACGATCCAAAGCACCATCACCATAAAGGATCTTCGCTCCACAACCAGGTTGGTCAACCGACCCTACGGCATCCTCATCTACAACCACTGCATCGATTTGCTTCTCTCCAGATTTTGCATCCGGAATCTGCAAGGAAGCAGAAAACCATTAAAACAAATCTGCATTTCAGCTTCATCGAGTTTATGAGTAAGGTTGACACAAAAAGGGAGACAAAATCGTGACGAAACAAACCTCATACATGGCATCCATGAGAATATTCTCAAGGATAGTCCTTAAACCCCGTGCTCCTGTGTTTTTGGACATTGCCTTTCTGGCAATTATTCTAAGTGCAGCATCTGTAAAATGAAGCTTAACCTGAAAACCAACGTTGAACCAAGATGAGACAGCAAGGCGAGATTACTTTGCATGTTTCCATGGCAGATATACTCACATTATTCATGCTGAACAATTTCTTGAATTGTTTACCCAGAGCATTCTTTGGCTCCGTGAGAACCTAGTAGGATATAATTGTATCAGTGATCCATGAGAAGTTTTCTAATAATCATATAAAAATACGAGTACATGCTTTTCCAGATAAGGCCACATTAGCCTACATAACTAGATGATGCTAGGAAAAGGAAAAAAAAAGAATTCCCACAGCAGATAATCGGGCTACCTGAACAAGTTGGTCTTCATTTAGAGCTGCCAAGCTGACAAGGATAGGAAAGCGTCCAATAAATTCTGGAATAAGTCCATATGCTATTAGATCACCACTCTCAACCTGAAAAGGAGGACATTGAAACATTTACTAAGTTTTACAAAGCAAATACACTTGAATTTATATATGCATTCTCCAGAAACAAAATATTATAAAAAATGGCTTCTAGACTTGTGGTACTCACTGATTCCAACAAGGACGATGTCACTTGAGCACTTGAAATACCACCAGCCCTCATATTTGCACGGACTGGTGCCCCAAAGCCAATAGATGAATCCTGCCGTCTATTTTTTTCTTAGAAAAAAAGGAAAAACACCTTAGATGGAGTCTGAGAGGAAACAATAGGGACAAGTTCCAACTAAGGGATGACAATACCTCTCTGATATAGTTTTCTCCAAGTCGACAAACGCACCACCACATATAAAAAGAATATCCTTCGTATCTATCTGCATTATGGCATGAAGACCATTACAGAATTGAAACTAACCCATGTTTGCAAACCATAAGCATTGAGTGACTAAAAAACAGAGTCAAGATTTACTTGCCAGTGTGAAATTTTACTAGTTTAGGTCAGACATTTGTGGTGTAAAGAAACAACATGATATTTTATTACGCAGCCTTGTAGACGAAATATATCCAGTACAATGTACATACTGATTTTTCTCTTGGGGCTACTTAGCTACTGTTCAGTACAAGGTAATAAATGATGGTGTGATTCTTCAGGCAAAAAACATACCACCCACATATTTTCTTGTGGAATGGTGTTGTATATAAGTTGTGCTAACATTACCTGTATATTATCACCACGAGGATGCTTCCTTGCTCCTTTCTCAGGGACATTGACTATCTAAAAAAGTCAACAGTTCAATATGTGTATATATATATATAACAAGGAATAATCTTCTGTTTGACCGAAAATCAAAATATACCCACAAAGATCATATGATAGAACCTATTAATTTGCAGCCAAGTGTTGGATGACTAATGAAAATACCGAATCGTCTGATACCACATCTAATCTATGTTGCAAACCCAAAAATAATATCACAAGGGAAGCTCCAAATAAAATCTTGCAATATACAACATACAACAAAGGACAATACATCAACACTACTAGGTAGCACTGTGACAACCATTAAACCACCATTATAAATTTCAGCACAGTTGTAGATACTATTCTTTGTTATGTTTTCATTTACCCAAGGATGTTTGTTATCTATGAAGTATGAAGTAGTCTGTATTTAAAACCCAGATATCCCAGAGGAAAGCAATATGTGCTCAAAACATATAGAATTTCAATTCATATTGAAATTCAGTATGCCAAGAGACACGTGAGCTGACCAGGTCACCAGGAGGTCAATACATATGACTCACCGTGCCTTCTAGCATTTTCAACAACGCCTGCTGAACACCTTCACCCGATACGTCTCTACTAATGTTAAGGCTCTCAGCCTGCATGTTGAATGCATCAACTAATTAATGTCCATACCAAGGCAAAACAATCCAATCCAAAGCTAATTCGGCTAGACCTTCTTTGTGATTTTATCAACTTCATCGATGTACACCATCCCTTGTTGTGCTGCTTGCACATTAAAATCTGCAACCTAGTTAATGTCAAATAGAACACCCAAAGTGCACTGTCAAAGGCAAGATATTTAGACAAAAAGCAGCTTCAATTAATTTTAATGAATGTATATGAGTCAATAAACAACTCCGCCTATGTAGTTTTCTACATAGCCTATCCCAAGTCAGGAAAAAGGAGGAGAGTTGTGTTAGGCCTGACGAGCCAACATAAAATCAAGCCATCTTTTTATGAAATATTCTTCTAGCCAACCCTAACCTATTTGGGACAAAAGTCTTTGTTGTTGTATATGAGTCAAAAAACCATACCGTGAGTAACTTGTATAATATAGATTCTACATCCTCTCCTACATACCCTGCCTGCAGGAAGTTGGAAATTTTAAGTCAATAGTGCCGGAACCAAGTAGAGAGAGAGAGATTGAAGAAGGCTTTGCTCGCAGTAGCAAAGAGCAATAAATGATTATCCATTCTTTCACTGACAACTTATGCCATTTGGGTGACAATATGTGATCCTTTTGTATTGCTATTTAGTTCAATGGCTCGGAATGAACTATGGGCATCTGAATCCATGTAAACTAAATCATTTTAGCTCACACGTACACTTTTCTAACTAATGAACTCAAATCATATGCGCAACTACTCAATATTAAATTCACACAACTGTAATGTATGATCAATACCTACATTTACATCTCCAAACAAAAAATACCTACATCTATGTAGAATTCATTAAAGTACATGTCTAACATGGTTTACATGATGTCATTGACTGATGCTTGCAACATTGTCTATAAAATGATGTTGCATGTGTGCTTATACATTATACATTTATGATATTTTCTGGAATGTAAAAGTTAGTAAACACTTGCCTGGGTCAATGTCGTTGCATCAGCAATTACAAATGGCACATTCACAAAGCGAGCTAATGTCTTAGCTAGTAAAGTTTTACCTGTGAAAGATATGAAGCATCCAAAGAAAAGTATTGCTGAGTGCCCTCCTTTTTTTGTTATAGCTGATCCAATATAGTAGATTACAGAATTGACCTAGTTCTATTATATCATCTGTAAATGATTGCAAACTTCTTACCAGAGCCAGTAGGCCCCATTAACAATACATTGCTTTTCTCTAGTTCAACATTGTCATCATCATCAGCTTCTCCATCAAAACCACCCAAATCTGCTCCAGACCTAATTGTTTTAGCTTATATACCACATAATTAGTCACTGAAAGATATACATGGATTCTAATTTCTGTGGGTGCAGGAATAAATATCCTTCATCATTTCATGAACAAAACAACAATAATTGAAGTGGTACAGTGAAACTGACCCTTTTTGTAAAGATTGATGGTATATCCGTTTGTAGTGGTTGTATACTGCAACAGATAGCACCTGCAAATGCAAAATGTTATGTTAGATCTTAAAATCAAAACTACGGAAATATTACTGTTGAGTGTTGACTAACACTAAACTGAGTAAAAGCGCTGTAGCTTATCAAGCGAATTGGAATGAATAAATATCTAGGTGAAGGTGGACCTTTAACTACTCATGGCTATATATCAAGTGAGAAGAGGTGACATTTAGAAAATACCAGTAGTCGATTCACCAATCTTATCAACACTATCTTTACTAAATTTATGTACGGAACTTGTACTATATTTGGTTGGATGATGGGGATCAAGGGAAGGTGGGGGCAAATCAAGGTTGGATTGAATGTGGAAAGTACCAAGGTTATAGATCACTTTTTCATATAAGTTTTGTACAATAATTAGCATATTGAGTGTTTCCTTTACTGAAATTAGATCAGTGTGACTAAAGAATAAAACTGACTCTACCATTCTTTCACAATGAGCCAACAAAGTTCAACCGCGGGAGGTCAAGTGTATATCTTTCGTTCTACTCCAAATCTCCAATCAAAATTCATTGCCAAACAATCAGTTCAATCGAAACCAACATTTTGTCCATTATCACCTACTTGAGGTCAAATAGACTAAAACCCCTACTTTAAACCCCCGAATTCAGAGGGAGCTCAACATTGATGGAAGAACACCACACCCTCCCCTCATCTCATCGAATTGCAAGTTTCTGACAGAAGAATATAATTGAAAGTGTTTTATTGATAACCTAGAGGCTAGAAGTAAATCAGGGTCATCACACTTTGCTCCTCTTACACTTTCCATGTGGTCAACATAATCACAATTCACAAAACGAGCATGACAAATGCTACCCACTCTAACTGTGCTAGTGCCACTCTTTCTGCATCCCCCCATCCAAACTAGCAAAAACTTAATCTTATTCCCTAGTGAGAGCAAAGCCCCAAATCTTTCTCACAAACAACACGGCTTGCACAATAAAAATCAAAACAATGCTCCAAGGCCATAAACAATCGGATTCAGTGTAAAAGTGAAGAGCTAAAAACCGAAGTAAATTCATCAAAGACCTCACAATTCGCACAAGCTAAAGCAGCATCAAAATGCCAACCTTAACCACGAGCAGTAACCAAAACGAGTGCACGGACACACATGGACAGCAAAATTAATGAGAATTCTCACCTTCTTCGCTCTGTCCTGTCCAATCACATACTTATCGAGCCCCTTACAAATCTCCTTGGGCGTGGGAAAATCCTTCCCAAGGTTCGACCCGCCCCATCCGTCCTTCCCCACTCCGTCCTCACCCCCACCGCGACCAGCTCCTCCCCCGCCACCGCCGCCGCCGGCGACGCGGACGACGTTAAGGTTAGGATGGAACGGCGGCCCGGGCGGCACGTGCACGGCCACGCCACCCCCGTCCCTGTCGTCGCGCGAAGAAGAGCTCGCCCGGATGGCCCAGGAGGGGTCCCTAGCCCTGAGGCCGTCGGGGGGGTGGTCGGCGCGGACGCGGCCGATCTCGACGAAGGTGCCCTGGAGCGGCGCGAGGAGGTGGGGGCAGAAGAAGTAGGCGCTGCGGCAGTTGGGGCAGAGGTTGAGCGCCTGGTAGCCGGCGCCGGCGGGGGCGGAGGGGGGAGGTGCGCGGTGAGAGAAGAGGATGTCCATGTGTTTGGAGCAGCGCGGGCAGTGGGCCTCCGCGCGGATGCGGCGCGGCTCGGGCTCGTCGGTGGAGAAGGAGCCGCCCCCGGAGGAGGAGGAGGGGCCCTCCCACTTGCGCCGCTCCTGGAGGCGCCGGTGAGGCGGCGCGGCCGCCACGGAGGCAGGGGAGCACTCGGCCGCGGTCAGCGTGGAGGCAGCGCGCGTGGCGGCGGCGGCGAGGCGCCTCCACCGGATGAGGCCGGACATGGCGGAGGGCGAGGCGAGGAGCGTGTGCGGAGCTGCGGATTGGACAGAGAGAGAGAGTGTGTGTGTGTGTGTGTGTGTGTGAGTCTGTGTGGGATTTTTGTGGGTGTGGATAGCGAATTTTTTGCGTGTGTTTGTGAGTTTTTTACGTGGTGGTGGGGATACGGGGATTCGGAGACGGCGAGACTGGAATCTCGCGATCAGATAAGGGACATTTCTGCACGGTAGGATGCTGGCTCCGTGTGATCTCGAGATTCGTGCCTACGTCCTCTTCTTTTCATTTTCCTTCTTTGAGACTTTTTTTGCCCTTTTGATTGAGATGGGACAGGGGAGATCGGTTATCTTTGGGCTTCAAAGCGCTCATTTTAGCGATACTTTGCGTTTTTAACTAAAATTTTATTGTAATTAATTTTTTTACTGTAATTGATTTGATTTTTAGGTATAATTAAATTTAAAAAATATAAAAATAAAAAAATATATTAGCCCATCACGGACAATGCAAAGGAACAGGGAAAAAAATTATAAAAAAGTCCAAAAAATCTAAAAAAATTCAGAAAAAGACGAATTACTGAATAGTGAAAAAAACTGAAGCTGAAAAAAATTTAAAACGAGCAGGACAAGTTTAGCTTTTCAACCTTCAACAATTGTCTTATTTCAAAAATAATTTTTAACTCTAAAATCATTCGAATCACAACATTCAATTATCAAAACTAGATCATTTGATCCCCTCATCCCATTTTAAGGCGGTTTTGACCTAACGTGACATCTACTTGGATTCGATTTTGATAACATAATGTTCTAGTATACTAATAAAAAAATGATGGAGCCACGTGTCAGCCCCTATCTTCTTCCCCTCTACCCCCACCTCCACGACAGCTTCAAGGGTGGTGATTGAAGTTGTTGACGGTGATTTGGTGAAGCTATGGCCAGAATGGCACTCGCAAGCATGTCCTCAGGCTTAGCGACCGTAGGCCAGATCTGGGGAAGATGACGCTATTGCCAGCTGTCCTTCGACGTTTTTCATGGGGAACCATGATGCACACCTTTGCTTGGACAGAGATTGCACACTACATATTGGTGCCGAGAGCCATACACACAATGACAGTCGAAAAGTAGGGGAGTTCACCACATGGCAACTTTGGTGGCCTCCAACCAAATGTAGATGAGCAAAGGCTTTAGGCATTCGGGAGGAGATTTGGCTGAAAGTAGATTATACGGAGGTGCCCCATACTGGCCAAGCAGCTTGCTAGGATCTTTGGTCATCCTCTTCCCCCTTCCTGGTATGCTTGGTGAGCAAAGTGATAACTTGCATGCAAATAAACATTCTACTATTATAACTATAAGAAAATTACTGCACTCTTATTGTAGTATTGTTGCACAATAAATAATAAAGAAACATTTTGAAAAAAGCTTATTCTTTTACGACTCATGTGTAATGTTTTACTATAAAGAAAGATAGACCTAATGCAATATTTTTTTAAAAAATTTACTATTACCACTATATGAAATTATTGAATGTTACACAATATTTTACTAACATACACACTAAATTTTACAATACCATGCCTCAGACTAGCATGATTGGTGTGACGACCCCATTTGAAGTTGAATTTCCTCGCAATTGTCCAAGAAGTTCAATTGTAGAGTGAAGAAGAAAGTATAACAAGTCTGCTCAAACTTTAATTACAAAAGCCAAACTTTGATTACAAGAGAGTATAGTTTAGCAGCCGAGTTTTACATTATAAAGGGCGTCCACGCCCAAAGTTTATGTTACAAGACAAAATATCTTCCTAAACCACATGCACGCTTGAGTGTAGTCGAGATCTAGAACCAATAGTCATCACCTTCTAGGAAGTCATTGAAGTCTCCATCATAAGGTTCCTCGGTGTCCTCCCAAGTCCCTTCTGATGATGCTTAATCAAGTATGTGTACAATCGTACTCAACAAGCCATACAAGAACATCTACTTAACTACTTGCCATGATTTCAACAGAACAGGGTATGGAGGTTCTACTATTGTGGGTATAACACAAGTTTGTTTGCAAAAGTCTTTAGACTTGAAATATAAGACATTATTTTATTAAGAGAAAAGGGGATTTAACAACTATATTTATTATTTTGAAACCATTCAAAACTTACATATGCCTTGTTGTTGGAATCACCCATTAAACACAGCTCTGTTGACCGGAAGCACGACATATCCGGATACTATATTTTATACTCTGCAGGGTTGTCTAACTTTACCCACAAGATACCTCAAATTCACAATGTCATGCAATATACACACAACATGATGGCATGCAACTAAGCTAAGGTAACAATGTTGTTTTACTGATCTTTCCTTTCTAGTCTCTACTCGGTAGATTTGGGTTATTCAATAACGATTGGGTATCTACTGGCCAGTGCGAAATTCATGGCCAAACATTGAATGGGCCTACCGATATGAAGAATGTCAAGCGGCATAAAAAGCCCAACTTCCATCTCACCTTTATCACGTGGGCTATCCAAAGATCCTAGGATAGTAGTTTCTCTTGTAGATATTTCATCGGGTTGAGCAGTGTACTAGGCCAGGTTGACAAGTCATACTTGTGATTGAGCGAGATCTATGCCCTTTACTTGATATAAGGGTCTAGTCCTTACTTACCACAAATGAGACTATCATTTACATGCCTTGTGCATCATAGCACAAATACCACCAAAACCATACTAAAGTCTCTATCCTCAGGTGAGATCATAGACTCTAACCATCTAGTGGCTATCCACCAAGTAGTCTCAACCCAAAGCTTCATTTCAAGGTCTACCGGCATAGAGCCAAATAGTCATTATTATAAGTAAATATTTTAGTTGTCCAACTTGATTAGTAGTTATCTATTATATGTTATATTAAGGTTGTCAAGGTAAATATGACATTCAAGAATAAGACTGGGCTTTTCGATGGTAGGATCTTGGATCTAATTGTCCATTGTGCCATTCCAAACTAATTTTTTTATGTAAATAAAAGTATATAATTAATGTAAATAAAATAAGGATATTTTAGTAATATGAGATCAATATGATAAAAAAATATGTGACTTGCCTTCCTGCTTATAGTCTTCAACCGAGCTTACATCTTCAACATCTTGATCAACTCCATCGGCGGTTTGCTCAATAGAGTTCCGGTGTTATTGTAAAGTAAAAAGAATCAAATAAGTCTAGATTTGAAAGAAAGCAAGCTGGGAACAAATAAAGAAGAAAATCCAGAAAAAATTAAATATAGGAGGGTTTGGGTGGTTAGGTCTAAGTGGTGTTTGGTTGGGTTGAACAGAGTTGAAAATGAGCTAGACAAGCTCAAGATGGTCAAAATAAGTATAAACAAGCTTAACGGGTTTCGAGTAAATAATAACAGGTCAAGTGAACATACCAGGTTTAGCACTATTCCTAGCGGGTTGGTTTTGGTGAATAGTACATGTTCTGGCTAAGATTATCGGACTATCAGTAAACAGTATTGGGTTAGGTATGAATAGTGAACAGTGGTGGGCTAGATATGAATAGTGAACAAGACACTAAAAACTTTGTTAGGGGAATATCCAAAGTGAAGCCTTAAATGGTAGTAATGCAACGCAAAATTATGCCTGATGACTTTGTGTATTTCAGTTATCTCATATTCAATTTCATTTAGTCTTCGGATATACAATGTAGGGCTAGATATTTTTCCTCTATACAGACATGGGGGAGGTGGTGAAACAATTGCCAGTTGAAGCTATCTGAACTCTGAAAGCTCTCTTGATCTACACAGTAGGTAATATTGGTTGTTAGGATAGTCTCACACCTCATCTATTGGACTAATCTTTTGGGGAAAATGCCTAATACTACTTATAACTGTGTTGCTCCGTAAGCTTATTGTGTTCTCTCCATTCGGACCTGTGACCTAGGGAATAAACCCAGTTGAACCTAGGTATGCAGTCAGGGTCCGATCTAACAATTGGTATCAGAGCCTAGGTGCCTGATATCTCTTTGAATCTCATGGTTGCAGAAGTGCCCAACCAATGTATGAGGGGGGATTATTAGGAATAATCCCACAATAGTTATGAAAAAGAAAGAAACACAACTTATAAGTATGAGACAGACCTCACCCATTAGACTAGTCTTTTAGGGGGAGAAGACCCAAACCACTTATAAGCGTGTTGCTCCGTTGGCTTAGTTGTATTCAGCTCATTTGGACTTGTGGTCCAAGGAGTAAACCCAGTTGTATCTAGGCATACGGCCAGGATTCGATCTAACAAATGGTATCAGAGCCCAGGCGCCTAATATCTTCTTGGACCTCATGGTTGCAGAAGTGTCTAACTAATGTGTAAGGGGGAGATTGTTAGAAATAGTTTCACATTAATTGTGGGAAAGGAAAAAAATACAACTTATAAGTATAAAAAAGATCCAACTTATAAGTATAAAAAAGATCCAACTTATTAGACTAGTCTTTTGAGGGAGAAGGCATAATACCACTTATAAGTGTGTTGCTCTGTAGGTTTAATTATGTTTAGCTTATTTGAATCTGCGATCCAAAAAATAAACCTGATTAAATCTAGATATACGACCAGAATTTGATCTAACATTAGCTGTACTGAAATATCCCAGGTCCTTTGATGGTTGCTTATTCTGAACGCTTCGATTTGGTATTTAGCTAGACGTTTGAAATGTCTCCCTTTCCTGTGCAGGTATTGGCTCCGGTCCGCTACCTTTGCACTTGCAACATGCTAAACCGTGCCAGGTCTTATCGTCCAAGTTGCCACTGCGAACTCCATTGGCAACGTTGATTACGACTGGCAATGATGAGTTTGTGATAACCAATGTTGTTTATAATTGTTAGGAATATTGGAGTGCTGTTACTCCTGCTTAATGCTGAACCGCAATCTCCAGTGATAAGTTTGTGATAATGGCCAATGGTCGGTTACTCTCATGCATCGATCGCTTTGCAAAGTGAGTCGAGTGACATGCATGCAAACTTTTCATTGTGAGTTTTTTTTTTGTAACGCCTTCGTAGTGTTTGGACTTGCTCGCACAAGCTCACAAGTGCCGAAACATTAATGGAAAAGCAAAATAGGGTGTTTAGAATAGCGTTGATTTATATTTTTTTTTACTATAGTTAGATTATTTTTTCAGCGTAGCTAAGTTAACTTATTTATTATAATTAAATTTAAAATTTTAAAATAGAAAAAATATGTTAGTCTATTACGAATAATGCAATAAAATATGAAAAAAAAAGATAAAAAATTCCAAAAATAAAAAAATAAAAAAAGATGAAATTAATTAATAGTGAAAAAAGCAGAAATCAGAAACTAAATTAAACGGTGCTGTATGATTTTAGTTTTGTCATACAAGTGACGCGTGCACAATACATTATTTGTGGCACTATTTTTTGAGATCTGCTTGGAGAACAGCAACACATGCTTCACAATGTATGGCTATTTTTGAGACTTGATGAAGGTTGCTTGACAAGACTACCCAGGAAGCTGGTAACTAGTAACATCAACAACTCGCAAGCTTTGGCAGAGGCACTATCATACGCACTAACCCAGCACTTCATTACCGAACTCGAGAGTTTCTAACTCTCACACTTCTCGCAAATGTCACAGCAGATCCAGAATTCACCAGTCGCGTGTGGCGCCGCGCAAAGTACGCTTGGTCCTCTCGGCCACTGTCATCCTCGTCTTTTGGCTATTCCGACTTTGCAGGCTTGCTGTTGGAATTCGGTTGTCTTTAGGGCTAAAAGATCAGGAAAATAACGAATGAGTAGACACCGAGTTGACAACTTGACATGAGAAAGATGTAGTACATGTCACACATAGCTCCGTTTATTTTGGTTTTTTTCAGCTTCTAACTTCTATTTTTTTTACTATTCAGTATTTCATTTTTTTAAATTGTTTTAGATATTTTAGACTTTTTTGTATTTTCTTTTTTCCCCATGTTCCTTTGTATTGTCCCTAATGTGTTAACATGTTTTTTTCCTATTTTTACATTTTTTTTAAATTAATTATGCTCAAAAAGCCAAATCAGCTACAGTAAAAAACCCAGCTACAACGAAATTTCAATCAAAAGTCAGAAGCTATTGCTAAAACGAACGCCCCTATGTAGTACGTATAGGGTCTGTTTGAAATCATTTTTAGAAACTGCTTTTGGTTTTTGCTATAGTACCTAACTTTTAAACAAAATATTTTTTCAAAACGGAGTCTATAAGTTAATTGTAGTATACGTTACAAGCTCAATATCTGTACCATCCAAAATCGCAAGCGATTATCTCTCTCTTCGTAATCTCTGTCACAAACAGTTAAAATTCAAAAATTTCAGTCAAAAATCATAAGCCACAGACAAAAAAAAAATAAACTTTTGTTGCTGCTGCCATTGAGGGCTTTTGTTTGCCTCTTGGCAATTCCCGTCACAACTTCATACAGTGGGAAGACTGTTAATCATGGTGAAGAGCCGTTTCCCGAAATTTACATGCCACTTGTGGATTATTGGGATTGTTCTTTTCAGTTTCTCAAAACGGATTTTGATTTTTGCTACAGTACCTAACTTTCAAACGGAGTATTTTTTAAGATGAAATCTACAAATTAATTATAATACACGTTAAAAGCCTAACATCTGTACCATCCAAAATCATAAGCGAGTATCTCTCTCCGTAATCTCTGTCGCAAACATCTAAAATTCAAAAATTTCAACAAAAAACCATAAGCCGCAGTAAAAAAGAACATGCCATTAACATATTCTCATATAACAACCTAACAGGCTGGAAAAACCAAATAATGTACATATGATGCTCCGTCTAGACTGGAACCCATGAGTACTCACATCAAAATGCAAAATCCAATTGGAAACCTCAAGCAAACGGAATCAGAATGCTGCATCGCTATCATTTTATTTTCGTAATTAGAAAGCATGCAATTGCAAACCTGGATTCTATCGAATCCAAATCGCTCTCCAAAGTAAAATGCAACAGATAGTAGCCAAGCATCTATGAACCGCAACCAGCAACAACCAATCTTTTTCAATCATTCCATCACGGGCAAAGTTTATTCCCAGTGCTGCTTCTGGAAGTTCAGGTGGTACTTCCTCGGCTGGTAGAGTCACATCCCAGGTCTCATTGGGTAATCCATAAAGGCACAGGTTCTCTTTCTCTTACAAAAGAGGAGAAGCATTATGTCATCAATATGACCAAAAAAAAACCTGATGCATTCAATAAGCCATCTCTAATGTACAATTCAACAACATATCAATAGACAATAGTGCACAAAATTCTAAATACATGTAGTTCACTAGACAAAACAACTCACACTTTAAGTGGATGCTAGAATGATGACTATGAGCCAATTTACTTGAAACAAACTGTTCCAATGAAACCCATAAGCAGTAAAGCTGCACTTCAAACATCAACAGGACAAATTTGTCACTCCCAGCCTAAAGAAATTTTGGAGCTTCAATTGCTTTTAACCTTAAATTGTTGTAATCATACCATTTAGTGCAGCAGCATGTTACCAGATCCAGATCGGTAAATCTTATCGAATATGAATAAGGAATAAGCTTGGAAAAGGCAAACTAGATGAATAGCAATCACAGTTATAAATAACGCAAAGACCTTGTAAGCAGCTAAGTATGCACTAGCGGACACCCTGATGCTCCGATGACTACTTAGCAGTGCAGTTATGAGGTTGGGCTTCTAAAATAGGCTGCTTTACTGGTTTAGTGGGCCTTGTAATCATAAATCTTCCCTGTATGCTGAGTGGGCCAGGCCCATGCATATATGCTAGCATAATAGCATTAGTTACGGACAGGACCAGGCCTGTCCACATCTGTATATATCTCGTGTCCACATTTGTATATATCTCGATTCCATTTTTTCGTCCATTTCATGGAAATTCCTACTAGCAATATTTTTCTGTTTCATCCATTTTTCTTCACAGTATAATAACATGGGAAGGTCCTTTCCATTTTGTAATGAAATGGAGTGGGGTATTACCAGGGTCGGAAAAAACATGGGAAGATCCAAATCACTCCCACTTGAGTTATTCCATGAAAGCGTGTGCTTTGATTCTGCTTGTGGGGTTACTTATAAAATTTTAAACCATTCAGTATGCAACACGAGGAGATCAATGATAGGTGAAGATATTACTTCGATAAGTTATTCAATCGTGACAATGACGATAGTATGATTGAATTAGTTGATGCTTTTGATGACACCGATATACGATTTGTTCGAATAATCCAGAAGTCGAAAGTAAAAGAGGCCTTAAAAAGGATAAAAGTGGGTAAGGCGTTGAGGCTTAATAATATCTCTATCAAAGTATGAAAATGCCTAGGAGAAATAGCGATTGTTTGGTTAACTAATTTGTTTAATAGCATTTTTAAGTTGAACAATATGCCAAACAAGTGGTGGAGAAACACATTAGTACCAATTTTAAAAAAATAAAGAAAATATTCAAAGTTGTACTAATTATCAAGGAATTAAGCTCATAAGCCACATAATGTCCTAATTAAGGACGTATATGAAGATGTTGCAACTAATGTTCGCACATGTGATAGTGTTATTAACGACTTTTCTATTAAGATAGGACCATCTGATATCCTGTGTGACAAAAAAAAATCCCTCAGAAGTTAAAAGTAAAGTTCTATAGGACAGCGATCAGACCCATAATACTATATAGAGCAAAATATTGGACGACTAAAAGACAGCATACACAAAAGATGAGTGTAGCGGAGATAAGGATACTGCGGTGTATCTGTGGTCACATAAGGTGGGATCGCATTCACAATGATGATATACGTAATAGGGTAGGGATAATTACATTTTTTAAAAAAAGTAAGTTATAATATCATGGACAATACAATAAAAAGAAGATGAAAAAGCAAAAAAAATCTCTATGTTAGAGAAAACGAAAATAAGAAGTTAAAAAGCTGTAGTGAGCAGAGCCTAAAACACACCACCAGTTCGAGCTTTACCCCGGAGCAAGTCCCTAAAAGGCAACCATACCGAGCACCATCCATGCATCAGCAGCTGCGCCCAGTACGCAAACGCGGAATCGGAGCAGCGCTAAACGAACAGCTTTACAAAACCCGAAATGAGCGTGAGACCCCAAATGGCAGAGGCCGATGCGCCGGCGCCGGCGGCGAGGCTGATGCTGCACTCGTACTGGCGCAACTCCTGCTCCCACGGCCACCGCGCCCGAATCGCGCTCAACCTCAAAGGTGCGTGCTACTCGCTACTCGGTGATACGGGTTGAGTAAATTGGATGCGCGCGTGTACGAGTGATGGTTCTGCATATGTGGATTACGAGTACTCAAGGGCGAGCAGTCTGATCCTGGTGGGTGCTGCTACCGACCACTACTACTGCTTGTTTGCTTCCTTGCTTGTGCTCCTGGGGGTACGGCTCTGCAGCTGAAATGCTTGTGCAATTGCCACTGCAGATGTGCTCGCCTACGAGTCTGGTTTGGTTGTGGTGATGGGCCGCGAGCCGAGCACTCCGCCTCGAATAGTCTGTCATTTCTGTGCCATTACGGATTCCGTAGAGGGACAATTCGAATGAAACAGAGTTGATCGGGATTGGATTATGCAACAAATGTTGTTTAGATATTCACTTGGTTCATCACACATCTTTGTGGGTGACAGAATTCATGAAGCTTAATCCTACGAAGTTCGTCGGTCGACGGCGATGCGATCTTTTGTTTTTGTCCATCCTAGCTTTTTACAATATCAACTCGTCGAAAACAAACATCTAACTGCCATTTGTAACTAACTAATATAATATTATTAGAACGTCAATTATATTTGCTCAGTTCAAATATTATGTGTTTTTATTTACCATATAAACTTAGTTCGCTTTTTCACTCACTTCTATTTTTTTGAGACGGCGGTGGGGCGCAAGATCTGGAAAACTTTGGCCCCGCTCAATATGGTTTCTGCCATGAGCGATGGGCGAGGGCGATTATTTTTTGGTTTTGTTTTGTGTTTTTTTTTTTGCAAAATGGAGATGAGAGAGAGAAGATTAATAGAAGAAAAGGATTACGGTCCAGCATTGAATCCAGCAAAACAATAATACATGGTTATTTTTTCATTTTCTCTTCTACATCCAAGAAGAGAGTGGAATTAAAAACAGACATGTCTCACACCCCGCGCTTTGTACGCGCTGCAATGCCCGCGCGCCCTCGAGTGTGAGACGTGAGCGTCACGTCCAAACTCTAAACCCGCACGGCCGCGGCCGAGTAAACCAACCCGCCGAACCCCCGCGGCACGGGCACACGGCTCCACCGCGCGCCACCCGCGTCCATCACCCACGCCGCGAACTTGCTGTCCTCCGCCGCGTTGGCCACAGTTCCGAACACGAACACGGCGGCGCCGTCGCCCACGCCGACCGCCTTCACGCACGCCTTCATGCCGGGTGGCCCGTCCGCCACGTCCCTCCACGCGCCCCCGGCGCCATCCCATTCACGCACGCCGCCCTTCCCGTCCCCGACGGCCCACACCTTCCCGCCCACCGAGGCCAGGCACGTCCCAGGCGTGTCGGGGACCATGTCTCCCTCGTCGGACCAGGCTTCGTCGGTGGTGTAGCACTCGGCCGTCTTCTTGAACGCGCCTTGGGCATCGGTTGGGTAGCCGCTGGCCGCGAGGACGTGGCCGGGGGTCGCGACGAGCTGCGGCTCGTCGCGCTCCTCGGACATGTCCGGGAGCGCGCGCCAGGCGTCGGCGGCGACGTCGTACGCGAAGGCGGAGCGGAGCGCGTTCTTGGATTCGTCGTGGCCGCCGGCGACATGGACACTGCCGTCGGCTCCGGCGCAGCCGAAGAAGCTCCGGGAGTCCGGAATCGGCTCGCCGCGCCGCCACGTGCCGGCGGGGACGTCAAGCACTCGAATGTCGCGGGTCGGGCTGAGCGTGGCCGGGTCCCAGCCGCCGACGACGGCGACATGCCGCCCGTCGCCGGCGGCCGCGCACTGCGCGAAGAGCGGCACGGCGCCCCACGCCGCCGCGCCCTCCACACGCCGCCACTCGCCGGTGGTGAGGTTCGCCGCGGCCAGCCCGCACTCCGGCGGCGAGCTCTTGCCATCGCCGTCCGCGGGCGCAAGCTTGGGCGTGGCCTGGACGAGGAACACGACGTCTTCGGCCGCCCCGGCGATCCTCCGTAGCCGGCGGAACTCGCACGACCCGACGGCGCGGCGCCAACCCCCACACACGTGGCGCATAGGGCGGTGAGACCGGCTTGGCACCCGCGCCAGGCACTCCATGGCCACGTCGTTCGGCAACTTCGGGATGAGGTCCCCCTCCCGCCCGCCACCTCCTCCTCCTTGCTCTCCCCCCGCCACCACGACACGTTCCTGCTTCCTGTTCTTGGAAGCAGCACCGCAGTAGCGTGCGTCCCTTCTCTCAATGGCGCCCATGGAGATCGCAGTGCAGTATGGTGTGATTCTTTCTTGCTTTGCGATGTGGAGTGTGTGATCTGTGTGAGGGGCTTTGGGGGGGTTAAGTAAAGGGAGGGTGAGAGTGAGGACAAATTTGACCGACGATATTTTTAAGGTGGGAATGGGATAGAATCATATAAGAGAAGATTGGTGCAGCACAAGAGCCGACCAGCCACGATGTTGGATAGTAACATCTGGCTGTCACATGACATGGGTGTAATTTTTTCTCAAGAGTCGAGATAGCCTTGAATTTTCAACCGTATGCACATGTAGTTTCATGTATATGCAGTGCCCTTGGTTGGGTTTTTTGAGATATGTACAACTCTCTCTCCATTTTGTAAAAAAAAAAAACTTATCTATCTCTTCCTTCCCCTATCCTCATCCTTCCAGCTCTCCCCATCCCTGGTGCGGATTCTAGCGCTACAGCTCTAGCTCCAGTAGGCTTGGAGACTGTAGCGACGGCGCAGGTCCGAGACCAGCTCACTATGAGGTCGAGACAGCAGCGGTGCACGTCACACTGGCAAAGGACAAAGGCGGCTCAGCGGCGTTGCCTCGATGTAAGATCGAGGAGGCTAATTAGAGGGGATTAATAGGCGATTTTAAAAACCTCTTAGGCTAGAGTCGAAGTTTATATGGAAGAGCAAATCAAAATAATTTTATGCAAATAAGGCATAAATTAGCTACTCTCATTAAATACACTAACAACCTAAATCTAGATCAAGGTTTGCAATTCTAGGATGATAACCAAATAATTTAATTATAATAATGTAAATTGTACAAGGTAAAGCATAAGAGAGTAAACCAACATAAGATGATATGGTCTTTTTTTACTATGGTGTTTAGAGACTTGTTGGTCTCCCCTAGTCGATGTTAAGATAACCCTAAACGAATTAGACTGGTTCCATGACTTAAGTTAAATACCTCGATTCCACTAATGGTGCTCTTTCCCGCTCCAGCTAGGTGAGCTCCGATATTCACATCAATACCGGGCCTCTTTTTGAAGAGATCACCGGTTCTGACACTTCCAAGCCGTCTAAGAGTCAGTAACCTCCAAGAGTAATAAATCAAGTTTCTTGTCTGACTCTCATCAAGTACAACACATGTACAAGTGGATACTCAATTCACCTATGGATATAACATATACAATTAGAGACATCTCTTCTTGCTCATAAGATGTAACATATGCACAATTAAGAAAAGAATCTTTCACTAGTTCAAAAGAGTGAAATAGGATGTATCAACCTAATCCTCAACTGGCCACAGGTGGTATATATAGCCCTACACTAAAACTAGTCATTGGGGTTGAAATCCCCAACTTTCAACTGGGACCAATGTTATTGCAGGTACAAGACTAGTCAAACTGGCCCTCAGTGTAATGATAAGAAATTATACATTAATTGCACAATAACTAGTCGTTATGGTTGGGTCCAGTCAGGCTGCACTCACAAACACTAGTAGCACCGGACTGGTAAAAGCTGAAGACACAAAGAAATACCCTTTATGAAAAAATCAGTCGCCAACTAGAAATCGGTAGCATCATACTTTATATGACGGTAGCACTGGAAACTACATGGCGGTAGCAACACTGCCACAAAGAGTGGTCAGACCGCAGACAAAAAAGTGATAGCACCAACCTTATTTTTAGCACAGCTGACACTTGAAAAAACGTTCATGACTTTTGACTATGATGTCTGAATTGAGTAATATTGGATTCTATAAAAAGCTTATTTAGAGGAATACATAACCCATGTATTTACATAATCTCAAACATATTAGATTAATACAGAAGCACGAAAACTCTAAAGTGTCCCTACCATGGTTTAAGTCTAAGTAAATAGCAACAAGCAATCTTGGATTATGCCAAAGAAAAATGCATAAACTCCAACAATTTACAAAATTAGATCATTTCATAAGGAGTAGAGACATATATTTCAATCATTTGTAAGACATATTTACAAAGTATAATCACATGCTACAAAGAGAGATGCATAAGTCACAACTATTTGCAAAACTGATTTACAAATAATAGTATCATATCACGAAGGGCTAAAGCAAGTGAAGTTAAGTTATTAATACATGAGATTCAAGCTACTAGACAAGATCTCTCTTAACAATTCAGTAACCATACTAGTAATCTGGTCTCTCAATCAAACATCGAGACTGGTAAAAGACTATAAGTACATCCTTAGCATATGATAGTTATACATTTGACTTCTCATTTCTACTTAGAGCTTTCACTTGATGACAATCATCTCCCCTCCAACTCTAGATCCTTGCCTTGTTGTGTTCAACACATGATGTCATCTATCACGTTGGGATCTTGACTTAATAACTATCAACACATGATCCTACTAGCACCACTGGCTGGGTCCAGATCCTGTCGCCATCCACCGCCCTGCTGCTTGTCCTCAACATCGCCTCCGACTCCACGTCGCTAGCTATATGGGTCTAAGGTGGGCAAGTGGCGGCAGCGGCTGAGATGACACGAACTCAATATGTGTTGGTTTTAAGAGGACCTACACCATACTCATGAGTCACAAAGCAATGGCCTTGTGTACGAAGGAAACGGTTGAGTGTTAAATTGATGTGTGTAAAAGAAAGAAAACGTTGTATGAACTAGAAAATATAGGGTAAGAAATACAGTGGAACATGAACCTATTTATATTGCAAGTGATTGTGTTGGCCATGTGTTTTCCCCTTTCTAAAATCATCATATTGTTTTCCTTCAAGGCGAAGCCTTTTCCGTCCATCACAGAAGTGTGTAGCTGCATGCATGAGCATCGTGCAACTGAGGACAATATTGAAGTTCTGATTTTTCACAAACTCCATTTGTGAGAATGAAGTCCTTCTACAAGCAGGTTTGCTTATTTGTGAATTATATCATAGAGGAATTAAATGCGCTATTTGATGGGAACCGGATAAAAGTGCATAATTTTTTAAAAAACTTTTACAGTGTTTTTCTAGAAGACTGAATAATATGGAAAATTCCTCTTGAAAGTTAAAATAAGTGCATGTAACTGTAAGCTTTATAGAAATGGAAAATATTATATGGACCATTCTCAGGGAAAAGTGACTTATCAGAGAAATGCTTTCACTGTTTGACTTCTATTAAGTGTTGTATGGAAAATATATTTACAAATGTGGTGTCAAGCATACGTTATCGATGAATAGGTGCTACTAGCTTTCATCCTTCTTTTTTTTCTTTTACAATCTTGTTGTAGCTACGGACCAAACAATAGATATAGAACTATCAGAGTATGAGAGAGAATGAGCTATCTGCCCCTCTCTCGTTAACCCAAGGGAGTATATATATATGTCCATAATATCTTATTACAATAATACATTTACTATCGATCATATACTATTCTATATATATATATATATATATATATATATATATATATATATATATATATATATATATATATATATATATATATATATATATATATATGTCTTATTGAGTCTCTTAGCTCGACAAATCGAATAGTTACAAGTGAGGGCCATCCCCACAACAAACCTCTTGGTACCAAAAGATCCTTTTCAATAGAACATGCACATATTTCCTTTAAAAAAAGTTGAAATATATATAGACCCGCAGGATGCATAAAGGGTTAAAGAAAAGGACTTGGGATCAATCTCCTAACCTCCGTACTACAATGCAAATTGGATGAGGCCACCCCGGATGCTCTTCATGATATGAAAAGGATGTAGGGACACAAGAATGCACCTCATAGGTGGCTTTACAGATATCAGCGTCTTGCGGATAACCAATCTTTGCCGGCAAATAGTTCGGGTTACCGCTTATCATTTAACACTTGTTATCACCTAATCTACCGTAGAAATCGAAAAAGAAAAGTAAGAACCCTGTATAACTGTTTCTCTTATTGGGCAAACATGACAAGTAACTATCATCAACTTGACACTTGTGTGATGAACATGCATGGGCTATATAGATCGCAAAGTCATGCCACTCACCTGTAGCGCACAATATCTATTGCAATGGAGGTATCACCATATGTTTATGATTTATGAAAATAGTTTATGATTTATAAAAATATTATAAAAAACCGAAGCTTCATATGTAGAGAGAATGGTGGAAATGGGATATTTTGCAGATCAACTATTTTTTTATAATAGCCACCCTATATATATATATATATATATATATATATATATATATATATATATATATATATATATATATATATATATATATATATATATATATGAGGTGGCTATTATATATATATAGGGTTAGAAGTAAACAAGGTGTAAAAAGCTCCAAAACTCCATGGCAGAACAGTACTAACAAATCGGTAGGCACCAAAGGTGTCGCATTTGAGTAGATCATAATCACGCATGTTATCATAATGACATGATAATACTCACGGAGTATATATCTCCCCTTCTAATATACTATGTAAACAAATATTTTATATTATTTTTGATATACTTAAATACTAATTCTAAGATACTTCAATACGACTTAATTAAATTTTTTTACCGAAACCCTTATTTTCTGCTATATACTATTTTTCATATATAAAAGGACTATATACACAAACTATATTATAAAAAAGTGGATTTTGATGAAACTTTTCATAGAACTCATTTGAAGTATCTTATAATCATTATTAGAGTATGCTTAAATAGATAAAAACATATAACATTATTTACATAATATATAAAAAGTGGAAGTGTGTACTTTCCTAGAGAGAGAGAGAGAGACGCATACTGGATCATCCATCTGATTTTGTGTCCCAGTCTTTCTGAGGCAGAAGCGTAAGGCACGTCTACACATGACCTGAGAAGGAAGAGTGTGGTGGCAGATCGATGCGAGCGCGCCGCCTTTCCACCAAAGCAGCATGCACCACTTCCGGCCGGATCAGGTCCCCGACCAAAAACAAAAACGAAAACGAAAAGAATGGCCTTTCTAGAAGCAGATGAGCTAGTGGCCTCGATCGGGGCTCACCAGCAGAAGCTAAAGGTGCAGCTGGGGCACAAAACAAGATGGATACTCCGATGCCTGGATCCAGATCACGTTAAAACAGCGAAGTCAGACTGCAACAATGGCGCACAGTTGAAATAGACTGCAAATCACTGTAGTGATTCGACCGTTCACGAGCAATGTAGCAAAATTCACTGTAGCATCTGTGCCGTTCTGTGCTTAGCATCTGATCTGATCTGTCTATCTCAGATCGGACGGCTCATAACCATCTTATTCTCAAGAATAAACAGCCAAATATGCAAAGTTGCCCTGATAATTGCACAGATGAGTCAGACTGTTAACTTGAACAGAAAAAGGAGTATGCAAGGCATCATGCATCGTGCACTTGCAGAAATTTCTCAGGGAAAACTTCAGCACACAAATATCAGCGATGTATGTAGTGCGCTCAAGTCGCTCGCTTTCTTTTCAGCTTTCTGCTTTTTTTTTTTTTTTGTAGTCTATCTCGCACCTTCCATTCGGAATTGTGCGGCAGAAAAGGCCAGCAGCAGCGAAGATGACGAGGCCGCTGCAGGTACCGAAAGGAAAGAAAAAGGCATCGCTCCGATCGAACGTCTCGCACTTGTTGGTGTCTAACCTTCTAGAAGCCATCGTATCAACAGCAGTAGTACCACACCTTCACCATCTAGGCGCTGTTCTTTTTAACTTTTATTTTTTTTAACTTCTACTACAGTACATAACTTTTAAATAGAATATTTTTTTAAAATAGAGTCTATAAGTTAATTGTAGTACACGTTAAAAATCTAATATCTGTACCATCAAAAATCCCAAGCAAGTATCTCTTTTTCTGCAATCTTTATCGCAAACAACTAAAAAACCATAAATCGTAGTCAGAAAGAACAGACCCCTAAACCGGAGACACACGTGCGGATCTCCTTAGCTGCTGGGATTTGGTTGCCTGCCGCTCCGTTTTCCTTTTCTCTCGAATTCTTCGGGTTTTTTTCCCCTGTCAAGTGGTAGTCGATCGCTATTAGCTGTTGCAAGTTAAGCAATAAGCATCGGCTTGTATGTTCACGACGTTCTTAAACTCGACATGTTTTAAAAATATTGTACCCACGCCCAACGTCCAGAACCTTTCGCACATATGGCCGTTCGGGTGATTAATTAGCGCTAATCACTATTATGGTCAATCATAATTAGTGTTAACTATGATTAAATGAATCACTGTAGCCTCCTGCCGAGGTGTGGTTGCTCGGCAGGTCCTTTCGAGCTACCATTGCGCGGCAGGTCATACGTATCGTCTGTTGCGGATACCGATCTTAGAGAGGAGGTTACATTTGCGAAAACGAATGTCTAGGAACTAAATTTAAAAAAATAGCTGCAATGCCATATATAGAGTCTGTTCTTTTCAGCTTCTAAAAATGTCTTTTGGCTTTTACTACAGTACCTAACTTTCAAACGGATTATTTTTTTAAGATGGAGTCTACAAGTTAATTATAGTACATGTTAAAAGCCCAACATCTGTACCATCCAAAATCACAAGCGAGTATCTCTCTCCGTAATCTCTGTCGCTCTCTCCGTAATCTCTGTCATAAACAGTTAAAATTCAAAAATTTCAGCTAAAAACCATAAACCGCAGAAAAAAAACATACCTATAGAAGGATTCCAACGTCCAAAACAAGTACAGAGTTCACGATACATTACACATGACATGGCACAAATGCACCTTTCTATACCAACACGGTGCAGATTCACTCTACTCGAATGGTACAGACGTAAGAGTGGCAAATCTAGGATTTTGTCGCGTCTCATTTTAAATTTTAAAAGGCTAATATTCTAGAACTAATATTAATTTATACCCACATTACGACATAACAAAAATACACCATAAATGTACCATTAATATAAAAATTCAGCTCAATTCTTCAACATAAAACATGGCAAAATATAAACAATGTAGTATAGTACAGATACAATTTGAATGTCTAAATGAAGATTTGCTTTTTATCCTATCCCACAATTTCTTCATCGATAGTAGGTCAATAACAAGAACCTACAATGACAATATATAAGAGTAAATCAAACAGGTGTATAATAAATACAAAGAACATAAAGTTTATATTTATAAGAAGCTAGCTTACCACTAGCGTGAGATAGTTATTTCTTATGTAAACCCATCCATTGAAAATGCTTTAAAATCTTATTATTATTAATGCTTGCAAATATATCTCACTCAATACAGTATACTATATTATGATTTATCTATTCATCATCCATCTTATTCCGTAAAATCAATCATAATAATATTCATAGTCAAGAAGGTTCTTTCTACAATTGTTGCCACTGGCAAAATTAAGGCCATTTCAGTGACATGATATACCAATAAAAAACCATGTGTATCGGTCTGAACTATCTTCACAACAAGATTTCTAAGGTCAATACATTTTTGCAAAATCTTGATCATCTCTCACATAAGCAATAAATGGGCCAAGCTGGTTTGTAAGGACTACATAATCATATTGAATAAGTTAGCAGCATATATCCTAACAAATTTTATTAATTTGTCTTCATCAATGTTAGCAAAAAAATTCTTTGGATCAAGACATGCAATGCACCTCAATAACTGAGTAGATCTTTCAGCAAAACGATTATTCAATTCAACAATAATTTGGTCATGCACCACAATAAATATTTCATGATGAAAATGATCATAGTAAGTTCCCATTTGGCCACCATGACCCATAACCGATATTGTGTCATACATACTTCGTATAATGATTTTATGTTGGAGACAAATTCAAAGCTCTTCATTTTTTTCAACAAACCCGAAGTTGTGGTTTTCTGTGTTGCATTAGTGGTATCATTACTCAAATTCTCTAATACCTCTAGGACCGAATCTCACATGAGAAGAAGACGACACAAGATTTTATGATGTGAGCCCCAACGAATATCATCGGGCCTTGCAAGATTAGTTTATTGGTTTTTTCTCTTGCTGAAAAATTTCACCGGTCTCTCATTTCTTCACAAATTTATCATGATGATATTGAGCCAATTGATCTCTTCTGTTATAAGAAGTATTAACAGTGTTGACAATTATGATGATGTAGTTAAAGAAATCCAAGAAAAAAGAACACTACTTGACAACAAAAATAACCATTAATTACAACTGTTGAGTAAAGTACCCCAAGAAACCTCTATATCATTTACCCTTTATTATTTATGTACCTGCATAGGGTAAGAAATCATAATTAATATAGTTTAGACTTACTTAGACATAAAAAAAATTGTAGCTATAAACCTCAAAACAATAGCCATTTGCTTGTTAATGGATGCATCTTGAGCCTCAGCAACAAGTACGTCAAACTGTCTATCCCCAATATTATTAATAATAGATTTGGTAGTCTCTTCTACACAAGCTTTAAAGAATTGCTTTTGTATATAGTGTAAAGTCATTAAGTGGTTCCCAGAAGTATTGCCAAGCAATTTTACAGCATTTTCATCCTTCTCTTTATACCATTTCACTATTTCTAGAAAGTTCCGCCTATTATTTAAGCTAGAAGACTCATCATGTCCACAGAAAAATAAGAGCTTTCAATAAAAAAAATTTTGCAATGCCTAACATAATAGTAAGATGTGCTTTATATTCTTCCTCATCCTTCTTGGTGGCAACGGCTATCATATAATCCACATCCTACTTATTTTTGAAAGGCTCGCAATGTTTTCTTGATTTATTATTATAACTATTGACTTTACCAATATGTTCATCAAAAAATTTAATTGCATTCTTCCAACTAACAAAAGGATTTGGTACCATAGTTTTTAGAACTTGGCTACTTAAAGAGGAAACAATAAAAATAAAAGGTCCGCATCTTTAGTAATACTATATTCCAACCAATCCCTTTTGATGATTCTTGAAAGCTCCTCCTTTGGCTCCCATACTCTTTATGTGATGACTAATTGGTCGGCATGGAGCAATTTGCAAATACTCTCTTTTAGCAGCATCTCTGATATCCACGTCTAAATCCTCAATTGGTTCTCGGAGCCTAGGATCAACAACGATGTTATCCAAACTAAGCACAAAATGAGGATTGTTTTAATGTGTGTTACTATCCCCTATTTCTGGAGCTGGAGGGGATTGGTTGGATTATGTTTGTGTTGAAACATAAAATGATAATGTCTTGGTTCTCTTCATTTTGTATTTCTAAATGTTCTAACTCCTACACAAATTGGCAATAAGCATAAATTCACTGTTCACTAATTCACACAGGCATACTTTAAATGTTCAACAGTTAACTTGGGAGGAAGTAGAGTACCAACCGCATCTGGCAACCTACGGTATATGGCGTGGGAGCAGCGCGGGAACCGATAGCCGAGGGACAGTGCGGCCTTCCCCTTCCCAGCTTGGCTTTGGCGATCGGCATGATGCAGCCTTCCACCCTTCTCGACTTCCCCAATAAGGCAATTGGCAATTCCTTCCTCTTCCTGGTTTGATAGCTACTGGCTTCTTCAGGCCTTCGGTGTGGCATGGTATCTAGGCAGGAGGGGGAGGTTTGGTGTGGGAGCTAGGCGGGAGGGGGGCGACATGGCCTGGGAGTAGGGATGGCAATCGGGTGTGGCGGGTACAGGTAGTGCTCGCCTATACCCATACCCACGACCTTGATTTACGCCCACGGGTATACCCGCGAAGGACGACGGGCGAAAAACGTCGCCCATACCCGTCGCCCGCGGGTACCCGTTGCCCGCTGGTATACCCGTTTACCCGCGAACCAAGAGTCACCATAAGAAAGAGAATGTCTTTCTACACCAAAGTATTGCAATTTTATTTGTAACATATTATCTTTCTACACCAAAATATTGTAACATGTTATCTTTCTACACCAAAGTATTGTAACATATTATCTTTCTATACCAAAGTATTAAATATTTGTAACATATTCATATATCGTGGACTCGCGGGTAAACGGACGAGACGGGTACGAGTGGAGCTTACCCGTACCCATTTACCCGATGGGTAGAAAGTTTCCCCTATTTTCATACCCGTGGGTAAAGAATACATCCCATACCTGGCTCTATTAGGGTATTTACCCACGGATACACGGGTAAATGGGTACAATTGCCATCCCTACCTGGGAGCTGGGCGGGGAAGGGGGCGGGGGTAGCGTGGGATTTGGGCGTGACGTGGGATCTGAACAAGGCACAGCATGGGATTTGGGCAAGATGGGGGTGGTGGGGGACAGCATGGGATCTGGGTGCAGCACAATGCTGGATCTGGGAGTTGGAGAGGGGCGGGGTGCAGTGTGGGAGCTAGGTGCAACGCGGTGTGGAGTTGTGCAGTGGCACGAGTGGTTGAGGTTTGGAGGGCGTCATATGTTGCGCTTAATTTCCTTGTCAAATTGACCACGATAGACGATACATGGTTACATATGTCGGGCGTTAAGCGCACACTGTTGGTGCAATGGTGCAAGTTGTACTGGAATTTAAATAATTTCAAGCTTTACTGTTTAAGATTTTGTTTAGACGAGTTTAGAATGGCACGATTCTGATCTAACCCGCGTGGATTTTAAACTGAAGTTTGTATGCGTCGGTGTTCCGAGCCTATCCAAGATTTCAAGGCAGCCTAAGGTCTGTTCAGAACACTTTTTTTTTTTAGAAATTAGAAGGTTTTACGTGAAGTCTCAGCGTTCCAAAATGATCCTAAGACTGAAACCAAGACAACAAATTGTCAATCGCTCGGGAGTTCGAGCGAGAACAGGATTGAAGTATGCATCGCCGTACTAGGCGTTAACTGAAGGAGACTACCAGACAACACGAGACCTTGACTTTCTTTCGACCAAGTCGCTATGTAAAGTAAACAAACTGATTTGATTCACACGGCACGGCCGGAAACGTACCTAGTACGTGTTCATACGACAAGCACGGGCATCGAATATCTAATCCGAATATGGACAGGCTAGACGCTGAGCGCATGAGCATGATCCGAAAGCAGCCGGATGTGTAGGAGAGATTGCATATGTTGCGCTTAATTTCTTTGTTAAATTGACCACGATAGACGATACATGGTTACATATGTTAGGCGTTAAGCTGGTGCAATGGTGCAAGTTGTACTGGAATTTAAATAATTTCAAGTTTTACAGTTTAAGATTTTGTTTAGACGGGTTTAGAATGGTACGATTCTGACCTAACCCGCGTGGATTTTAAACTAAAGTTTGTATGCGTTGGTGTTCTGGACCTATCCAAGATTTCAAGGCAGCCTAAGGTCTGTTCAGAACACATTTTTTTAAAAAAAAAATTAGAAGGTTTTACGTGAGTTCCAAAATGATCTTAAGACTGAAACCAAGACAACAAATTGTCAGTCGCTCGGGAGTTCGAGCGAGAACAGGATTGAAGTATGCATCGCCGTACTAGGCGTTAATTGAAGGAGACTCCCAGACAACACGAGACCTTGACTTGCTTTCGACCAAGTCGCAATGTAAAGTAAACAAACTGATTTGATTCATACGGCACGGCCGGAAACGTATCTAGTACGTGTTCATACGACAAGCACGGGCATCGAATATCTAATCCGAATATGGACAGGCGAGAGCTTTATGCACAGCTTATTTTAGCTTTTGATTTTTGTTTTTTTCACTATTTATTAATTTTATCT
Organism: Melocanna baccifera; assembly: GCA_036346265.1. Classification (NCBI taxonomy): domain Eukaryota; kingdom Viridiplantae; phylum Streptophyta; class Magnoliopsida; order Poales; family Poaceae; genus Melocanna; species Melocanna baccifera. Next base: position 10,138,500 of record CM070681.1, read on the forward strand.
TTTATTTTTTTTAATTTTTAGGTTTTTTTTCTGTATTTCTTTGTATTATCTGTGATAGACTAACATATTTTTTCTATTTCTATTTTTTAATTTAATTATACTAAATAAACTAATTCAGATACAATAAAAAATAAATCAACTATAAAAAAAAATAAATCAATGTCACTCTGAATACCCCTTATTCCTATGCGTCTGAAAGGAGATGGTACGGCCACACCACTCGATAATTCAGATCTGTAAACAGGTTAACAAACTGCAAGACATGTATGATGCCTCGTAAATCGAATCCCGGTTACAAAAAAGAGATTCAAGACAGGAGTAGTGTTTCTAAAAGAATTGATAAAGGAATAGATGAACCCAGTGTAAAGTCTAGATACCCGGAGTTGAAAGCAACCATGCCTGTGTCTCGAGATATGCCGTGTCGTGAGGAAAGGAGCAGCACGCCCAGCGCGGCAAAGCCTGGCCTGTATTGACCTTCGATTGAATTTGAAGCTGCTACTAGTTACCGGTCTCGACTCGCTTTGATACCAGTAGTACTAGCGACCAAAAGCCACGAACAGAAGAAAAAAAAAAGCCCGTAAAATAGTACTAGCGAGTCTAGCAGCGGTCCTGCTTGACCCTTGACTTGGAGTCTTTGAGTCTTGACCCCAGTTGTGTCTATATCTATGCCGTGCAACCTCAAGTACGGTACGGGGGTGCACATGCATGACTGGGTCTTGGAGGCGACTCGCTACGGGTAAGATACTCTGGTCAAGCACAGCTGGCGTATGATTGGGGCCAGACCAGACAGGCGTGTGGATTTGCATTCAGTTCATTAGGGTTCTAAGTTCTAAACTTGGCACTGGTAACCATTAATTTTAAAAGTATACACACATACACACACACACATTCAGTAGAAAAACGTTAGCCCACGCTCTACGAGGATTCCGATGAAAAATCCAAGGTATATATTGTACTTCTGATGGTGCTGTAAAATAAATTTAACGCACTAGATGAATTGCTACATAACAGGATGCACTAACAGTACAGACAAATGTCATGCATTCTTTTTTTCATCAGACGGTCTAGATCAAAATAATGGCACCGTGTCATCGAAACACAATGCAGAGGACCTGAATCCACTAGACTAGAGAGCGTCGTGCTGCATCATATACCCAAGTGCCGATTCTAATACTCACCACAACCCCATCATCGTATAAATGGCAGAAACTCTCGTACCCTAGCATTTCAGCTTTAGACTTGGCAAGGAAATGATAACGAGAGAGTTCTTCAAGGAGCAGAGCAATATGGCATTTTTGTTCTCTCTTTATTGAAACGCAGGCCATGTGCTAGTTGCAAGTCCAACAGGTTCGTTCATGAACAAGCAGCTAATTCCAAACTTGCAACTACATCGTGCCCTATGGTATCAAATCTTGAATATACACATCAATAGGATGCCAAGCTACGAGGTCTGGACAAAGCAAAAGACACTGTTGCAAATCCGCATGGCGATGGGGCGATGTGGGAGCATTCAGAATTTCAGGTGGAACAATCATCCCTCACGCCTGGCCTGAACCACCTGCGCCTTTTATTACCTCATGCACCGCCCAAAAGTCCAGGTCCCCTAACCCCAAGCTTCTTGCTTTCTTGAACGCCTGCAATTCAGTGGCACAGTAATGCGTTTAATTAACCTGTTGCTATGTTTCGCGAATGGTGGGAAGGGGAGAGGCACACTTCACTGGCATTTGGCAGCAGCTGCCACTGGCATGGAGACAGCGTTTTCATCTCCCAGGGAAAGAGCCAGCCTCATATTCATCTGCTGATGTTTGAGGGGAAATGCAGGATTGTAGCTGCCCTGCAGCATTGGGGGCCCTTTCAACTTGAACATTGGGTTTGCGACGGCGCCAAGGTCCTGTAAGTTCAAATATAACCAAGGTAATTTGATGGTAAAGGAAGTAGCTGCAGCGGTGTCGAAATAACCAAGTGACATACTAGGACGTCAAGAAGCGTCTGGGGGCTCAACCCACTTTGTCAGCCAAACAAAGTCCCTGAGAAAAAGCATTCATCATACTGCAGCAAGAAACAATGTCACTGATGCGTGAAATAGTTGCAGTCAATGAACTTACAACCCAGAAAGGTTTGAGGAGCTAATGTGCCAACAAGGCAACAACAGAGAGAACTTGAGTTTTGTGGATGCATAACTAAAATGGTAAGTCCATTTGTAAGAGAAGGCCATAAATTCCGACTTGCGAAAACAGGAGGCAATTTTTAAATCCCTGGTAAACTTGCTGACTATGCATAAAAAAGATGGTTTAGAGGGATTTGCTATTCTGCATAAGTGGAGGTGCAAATTCGCAGTACAAAACAGTAAAACACAGCCACTGTGCTAAACTTCTAGTAATCAGAACCATATTTTCTAACAATCGCAAGGTGGAAGTGTTATGTTTTATACTACTATTCCAGTTACCCTGAATATAACATCAGATTATAAAGATCTCTTAATAGGCGATGCAAATATGCAGCGGCATCTGCAAATAGATAATCACCTTCCCATGATCATGTTAACCACCAGCTTCATCTTTGCTCCATTTCCAATCTCTCCCAAAAAGAATGACTATTTCCCCAGTACATCAAATGCAGGGACCATATCATCATACAGTGCCAGAAATATTGAAGAGTGGATCCAATTAAGCAAACAGGAAATTTTAACAGGAGTATAGTCCCATCATGTGTGGTGTAGTTCTATTACATGGCAGTACTAATTTGTATACTACAGATTAAAATCATTGCAAACTGGTAAAGTTGCCAGGCTTAAGCATCAAATTTTGGATCCGCAATCAATGCTCAATTTATTAGATGCTATATCTTAGACCATATCTCCAAACACTGTAAGTTTATGGTGATTGAAATCTCCACCCTATATAAGCTGAATAGTTCTATGGTTTTCTGGCAAGTGCTGATGCCAGGCACTAGAAGGGTCAAAGTACTCCTAGAGTTCCCTTTTTACATAATCAGGAAATGATCATGATCATTCATAATTACGATAAGCACTCAATCGGAGACATTGATCCTACCGTAAACTATGAAGTGAAATACCAAAATATGGCAAAAATATTTTTTCTCTAGAAAAATGAGACTAGTTTTGTGAAGTGTCATCAATACAACTAGCTCACAATATTAGTTGCAACTGATCATCGCAACACACTGAATTACCTTGTCCCCTGCAGCGAGAATGACTAATTGACCATCTTCAGCTGGCTTTTTGCTCCCTGAAACTGAAGCTTCAAGGAAAGCTCCACCTTTTTGTTTAACTTCCTGCAAACATTTGATTAAGGAAAATTCGTTGCAAATAAAATTTGAGAGAGATTACTAATGAATGTAACCAATCTAGTCATTCCAATGAAAAAAAATTAAACAGGGACAAACATTGCCACAACAATTGGTGAAATGAAAAGGCATAAAAATTGCATTTTAATTGAGGAGGAAAAGAACAAGCACATAAATATGCTAAATATGTTCTGCTGATACTGTCTACGGCTAAGATTTAGTAAGGAATTCATCTCGGGCTTTTAACTTATCACGCATATGCTGTAGTTCTTGTGCCTAGATTATCAATTTATCATGTGGGGTTATGATGGAATACAGACTCATGGTTAAGTGGACTTACTTTGCATGCACGAAGTTACAAGTATGAATGTACAAAGTACAAGACATGCGAACACCTCCCACCATGCAGAATTTCATGTCACTAGATTTTTATACATCCAGAAATAAGATGAAATCATATTATGAGTTTATGACCACAAGTGCATTCATGAAGAGGTTATTTTTGAAAATAAGTTATGACGGAGGTTATTTTTAAAATATTATTCAAAAGGGGTTAATTAATAAAAAATGTTCGAATAGAGATAAGTAATGCAATAACACTTCGAATCGTTCAGAAGGTCTCCCCCTACTGTTTCAGTAAAATGATAAAAACACTTTTAAATCCTTTTAGGAACATAATCATTTACACACACAAAATTGACTGGCTACTGAATTCTGTGCAAAGTTTAAAGTTTCATGGTAAACTGGTAATCTTAGGTACTCCTTCACTTGTTTTGGCCATTTTCAGGTTCTTTTTAAGCATTAACTGCAAGGTACTGACTTCCATGCTGTCGTAGCGAGTCTTTCACAATATCGCCTACAGTTTCGAACTTTTGTAATACCTTATTTCTACCAATCAATGCAAAGAACAAAGCAACAAAGCATGGGGCATATAATTTTTAATCCAGCACATCATCTCTGTATCTCAGTTACAGTAATTTCATCTCTGATCTCCTCTATTCGCAAATCAATACAATGTAGTGTAACTAAATCTGTATGAAATATAGCTCAACCATTTGGATATGCCGTCGATGACACAGAAGGTGAGTAATGGGTTCGCATCATCTTAAGCACTGCCACAAAGCAGATGTATTCCTGTTTTATAGTTTTGTCGGACTGGTGGGTCCTTTCGTAAATTGGGAAGGTGTCTTTGTACGGGAAATGTTTCTATGCTCTCCCAAGAAGTGAAAAGTACAAATGTTAGAGCAAACTGAGGGCCTGATTTGCAGCTAGCCAGTAGTCCAGTACTAGCCCTGTTGCTTTATGACATGCACAATTTAGTTTCTGGGAGAGCGTGGAAGCACCGCTGCTTCTTTGTTCAGGGTTTTGGTGAGGGGCTGGTTGCCCAGGAGCTCAAGGGAATTAGTTGGTTTTGAGTGTAATGTAGCAGGGTTGGTGTGTAAGTGGGACTTTGGGAAGATCAAATGCTGGGAGCCAATTGCAGAGAGATGATTTGACAAATAGATAACATATATTCTGTCTGTACTTCTTCTTCCTTTAGTGAAACAACTAAGGGGCATACCAATCACTTAAGTGAACATCTCCACATGAATAAGTGGATGCAAGCTAATTTGTTGCCGTGGACCCGTGGTGTTCAGTTGACCGTCTTAGAGACTAGCATACTACAATGTATGATGACAGCCATGCTCCAAGACTGTGCTTGTGAATTTCGGTCTGCAGTGGAATGTCAATAAACAAGTGCACAACCGCGTGAGTATGGCACGAGATGGAGAGAGATACAGGATTTGGTCGCGACTCACCCTGAATTAGAAATTTTCATTTTGCATCGCTTGGGCCTTGCACTCAACCCAGGCACTCACCCTTTTACCAGTACGTGACGATGTACCCAGCCCAACCAATTGCACTTAAGAGGGAGAATGGGGGCAAGAAATGTCACCCAAGTACCTAGTTGCTAGTATTACACAACTGCTTCTACATAAGTTACAGGTAATGGGGGGCAAGCTACTGAATCTAACGCACAAGCCATGAATGAGGGAGATACCTCAGTTATCTTAGTCGAAGTTGCGGCATCAACAGTGGACATGTCCACATAGCCTTGCCCAGTTCCGATTTACTCGAGCACGCCATCCTTGTCGAAAACAACCTAGATGGATTGGACGCGCAAAAAGAAAAATCAGCAAAGGCGGCCTCTTTAGAATGCTAAAAACACAACTGAAGAGTTTTTGCGGCTCTGGGATCGGAGAGCGTGGCGATGGTGTACTTGCACTGCTGATGACGGACGCCGGCGTCTCCCCGACGGTGGCGCCCAGCGCAACGAGTTCTTGGCACTGCCATAGCATAGCTCCACATGTTGTTGAAACTAGAGAGGAAGCAAACAAGGAGGCCACTAAAGGAAGTAGTGCTAAAAGGACCGATCGACGCTGTCCGCATATCATACGGGATCGATCAACCTCATGTCTCGCTCTAGCAGACTCGCGCAACACACAGTCCACAGGGGGGTTCTCATGAGATGCATCATCGAATCGGATGATGGAGACCTTGTATGCTGTACATGTACCTTGGAGAGTGTTCGATTCGGTTCGGTTCCAGACGGTGACGCGGCAGCCGCGGCGGAGGAGGTTGGTCCATCTCGGCTTCCCCCCTCCGCCTCCTCTCTCTCTCTCTCTCTCTCTCTCTCTCTCTTAACTGGCGCCGCAAGCGCCACACGCGTGTGCTTCTTCCACTGCGCTGCGCAAAACCACTAGTAGGGTACAAACTGAGTGAATATTTTTCCATGTCCGTTTATCCGTTTTAATTTAAATAGAATTCAGAATAAATTTTTGAATATTCGAAGGTTTAATCGGATATGAAAACAGATTCAATTTAGTTTCTTTTTTATATGAGTTCGAGTCTAAAACAATATAGGGTTGAGTTGTATTCAATTTTAGAACCATATGGACGTCCCAAGAGGCTATATAAACTTGTAATCATAGCTTTTAGGGCTCAGACTACCTTTAAGAAAAATCAATCTACTAAAGTTTGTTCGAATTTATCATTACTGTCGAAATTTCATATGAAATTAAGAGTGTTCTTCAGTCAAGATCGTTCAGCCTTTCGCTGGAAATTGGGTGCACAGTAGATCTTCGCTTGGTGGTCAGCAAAATCAACGCGAGCGTGTTTTGACGAATTAAAAAGTGTTTGTCTCTTGCACTAGTATTGGAGGATCATTACAATTCATCAAAGACTCCCGCGAGTATCCATAATACGTCGAGAAGATCGGACGACCCCATATCAAATGATGTACTTGATTACTTGGCTATGTATAATTCTTACCTTCGAACTGTGTAGCATGTAGTTAGTTAGCTGCTACTTGTTTAACTAGGCTATATCATTTAGTTTCTACTTTACTAATTAGAATTTACTAGTTGCTTAACTTGTCTATGTCATCGTGTGAAATTTGCTTGTTAAGCTATTAATGTAATTCTATTATGGATATGTAGTATGGTGATTGATCCTTACATATATAATATATATGGTTTTTGTTTTCGTGTATTATCCGACTAAATATTCATGATCGAGACTAACCGTATTTAGAGTGGCATGTATTCGCTCCGTATTTGTGACTGAAAATATCCGTATTCATATTCACATCTGGCATTATCCGTATCCGATTCCGACTCCGATAAAAAATATAGAAAAAGATACGAAATGAGTAATATCCATCTATATCCGCTCCGTTTGCATCTCTACTGACCAGTGACTACCAATCCCTTGATCTTGTTATATTTTCCGGTTTAATTTAATTTATTTATTTATTGTCTTTGGCTTTGTTGGATCACCGTTCATGGAGCGTTGGATGGACTGGATGCGTCCGAGCCTACAGACTGGCGGGCGGTCCATTCGACGTGCTTTGGGCCGTCGTGTCAGTGTTAAGGCCCATTTGATCGATGTAGTGCTCGATCATCGTTTGTTGACCCTTGACCCCGGGTTTGCCGGCCGCACCACCAGCACGCAGCACAGCCAAATCCAACTCCGTCGTGTTCTCTTATCAGTTTTCACGTGGATGGTTGGGCCGAAATCCAGCAACCTGCGGGCTCGAGGACGGATAAATGAAATCGCCCAGGCCGAGAACAGCATTTCAGCCTTGTTTGTGTGCTGGCTGTCCATTCGTATTGGGTCAATCTAGCTTCAGCTAGAAGTAGCATGGCTCGGTTTCGGCTGTGTCCAAGGGCGGACCTAGGGTCCGGACTAGAGGTTCTAGCCCGAGTCCTAACCTAGCTAACTCAGTGTATATTTACTGTTTATACAGGTTAAACAGTAGCCGGTCTAGCCTAACAATCCTCCGACTTATGCGCAAACTAGTAATGCCCCCCTCTAGTGTGGCCTGTATTCTCGGTATCTCCCACTCTCCCTGAACCCTAGCCTCCCGCCCGCCCCGCCTGAGTCCACCACCAACGCCGCCCCCAGCTCCAACCATGTGTGGCTCCGCCCCAGCCACCGCTAGGTGCCAGCTCTAGCCACGCTAGGCTCCGCCCTCTGCACCAGGCCACGGCGCGGTGTCACCTGCTCCAGCCTGTGCGCCACCCCTAGCTGCTGCCAGCTCCGGCCACGCGTGGCTCTGCCCTCCGCCCCTCCGAACTCTGTCGATCATCCGTGGTCTGGGCCCTGCCCCCTGCACCCTGCAGCTCGGCATCGGGCGTTCGGCAACCCCAACGCCGCTCGGCCACCATCCCGACTCTTCCCATCGTCACCTCATTGATCTCAGTCGCCTAGATTGCACCCGAACACCATGGAGAGGCTCCAGCTCTTCCGTGGTGACACTGTCCTGCTCAAGGCCTGGGACACCTTTATCTATGCGGTTCTTCTATTTGGGTTGAATTTTGAGGGCTTGAGTTGTTATGATACTGATCTGCGGTGGCTGTGTTGGAAACTTGAAAGTATGGTTTTCATTGCAAGTGATTTAGGGTGCTCTTGAGATTGTTTATACTTTAGATTACAAATCTGTTTACCATCTAAACCGCGATAGCTATTATACTAGATAATTTCATAATGAGAGACACTTCTTGTATGATGTCATGAGGTCGACTCGTGGGATTAGATAAATTAGTCTAGTTGGGAGTTAAAAACTTTGGCTTTCTTATTTTTCTTATTTCCTTACTTATGCTAGTAGCTAATGTTATTAAATCAATAAACTGGGAGTTAAAAACTTTAGCTTTCTCGTTTTTTTATTTCCTTAATTATGCCAATAGCTGATTTTATTAAACTTCCTCCAGTTTGAAGTTGTAGTACTTGCAATTACCATGTTAGGTTTCTGATCAATTATTTTTCTATCTGAACCCTTTTCTGCTCTCAAATTTTGAGTCTGCATTATTATTGCCTTGCAGTTTAATACTTTGGCAATATGGAGACTTCTCTTTTTTGTCCCTATACGATAACTCTTCTATCAACTAGTACTTGATTATTGGCTGCTGACATTTGATCACTGATTTATAGGTAAGAAGAGAAACGATACTATCTACATTGTGCTTGCAGATGACACATGTGAGGAGCCAAAGATCCAAATGAACAAGGTTGTCAGATTGAACTTGAGAGTGCGGCTTGTTTGAGACCTTCTTGAAACGTGAGATTTCTTTATCACTGAAGTATTTTCTCCTATAAAGCTTTTTGGACAGAAATTTCTACTAAGATCGTGTCATGGTCTAAAGTAGCTAGACTAATTCAGTGTTTTACCGCAGCATTTCCGTATCCGTTTCGTCATACCCATATCGTGTATCAGTGTATCATAAGTTAGTCCCCCTCTTACGTCATTGTTGGGTCCATCGTTGATTGTGTTTGCTTACTGTCAGGCGGCTTTGCTCAATCTGACCCACCCGTCGGTCCAGGTCTAGTTTGATCGACCTAGATATGTTTAGGGGAGCTATTAAGACTTCGATGTTCAAAGCACGAGCTCAAGCACACGCAAGGCTCATCTCTAGCTAGCTATCGATTCAGCCCATCTATAAAGAGAACATCACCGTGGAATATTTTCTCCAAGAGATCAGTGCTGCAAACTGAGAGAGAGCTAGCTCGAGAAGAAAAGCTACTCGGGATAGCGATCTCCTGATCTTTATCTCTCCCTTTCTCGATCATTCACAAACGAGGGCCATGGTGATGGCGGCAGCAATGGCAAAGGTAGCATTGCTGCTGCTAATCTTGAGTGTCCTCGTCGCCATCATCGCGGCAGCGATCAGTTCAGTAGACGCAAGCACAACGGCAGCGGCGCCCAAGGACACCGGCGTCGCCGCGCGTCCACCCGCACAAAGAAACCGGTGAACCGGACGCCAGAGCCATCGCGGCTGCTCTTCGCGTCGTCATTGTCTTCGTCGTCGGCGCCATCGCTCCGGTCAGCCGAGCCCGGCGCGGCTGCCCCTTTCTTCCTGAACCCATGGCAGAGCACCCACACCTCCGCCGGGCGAGCAGAGTCGCGAGCCAGACCATATCTCATCAATCTGTTCAGGAAGATTGTTGCAGTGTCTCATCAATTTGTTATAGTACTTCTACACGCGACACAAATGGAGAAACAGACCGTATCTCACCAATCATTGTTGCAGTTTTCTGCACATATCAATGCATGGAATGAGTTCTACATAGCCCATCGCTAAAGTCGATCTGATCGAGGTTGATAGGGCAAGCGAGCATTGTTCTTCTAGAGACCGAAAGAACTCGAAACCCTCAGAATCTTTGCAGCTCCAAAACAAGCCCAGGCACGCTTTACAGGTGATCAGTGGAGACGGTGGACGGAGCGACACGAGGAAGACAATGACGACGCGCAGAGCGGCCGCAATGGCGCTGGCGTCTGGATCATCGGTTTCTTTGCGCGGGCGGACGCGCGCGGCGACACCGGTGTCCTTGGGAGCCGCTGTCCTTGTGCTTGCGTGTACCGTCTGGTGAGACGGTGGGGACCACCACTAGGACAAAAGCCAATAAATTAACGCCACGTGGGCGGAGCAGGCAAGCTACATCCGGTTTCCTCTTCCTCCACTTTCGTATTGTTTTTGTGTTATTTTTTCTTTTATGGTCTTAAATTTCACTAGAAGAACTTAACTATTTTTTAGGTAAGTAACTCTTAGATTTTAGGATGTTGAATCTTTATTTAACGGATCCTCTATATCCTCTTCTCTAAAAAATGAGTCTAAGGTGTTGGATCTCCACACTCGCTCTAAAAAATATATGATTACTTCAAATCTAAGGTGTTAGATAAAGATTTAATATCTAAAAAAAATATAAGTCTTATCAACCCAAAAAACACTCGAGTGCTCCGTAAACATCACCTTCTCTTTTACACGGATTCCCACGATCAGCAGAAAGAAAGTTGTGTTTTCCCCTTTTGTTTTGTGCAAGCTGCATCTTAGTCTAGTGTTGGTAAGATTTCGATTGTTAGTTTTTTCATCAAATTCTGTTGCGTCCTAAGCAATTCCTTGCTTAGTCTTGATTCTTCCTCTAATCTTTTTTATTTAACGTTTTTTATTTTTCAATATCTTCAAGATGTAATTTTAATCATAACTTTTCATAATTTTATATTAGTATATTCTAACAAAAATATCTATTACAAAGGCATTCTTGTATGTGCTCTAGCACGGGCTCCCCCACCGAACCCTTAGGACCCCAACTTACCACCGGCTGGTCAGGCTTGGGGCTGGTCAGATTTGGAGGAAGAAGAGATCAGTGCTGGACTACTAGGGGAAGAAAACATGTCTCGTGTGCGGCTCAGGCATCTACCTTACTTTTTTTAGATTGCAACGGAGGACGTACACCACACTCACATTACATACCATACACATGCATGTTTGTGTTCTACTGAAACACGTGCTAAAACTTAAGTGTGTTGAAAATATAGGTAATATTTTAATTTCAAATTTTACTATGAGACAAATATAATATACTAGTGATACAAAGCTAACTACTAACAGTAGGCTACTTATAATACTTCAGAATATACGCAAGGAAAAAAAAGTAGTATCAAAGTCGTACGAACATACGAACGACTTACTGTTGGGCTTGATTGTCGATACCCGAATATGCCAATTCGGATTCTCTGTGTAAACTGCACTAGTTTAAGATCACGCTAGTGCACACAGTCAAACATAGATGTAATCACAACTATACACACGCTAAAATAAAGGAAAATCTTAAATAATAATAAATCTCAAAGGTACGATCTTATGGCCAAGCTTGTAATATTTCTAGCTGGAAGGGTTTTAAATCTAATAGCGAAAATCCAAAATAAAGCATAGCGGCCAATCGACAAGCCCACAGGCTATCGAGTGAAGAACGAAGCCTAATCCGCGAAGTCGTCGAAGTAACCTCTTTCTGGAACCTCCTGCTGATAATACTCATCCTCCACAACTGAGCAACATAGGCGTAAATCCGTAAGTACATTGGTACTCAGCAAGTCGTTTGTAACAAATGAATACAATATAATATGCAAGGCTTACCAATGAAAGGCTGAAAGGTTATTTTGCATGAAACAATATTTAAAGGTAAATACGATAAATAGATGTAAGCCGTATTTTAAATAAAACAATAATGAAGAAGTAATTAAAGGAATTGAAAAGAACCACTAGTGAACCTCCCATCCACAAGCTAAACTAACAGTGAACTACCTGTTCACTTCCAACATAAACCTCAAGTTTAAATGAAATTACTACCCCTCGTGTGAAATCACCGAGCTCTGTCCATGACCGAGGACGCGGCTATTCGAATAGTTGTACACTCTGTAGAGATTACACGACAATACCCACACAATGTGATTAGTCTCGGTCTAAGAAAATCACAACAAGGCCTTTACAATGCTCTACCTCAACCCAATCCTGCCCGCTAGGGTTTCGCATCACACCCCCCTTGCGCCACACGGAAATCAGCAACCATGTTCATCACAATGACGGAATTGAAATCGAAATATCATAAATTAATCAGCTAGGTCTATCTCATACTAGACATGTGGTTTGCACGATTAAGCTTAGATCAATGGTGCACAAAGTTAAGTCCTAAAGTCTACCCGGGCGAGGCAACCACATCCCACGAAGTGAACCTGCACTTTTCCCTTTACTGCACGATCACTCGTCCGAGTGCAAAATCAAGTTTGTATAACCACGCCAATGACACACCAATGTCAGGGCACAAATTTTACTAAATGTGGTACTAACCACGGTTCCATATCCCATTAAGTCAAATTAATAATTCATAGGTGATGATAAACCCAATCATAAATTAAGTAAGGCTAAGCATACTAATCGTATAACCCATGTGACAAATAACATAGCTCACCGGTGGGGATGGCGACGACGGCGGGGACTCCGGCGGCGACGGGGACGGGTGCCCGGCGGGGGCGCACGGAGCGGCGGAGGCGCGAGCTCCGGTGATGGCGGCGCGAGGTGAGGAATGTGGTGGCGAGGGTGTGGGATCAAGGATAACCGACTAGAGGGGGTGAATAGGAGGTTTTAAAATTCTTGCCTAAATAAACAAACAACTTCAATTTCAACACTAGACAAGAATATTAGAGGAATTTACTCTACTCAATTATAACAATTCTACCCAAAAAATTCAATACACTACAATGACAAACGATGTTTTCTCGTGGTATCGAAGACTTGCCGGTCTTCACTAATCTACGTTGAGAAAAACTCAAGCTCTCTTGGACCGGCTCCACGAATTTAGTCAAACTCCTCGATCACTAGTGGTAGCTTTTCCTCCTCTCCGGAGATAGCAAGTTCCAAACCACTCACAAGTCGGCACGGGCTTCTTCACAATCTTCCTTGAAGAAGTCACCGGTAACAAGTCTTCCCGCTGTCTAGGTGCCGGCAAGCACCAAGAGAATAGATCAGCAATTTCACTTGACAACACTCAAGTGCACAATGGATCAACTAGAATTGAATGCACTTAAAAATTCTCTCCACTAACTCAAAATGAATGCTCAAGAGAGAAATGAGTGCGGAGTAAATGTTCTAAGGCTCAATGATCAATATGAACTTCAGCAACCTGCCCAAGTGTAGGTAGGGGGTATTTATACCCTCACCAATCAAAACTAACTGTTGAAGAAAATTAATTCTGAAAAATTAGGGAAATCGGTACTACCACTGTACAAAGTGCGGTACTACCGTATTTCATCAGTAGTACACGAACGGCTATGTCGAGCGTACGAACTAGTCGTTGGAATTTAGCGCAGATTACCGCGATCGCGTTATACCGCGTGCTAATATCGGTGCTACCGATTTCTGGCCAGTTAAGTTCTTTCTCGGGAAGCTCTCTGGAAAAAACGTTCCGCAAATCGGTATTACCGCGGTACCATGCAGTACTACCGTATTGCGGTTGTACCGCCGTTCACATTTCGGTACTACCGATTTTTATGAGTTGAAGTCCCCAAAATGGGTGCTCCCTGAAAAAAATGTACCACATAAAAATCGGTAATACCTCAGTGCAGTAGTACCGCAGTTTACACGCCGGTACTACCGCACTGTGGTAGTACCGCAGGTGGGTGCGGTACTACCGATTTTTCTGAGAAAGCCCAGTGAGTTTTCAGACTTATTTTCAAATGCATGCATAATCCTAAATTGATCCAATATGCACGCAAGCATGCTATCAAGTTAGTTTCAAAGATCCATCTTAATAGTACGACCTCTAATCTATAATCCGGTCTTTCACCTTTCTCCAAAGGCCGGTAAAATAAAAATGATCCTATATTTTATGTACCTCTGTTTTAATCTTTCTAGACGCTGAGATTCCATTCAGCTTGCTCTTATCCATTTTCCATATGAGACTTTGTCTATACGATCTTAACACACATGTTAGTTCTATATTCATAAATCGTCATTAATTATCAAAACCCTACATTCGGGGGCCTAGATGCTTTCAGAGGGCGACGGTGTTTGGATGCACGTGAACCGAGGTGGGTTCGACATTTAAAACACGCGAACCGAGGCGGGTTCGATCCGGAGACGGCGCGGACGCGGTGCTAGTCACGGACGACCGAGATGGAACCACGTGGCGCGGGACGGCATCGAACGGGCAAGGACGCGAGCAGCATGCGGCGTTAGGGTTAGGGCAACGCGGGCACGGACGGCGGGGACGTGACTATGTGGCGAGTGGATGTATCAGGAGCGGCGACGTGGGCCGAGGAGGTGGCGGCGGTGACGCGGCCGAAGGAAAGTGGGTTGGATAGCAAACGCGTGACAGGGGAGGAATCAGGCGACTGAGGCTTTTCCCCCTTTTCTTTTCTTTTCTGAAATTGAAATAAAGATCCAAAAGCTCTAGAAAATAGCAGATAAATCACAAAAATTCACCAAAAATACCAAAAAATTCCTTGAGACCTGAAGAACCCAAATAAAATATTTTCAACTTAAGTTAGTGTTTATTTTAATCATATTAAATCATTTTAGTTTCTAAAAATTCATTTGAAGCTTGAATTAATTCCAGATTTTTTTTTGCAAATAGGACTTTATAAACTCTGAAAAAATAAGATGTTATATTGATGAAGAACAGGAAGCAACGCAGGCGTGATGCAGTGTAGGCTCGATGCAGTGCAGGATGTAGATGAAGTAGAGTAGAAGCGATCGCGCAATGCGCTACCTAGAAACCATTTTGTCGCCCACGTGCAAGTCTTTATGGCAGCAATAGCTTGGAGATACCGCTTACCCTCCTTCCAAGTGCACGCCGGGAAGAAAGGCCAGTGAAGTTCGGACGGCACAGTACCACAGAACAATATCACCGGAGAGCAGAAGACAGTAGGAGAACGAAAATAAAAAGTTCAATGTCAAGCCTAGACGTCTCTAGGTCTTTTATTGACATACAAATTTCTCTCTAGTAACTGCCCTCATTGAACTGAAATAATTCACTGGTAATTGCTCAATTATTCCCTGGTAACTGATCAATTATTCACTCATAACTGATCAATTATTCACTGGTAACTGATCAATTATTCATTGGTAACTGATAAAATTTACAACCAAATAATGGTAATTAAGTAGTCTCATGACTAATTAAAAGGAGAGAGATAGTACAAGGTTCAGTAAAAATAAGGTGGACATGGTCTGCCAAGTGGCGCGCCATGTCGTGGCGCGGTCGCGTGTCGCAAGTCGCAAGTCACAAGTCACGCGATTTTCACGTGAAAATACGCGAATACGCGCGCGCGCGTGCGCGTGCGCGTGTGTGTGTTTAGCCAAAGTCATCTTCATGCCATCCACTTCCATAATTCAAGGAGTGGCATGGACTTCAACTTATAAATTTATCTCCCCCACTTTGCCTTAGCAGTATGGTACTAAACCTTGCATGCTTTCGAATTAAGAAAAATAAGCCTCATTTATGGACCCATTCTAACAAAGTGAAGATCACTGGTTAAATTCTAGATTTATCCAGTACCTCGCAGAGTGTGGGTACACGCTTTCCCACTAAATATACATGCATGTGTAAGGTGAGGCACCTAGAGCCGATCCAGGAATTGACCTACAGGCAAGTAATCTATAAGGCATTAATTGTAGTAACTCTCACACACAAATAGTCTAAAAGCCAAAAGCCACAGCCAAAAACTGTAAGACAAAGCCAAAGCTAAAACGAATAGGCCTTACATGGTTGGCCTAGTAGGCTGGTGTTGGCTACTTGTTAGAGTGGAGGCCAATTGGCCAAAAGAGCTAGAGGCAAGTAGTGCCTTACTGGCCTAGGCGATAGGGCAATGTGCCATCTAACGGTGCCACATGCGATGTAACACAAACCACCAAACTCTAGGACTGACATGGTGGCAATTAGAGTTGGAAGTTGGGTTGGGCTTATTTGTGCCAGCCCGAGGCCCAGCTGGCCCTGCACGGCGCAAACACAGCACGAGCACGCCACGCGGTGGGCCATGCTGGTACGACACGAATGGTGGGTCGGGCTGGGCCTGGCAAGTCAGCTTGTCGGGTGACATGACACGGTATTTCGTGCCGTGTTTGGGCCGGCTCGGTTTTCCCTAATCCACGTTGAGAAAATCCCAAACGACTTGGACCGGCTCTATAAATTAAGGCTCAACTCCTCAATCCACTATTGATTGTCCTTCCTCTACTTTGAAAATAGTAGACACCAAACTACTCACAAACTTGCACCGGGCCTTTTCACAATCTTCTTGAGAAGATTACCTTGCAATCAACAACCAAGCCGTCTAAGTGCCGGTAAGTACCAAGAGTAATAGATCACAACTTTGCTTAACAGCAATCAAGTGTCAAAAGATAAATCTAGAGATGAAATGCACTTGATGTGGCTCAACTACCTTAAATGAATGCACAATGAGAAATTGAGGTGTGAGAGAAATGCTCAAGGATATTCAATGAAGTCTCTTCATACGTTCTTGAGCTGGTGGAGGAGTATTTATACTCTCACAAACCAAATATAGCTATTGCATAAAACAATCTTGAAAAATCAGGGAAAACAGTAGTACCGCTATGTAAACTGTGGAATTATCGCATTGTATTGTAGCAAGTAGTAACGGCTATGTCAGAGCATTAGAACTAGCCGCTTAAAAGTCGGTGCAGTACTACCGCCGTTAAAAACGTGGTAGTTCCAATGATTGGTAGTTCCAATTTATGGTGCGGTATTTCCGATTTCTTTGAGACCAGAAGTTGATCCTCTCTGAAAAAATATGACACCCAAATTTTAGGTACATTCGAGGTTTAGTAGTTCCATTTTAGAATGCGATCGTACCATTTTACGATAGCTCTGCCGTTCATTTACCGGTACTACCGATATCAAAAAACCTAACTGTTCAAGTGGGTGCTCTCTGAAAAAAAGTACCGCTCAGAGTGCCGGTACTTTCGCGTTCTGGTAGTTTCTCTAAACACGCTCCAGTACTTTTAATTTTTCTGATAGAGCACAGTTGGCTTTTAATTTTAATTGTAAGTGCATGTATGATCCTAAATTGATCCAAATGGCATAAGAATATGCTTTCAAGTTACTTTCTATAATCTCTCTTAATAGTACAACGATTAATCTATAATCTAGTATTTCAGCATTTCTCATAAGACTGATAAAAATAAGAAGGGATTCTAGACTACTTATATCTTTGTCTTGAACCATTTTGATTCTTAAGTTGACCTTTATCATACATCATAAGGAATTAAACATATGTGAAACTCAGCAAACACATTAGTCCTATATTCATATTTTGTCATTAATAACTAAAACAATTTTAGGGGTCTATATGCTTTCAATCTCATTCTTTTTGGTAATTGATGACAACACCAATTTATTTGAAAGAAATTTAGTTTTGAATATACCACTAGTTTGAGAACAAGTTGTATATTCTTTTGTGACTTTGGAAATCAATTAATTCTTGCAATGAGTTTAGATGAGATTAAAGAATTAATTATCTTTAAAGGTCAATTTAGGAGAACTCCCCCTAAATATGTGCATAGGATGCATTGTAAGCATATATTAAGAGAAAATTTGGCGGAGTTTTCTTTGTTTGTTGAACTTTGAGAAAATAGACAATTGCAAATTATATGAAGAAAGAGCACAAGTTGCACTTGAAGTTCAATTTCAAATTATTTAATAACTACGGATTTAAGTTCAACAAAATCATAACATAGCATGATAAGTACATCATATGGTTCATTACACTATAACAATATTACATAATATTAAAAGATAAACTATTTCATCCTTTAGCCTTCATTCTTCTTTTCTTCTCCCCCTTTGGTATTAAAGTACCAAAAAGGTTAGTCTTGTGGCTCTTGAAGGGATGAGGCACGACAGCGACGGCATCCAAAATGAATAGGAGATGGAGGACGCGCGAGTGCCTGTTCAAGAGAGGATACTCGATCACTGATGGTGGACACTGTGGCAGCTAAAGAGGTAACTTGTCCTTCAATTCTGAGGACTACGGAGTAGACTTGAGAAAACGTGACATCTTTCTCTCTTTAATGCTCTGCTGCAGCCTCTTCTTGTTGAGCTCTAGGACGAGGAGGTGTAGGAATGGGATGACCTTCTCTGAGCTTGTAAGGCTTATGAATTGAGCCCAGTCCACCTCTGTACATGGTCTTCCTGATGATCAGAGCCATAACATAGGGGGCATAATTTATCCTTTTGACATTGTCATTTTTGTAAGAGGCTATCTCTCTTATAATAAGATCAACTACATCAAATCTTCTACCAGTCATTACATAATTTATCAAGTTCTAAGCATGACAATGAATAGCATCAAAATTCTCACTCTGGAAAGAATCGTGTGGTTGATGATTTTGTTCACAAGGCTTGGAATAGGGAGGAGGCCTGGGAGCTTGCCTGGCACATATCTAACATTTTGATCATAGAACTCTGTGCAAGTAGCAAGCTGAAGAACTGGTCTGTTATACACTTTCTCAAAAGCACTAGACTCAGTATGAAGGGTTTGCTCAAATTCACGTTTGTTTGAGTCCAGGTGCTGATGTCCAGTCATCCAGGATATGTACTCATAGTTTGGAGAAATGTCCAGTGTAGTATAGAATTGTCTAATGATCTTCTCATCATAGTCATATTTCAATGCTACAATGTGATAGATACCTACTCGCTGACATAGACGAAAAGTGCCATCATATTTCTATATTTGAGCTAGGTGATCCCAATTCACATATTTGTGATCAGCGAACTGCTTGGAAGGACCATATACTTGCTCATACACTTGCTCCTGAAACTTTGTGTGGAATTTGGGATTTGGCTGTTTCTAGAAAGTACAAACTGATTTCTATGTCTTAGAATAGCATAATCATCGCTAGAGATAGTTTTGAGATCAATCTGTTGCTCTTCTAGCTCAGGCATTTCTCCGTGTGAGGACTCATGAGATAAACTATTTTGCTGTTCCGTCTTGGTTTTAGAGTCCGAGGCTATTGCCTTTCCCTTATCAGCTCAGGCATTTCTCCGTGTGAGGACTCATGAGATAAACTATTTTGCTGTTCCGTCTTGGTTTTAGAGTCCGAGGCTATTGCCTTTCCCTTATCCTCTCTTATCTTTTGTGTGGATTCTTCTTGAGTACCCGGTGGCATTTGAACTTATGGAGAAGCTGGAACAACGTGAGATCCTTATTGAGAAGAAGCTTGCCCAGAAGAATTATCGCTCCTAGCATACACTTTCCTGGCAGCATTTCTAGTCCTCAACATCTTTAGAAAAGGATAAAATGATATCAAGGATAAGGTATAAATCAAAGAAATTTAGTTTGAAATGCATGAAATGACACTGTTGTTTTAATCAGGAAAATTAGAAGTATCAACATTGAACATGCGGTAGTACCGACATGTAAATTCCAGTAGTACTGTTCTGCAATAGTACCGCGCTTGTCGAGCGGTAGTTTTGTTTTCTCTTATATTTTCTAGGATAGACAATGTATGAATTCGAATGGTGTGTTTCGTGGATTGAATCAATGAAATAGATGAGTACACATCACACACCATCAAATATGGTGTGACGGCCCAACTCCTAGCTCTAGTGGCGATGACGGGCGACCTCGACATATGAGCACTCTCTCTAATTTTATTCTAGTTTCGCCACTGTAATGGTGCAATACTATTCTCTCCAATAACCTTTGTCAATGCTTTGCGTGAGATGTAGAGCCTGTTCTTTTCAGCTTTTCAAACTGGCTTTTGGTTTTTACTACAGCACCTAACTTTCAAACGGGGTATTTTTTTGAGACAGTGTCTACAAATTAATTGTAGCACACGTTAAAAGTCTAACATCTGTTCCATCCAAAATCGCAAGTGGGGTATCTCTCTCTTTGTAATATCTGTCACAAACAGCTAAAATTCAAAAATTTCAGTCAAAAACCATAAAACACAGCCATATCAAACAGACCTGTAATGATGCCTTGTCACTATCCGATTCTAAACTCCAAACCTAAACCATTTGTTAGGTTTAATGAATGAAATGGATTATCCATCACTGTCACATCCCTTGTAGCAAAGATTAATACCAAATGAAAAATTACATGATGATAACCAAACCTATGTTAGTTTTAACCTTTGTTAGGTTTAGTTACTGGACAGGGCCTATGTGGCTACAAGTTACCAATTTTATTTATATCAGCTAAAATCAAATATAGATGTCACTCTATCTATACTCTCTCACACAAACAACCAGAATTCAAAAATTTAAGTCAAAAACCATAAGCCACAGTGTAAAAAAACCCAATGACATCTGCTACATCTATTTTTCCCTATAAAAATCACCTACTAAGAGAAAAACGAAAACAAATTCATTTTGGTTTTTTCATGGCTTTTAGTTTCGATTTTTTTAGAAGTCAAAATATACTAAGTGGTTTCTTTAAAATATTTTAAATAGTTTTTCGAGTTTAAAATTATATATATTATTTATGTCGGTATTATTTTCGTCAATCGTCATCGTGAGAAATAACAGACAAAAACATTAGAGGCTATAGAAAGAGGGCCACTGTCCCCGTCTGCTTTAGCCTTTTGCTTCTACCTTTGATTCCCCTCCTCCATATGTTCCTTCCTTCGCTATTCGCATGGCCTCCTGATCTTGCCAAATGCCAGGTTTGATCTCGTATGGCGGCCCCCCAAAAGTTGCTTGCTATCCAAATTTTGATTGATTCGTAGTTCTACTCCTTGATTTCTATTGTGATTTCTTGTCTCAGCTAAAATTTTAGTTCTATATAGGGTTCTAAGATACCCAATAATCCTAAAGTTCGAATCTTTCTGTTCCCCTCAAATCCTTTATCCGCCTGATATTAAGTGATAGCTAATTTTTTACTCCATGAGCTAGCAGATCAGCGCAATTTTTGTTGCAAAGATGTTGCCTTTCTTGTTAAATTAGGGTTCTTTGCTTGTCTATGATCAGGACGGTGGCCGAATTTTCTCAGTAGGGCATAGAATGGTGTGATTCGATTGTACTGGAGAGAAAAATTTAGATATGGTCAAGCACGGCAAGCCACCAGCTGCCCCGGCGAAGGTGATGCCTCTGGAGAACTCTGCGTTCCCGGAGGTAGAAGCCGATGAGCTTGGCTGCCATGGTGCGCCGCCGCCCTGCACAGAGCACGGCCAGGCGAGCGGGATAGTGTTTGGAAGGGAAGCACCCCGAGCGCCCAAGAATGCCCAAGGATGCAGCGTCAGCCATGGCCATGCCAGCTGCCTGATGCAAGAATCCGATGGGTGCATGCGAAACCGGGGGCTAGACGAGCATGGGCGGGTTGACTTCGGGCATTCGTTGCAGCTGGTGCTGTTCTCGCGGCAGTGGGGCCTTGCTGAGAGCCTTGTTGCTCTCGCAGATCACCAGTTGATGCTGGATTATGGGCTGTCCGTTACTCTTGATGCGATATGGTTCTTGCGGACAAAGGACGATCTTGAGGGGTTCAACCATCTGATTGCTAAGATTGTGGCATTGGGGGCGAAGGATTTTGCCAGGGCCATCCTCAGGACATCACTGCTCGCATCTTGTGTTGTTGCCTGCCAGAGCAAGACGCTCGCTTCAGGTGATAGCAAGGAAATCATAGCTCAGAGGTAACCTCAGCTTACAGATTACTGTTTCTTCCAGAATTGTTGTTTAATACATTATTGGTGATGTTAATTCTTTTGCTTTTCAAATTTAGATTACATGACCGTCTACAAGATTGTCCTGGTGGTGATCGCCTACAAATTGAAGCAGGTGCCAAAATGCAGAAGTTTATAGAATGGGCTTTGCAGTGTATTCATCTGCATCATTGTTCTGAAGAGACACAAAGGTGCAGAGGGAACTGCAGCACTCACCAAGAGGTACAGCTCCATTTATCCGCATTTAGAGCTTTCCTGGACATAGCTGGTGACAATCTCAATGGCAAGATTTTTACTGAAGCATTCGATGCGGCCTGCTTCCCACTTACACTCTTCTCAAGTTTATTTGAACCCGGATGGTCTTCTGGAAGTTCAGCAGTCGCCATACAGGGGCTTTTATCATTGCTGGTGGAAGGAGGTGCTGACAATGTAAATCAGTGTTTCCTGGAAGCCTCACGCTTTGGAAGCACTGAGCTTGTACGCATTCTACTGAAGGTAATCACCATTGTTGATCTTAACACAGGAGTTAACTGTTGTGTTTCATTATTATGAATCTATGATAAATGAGCGTGTGAATGGCATTTTATTTTGCTGTTCTGGAAGCACTTGGCCGCGAGTTGTGACCAAAATATTCATGTACACACCTACAGTATTTTTCTAATTTTGGTATGTTCCTACAGAGAAAAATGGTGATGGCATCCAATCTGATGCAATGTTGTAAATGAGCATATAATTGCAGACAATGGTTTCCCTATTTGTAAAGCAGTATAAGGCATGATATTAGTGCATCATGTCCAACTGCAGTTTAAAATGGTATTGCACATAGTTTTGTGGTTTCCTTAAGATGCTTGTTGCTGACAAGCTGATGTTTCCATATAAAATGCATACTTATCAATGATGGCATTGGTTTAACTTTTAGACTCTATTGTATAGAAATTACAGTATTTGTTCTGTATATATGGTATGATTGGTTTGTGGCACATTGCATTGGCCAAGACCACCAAAATTTGTGATTGGTTGACCAAATTTGACATGTATTTCGTTTGTAGCCGCAATTTCACTCCAATTTTGGCATGCAACCAAGACATATCTAATGCTAGCTCATTTTATTGCCACAATGTGGCCAAGTTAGGGCAACCAAATTGATGGCCAAAATCTTGGCAGGGGCTAGGTGGGGCCGTGAACCTAGCAAATCATAATTTCGATTGTTGGGCTAACCTATTCTGGTAGGATCTTGCAATATATTCTCAGAAAACTCAGTATCCTGGCCTGTTTTGTGCTTTGCTCTTCAGAATTGGCTACATCTAATTGAATTATACTTCTTCCTCACTGCTCTATTGTTGTCCTTTTCTTTGGCCTTTTGACTATTTATTAAGAGGATATCCTAAAAACAATACTTAAACTAGCTCAGACATTTTGCACATTTCCACCGGATTGGATTGGACCTATGTACTAGATATTAATTAAAGGACATTAAGTCATCTGCTTGCTGAAGGGAACCGTTGGACTGGTTGAACAAAATGTTGATTTTCTGAATAAGTGCAGTTTAAGGTTGCAGTTTTGTAGCTTTCATGAATTACTCTAAAATTTGTCCTGAAAACGAATTTATCAAGTATTATTGCCAACTCATTAAGAAGTATACAGAATTATTGGATTATCCTATTCTTAATCACTATTGTATATTAGCTCATTAAGAACTTACTAAGAATTTTTTTAGAGTTTTTACCATCTTTGAAAAATTACCCGGAGGTACCGGTAGCTCGCCACAAAATTACATATAAATTCTTGATAGGTCTCTCAGATTTTTTAATGAGCTAACATGGGCTAGTATACAAGGAACGGGTGCCCCTACCTGTAATGATCATTAGATCATTATGGGATAAACACTGCCAGGCGGTGGCTTCTTGGGAAGAATTTGTTGTTTATTTCTTGCTTAACCAATAAGAGATACACTCCCATCCTTAAATAGATTGGATAGTTTGATCCCTAATAAACTTATCTCTAATATTATGAAAATAGATTATCCTAACAATCCAATCTAATCTTATCTCTAAGCAACTAATTAAACCAAATCGGTGGCCACATGTGAACAGTAACCATGTAGCACTATTCATGTGACCAGTATCGCTGCATATAACACTGCCTGTTACCGCATAATCGCCGGTTAGGCCGTGTAATAAGGTAGATTAGGCCATATAATCGCTATTAGGTGGGTGATCATATGAATACCGCATACGCTTTTTAGAACCTTGGCAATCACAATTTCATTGTAAAATTCTGTATTATCCTAAAAACCTGTCGTGTAAACATTACTGCATGCTCTTATATTTCTTTAAAAAGTAAATATCAGGAAATTCAGGACAAAAGTAAATATCAGGAAATTCAGGACAATAATTCAACTTTTGCCCATTTATGCAGATTGCTCACGAGAACGGCTTGGCTGTGGATATCGATCTTGCTCTAGTGTATGCCTCTCACTACTGCAAGTTTGAAACAATGGAATGCTTGGTTGACGAAGGAAATGCTGCCTCTTTCCTTAGTCCCCTGATAAAAGCGTCTGAGCGTGGGTGTTTGCAGGTTGTCCATTGGTTCGTGAATCGAGGTGTTTCGGACATTGAGATGTGCCTTGCCCTCACAAGTGCTGCCTCCAGTGGCCACTTTGGGGTTGCCTCCTACGTGCTTGCACATATTCCCCAGCACGTTCTTGAAGCCCTTAGCACACAGATTCTCAAAGCTGCAAGGGGGCAGGGCAGCGGTTCCCTTGATGGTGTTGCCTTCCTTCTCCGATCAAACTTTCTGAATGATGCTGCTGCAACATACGCAGTGGCAGACAGCATTGCAACTGCAGATACCACGGATATGTCCCCAGACTTGGTTACCTTTCTGAAAGAGCAGTGGTCTCAGACCGCGTTTGCCGAAGGAGTGAGCGCTGGGGAAGTGCATTTTGTGAACATCACGAGGGTTCTCAGGGGAGGGGCATCCCCAATCTGCCTGCAGGACCTTCCAGAGCCCATGGTGCTCGCCATCGCGTACCTGCCACTGTACCGGGCATGCGTGAGTGCAGGTGGGCAGTTGCTGCCACAGCGCCTGAGGGGAGAGCTGGTCGAGGCAGTCAGCCGGCTCGGTGAGCCAGCCAACATGGAGAGCCAGGGAAAGGATCTCCTGCCGGCGTTGGAGCATTACCTGCCGTCATTCTTGATTGGTGTAAATAAGTAACCATTAGCGGTTGGCGCAGAGAAGGGAAGATCTGCGCAGCTTTCTGCCCGTCTGCTCATGTCTCAGCCTATGGTCCTTGAATGGAGGGTGCTCTGTGTATCGTGGCAAGCACAGGTTTCATCTAAAGAGTGTACAAAACGAAGTGCGGTTGCCCACTCGCCATGGAATGGAAGTAATAATTTTGTTTGAGCTCTTGATAGTGTTGACACTTCGGTGCATGACAATCCACATATTCTGCCCTGTATGAATATGCTAAGAAGTTTTGTAAGTTTTGATTGTTTATTGGAGGGGCTGTCCTATTCAGCTTTCCATGGTTGTGTGACAAATGCCACCAAAGCGGTTGCTGAATCCACGACAACTGAACAGCAGTATACGATATGCAATTGCATTTGGTTTGCGCAGCATCGTTTTCAGGGGATGATTTATTTCTTGCGATCTGATCCGTGGCACTGTCTGTATGTGCATCCGTAGCTCGTTTGCTTCCACGTGTAAGCGCCGCTGGTGCTGGCCGTTGGTTGTCTCATTTGGCCAAGCGCAAGAATGTCTCATTTGTCTCGTTTGCTTTTTACCTTTGAACTATCAAATCTGTTCACTTTTCCCTCTTTGGTTTGTTTGATAAGTGGATTTTGCCAAGTTGATAGCCACGTCACTGATTTTGGCTTATATGGTGTCCAGTTGCATCCTAATCAGTCGGAGGAAATGAAAAGCAGTAGATAGGGCTTACATGTCGCCATATTTCCTTCTTCCTTCATTACAATAGAGAGAAGGTCCACATGTCATCGACGCTGCCTTCTTCCTTTGTTGAGCAGAGAGATAGAGAATGAGGAAAAGCTATAGGAGAAGGCAGGCTAGGCACGACGCCGGCGACGGGGTTGTGGCGAGGCATGAGGGGCAAAATGGAATTTTTGAGATGCGAGGAACCTTAAGGTGGTGGTGGTGGTTTGGGGTGAGGCGCGAAGTGCTTACGGTGACCGGAGGTGGGGAAGAAAAAGGGCTGCGGCGCGGGAGAGGAAGAGGGACAAAAACTAGGTGAGAACAAGCATGGAGGGAGTGAGGAAAATGCACCAGAGTAGACGGTCACTACGGAGAAAGACCAAGGCAAGCTAACGACGAGAGCCGAGGGCGACGAGGTGAGCTCCATGATGTGGCCGTGACCTAGAGATACATGCCTCAAAGAAGTTGGGGAAGGAAGAGGGAGGTAGAGGTATGCTTCTGTAAAGAGGAATTGGCCTGGGACTCACTGGATAAGGAATGGTGGCACTGACAGTGGGTTTCGGCCATTTTGGGGGAGACGATGGTGGCGGCGTGCTCTGGTGCATGAAACACAAAATTGGGTCAGAGTAATTGAAGACAATGCTTGGGAACATGATGTGACATGAGCGGTTTGGAGAGAGCTCACCAGATTTGAACGAAACAACATGGTTGATGTGACAGCCATGAACGAAGGCTTGGTTGAAGAGGAGGAAGACGAGGACATTCCTAGCGCTCTGGCTTCCAAGGGAGGTGCGTGCGGGGAAGAGGGCATCGAGGCAACACCGAAGGACATGGCGGTAGTGGATGAGGCTCATTCGTGCGTCTTATGCAGTTCGGCGAAGACGTCAATTAAGAATAGAGGAGCTCGAGCTCCTTGAATTCTTCTCCTCCCTTCATTGCCAAGGAGAGCAAGAAGAAATGGGGAAGGTGGAGAGAAGATCGCCAGGGCGATATAAAATTGTTGAAAAATTACACAATAAAATACGTTATATCGAGATTAGACATAAAATTTGATATTTTTAACTTATTTACTATATTTAAAAATTTAAATAAATAGTACATAAAAGTACTAATTCAGTAGGTAATAATTACCTGCCGTTTGGTAGCAGGGCGGTAGACGGTTGCCCCGTGGTTGGGCTCCACTGGCCATGTGTCGCATGCACGGTGCTGCCGCCCGATGACCGGATGGTAAAAACGATATTTTTGCTATTCCTAGTAGCGTGCTGTTATTTTTATAAATACGGGATAAAATAGCATCATATATGCCAAAAATCGATATTAAATATATGGATGTGGGTGTATGTATATATAGAGAGGTTCGAAAATAAAATTTCTAAGAGATTACAAAAAGATGGGATCATCTATACGAATTCACTTAATTAATATTATACTTTAACGGTTATCGTCTCGTGAGGATCCTCCCGTCTCCGATCAGCAGTGTCCGCAGCTGGTCTGGTCTGTATGTGGACTCTGAAGATGGACGTACGGGTCCTCATGGGAAGGTCATGCATGAGAGCACCAGACATGCGTGAACCTGGTCATGTGATGTCTGGTCTGGAGCCAGCCGGCACCGGACTTGGCCCGCGTCCGTGGAGAGAGAGCAGCACGTTTCTCTCTCGTCTTCGTTGGACCGGCGAAGGGGAGGGAGAGCGAGCGGCGCGCGCAACGACGCAGGGAGGCGGGCAAAAAAGACGGGCCTGCCTGACACGACACAGCGCGCCACGTACGATTTGGTCGGACGGGCCAGGCCATATACCATGTACCTCGTCCTCCCGCCGGGGCGCGCGTCCGTCCGGTCGAATCGTGCCACCTTCGATTCTGCACCGGCCGCGACTTGATTTGTGCACGGAATGCAACGCTCCCAACCCAAGCGTAGACATGGCTCCCTTCTTTCGACTCGGTCCAAATGTTTATCTTCCGAACAAATAAATAAAATATTATTTTTATTATTTTTAATTAGTTTATATTTAAAATTTTAAAATAGTTTACCGGTATTTAATTTATCAGTATAAATACTTAATTTAAAGATAAAAATTATTAGTTATACCTATAATTCAGCAGCTGTAGCTTAAAAAAAATAATGCACACGACCGGCCGGTACGCGCGCTACATGGGACGGCAAAGGCCGATGTCGGCCCGACCGGCGGTTCATGTCGGCGACGGGCAATCGGACGCGCGAGCCATGGTTTTATAGCTTCTTACGAGCTCGTGCGTCCTTTAGACACGTTAAAAACCTCTAGAAACATCAAAATGGGAGGGGTTTTTTAAAGGGAGTTTTTTGAGGGTATTTTTGAAGGGTTGTATAACTCAAATTGTAAAAATAAAGATAGTTGATTTGTCCGGTCAAACTCCTATATATACAAGTCATGCTTATTTATTTTGTTTAGTTGTTTTGTTCGGTCAAACTCCAATATATATATAAGTCATGCTTATTTATTTTGTTCGTGCATTCTTCAATTTTCCTACACACTTTTTTTCTCTCCGATTCAGTTTTTTTTTATGTCTTTTGTCATCTTCATTTGCTCCTAACCTTCAACTACTGTGGCGGAGCTTCATCCCCTTAAATTTGCAGCAGACCTCTTTTTTTATCCCGCCTGCCATTCCTTTCAGCAACCCTTGTTCTAGAAGTATATATCCCGAGGATTTCACTCTACAGCATATTAGCACCGATTACCAAAGTCTTTTTCTTCTCTTACTTATAAAGTCCTATCTAATCAATTTCTTCTCAATGTCCCTTAGTTTTTACGTAGCTTAGCATGCAGTCGAGAAACAAACGTGTGAA
The DNA here is from genome assembly GCA_036346265.1 of Melocanna baccifera. Lineage (NCBI taxonomy): Eukaryota > Viridiplantae > Streptophyta > Magnoliopsida > Poales > Poaceae > Melocanna > Melocanna baccifera. The sequence continues at coordinate 10,167,048 of CM070681.1, forward strand.
AACTTGATTTACATCAAGCGTGATGTAAATAAACATTGTCTACATCAATCTACAAGTAGGACGTCGGGTCAGTGACGTCGTTCCGGCCACCGGCCGGCATGAGCGCCAGCACCAGCAGCACCAGCAGCATTGCCACCGGCACGAGCAGCAGCATCGACGGCGGCGGCGGGAGCGGCGGGAGGACGAGGGGGAGCACCAGCAGCAGCACGGCGACGAGGATGAGCAGGAGGAACGACTCCGCGGAGAAGTACTTGGCGCAGAAGCCCCTCGTCGTGCTCGAGTCATCGTTCTGCTTGTGCCGGCCGTCAAGGTGGTCAAGGCGAGGCCTCGACGTCGTCGGTGACGATGGCATTGTCGCGCCGCCGCTCTCCGTGTCGACGTCGCCCGTCGTCGCCGGCGGTCGTTTGCCCCTGGCACTGCTCGGTTCTTGGACTACGTCGTGTGGCGAAGCTGCATTTGAGCTCAAGAGCATGTAGTACGTTTCTTACGCTGTCCTTCGCTGTAACCGTGCGCAGAGTTGAGAGGATTTTTATAGCCTTTTGGTCAGCATGTTGAACCGGGCAATACACTGTGGTCTTGATTCTTGATGCCGGGGTAGGAGGAGGCGTGTACGGTGTAACACTTGTACTTGCATGAACCAAACCAAATAAGGACATTAGCCTAATTAGCCTGTCAAGTACTGGAGTCACTAATTAATTTGGTAAGTTCTCCCCCCCCCCCCCTCTCACAGTCTAAACAAGATGCAATTTTGACTGTTAGATTTAAAGTCTAAACAATATTGTGACATTATAATTTCTCATATAACAAGTTAGCTAAGTGCCATCGCAAACATGTAAACTATAAAATAATAACATGCAATGTGTGCTGGGATGTGAAGCCTCACGCTGCATGTCAGTGAGAGTGATATATTGTACATTGTTTTATATAACTCGGTGATCTTTGTGATCGTATTGAACAATGTTATTACTCATGTCATTTCCATATACATGTCCAATATGTAGATATTCACAGAAATACCCTACCTTTGATCAAAGTAAAGACTTCGAACAATATTACTTATTACTCATATCATTTCCACATACATGTCCAATATGTAGATATTCACAGCAATACCCTACCTTTGATCAAAGTAAAGACTTCGAACAATATTATTAATTACTCATGTCCTTTCCACATACATGTCCTATATCTAGATATTCACAACAATACCGTACCTTTGATCAAAGTTTCGTTTTAACTTTTTTTCGGCTTCTACTTCTAGTTTCTGTTTTTTTTTCACTATTCAGTATTTCGTCTTTTTCTAAATTGTTTTAGATATTTTAGGTTTTTTTGTATTTTTTCCCATGTTCCTTTGTATTATCCCTAATGGGTTAACATGTTTTTTCTATTTTTACATTTTTTAAAAAATTAATTATGCCTAAAAAGTCAAATCAGCTACAGTAAAAAAACTAGCTACAGTGAAATTTCAACCAAAAGCCAGAAGCCATCGCTAAAACGAGCGCCCCCTAAAGACTCTAATATATTTTTATGGTGACATTTCTGGCAACCTTTTTTTATTGTGATCAAAAAGATTAGTAAACTAGTAATCCATTGTCACTGTACAATTAAAACAGGGAATATTGAAAGCGTCATCTCCACATATCCTATCTAGAGGGTGGTAATCCACAATTAATCGATAAATAAGTAGACTCTGCATACCATTGTTTGTTGAGCACATATTATAAAGGTGTGGATTAGTTAGATATAAGACCAGAAACACCTGGATTCCAATAGTGTTTATGAGATTATGCCACACAATTTGCTCAGGTCTATGGTTAATTTACAATTACGAATAAGTTACTTTGTCTGTCCATAAATATAGGTCGTTAGGGGTTCCATACATCAAGCTTTTTAAGTTTTGATTATTAATATATGTTAAATTATATAGACTAAATATTAGATTTATCTTGCAAAATTCTTTCATAATATAATTACAATCAAAGTATTGCACTGAAGGTATAAAAAAATAAAAAATAACCTATATATGTGACTTCAGAAAGAGTTAGGGATCCTGATGGACGACTAATCCCATAGAACTATATATATATATATATATATATATATATATATATATATATGAAGCCTCTTTTCTATACTCGAGTGTAATTATACCCTATATCGTATTTTATACCGTAGGAAGTACTCAAGTAACGGAGGGTATGTACATGCAGTATATGAGTATTTAAGATCATCTAGTGGTATGAACAATTTTTCGGAGATAGTATGTATGTTTTTTTGACATACTCCTTTTTATATGCGTATATAAAGGTATTTACAAAATACGTTAAAAACTATAGACTTCTTTGTAATTTTGTCATGTGGTTCACGTTGAAATATCTTATAATTAGTATACGAGTATATCCAAAGTGATAAAGGAGTATTTCAAATTCGTTTAGATGGTATATTAGATGTGGGTGTAATTACACTCGAATGTAAAAAGTATTTTCATATATATATATATATATATATATATATATATATATATATATATATATATAAAGTATTGCTGATCCGGAACAATCTACAAGCCCCGTACGTGGTACGTCTACAGAAGCAAGGTAGCAACAGTATCACTGATCCAGACACCCGGCATCGAAGAGAGAGAGAGAGAGCAAATGCATGTCCAAACACAGACGACGACACGATCGATCGATCGACTCCCTCACATGCATGCAGGTGCATGCATCCCCTCCTCCATGCACCCCCCCGAGGCAAGAAGAGAGCAAAGCGTCGTACGTACAAGCAGCATACCTCACCAGAAGCCGGCGAGGCGCATGCACCTAGAATGATAGCCCCATCTTTTCAAGCTCATGTAGTCGTCAGAACCTTGATTGCTCTCTCTCTCTCTCTCTCTCTCTCCTCGCTCGCTTTCAGTCAGATAGGTGGAGGGGAGAGAGGTGTATGGGGAAGAAGAACCGAGCGAGGAGTTAGCCGACTATGTAGGTGAGGTGAGGCCGGCGAAGAGAGAGAGAGAGAGAGAGGAGAGGAGGAAGGCCAGGGGGGTGGATACACTGCATCCAGCATAGTGCATGCTAATTACCCATATTCCCCACGCAAAGCTTGAGGTGATGGCGATGAGTTTTATAAGCGAAGGCTGGGCCTTCGGGAAAAAAAAATTGCACCAGCCAGCAGCTACCCATACGGCTCAGCTGGTTCCTCTCCCCTGGCCACCCTTTCGGCCAGTAACTACTGCTTGCCACTCAATTACGTGCCTGGCCTCTTGTTTGCTACTCCCTCCGGTTATAACCAACAAAAATAAAATTGTTTTTTTACATCTGTGTAATCCTTAAAATACAATTTAATCGCTTGTTTTTTATTATAATATATATTTAAAATCTACTTAAATTATAATATTATGAAAGTACTTCTTAAGATAAATCTACGTACATTATTTTTACGTGTTTATTCCAAAAAAATTTACAAGATATTGATTACCAGAGATTATAATATTTGACTACACGTCACTTAAAACGATTTTATTATGTGATGGGAGGAAAAGTACCTAGTAGAACTGATCTTTAGAGTATTTAAATCAATTCCGTGCGTGCCAACTTTCCAGTTCAATTTATTATTTGCATGGTCACATACGGCTAACAGCGCACAGTTAGTTTCTTGTTTCTTTTTTTTGCTTTACTGTCCCTGTTGTACCTAGCTAGAAAGCCGGGTGTTCTTGATGTGGCCTTTGTAGTTGTTAATTATGGGGTTAAAGTTAAACAATTGCCTCGTATCTGCAGAGCTTGTCTTTAATTTGGAGCATATCATCACGTCAAGCTCCGTGTGAGGAGTATCATGATCGATGCCGTTGTGAGCTGGTGTGACAGCAATTCATTGTCCTGTAAATCTGTAATACATTTTCTTGAGGGATGGTATAGAACTTTTTGCGAGGCAAAGTTGGAAGAATTTGACCAGGCGTGTCTTATTGTGACTTATACATTTGTAAACAGAGCTAGTATTCAAATTTGGCTGCTGTATATGAGACTATTCAAAACGGCTACATGAACATGACACCATTAATTAGATTAGATTAGATTACTCACAGAAACACTTTCGTAGTGTCATAATATTTTTTTTTGCGAATGGTGGAAGCTATACAATTTATTGGAGAATGGTGACCATATATAGCCTTATCAAAAGGAGGGAGTGATTAACGTATGGTTCTATATATAGACTAATTTAAACGCCTTTTGAGATGTCTCTCTAAGGTTTCAGCCGTTAATTCGCAATGTTATATCATATATCCACCTCCAAGTTCAACCATCTAATTCAAAAGTTATTTCAGAATGGCCTAAGAAAGTCCGATAGTGGAGGGATAAAGTTTGTAAACTGTGATGGGTGAGGGTTGCACCGTAATAAAATTGAACTATGTTAAAGGAATGTTGTCGCTATACCAGGTTAGTAGTTTTTATCTCTAATAAGGGGTGAAATCAGATTAGATACAACAAATATTGCTCATTTGCTATTTTAACCTATATTTTTCTCCGGATTTGAAGCTGGATATAATCAGATCGGATACAAATGTGAATTTAGAGTATTTAGGATATGGATACAGGCAGTTACATAACAGATTCAGATAGAAAACAGATAAAATAGTTAGATGATACATAGTTCTACTCCGCACACAAAGGAAGAATATACATTGAATCATAATTCTACTCCTCAAGAGCTAGTCGCTATCGGCTATCTTCGCCTCGGATGATTGGGGTCTCAACACTACTACTCAATAGCTAGTCGCCATCGGCTATCTTCACCTCGGATGATTGGGCTCGTTGAGACCTGCCTCCACCTCACAATTTTTTAATTCCTTTTGAAGGCTCCGCACCATAACATCCTTGGATGCACCCCAAAAGGATTTGGATTTAGGCTGTGAAACCCTTGCACGCACAAAGCACCTAATAAACGCAGGACGATATAATTCTCTCCTCTTTTTTCTCTGTAAAAAGAAGGGGCAAATGAAGCACATGTCTGTTCAGCTTTATCTGGGACTCAGTATAGTAGGAAACATGCATATTTGGCTCGATGCCCGTACCGGAAATGCGAAAGGCTCCAGATTTTCACGTGGATCACAGAGCAAGGTACAATGATAAGCACACGGTAAATCTCGCTGTGACTGCAGTGCAGTGCTATTAAAGATACAAGACGAAGATTCTTTTTTCAAAAAAAAAAAGTCTATAGCAACAGTACGTCAGTACATATCAACTATCGGTACAGCACAATGCGTGGTCTGGTCGTGGTAAATAAAATAACCCAGCTCTTTTTAGCTTTTTGGCTTCCCCAACAAATATGGTTGTTTCTCTATCGTTGTTTGAAAATTTATTAAAACAGTCTTTTCGATATACAGTTTGTTTATATAAATATTTGTGCTAAAGCTAAAAAACATCCACCATAAAACAAATCACGGCCGAAAAGAGCGCACCGACGACTGCCCCATGTGTTTCTTAATCAAAGGAAGGGCGCCTCTCTTTTAATTGAAAGCAAAAGGATGACCAAACGGCCATGTTTAATGCCTGTCTGAGGTCTGCAACAAATAAATGTACAGAGTTCAGGTTAAGGTTCGTACCGGGTTTTCCTAATTAAGCATCACACTAAACAAACAAAGCATGGACAATGATGAAACAACTATGCCCCCAAAAAGGGAAAGACTAAACAAGAGTTTGTCCATAAATTACGAGCTCAGGGCCTGAACTGTCCTCCCACGGTGCATCGCTGAGCCCACGCGTTTCGTATGCTTAAACAGCAACATCAATGGAGCTTTGTTACAAGGCCAGCAGTTACGGTATATTTGCTAGTCCTCGAGCTCGACAAGCTGAGCTCTTCTCTCAGCCGCTTTCTTCCTGACGAAGATGCCCCATCGCATAGCAGCCTTGATTTTGAGCCACCCGACAACGGCTTTCCCAGGTGGGCGAGTACGGTCATCCTCGAAGTTGAAGTTCGGGGAAGGCGACGGCATGTAGGAAGGAAAACTGAAGCCTTCCTCGGTCGGGTTGGTCGATGGGCCACCCATGTTCAAAATTCGCAACATTTGTTGCATTTCTTCGTTCTCTAGTATCTCATGGCTCCTCATTCTGATCTCCTCCATCAGGTAGTCATCAACCCCACCACCACGGTTCTCCTGCGGCTGCGACCATTCATCGAACGGATTCAGGCCTGCCGGCTGCATGGACTGACCAAGTGCTGGGAATTCAAAACTCTGCTGCTGTTGCTGTGGAGGTCCCAATGCCAACATATTGGTGCCTCTAGAAGATTGAGCCTGAAGGGAGGACCCACTAAACTGGCTTTCAGGTGACAGTGAACTCCTCTCATATTGCATGTTGATGTTTGCAGGGATGTTCTGAGGATTGGCTGTGAACCTTGCTGCCTGGTTCCCATCGTATGGGTTTATAGGTCCATCTGCTCAGCAGACAATAGGAATTCAGTAATATGACATATTAGCAACGGCATAATAAATTCACAAATATCATGTGACCTGCACACCCATAATCAGAAGCAGCAGCATGTTTCTTTATGCATACATATGTCCAACCAACAATGGTTGACTTCCAATAAGTCAAAACTGAAGTATTGAAAAGGTAGTTAAAGAAGTTTGCAGCCGAGATGCAAGTGCACCATTAATGCCATTGTTGCTACGGTTACAGATGTCCAAATTTTAGTGTTCTAAATGGGCCCTACTTGACATGTGTTCTGTTATAATTCGACGCATGCTACATCACATTCTAGTACCCTTCTTATTATACATTTATACTATCTGGACAGGTTACAATGAAAATGAGAATTGAAGACAAGAAAATCATTTGAAACACAATTAACCAAATGAAAATAAACTATATGGAAACTTTAGCAACACTGTGCACATTAGTGTTGGTCAGTGAGGATTGAGGATGAGCAGGCATAAACTAAAATCACTGGGCTTATGTCATGAAAAAAGATAAATGAAGCTCAACATATTGAAAAAAAACGTGGCTGCTAAAGCATGCTTAAAACAACAATGGTGAACAAGAAACCTTCACAGGATGTAGCTGGATCGTGAGTGTAAAATCTTATTACCTTCATTCGTGGTGCCCGTTGAAGTTTGCCCAGTTTTTGCTGGCAGTGACAATTGTTTCTGTGCATTGGCCGAACCGTATGGAGCAGGGTTGCTTGTCGAAGCTGCTGCAGTGTCACTTCTTGTTGTGACAGATTTCTTTTTCTGCTTGAAGCTCAGGAGTGCCTTGCCATCATATTCTACAACATGCATCCAGTCCTCATATGCTTTCTTTACCAATCCATCGGCATAGATCTGCAATCAAGTTGAGCAAGTTTGTAAAGTATTTAATAGAATATTGGTGTTTCTGATGTCAACTGTATAATTCTTGAGTTAAAAAAAATATACTGTCTGTATTCAATAGATTATTATTCGGAGCAATGGTTTAGCTGATAAAATATGCGATACAGAACCAAGACAGTCAAAGTTCCTAGGTACACAGCACAAATAACTTGGAGCATGGATCACCCAGAATGTCTGTAGGAAATTTGCTTTAATTATTGTTCACACAGGCAACACATCTAAAACAAAAGATTTCATGAAATTTAACTTCCATTTTTTTCTTGAAAACAGAATGCCAATTATTTGGCCGCAGACATCATCTGTTCACTACCTAGGACACTATCAAACTGAGCATCTAAATATCAACTACTGAAGTGCTGGAGTTTTCAAGAAATGGTACCAACCTAAATTGACAGGAAGGACTTCCCAACAAGAGGGGGAAATTATAGTAATGTCATAAGCTATCCTACAGATCCACTGAAAGTGTGATACTGAAAATTAGCTAGAGTGCACCGCAAATTTATGTATATTGCTGTAGGGTTCTGGATGTCAGGTGAACATGTGGGACTCAGGCCCATGTCAGTGATACAACAGTTACCTACAGCAAATTGACACAAGTTTGCGGTTTCCTCTAGCAAATTGCCCCGTGATACCAAAAATTAGCTTTGCAACACTTGTGAAAATTATAACATAATCAGACATAAGACATTGCAGTTGGCAGATATTCAAAAAAGAAAACAACAAGATACCAACCTTCTGGTTGTCAGTGAGATTTTCAGCTGAAATGAACTGATCATCAGCAATCAAACCAGTGAACTCGTAGATGTTATTGAATATTGCACCAACATTTCTTGAGTCAATAGCATGATATACATAATGCTTTCCACTTAAGACACAAGTCTTTGCATGCTCAACAAGGCTTTCCCACATCTTATTTGACATGTTGCTGCCAAGAATCTACACAGAACAACGGGTGTTAGACCATAAACCAAACTCTCCATAAACTACAATCTAGTAGCATGCATTGTAGAACTTAGTAGCAAGTATTGTAGAACTTACACTACGTAACCTCTGCTGATCCCTAACAAGAAGCCGGAGAAAATCTTCGACTGTATAGATCCCACTTGCATTTAACTTCTTGTGGAATGAACCATCCTTGCCAATCTTTTCTAATCTCCACACGTCATCCTTTAGGGCAGGTGGGTAGTGTTTTTTGTACACTACAAAATACAAGATCAGCATGCATAACTACTAATGTTTAGATCATTTAATGATATGAGTAAATAAAAAAATGTATGCCACACGTACATTCCCCCCGGTGATCTTTAACAGTAAAAGCTTCTGTCTTCGCCTCCCTGACACGAATACCTTCACAAAAGCCAGGGGCTACCCTCAGCCCAAGTCTGAATTTTCTGCTTCTTATCCAGCTGGAGTTGTCAGTGAAGATAAGCTCCCCTATGGTTCCAACACCCTCTTTAAGAGTCACCTGAAGGTCACCAGTCAAAAGAGGTCGCTTCCCTTCACGCTCCTTGACAATGTAGCCTTCAAACTCTTCTTCTGTCCAATCCTCGTCTTCCTCTTTATTAAAGTCACCCTCAAGCACAAGAACATCCAGTTTTGCAAATGATTCGGGTCCCGAAGTAACAACACACCCAGTGTTTGCATCCAGTAGCAAAACATGTATCGCTGCTCCCTGCTCACCTTCTACTTTTCCACCAGTAAAGAGTGGCAGAGACAACCTACTTCTAAATTGAAGCTGAAGATTTCTCCCATCAGGGCCTTCAATTCTTTTGGGAGAGGACCTGTTTTCAATAGGTATTAGCATATCATATCTCAAGTTTTTAATGTGGCCAAACCACATCTGTAGAAATAAATCTGAAATTCCGAGACAGATTCATCCCACAAGTGCCACCATGAAGAACTAAATTTATGATCTTGTACCTTCCTTGAATTCTAGCAGGAGCCAACTTGGCCAAAGCACGCTCCACCTCTTCGCTTACCTATTTCCAGGATATAGCATAACAGATTGATAAAAAAAAATGCTGTATATGGGTTCTACAGAAAAAAAATCCAACGGACAATACTATAAGGGCTTTAACTCACAACTCTTCGGAGAATTGGTTCCAGCGATGAACAAAGCTTCTGCAAACTGTCTACTTTGAGAGCTTCAACAATGACACTGCAACATGTGCCATTTGTTAAGTGATCAAAATTTGAAATAATTGTAGGTAAGTCATAAAATTTTGCAATTCAAAGGGCACAGACAACAGAACTGTAGCATATCTACTTATTTTTTCCCCCAAAACTAATTTTTTTTCCAAAACAACTCTGAGAAATTATTAGCATCTCACTTGACTGTCAGATCATTATACACCCTCCAGTCACAAAAAAAATATTGTTTTGGGGTATGTGTAATCAAACTTTCTAAACTTTAGCTATCGATATCTCTTTCAATATTCGGACTGAACACATGAAAAATGATATGTATAGATTGGTCTCGGAAAGAACTTTCATAATAATATAATTTTATTAGGTATTACAAATATATTACAATAGAAATTAGTGGTCAAAGTTGTGTTTTGTGGACCGTGCCAATCTCCAAAACAACATTCTTTTTGTCACTGGAGGGAGTATTCAATATATTAAGGATGTTTAACTGTGGACACATTTTTGCACAGCATTTCTCATGCGTCCACCCCCGCGTGCCCACCATTAACAAGGTTCCACACTTTTAAGCTATGAATCAACAGAACAAACAAATGAATTAGTACAAATCAACACTAGAACAGCATGGCACCAATACGTGATGCTATTGAACTAACGAAAGATCATCCATCTATTAACATTTGATAAACAAAATAATTCATAGCTACATCTCTGATTCTCTCGAGACTGGAAAGAGCCCATACAGTGCTTATAGAACTTTCTAAAATAAGCTATGCCTATAACAGGCATTTATATTTATGTATAACAAAATCAGAAAAATGTCAACATGCAGGGAGCAGAGAGTTTTTGCTGTCAGTTGGTGCTCTTGACACAGATCAGAAGAGCACACAAAAGAGCACCAAGTCCCAACCGAAGGCATCATGAATGGACCACAGTACATTTTGTACTCATAATTATCCTCTCGAGTCACTTCCTTAGTTCCTTTAGTTTCCAATAATTAGTGCACGTGTTATTCTCACAGAATCATCTTGGGTCCGAATTCCAATCCCACAACTTAACCAATTTAACTAAAAAAGGATTTGGCAAGCTTCCAGCCCCCTATTTGAGCTGGTAGGAAGCTTAACATCAGCATTAGCAATCCAATTACTTCCCTCAGTCATCTCAGTCGAATCAAGCTAAGCCAAGAATCTAAATTTCCTCCCAATTTAAGCAGCCAGCAACCTAACCCACCAAACGGAAAACCCTAACTAGTTCCACACACCCTGCAAAGTACTAGCTACGGAGATCACCGAACACATCCAAACACGCACCTTGCAAGGGCGGGCACGCGAGGCCGTTTGGGCGCATGGTCGTCGTCCGCCCCGCCGCCGCCGGCGGAGGTGGGGTCGAGCACGCGCTTCGAGCCCGACCTCTGCAGGCTCCGCCCCGGTCGCTGCATCGCGCCAAAACCCTAGCCCTAGCCTCCTCCGCCGCTGCCGCCGGCGCCCGTCAGATCTGCGCACCAGCACCACCACGAATCCAGGTCAAAAAAAAAAACCCCCCCGCCACAAAATCCAGCAACCAGAGGCGAATCGAAGCTGCGGGATACCGAATCGGGGCGGCCGGCGGAAACTCCGACGAATCGAGACCGCGAGGGCGCGCGCGCGAGAGATCCGCGCGGCGCTCGTGTGATTGATGAGTAGCGTGCGGGAGTGAGCGCCCCTGCTCCTGCTTGTGTCTATGTTTGTGCGCTCTCTCCCCCTAAGCCTTTGCCTTTCTTTACGACTTTATATTTTGTTTACTTGTCGCGCTTCGCTCACCTCGGCTGGGGCGGCTCGGCCACTGCTCTCCCTCCCTGACGCAACGGACCCACGGAGAGGATGACACGTGGGCCACATACGTGTGGGCCCGGTGGTCGGTGAGTGGCTGGATTAGTGGGGGTTGATGAGGGGGTGGTCTGTGCGGATGGCGGCTAGGGGAAACAGATGGCCGGACCGTATGATGGGATATTTTTTCCCGGTGAGGACGTCGTGCACTGCCGCTCATTATTGCGCTCCTCCCTGACCGGTGGGCCAGCGCATTCACGGTCCACTGTCAGTGACGCGTCGGAGGGTGAGGTGGTGTGTTTGACAGGTGGGCCTCGTGGAGAGGGTAACCCAGCAATCGGTGGGTTTTCCCGGCTGGATAGAGTTGCTTGGCGAAGGGCCTCACAAGTGGCGCCCGGTACTGTAGCTAGTCAAGGTCGCGCGGATCTTCTGTGGCTGTGGGCGCTTGTGCTCCGTTGGTGTACAAAAGTTTTCTCATTCTGTAGGGATCAGCGTTCCACACCGGCGTGATGCGGACTTGTAAGGAGGCTGAAGGGGAGAGGCGTTGCATTACACTGGTCAAAGTGAATTGCAGGGCATGCATGGATAAAGCAACTCGATGGTTTTATAAATCTATAATTTTGATGCTAAGCAACTTAGTAGATGCTAAGCACCAGGTTGTGTGCTCTAGACAACTCATGCTTCCAGAGTTTGATAAGTTATTGTCCACAATGTTGAACTCTCGAAAGAGAGAGTACGGATAGGATTGCCGTAGTTTCCCAAGCTAAAATGCTATCTTTCACCCCCATCTTCCAATATGCCTCAATATACAACATGACACTAATAGTAAATTTGCTATATGCTTAGAAACCCTGTAAAATCATGTTTTATTAGCATGCATAAAACGGACCATAGGTTAAATCGACATGTGTAGATTGGGTTCTTTTGAACTGATGGTTTATGGTTTAAATATTTAAATTCTAGCTGCTTGTGAGAAGCAGTACGCAAAGAGAAATAGTCTCATGCCGTTATGCGATTTTGACCGGTACCATTGAACTCGGTATACTTTTTACTTTTATTTCCCTATTGACCCCGTCTTGAAAAAACGCACCGTTTAAAAGTTAATTACTGTAGATAGTATAAGCATAAGCCAACTTTAAACCCAAAAGAACCCACCCTAAAAAAATTGACTTTGTATTTGTTGGTCGTGCAACCACCCCGATGAACAAGGGAGGGAGTTAGCGAGTGGCACTACAAATTACAAAGAGAAGATCACATTAGCATGCCATAAATTCTCTCTTGGTGATATATTTAAACCCCGCTTCGAACAACTTTTGACTTTTGGTTTCTTAATTTCGTCTTTTTTAACTTTTTTATGGATTTTTTCTTTTTCTTTCTTTTTCTCCTTATTCATTTTTATTGTCCGTGATGATATAACATTTTTTGTTTTTTAATTTAATTACTCAAAAAAGCTAACAACAGGTTAGTGTATTTTCAGCCGCTACAGTATAAAAAAGTTAGAAGTCACGGCTTATAAGCCGGTTGGAGCACGGCAAATAAGATATTGCATACTAGTTTTGTCCATCCATCACTGCAAATTATCAATTGATTCAAGCTAGGTGCTAGCTATATGCACAAAGTGGTAGAAAACCAGCAATATTTCCTAGTGCTCAGGAAGTTTGAGAAGAAACAATTGTGACTTGTCTCAACTTGAAACTCAGACTAACTCCAACTAATCCACCAATTGTTGCAACTCAGTGACCATGTAGGGCACGATAACTTGTAGTATCTTTTAGGAATAAGTCTACTTTATCCTCTTAAACTTTTAAGATTATCTAACTTTCAACTTGAAAGTGCAAAACCGGATGTTTCACTCCTCTTAACTATCAATACTGTTCATTTTACCTCCTAGACCGATTGAAGATATTTTTGTGTTGAGGTGGCACCTACTTGGCACCAATGTGAAAACGGTTTTGACATATATAAGCTTCATAGGTAATATGGCAGCTTTGTCAACGTAATCACCATGGTGGGCGCACCAATCAGCCTCTTCTCCCTCTTATTCCCCTTCCTCATCTCTCTCGCTCCCAACCGACGTCTCTCTATCTTCTCTCTCTCACTCGCTCCCAACCAGCGACAGCAAGGTTGGGTTTGGCAACGGCAAGCTCGTGTTCGACGGAGGTGGTGAGGTCAGATCTAACAGCGATGAGCGATGGTGGCAAGAAAGAGGGCCAAATTGACCATCGTCGGTTACAAGGAAGAAGGCATACATAGTCGACAACCGGACGAAAGAAAGAAGACTAGATCCACCACCTCAACAGCCGGCCACTAGATCCGATGGTGGCCACCGACAACTGGCCCAGATCTGGGCACAACGGGCCTGGGTTTGGCTACACCAATGATGGCCTAAGCCGACAATGAAGACAAGGTACGGAGCCAGCAAACCCCTCTCCTCTACCGCCAGCACCCTTCCCTCACCTCCTCCACTGCTACTAGGTCTAGATCTAGGCATAGTAGGCCCAGATCAGACTGCACCAGTGATGAGGATGATGGCCGAAGCCGACAACGAAGACAACAGCCTCCCCTCTTCAACTACCAATGTGCTAGAGAAAGGAAGAAGAAAGAGGAAGGAGGAGCGACAAAGCTAACGCCCTCCTCTCCTCCACTACCGGTGTGTTGGAGAGAGGAAGAAGAAAGGAGGAGAGGGGCATGGCCATAAAGGTAGGAGTAGGGGAGGGAAAGGAGGGTCAGGAACCCATGGAGGAAGAAGGCATGGGTGCCACTAACCCATCCTCATCAGCACTGAGCTACTTCTATGGCCACCTCTCGCTTAAAAGGAAATAAGGAGAGAGAGAGAATGGAGAAGGGAGATGGAAAAAGAGGAGGTAGATGTTTGATTGATGAGTCGGTAAAATTTGATGACATAGATACTAACATAGATACAACAACAAAACCGATGTGGTTTTGGTCTTAGAAGGTAAAGTAAATTATATTAAGAGTTTGAATATGTCAAACATACGATTTTATAGTTAAGGGTTGATTTTTGAACTTTCTTAAAAATTCAGAAGGTAAAGTAGATTTATTCTTATCTTTTACCACCGACAATAAATTCCAGTACCAGGCTTGTTACTGTAGCCCTGGGTGAATTGTGACTAGCCTAAAATTAGTTTTAACTTTTACAGAGATGTGAACAATAGCATGGAGAGTGGTTAAAAGATTAATATAGTATAATACAAAGATAGATGCACTTACAGCGATTACCAGTACTCCACTAGCAACAATCAATCGACAGCTTCAGAATACACATGAACTGATAAGCTCACATCATAAAAGCAAACAAAAGTACCAATTTGCTCAGAAGACGACAAGAGACATCGATAGGGATGATCAACAGGAGCAAAAGATCGATTCCTCCGTGGGGCCATACACCACTCATGGTTCCAGACAAGTCTTTTTGAGAAAGGAAACTGGGAAGCATGGCAACGTTGTAAGAATAGAAACTAAGTGCAGCATCCAAAGATCAAAATTGTCACTAGAAGATGTTAAAATCAAAGCAGCTAACAAGAAGCTACGAAGAATCAACATCTAAAGAAGCCGTGTAAAGTAATTATAAAATTTTACTTCCAATTGTACCACCAAGACTCTTGCATCAATTCTTTCACTAGATAACAGCTTATGGACTTGATTAAACTCCATATATGTTTAAATTCGGTTGAGCAGGTGGGTCTTGATTTTAGCAAGTACATGAATAATATAACGGGGAAAAGGGAAAAAAAAGGACACCACCAATGATTAAACAACTCATACCTGAACAGCTCCATTTTAAATTTTCTTCCTTGAACAATATGTACCTACTATGTCTGTCCTTCAGGGGGAAAAAATGTTTGCCATGTGAACCAGTGAATGAGAATCAGGACAACCATCTAACTAAATGTGACATGAAAATGTCTTTTAATTCCTCTGGAATTTAGTTCACTTATTTCCATGGACAACGCATTCTGAGGTTATTTCTGGCATTAGTCCCAATGCCACCCTGCTTGTATCACTGTTAGTTTTGTACTAGAGTATTTACCCTATCCTTCCTTCTTAAGAAGCAGGCGATACCTAGTTCAAACAACAACACAGCGACAAACATCACCAAACTCCTGTCTTATAGACGTAGTGTTGTTGCAATTTGGTTTTGTTAGCTTCCTTTTGCAAGGACACACGTCTATTGCAAAACTGGACCCCATTGAACAGTCTTAAATATGTGAGCAAATGAGCAATCACAAAGTACGTACACCTGAAAGGTCCCATTGAAAGCCCACTGGAAGCCTATCATTTTCCAGATCGTGAAATCCATGTAGCAATAACAGTAACTACACACCTGTGACCTACGTAGAACCATGTAAATTGTAATACTACTAGTAGTTTGTGGCTGCAAGCACAACTCACCTGAAAGACCGCATAAGAGCATCCAACTGTGCAAGAAATCACAAAGTCCCACAGTTCAGATAGATGTAGACTTGCATGCTCTGATGCTCACAATTTATGATAATTTTCCTGCAAGAACTAAGAAGCAAACCTTCGGAACCACATGCAGAAGAGGAGCAATTAGTCATTTATCTGACTGCGATGAAGGCTGCAACAATCATCTCGCATGCTCTGCTGTGTTGCGTGTTGCACTGAAGAACCTGCAAAATTCCCATTCATGTCATCAACATTTACTTTAGCTTTTCTGATGATGAAAATATAATGGTACCGCATAAAGCTACCTGATCTGGTGATGAAGAAGCAATAATGACTGCCCAAGAAGAACATGCACCAGACAATTTACTGCATTGAACTAATCATACAAGGATTTCTCACATCATAAAACTGTATTCAAAGGACTGAAGAAATGTTTACTATCTAAAAAAACAGCAGCACAACATGCTAGAAGTTTCCAGGCCAGAATTTAGGGAGCAGGCGATTAAATAGGGTACTGATGCATTTCATGAAGAAAGCAGCATTAGACCTTGAGATGCCATAAACTGCAGCAATAATGTTTTTGGAGTCAGCTGGAATCCTTGAAGAAACAAGCAAGCAATTGCAATTGAAAAGTGAAGCAATTCAGCAGAAATGACAGGAATGAATTTTACAAACAGCTGAAAAGCTGCTAACTATTGTAGCTAAGAATATGCACATAGGCTTCATTGATCCTTCAACAACATGATCAGAATATTCAAATAAGTTCATAAATTGACATCTGACAATACAAGGACATAATCCAAATGTTCTCTACAGGTTGCATCACAGCTACAAGTTTGGATCCTTTTATTCAAAAAGTATCTGCAAGCATGGAACAACGGAGACTTTGCTGAACCTACCACCACCTGCAGTAAGTTAGCAACTTGGTGAAACTTTTCTCCTCCCATTTATATGAAACTACTCGATGTCTGGATCCATGAAGGTGCCCATCACAGGATGATCCCAAACCATTGCAAGTGATGTTACAGACATATGTAGCTCACAGAGATTTAAATCATGATAAGAAGGAAACATGCAAACAGGAAACGAATAACATATTATAACTTCAAGGACAAGTCGATCATCCCATTTGTTAGATCTTCATTGCCTACACCCTGCTCAATAGAGTTGTGGATCATTGTACCAGATGATGACGAACCACCTGATCCTTGCAGTACCCGCCAAACCTCTTCATGATTCTTCTTTCCACTTGAAACCTCGCAGCCAGACTCAGCAGAGAGTGCAGAGCTTCCTTCCTTCATCCCAGGATTCTCACCCTTCCCTTGGCTTATTGTTAGAGCGGCCTCTCGACTCCTCTTTGCAATGTTACGCTCGAGCTTGTGCGCATTCTGGTGGCCACCTAAAGCCTGAGAGCTCTGGAACTTCTTAGAACAGTAGCAGCAGGAAAACACTGTTGGAAGCCTTGGAGGATATGATGGATGGAGCGACAAGTTTAGGTTGAGCTCCTCGTTGTCCATCTGCATATCCATGAATTCAGGTACACCTAGAAATGGTATGAATAAGTGATCAGAAAGTGGGAGGAGACTAGAAAGTGGTTGTTCCTCTCAAGAGTCATCAGGATATAAGCAGGAGAGGTGTTGCCTTGCCACGAACTTACCTTAAAATAGTTGCAGATATGCTGCTAGAGTTGTATGAGATGCATTGCTTATGTTGGTTACTTTGTGCCTCTGTAAGTCTGTAGTTTGGTTACTATCTAGACACTATGTATGTGCTTTCTCCTATAAACTGTTGTTTGATTGTTGTGCATGGTACTGTGTCCGCAACAAAGGGAGGAGACCAGACCAAATTAAATGCAATGCTAAAACATATACTACTCTTAAGTAAACCATCCATCATAGCTCAATAATTATGTTTTCATTTCTACAACTCTAGATGTGCCTCCTTACAGAAGCCAGGAGATGTTAAGGACAGTTGGTTGCTTTCATAGTAAATGGTGGCACTGGTGGGGGTGCTATGATGAAGTTAAGATCACAGAAGGTGGTGGTCCATTGAATTGCCTCCAGAACTGTTTGAATAGGACATTTCACCTGCCCAAATCAAGGGATTAATTATAGGGAGAAACTTTGGCCGATCTGATTCAGGTAGAAAATAGGTAGATATTTGCAAGTCGTACTGGAACCTACATAGAACTCATAGTTTTGTCCATATCAGATATATTTATTTGGGATACATGGTAGAAAATTAGAAATAGTGACCAAGTGTCAAACTAAAATAAAGTTTGCCTGTATATGGGCAGAGCACAGAAACAAAATATAGCTCGAGACATCAAACTTATATTATAATATTAGCATGATTAGAATGTTTTATTCTGTTGTACCTGCATCATAGCATTTGAATTACGTTAGTAATAGTTACTACTATTTCCTTGTACAGTACACCTTCCATGATACAACACTGCTTCAGGCATCATAATAGCAAAGCACGGCTCGATCACAAGACAATGTCGGAAACATCAATCCTATCCAATTAAATTGAAGAGTACAATGTCCAGTTTTGAACTCAAATGTTTGTTTCAGGTTAATAACTGGATCAGCTTTGTCTTTTACTTTTATATTTGCTGGACCCGATATGGCAAGTAGAGGGAGGGGAATGATGCCTTCAAATCCAATCTCTCAAATGGTATTCCAAAATTTTCACTTCACTAGATATTGGAAGCTAGAAAATTCATATTTGCTTACCAATAAAGAATTCACAAAAGCACGGAAGCAAACGGAGTTCAACTCCTCTGGACCGGCCAAACTGCTATGGGAGAGTGGTTGGACCAACCGAGCGGTCTGACCGGTCTACGATCGAATCTCAGGACTAGGGCCGGTCAGACCATACCCCTATTCCTAGAATTGGAAAAGCGCGGATGCAAACGGAGTTCAACTCCTCTGGATCAACCGGACTGCTATGAGAGAGCAGTTGGACCAGTCGGGCGGTCTGACCGGCCTCCAGTCAAACCGCATGACTAAGGGCAGTCGGACCGCACCCCTGTTCCTAAAACTGGAAATTAGCCCGAGGCAAAACAAAATTTATGCAATCTTCAAAATACATATCCAAATGATTTGAAATTTTGACACACCTTGTTGAGTTTCTCAAGAACCTAATCTATCGAAGGATAATATGAATTTTGGCTAAAGTTCAAACTTTTTCTCAAGACAAGTAAGATGCACCAAAACTAGACAAAACTCAAGAACTTGAGATATAACTTACTCGTGGGTTAAAGACAGTCAAGATGTTTCTAGATGAGTTTTCACATATCACAGCAAGTAAGAACATCCAAAGATTCAAAGATAAAACCCTAGGAACAAGATTTCACTAAAATGGCTCCAAATCAAACCAAATCGAGTAACCTTCAAGATCTTGCTATAGCTGGTTCCCAAATGGATGGAATATGATCCTCATGAGGTATCTCTATCAATTACACATCTTTAGAACCCAGCAAGATCAAAAGGAAAGAAGAGAGGGCAAAACACCAATCAAAACAGGTGCAAAATCAACAAAAGTAAGAACAAACTATGTAGGATGAATACAATTAATCTATTGCAACTTGTAGATGAATATTTTATAGCTACTCCACCCTGGAGGATAGAGCTCTCACAAGAGCACTCACTCAAAGCTTACACCACAAGTCTCTCTCTGAAACCCTAATGAATGGACGGTTCGTTCACCACATGCCTCCAACTCATCCCACTCATATAGATGGAGCAACTAACCTACATCTAACCCTAATAGTTAATGTCCATTAACGCAACCGGGAAAACCTGTCAACCCCCACACACACCGGGTTTTCACTCATACATGACATGCACGCTCTTAAAGCACATAAGCCCGACCCGCTAAAGAGCAAGCTCCTTATCTACTTAGCCTCTTCAGCGTCTCCTTGACTTAAACCGCTCTCCCAACGCCCTCCAAGCGCCGCGGTTTTAGTCCTATCACCGTTTTCGGCATTCTGGCTTTCCCACCAAAACACCCTCGCTTTGACCGTGGATCTCATCTCTTTCCCAAGCTTAGTCTATGGTCATCTCCTACTTCACAAGCAATCTCCATGCCTGCAATGTGTAGGTTCACCAATGGCTCACACATCAGCAAATCTCTTCATGTCGGTTCCCCCCGACCACGCTTCACTTGCACCAACCACACCATTTGATGAACCGTTGCTCGAATATTCCCTTCAACATCCCTGATCTTCCTTATGCCTTACTTGAGCACAACTATCCTACCCAGCTTCTTTGATCGTACCTCAGCTCATCGTTGAGCCTAGCCTCGGTCCACATCATTGACCATGGTTGCCTCTAAGCTTTCTACACATCAAAGACCAAGAAATGATTTTCAAGCACAAGTTCATCATAACTTAATACACATTAGTCCAAACATGCTTCATGCACCATGAATGTGACAAATCCAAAATATTTGAACCAATTCCTAACTCAAATATCAGACTTCACTGACCAAAACTCTACTTGGCCGGTCCGACCGTCAACTGGTGGCTGGTCTAACCACACCAGTCAACTTGGGTCAAACCCCGATAATAGAGGAGCCAGTCAGACCATGACACCTATACCGATCTAACTGCTCGGCCATACCCGGTCAGACAGTCCACCATTGGTCAATCGGACCGCTTACATTTTCTCTCGCACACACAAGCGAGCACCTCTCTGGAAAATAAGTACCGCCAACTAGAAATCCATATGACCAAACCCTTGGTTATACCGCACTCTAAACCCGGTAGTGGTACTACCGCACTTGGAGATTTTGGATTAAATCGAGAAAGATTAAAGCACTCAAAATCCAAAAGTGCAGAGGGTCAATCTGACCACCAACTGGTGGCCGGTCTAACCTCTCCCGCTGGTTAGACCACTCATTTGGCCGGTTAGACCGCCAAGCACTGAGAAAACTGAAAACTTGTAAACTCTCGTAAATTCAAATTTCAATTCAACATGTATACCAGTTGTTCAGCATATATAAACCATGGACATTCTCAACATGTTCTACATAATTTTTATCCCTTAAATGTTCATTAATACTATTCCATTAGGCCCAGCACTCATTAAACTTCTTGTCAAGTTTAAAGGTGGGTTCTGCAAAGAATTTTAGAACTTGCAATCGATCCCTTCCTTTTCATCCTCGCGATCGATCCCTTGCAAAGAATTTTAGAACTCGCAACGGATCGCGGACTTCTGTAATCATTTGATAGACATGCGACCTCCCTTTGTACTTCTCTGTACGCAGACGACACGGCCATCTTTCTAGCGCCGCAACAGGACGACATCCAGAACTTCGTCTAGATCCTCCATAACTTTGGCAATGTAACGGGGCTTCAAGCCAATCTTCAATAAAGTCATATCGTGCCTATTCGCTGCGAGCAAATCGACCTTCACACCACCCTACAGGAACTGCCGACTGAGCTTTCTTCCTTTCACCTACAGTACCTAGGCCTCCCCCTTGCTCTCAAAAGGCTACGTCGAGTAGACTTCCAGGCGCTACAAGACAAATGTGATACCAGCCTTGCTGGATGGCGCGGAAAACTGCTGTCACTGACGGGCAGGAAAATCCTTATCAAGACAGTCCTATCAGCCCAATCCACTTACCATCTAACAGCCATCAAAGCACCAAAATGTGTGCTCAAATCCCTCAACAGGCGGGCTCATCGCTTCCTCTGGGTAGGATCAGAACAATTGTCACAGGGCAAATGCAAGGTCAACTGGGACAAGGTCTGCAAGCCAACTCATCTAGGGAGTTAGGCCTCTTGGATCTTGACCGCTTCGCCAGGGCTCTAAGGCTCAGATGGCTTTGGCATGAATGGGATGTTGTAAATAGACCTTGGCACAGCATGGAAACTCCTTGTGATGACCAAGATCGGGAGCTCTTTGCAGCAATGATACTGTGCACATCGACGACGGGAGCAGAGCATCGTTTTGGAACTCGTCATGGGCGGACGGTGCCCATCTGCATGACATTGCACCGGCCGTCTTCAACGCCTCCAAAAGGAAAAACTTCAGTATGCAAAAAGCACATCAAATAACAAATAGCTTCAGGAGCTCGATCTATCGCCAGGCCTGATGGCACAACACATTCAAGAGCTTGTAGTCATTTGGGGGCTCATTTCTAGGATCCCCTTACAAGACGCTAGTGATGACTCCATCTCTTGGAACCTGACCACGACTGGATCTTACACTACCGCCTCCGCATACAAAGCTCAGTTCCTAGGCGCTACCCACACCTTACTAAACAACCTCGTCTGGAAGACCTGGGCTCCACAGAAATGCAAAGTCTTCGCCTGGGTGGCCATTCAAAACAAAACTTGGACTGCTGACCGCCTTTCTCGGCATGGATGGCCGAACCAGATCTTTTGCCCTCTCTGTATGTACGAGACAAAGACCTTGCTTCATCTTTTGGCCCAGTGTCGCCATTCCAAAAGAATTTAGGCAGCCATTGCGCAATAGACCCTCATTGATTCCTTCAACCAGGAAGTCTGGGAGACCACGTCTTCCATTCGGCACTGGTGGGAGTCCGTCACCCTTTCGCCGGGAGCACCTCAGAAAGCTATGGCCTCCCTTGTCATGCTAGTCACGTGGGCAATCTGGAAGGAAAGAAACGCCCAGATTTTCCAATCCACGGGAACCGCGACAGCGTCCATGATAGCACACATTAAAGAGGAGGCCGGTATCTGGGCCCTCGCGAGAGCCAGTAGGCTCGTAGAGTTACCTTTTATTCCTGTAACATCTTAACTCCATAACCTTTTGGGGGTGTTCGTTTTAGCGATGACTTCTGGATTTTAGTTGAAATTTTACTATAGCTAGCTTTTTTTTACTATAGCTGATTTGGCTTTTTGGGCATAATTAAATTTTAAAAAAATGTAAAAATAGAAAAAATATGTTAGCACATTACGAACAATGTAAAGGAACATGGGAAAAAAGAAAAATGCAAAAAAAACCCAAAAAATCTTTTAAAAATTCACAAAAAGGCGAATTACTGAATAGTGAAAAAAAAATTGAAGCTGAAAAAAAACTGAAACGAGCGGGGCTCTCTTGACTCTTCTCACTTAATCAATTGGGCAGCGTTCCTGCCCCTTTCAAAAAGACAAATTCCATGGAAAACATTAATTTTTGAGAGGTACATAACTAGTACCCTTCAAAGTTCAACCAAGCATCCAATAAGGCAAGAACCTAGTTTCTGTTTTCACGGTTTAGACTTCGGAACAAGCCTTTCACGCAACAAGTTTACCAAATCCCTGAACAAGTTTAACCAATAGGACATTGTATTGCAACAAAGCTAATTCACATGTCTTTCCAACCATTGCACAATTCAAGTTAAAAGGCCAAATCTTTTAACACACTGTCAAATCCATTCTCCCACAGGCGCATTCCATCGAACAGGTCATGAGTCATGACCACACACAAAAGACCAAGAACAAGAGCTCCTACCTCTCCGCCGGCTCGACACCAAACACACCGTCCCTCCGTATCACAAACTCGCACGCCCGCTCCGGCAGGTGCTGCGCGACTGGCACCTTCATGCGCCTCCTCGCGCTCCCGCCTTCGCCGTCCACCTCCCGCGTCAGGAACAGCCGAGTGTTGACGCAGTTGGCCCATGCGAGCCCCAGCGCGGGGCTCACACGCCGCCCCGAAGACCACGCCACGCTGTTCCTGGCCTCCCACTCCACCACATCCACCACCTGGTTGGTCACCACCACCACGCACCGGTGCCTGTACGCCAGCTCCTTCAGTTTTGCGGAAATCTTGAAGAACAGCGCGGAGCGGCGCTTTAGATCGTCGGGTGAGGCGTCGAAGTCGGCGCGGAAGAGGGATGCGATGGAGTCGAGGAGGATAAGGCGGATGGGGAGGCGGTGGGGGGAGTGACTAGGGTGCGAAAGGTGATGCTGGGCGCGGGAGAGGAGGTCGGAGGGGGAGTGGACGGCGGAGACGAGGACGTGGTCGAGGAGGTCAGGGTGGGATTTGGGCGCCAGGAGACGGAGGCGGCGGAGGGGGAATGGGAGGTCGGAGTGGAGGAAGAGGCAAAAGGAGAGCGGGGAGAGTGGCGCGAGTAGGGCGAGCTGGAGGCAGATCTGGGTCTTGCCAGAGGCGGACTCGCCGGCGATCTCGGTGACGGAGGTGGCGGGGAGGCCGCCTGAGAGGAGGCGGTCGAGGAGGATGAGGCCGAGGGAGAGCTTGGCGGCGCGGGAGGAGGGGAGGAGGAGAAGGGGGTTCTCCGGTCGGGGCTCCTGTTGGACGTAAGAGGAGGTGGCGGGCGTGGGCTTGGGCGCCGGCGGCCGCATCGCCAGCTACCTCGCCGCCGAAAAGGGGTTGGGGTTTCACAACCTGTGTTTGAATTGTCGCGGCAGTTTCCCCGGGACCGGTTTTTTTTTGTGGGTGGGGGGGGGGGGGCGTGGGGGTGTAATTGGGCTTATATTTCAGCATTAGACATGTGTCGGCCTGGCCTGACCAACTTGGACCGTTTAGGGGGCATGAATTTTATTCTTCACGGGGGAAAAATTAATACGGAATCCAAAAAAATTATGTTCCAAACAAAGACCCAAAAAAAAGTATGCCAATTAAGAAATAAATAAAAGAAAGAGTTTTGTACTTCCTGCCTAAAAGGAATATCGTTTGCTACTACACAGTTTGAGAAGTAAAAAAAGAAGTTAAGAGGGTGATCGGAATAGCGATGACTTTTGGTTTTTGCTGAAAAAACACTGTAGCTGGCTGATTTTTTACTGTAGCTGAGTGGCATGTTAGGCATAATTAAATTTTAAAAAATGTAAAAATAAAAATGGCTCGCTAGTCTAGTGCAAATAATGCAAAGGAATATGAGAAAAAAACGGAACGCAAAAAAACCAAAAAACAAAAAAAAAATTTTACTACGTGACAAAAGTGCTACAGTGTTTCCATCGCTGCTACAGTATTTTGATCGCTCAACAGTGAAAATATCTCCATTTTGATCGAGGCCTAAATCGTCGTGCTGCACACTTGTGCAAAACTTGCCTGTATTAGCTCAGGTTTTACCTAGTAGTGCTCTATGGATATATTTGGTTTGTGCCCTCAACGTATCCTACTAAATTCTTGTTTGGAAAGTTATTAAATTTTGGCATACCCACAGATCTTTGGTCACATCCTAATACACTTTGTTGCCAATTCTTGGGCAAATCTTGAGCAACAAAGATCTTAGCCAAAATTTTGGTAAGGCTTGTTGGGGGCATAAACCAAATACACCCTATGTGTCCTAGGTTTCTAGTTTAATCCCTCTGCTGTGATTGCATCAAGTTTGATGAGTAATAAAGCTCCCGACTTCCACTCAAAAAAAATTCGTCGTGCTATTGGTCTTAAAAAGAAAAAGAAACACCGTGCTATTTGCTATTCATACTTGATAAACCATTGTTTTTTAAGGCTACGGAGCTTTTGGCTACACTTTTTAAGACAGCAGCGTACAAGATCTAAAGGACAATGCCATGCTATTTGCTACTGCATACTATTGACTATTTGATATTGTATACTAGATTTATTTTGACATTCGAAAAAACCAAAAGATTAAAAACCTAAAAAAACAAGACCTAAAATTGCTTCCACGCAATTAGAGTGTATGCCCACGAAAACAGAGGTAATAAAATCGATTTTCACTTTCAGCCTCCCTCGGTGCCAAGTCTGTCTTGCGTTGGTGACTGCGTGTATATATTCATGTAGGAGGTTGTGTGGTGTGAGCTTGACCGTGTGATTGACGATTTCAATATTGATCTAAGTTGGGCAAAATCAAGTTATTTACCGCAAGGTACAACATAATGGACGCCTCATCCAAAGACGAACAAGGCTAGTTGGTCTTGATCGAGATGATGGTCGCATGATACTGAATTGACTTCATCGACCAAAGATCAGATGATAAAAGACCAATTTATCCTCAACTACTGCTCTAACAAAATGGGGGCGAGGACTGGGGGCCTGAAATAGATACAGTCGAGCAATGAATCGGGATCTAATCGAGACAGGGGCCAACAGAGACTAATGAAAAGTGTTTTAAGGATATGTGAAACAACTCAAATTTTCAAAGCTGAACTTGAATTTCATTGCTTTGTTATTTCTGTTTTCGGTTTCAATCCCAGCCCTTGGATTGCCTTGAGATCCGTGCTCTCTTCTCCCCTTGGCTCCCGCCTCCCTCCTCGTGTTGGCGCCCACACCCGAGCCACCTTCGCCCCCCTCTCTCTCT
Organism: Melocanna baccifera; assembly: GCA_036346265.1. Taxonomy (NCBI): domain Eukaryota; kingdom Viridiplantae; phylum Streptophyta; class Magnoliopsida; order Poales; family Poaceae; genus Melocanna; species Melocanna baccifera. The sequence goes on from CM070681.1 coordinate 10,193,025, forward strand.
CCCTGCGCGTGCGCGCCCGTGTGCCGCCCGTGCCCGCGCCGTGCGCCCGTGCCCTCCCACCCGCTCCTGTCAGCTCCACCCGCGTTAGCAACCGCCTGGTGGCCCCCACGCCTCAGCGACGCCGCCCCAACCGCTCCCCTCACTTCTCCCCGCGCCCAGCGGTCGCTGCCCTTCCTCCGCATGCCGCTCCCTCGGACCAGTTAAGCGCCGTCGCAGCTTCTCGATGCTCCCCCTCCCCGCCAATCCCCTGGAGACAGCGCCCAACAACTCGGCATGGACCTCCCCGCCTCCATTTTCGTGCGCAGTGGCCGCCCATGCGCCCCGCACGCTCCTTCGCCTCTCCCGAGCTTTAAAGCTCGATTGCAGCCGCAGGAGGCGCCACGACACCCCCATCCTTCTCCTCGAGCAGCTAATTGAGCCCTCGCCCTCTCTAGCTCCGCCACTCTTCATCCCCGAGCCCGGTAAGCTCCGAGCTCAATCCGCCGCTCTAACCAACCAAAGTTCAATTACTTCCAGCTTAAACACCACCTCGCCATCGCATTCACTTTGCCCAGTCCAATTTGGCATTTGCATTTATCTCTGGGCCCCTCCTCGTGCACCTCCCTCCGACCACCACCACCTCACCGTGGACAGCCCAATTGGAACCTCCTCGAGCTGAGCCGATGCCTCCCCTATGATCCCCTTCTCCCATGGTTGGTGAAACCGAAGCCCAATTCCTAAGAACATTCCCAGACCCTTCCCGAGCCACCACCACCATCATTTTCTTCTTCCCCTCCGGCGACGGTCACCTCAAACTTTCACCTCGGTTTGAGCGCACCAATGAGTTCCCCTCACCTCCCTTCACCTCTCCATGCCAGCCACAGCCTCGTCGACCTACTCCCTTGGCCGAATCGGAAGAAGGGGTGGCGCCCTGTTCTTTCCCCTTCATGGCCGACTGGAGGAGGAAGACGACTCCTCCCCGAGCGACGTGGCCTATCCCCGATCCTCCAATTTCAATCCAACGGCGCGTGTTATGTTCCAGCGTACCGGTTCGCGCGGGACGTCGTGGCTCCATCTTGGCCCTCCATCCCCGATCTTGTGGCGCCGAGCTGCGACGCAAGTTTTTAAAGCGTACCGGTTCGGAGAGGCGCTGTCGTGGCCGCATCCGCACCTTTCCCACCCGATCCGACGGCTCCCGGCCGTCCCTGCCGTTCCCAGGCCACGCACGCGCGCGTGTGTGCTTGGTGGGCCGCGCCCGATAGGCCCGCTCCGCGTTTGAATCGCGCTGAGCGCGTTCCCGCGTGGGCCGGCCCGTTACTGTGCTTTGAACAGTGCCCCTTTGCATTTTCCAGAGCCGATTCTTGAGTATTATACCTCTTTTGATTCATTTCGTTGCACCGATTCCTTATCCGATGTCCTTTAACCCTCATTTCACCTCCAAAAATTCAAGTCCAAGCTCTTTTACTACTTTTGTATTTATTTAATTTAATTTATTTATTTCCTTTCTTTTGGTTTTTTTAAAAACAAAAATTCTTATTCATTATTTTATGTGTTTTGTTTTCGCGTTAGCTTGCGAGGAGCCCGAGTCGTCAGTACAAGGTCTGGAGCAGTCTTCCACGCACTATGAGATCGTCGAAGTGATCGACACACAAGGCAAGTTACAATTTTTAACGCATATTGAACCCATAAATTCTCGTATTTATTAATTAAGCTATTTGCATTACTATTACTTGCTCAAATGGATTATTTAATTAAAATAAAAATGTTTAGAATGACATGTTATATTCTAGTTACGATCTACCACTGTATAAATGCCCTGGTTAACTTTGAGGCCACATTCACCTTGACAAACTTAGTAATATTAAATTAGTGTATAAACAAACCTCGCTTATTCAATCACATAAAATGACGAGCTATCGAATAAACTCGATAGTTCGTCGGTTTCCGAATAATTTAAAAATTGTCTAGGGTAAGGCGGTAACTGTGAAGTGCCCTGTAGTGGACGAGTCCACGACCTTACCCTAGGGTGGAGGGTGCAGCAGACGGGTGTCGATACAGCATGTATCGGTCACTGGTTGTGGTTGGCAGTCTTAGGAGCAAATATAAGGATGAGACCATTATGCTGAGTATAGAGAACAGTAACCGCTCAACCACAAGTATTGAACTATCAATCCTGGTCCGTCAACTGCTCACTTTAATTGAACCTCTACAGGAGTTGGGTTGTGGTATGGGTGAGTTATCGCCGTAATACGTAACTCACCGTACACATAACGGTAGGTCCGGGTGTGGTATGGGTGAGTTATCGCCGTTATACGTAACTCACCGTACACACAATGGTCGGTGGGAATCACCACCTATCGGGTAGGGTCTATACAGTAAAGTGAATAGCGAAAGACCCGATTTTCTCAATGCAGTCGCACGCTAACTGAGCGTGTCTATAGCTTGACATTGGAAGTTGATAAACCTTGTGGGTAAAGCTGAGCAACTCTGCAGAGTGAAAATAATTGTATTCGAATACGTCGTGCTTCCAGTTAATGGAGCTGTGCTTGATGAGTGATTCCAGTAGCGAGGCATAAGTAGTTTTCTGGTATTTTGAACATGTGTAAAGAGAAGAAGTTAATGTTCAAGACCCTATTTCTTTAATTATAGTATATTGGAGTTACCGTTTCTAAATTATTTATAAATAAAACTGCATCCACCCAAATAAATAAAACCTGTATACACCGTTCATTTGAAATTCCCTGCATATAGTAAAGTGAGGTTTACCATTGTAACTTGTTCAGTACGGTGGTACTCAAACTTGCTTAAACACAAATCCAAAAAATGCCTGCCAAAGAGAAGGACAAGAGTACAAAGAGGATTCAGAAGGGCCCGATGGCGCCGATGAGCAGTGGTCGTAGGTTTTAGCCGCCCTCAAACTTGATCTTGGAAAGTCTTTTGTAATGTACATTATTTGGGCTTGCCGCCCGCTCCGCTAAAACTTGACCGATGTGCCCTATGTTGTAATATAATTTGGATCCTATGTGTGTAAGTTTGTTGGCTGTGATGTGCATTTCTGTACGGTACGCCGCAACTGTACAAATCTCGGGCAGTTGCGGGCCTCCGTACGCTCCCGAAAACGAGGGCGTTACAATATGCTCTCGCTTCACGCTCAGGTAGTCACTGCTCTTAATCAGAGGCAAAATCCGTCTTCGGATCATGCAGCAGCGCCCGACCGGTTGGAACTTGGAAGTAGTCAAGCCGTGCCTTGAAATTAGTCGAATTCACTACACCCTCTCTGTGTCCCCATCCGTTGCCTCTCTCCAAGGTTTTGCCGCATCTCAAGCATGATACTCGCGCTGGTTTCGATTCGTAATCTGCGCACTTGACACAGTATATACAGTCAAGCGTGATGTTAATATATAGTAATCAACTCTGATTTGATTTTCTCTTCGTGTAGGACTCAATTCCCTCATCTTATATATGTACCCCAGTAACCCATAGAAATAGCAAGCGATCCATAGTAATCACTCCTCATTATAATAATTTTCCTTCAAGCGTCCGTAGTTTTTTTCCCACAGGGATTTTTCACGTAAAAATTTGTGTCTTTTGTCTTTATTTATCTGTGTATTATTTACAACAAGTAGTATCAGAGCACAGAAGATTCGAGCAAAAAATTTGTCAGGCGTCTTCACCGAATCCGATATCTCGCTCCAAGTCAAGTCGGCGCATTGCGCCTTCGGTCCTTGGTTCTAGCACTACAACAAAAAGCAGCAGTCCACAAGAACAACGCAGCAAGCAATAAAAGAGAGAGAGATTAGAAAACCAGTGTGTGCGCACGGTGAGCAATCAGAAGCAAATAAAGCAAGCTATGCAAAAGTCGATAAACTAACATGGAAACCGAGGCAAATGCCCCGCTCAGAATAGAGTTTGGCTTCTGCGATAGCGATGGTGATGGCTTTTAATTCACTGTAGCAATTTTATCTTTTTCCTTTTTTGTTTTTTTGTTTTTTGTGTTTTTTCCTGTATTCTTTTGCATTGTCCATGATAGGTTAACATGTTGCTTTTATTTTTATATTTTTAAAATTTAATTATGCCTAATAAGACAACTTAGTTACAGTAAAAAAATCAGCCAGTTACAGTAAAAAATCAGTCAAAAGCCATAAATAATCGCTATTCCGAACACCCCCTAAAATAGTAAAGGAGGCAAGGCATAGTTGGTTGAAGCTTTTGGTGTGAATTTTTTGGTGAGGATTGCTATGCACACCCAATAAACATACCAGACTAGCAAATTTTGATTTTTCTTCCTATGACAACTCTGAAATATGATATTTTATTGTTGGATCATGACACGTAGTTTTCTCTGTGGCAAGTCAATATATGAGTTGTTTTATCACAACTTAATTTGGATGATATACTTTTGGGTATCGACAAGATACCAACGACATTATCCGTCGATAAGAAGCAACGTAAACATCATAAGACCTTATCTTAAAATTATCTTCATTTATTCAATAATATTTTGCAGGAGATTATGAAGGACACATCCGACGTCACATTATGGCTAAAGCTAGAGCAGATTTGCATGACCAAGGATCTGACCAGCAAGATGCATTTAAAGCAAAAGCTTTATTCATATAAAATGGTGGAGGGAGCCTCATTGTTGAATCACTTAACAAGTTTCAAGGAAGTTGTTGCTAACCTTGAGTCCATAGAGGTAAAGTATAATGATTTGGGTCTTATTTTGCTATGCTCTCTGCCCTGTTCATACTCTATTTTTATGCTATGCTATTGAACTAGGCCTAGTACTGTGCGGCCCAATACACCCAGTCTAGCCCAACACTGTTCACTCAACCAGACCCAAAATACTATTCAACCCGATCTGCAATACAATAAATAGATTCAACACTATACACCAAACCCAACTTGTTAGAAATTACATATCTTTGATTATATTGATCCTAGATTATTTAATTATTAATATTTTCATTTATGTTATTTGAATATTGTTATTTACTTAAAATAATAATTCATAATGATATGATGAATAGTCAGACTTGACCATTGAAAAGCTCAATCATACTCATGTAAGTCATATTTATCTTGACAACCATAAATTTATTATAATAAGAAATCACACCTTTGATGACATTGGTAGGTAAGTTAGAAAAAATATAAATGCATTACAAATATTGTTGAGAATTATCCGGCCCAGTACCGGCAAACTTTGAAGCAAAGCTGTGTAATAAGGATTCCTAGTGGGCAACCACGAAATGGTTGGAATCCATAGCCTCACCCAAACATTGAGATTTTGGTTTAGATATGGTGGAGTGTCGATGTGCACATGGTAAGTTGATGATATCCTTATAAGGATTAGACTCTTGTTCCAAGTAACATAGAACTCGTTCAATCACAAGTTTGATTTGTCAACCTGGTCTAGTACACTGCTCTATTCGATCAAACATCTCCAAAGTGATAGCTATTCTAGTTTCATCTAAATAGCCTGTGAGAAATGGTGAGATGGAAGTTGGGCCTATTGTGCCACTTGCTAATGTAACTTCCTAACCGTCCGATCAAAGTTGTCGTTCGGACTGTTCGAATGTTCGTACCCATTCGGACTGTCCGATCATTTCTGGACTATTCGATCGACCACGCCGTTCGTTTATTCCAATTTGCTCAACCATTGTTCATCTGTGTCGTCTAATATCGGTCATCCGTTTCCACCCCGAGCCACACGACGTTCATCTGGCGCTCTGGCTACTGTTCATCATTGAGTTCGGGATGAACTCCACGTCGTCTTTTGACCCAAGCTCTGTGCCATGCACGACCCAACCATCCTCAACGTCCAGGTATAAAGCCGCGCTACTGCCCTCGTCCATTAGACCCCATAGTCGAGATTGCCGCGCGCCTCCTCCTTCGCAGCCGCCGTCGTCGTCTTCGTCTTCGGCCAACAGTCGCGGTCGTCATCTTTGTCGAGCGCCGCCGCTCGACCAATCTATACTCGCTGACGACCGCCATCTGCTGGTGAGCCCCGTCGCTGCCTTGCTGTCTTGCTCTGTTACAGCCATTGCTTGACCACTCCTCAGTCCTCATGAGTTGCTGCCTCACCCGTCGCACACCCGTGACCCTTCGGACATCGAAGAGACACGTCCCTTCACCTCCTACAGCCAACCGCTGAGCAATGCATGTCGTTGATCTTTGGACATCCGAACCTCTCCGCGCCTCTGGACCATCCGATCATCGTCGGATCATCAGATCATCATCACCCTCTTTGCCTCATTCAAACATTTTCGATCAGTACAATCTCTCCTTAGCTGTTCGGTCGATGATGCACCATCCGATCGTCATCCTCATTCGGACAATCCAAACATCCTCAACCATTCGGACCGTTCGATCATTTTTGGACCGTCCGATCACCACGTTGTTCCCCCGTCCGAACTATCCATCTGAATCAGTCGTCCACGCCAGTTGCCACCTCAGCCCCAATACTACGTTGTCACCACGTGTCAGCCACATCAGCTCCCGAGTCGCCCCTAAGTGCCACCTGTCAGCCACTTGTCTGCCACGTCAGCCCTAATCCGCCACGTCAGTAGCCGAATCACACCATACACTATTCCGTGGCTGAGGGTGCGATAGACAATTCTTTCTGTGCATCGAATCCACATCACAGTAGAATTTTTGAATTTCGAGTATTTTTCTTTAGGATTAATTTTTCAAGAGTCCGTTCTTCTTCGTTCTAACTCCGACTGACCCAGCTTTTTTTTCCTAAATTCATCTAAAATCAAGGTTTATTTTTCGGTTCTAGTTTTGAAATTTTTAGAGTTCATTTATATTTTATTTTATTTTTATCCTTTATTCTTTTTCTCTCATGTTAGATCACATATTCTATGAAGCGAAAGCACAACCAGAAGATGAAGAATTCATAAATGAGCAAGGCGAAAGCAACTCGTGTTCTTTGATCATGTTAAACCTAATTTTTATTCTATTAATTAATTATTTTATTTTAAATTATCATGCATTGATAATTTCTTACAAATCCTTGTACTTGGTAATTACTGTCCCAATTAATTAATCACACCTTTGATAAATTTGAATGTCATGATACCAAGTCACCTTAGGATGGAAAATTTATTTTGTGATATAATACTAGTTGTCACATGGGTTGTACGATTAATTTTCTTAACCGTACTTATAATCTCATGGGTTTATCATCACATATGATCAATTAATTAATTTTGACTTAATGAGATATGAATTTTGGTTGATGCCATAGTTATAAAATTTATGTGCCATGATATTGGTGTGTTAATGGCGTTGATTATACAAAATCGGTTTCACTTGGACAAGTGATCGTGTAGTAAATGGGGGAAGTGTGGTTAGCACTTCGAGAGATATGGAAGTCTCATCTAGGTAATGTCTAATGCCTTAACTTTGTGGCTATTGATCTAAGCCTTACCGTGCAAATCACATGTCTAGTATGGGATAGACCTAACTGATTAATTTTTGATATTTCAATTCTAATTTTGCTATTGAGTTGAATATGGTTGCTAATTTTCGTGAGGTGCAAGAGGAGGCAATTATCGACTAAGTAGTTAACCTACTCGACAGCGAAACCTTAGCGGGCGGATTTGGGTTGAGGTTGAACATTGTAAAGGCTATTTCCTTTAGCGCGGGGATGATCACATCGTGTGGGTACAATTGTGCAACCTCTACAGAGTGTAAAACTATTCGAATAGCCGTGTCACCGGTTATGGACAATACTCGGTGATTTCACACAAGTGGTAGATATTTTTCCTAAAATTTTGGCTAAGAGAGATATGAAAAATGAATGGTTAGTTCATTAATGATTCATTACGTGAATAGTTGGTTTACGTGTGGTTGATTGGAGTGAATGTTTAGTTCACTTATAGTCTATTTAATTCCTTTGATTATTTATTTATTATTGTTTTCCTTAAAATTCACTTTCAATCTATTTATTGTATTTACTTTAAATTATTACTTTCTGTAAAATAATCTTCCAGTCATCCATTGGTAAGCCTTACATATTATATTGTACTTTTATTATAAATGACTTACTAAGTACCAATGTACTTACGACTTTATGCCTACTGTAGCTCAATTGAAGAGGAAGAACCATATTAACAGGAGGTACCAGAAGGAGAATATTTCGACGACTTCGCGGATTAGGACCTCGCTTCCCAGTCGATTGCCTGTGAGCATGTCGAATGGCTACTACACTTCATTTTATTTTTCGCTGTTAGTTTTTAAGCCCTTCAAGTAGGGGTGAAAACGGATCGGATAGTTTCAGACCGATTCGGACGAATACGGATACGAATTGTGTCGAATCAAATTTTTTTTGGATAATTCTTGGATTGGATACGGATACGAATTTTTTTTATCGGATATGGATACGAATACGGTAAGCCTGGTATCCGTCAAATACGAATACGGATTATCCGGATATTACGAAAACGGATATCCGAATTTTAGCCCAATACCCATCTAGCCCATAATGCCTCTAGTAATCCAGCCCAATACGGCGAGTCGGCGACGGCCCATCAGTCCACTCCATCTATACTTGTTTAGATTTCATGAATGTTTTGATAAGATAAATTATTTACGTATTTTCGTTAATTTTGGATGTATAGTTTAAGGAGTTTTCATGTTTCGATAAATATTCGTAACCATATTCGTTTCGATTCGTATTCGCACTGTATCTGTATTCGATATTATTCATATTTGTATTCGTATTTGAGTTATCTGTATTCGTATCCGTATTCGAAAAAAATATAAAAACAAATATGGTAGAGGCATTATCCGCCCGTATCCGATCCGTTTACACCCCTACCTTCAAGCTATTAATTGTAAGGTTGGCCATAAGGTCGTATTATGATGATTATTAATATTTGAGTATTTTTCTTTATTTATCGTGTATATGGTTGATATTTCATTTATATTTATACTGTGTGCACTAGCGTGATCTTGGACTAGTGCGGTATACACAGAGATTCCGAATTTGCATATTCGGGTTCGGCACCAATTTTCACAATAGTCGGTTCACTCAACGTCAGGTCATGATTTCCGCATGGACCTGTGGATTTTCGAAGATGGTTGAGTGGCTCCAAGCCTACCGGGCAGAAACTAGAACGTAATGGGCAGTGAAACGACCTTGTTACCTCGGCTTAGTAGCATGCTATCGTGTTATGTATTTATAGCTTAACATTTTGAATCTGAGATATTTTGTGAATAAAGTTGGGTAACTATGCAGACTGTAATCAATAGTACTAGAATACGCCGTGCTTCCGGCAAATGAAGTTGTGTTTCATAAGGTGATTCCAATAACAAACTATATGTAAAATTTGGATAATTTTAATGTAAAAATTGCATATGAGAAAATCCCCTTGTTAATTAAATAATATTTTATTATTTTAAAGGTAAAGTTCTTTACCAGTAAACTTGTATATATTCATATCGTATTATAACATGTAACTATATCCAGTTGAACTCCTTGTATATTAGTTAAATAGCATTTTTATGTGGCTTACTAAGTACCTACTGCACTTAATCTTGCTTATTTTCATTAGAACAAACACCAGAAGGAGGAAGAATGCTTCGACTAATGTGTTAGGGTCACAACCGCACTCAAGTGTTCCTATGTGATTTTATCGGTTTTTCTGAATATAAATTTAATTTTAGACTTAGTCACCTGTAAAACTATTGTAGTTTGGCTATTATGTTATATTTTAGTAAAACTAATCCTTTTTTAAAGTTTGTGGGTAGATATAATACTTTTTATATCTGTAATTGAACTCCTATATTATTAAAAAAAATATGACGATCCTATTTTTAAAATGAGGTGTTGCATCAACTGGCAACCATGGTACACACGCTCCGATGCTTCGACTAAAAATCTTGAACCATTCGGGTCAATTAATCATCAATGCGTGCGATGCAGGGACTCGTGAAGGAGGAGAAGCTGGACTCGTACAACATCCCGGCGTTGGGGCTCGGGGCGGTTCGGGCCCGACATCAAACCTGACTAAAGCCTTAGGCCCAAGTTATTGGCCCACGGGGTCAGCCTGAAAAAAGCATGATGAAGCATTTAGATAGTAAAATTATTATTATTGCTGCTGCTGTTGTTGTGGTGATGGTACAGATTAAACAGTAAATAATAAGGCTACAGGAGACCACAAAAAGGCTATTCAAAGATTAGAAACCGTGGAGATAGAGAATAGAACTCTATGTTACATACGTACTAGTGAACTCGTATATTTAGCTTCAGATCACTATGCTTTGCCATATATGGGTGCACTATCAGCTTGCCACACATCGTCAAGTCTCTCTTGTTCCGGTTCTATCGGAACATGCCCCACTTGGACCGAGCAAGCCGTATGGCGTAACCCATCGCTTAAACTTTCTTTCAATATTTTTTTGTCTTCCTTATGTCATGCTTGAGTTCAACCATTTTACTCGACATCCTTGATCATTCTGGGTCTCAGCTTCTCCATGACCGTAGCACCCATCCTTTCCATTAATAATAGTTGACTTCAAATTTCCATGCATATCGAAAGAGAAAGAAATTATTTTCAGGCATAAGTTCTTCATAACTTGATCCATGTTAGTTGAAATATGCTTCATGCAATATATATGCACTGACCTGGGTCAAACCAAAACAACTCATAGCCAATATCAATAAAAATCCAATTTTCACCCGAAGTGAACTGCACTGCTGGTTAGACCGCCAGCCTTGGCTGTCTGTCAGACCGTTGACGCCCAGCCGGTCTGACCGCCTCCTCTGGCTGATAGGTTTGAAAATAGTCTAGAAAATTGTAAATTTGCAAAATCCAATTTTTCACTTCTTTAAAATAGCGATGGTTTATTATAACAAAACTCCAGATCTTTCCATATGATCCTTTAAAAACACAATAATTTCACTCCGCAAGCTTACAAAATATTCCTATATTTTTAAATAGAGCATAAGAGAGCCAGATTGTTGTTTGGAACGTGGGACTTTCATGTCCGTAGAGTGACGTGCAAAAAGGACCAAGGATGAGCAGGCCTTGTATACACGTTTATCTTTTTTTTAAAAAAAAAACTGTCGAAGACGTTTTCTTGTCTATTTGTTTCGTTAATGCAGATAAGACTTAGGCGGGTTCTTTTATATTGTGACTCATGTTTTGCTTAAAATTTTAAATTCTAATTTATTATAACATAATAAAAAAAGATATTTATATGTGATTTTCGTCGATATAGAAAAAATTATTACAGCGTCTACTATAATCAATTTATATATCTGATCTTAAAAAGATACACTATTTAAAAGTTGAGAAGTGCTTCTATATTTTTCTCTCTAACAAAAGTAACACTAATTTCAAAATATATAAGAAGTAAATAACATCTATTTACTATTTATTATATTTTAAAATTATATAAATTATTATTAAAAAAATATAAAAGCACTTCAAGTTATCGGCGCCGGCCTGACGGGTGTTTTGACATGTGGTATAGTACATGTTGGACACTTGGATTGAGATGGCAGTTCTCTCATTGGATGGAGACTCCAAAGGTCAAAATGCATCATGTCATCCAGTACCAGCTGCCAACCTAACGAAGAGGCAAGCATCTCGTCTCCGCAGCAGCAACGAGGGAGCTCCACTGTATACCCAGAGAGGGAGAGTCAAACAAGGAAGAGGGCATGGAGGAGTCCCATGGCATTGTCATCGTCGGCGGCGGCATCTGCGGCCTTGCCACCGCTCTCGCTCTTCGCCGGTGAAAAGCGCTTGCTCATTTTCTTCTTCCCCCCTTCCTCTCTGGAGTAGCACTACAACGACTTTCTGAATTATGATTAGGAAATCTTGCATCACTATCTCGTAGATCTTAACTTTTGCCTAGTGCAGCATCTGGTTTCATCAAATCTTCATCTGAAATTGTTGTTATAGCCTTGGTAATTCGACACATATTTTTATATGAAAAAAAGGAAAATGTTCGGTTGAGCAGAGGTGCATATGCGCCCACCGAGTGAAACACCACTACACACTACTTAAACAATCAGCCCAAATAAATCATGGATTTAGCATACAGTTTTTTTATGGGCATACGAGGAATCGGATTCAAATTCATATACAGGGAAGATCTAGATAACTGAAAATACAGAAGTGTTATATAACATTTGACTTTTATTTTTTGAGGAAATTAATTTCATACCGTTCAATTTGCGTCAAGATTTGTGTTCCTGCCTATCTCCAGGCGAAGATCTAATAAGGCTCCCCATCGTCTTGTTCTCTGACGTCGAAGTCTTCAACGGAAGCAGATGTTGTACTAGGCAAAAGTGGCGGAGGGGTGGCGATGGACGTGGGTGAGGAGGAGGTGTTGAACATGTAGGCAATATTTTAATTCCAAGTTTTAGTAGGAGACAAAAACAATATACTAGTGATGCACAACTAACTACTAACAGTAGGCTACTCATCATACTTGGAATAAACACAAGAAAAATATAGTGTCAAAGTCGCATGCGATCACACGAGCGACTTCTTCGTTGGGCTTGATGAAGAACAGAAGCGGCGCAGCGTGATGCGATGAAGACTTGACGCAGTGCGAGGATGTAGTAGGAGCGGTCGCGCAGATGCGCTGCCGAAACCTTATTGCCGCCCGTGCGTGTTCTCTCTGCGACAATGGTTCGAGATCCCGCTCTCCTCTCTTCGGTGCACGCCGAGAAGAAAGGTCGACGAGGTTCGATAGCTCAACACTTCGTATAAGAGTGGAAGAAGACAATGGGAGAAAGGAGTGAAGGAGATCTGCTCAAACTCGGGCGTCTCGGTGCCTTTATAGACGTCTCAATTACTCTCTAGTAATCGACGCTATTATTCACCGAGAATCGGCGCTATTATTCACCGTAATCGACTCCATTATTCCTCGTAATCGACTCCATTATTCACCGTAATCGCCGTATTCAAACCGAAAAATAAATACCATGACCGGTAAAAGAGAGAGACGGTACAAGGTTTAGCAAAACAAGGTGGACATGGTGCGCCAAGTGGCGCACCACGTCACGCGCGCGATCGCAAGTCACAAGTCACGCGATTTTCACGCGAAAATACGCGAATCTGCAGCAGCGCGTGCGTGCAGCGTGTGTGTTTAGCCAAAGCCACCATCCACTTCCATAATTTAAGGAGTGGGATGGACTCCACCTTATAAATTGGTCTCCCCACTTTGCCTAAGCAATATGGTACTAAACCTTGCGTGCTTTGGAATTATAGAAAATAGGCCTTGGGCCTAATTTCATGATCCCCACCAATTCCAAAGCGGGAAGCACGATATGTCGAAAAATTGTATTGAAGTGTTGTTTAATATACGGTCTTATAATGTAAGTCCCGTATGGGTTGAACTTACACCTAGATTAGCAAGATTCATCTTCTCACGGCTAATGAATGGACTATGCCTTGAATTCACACGACTTTTGTAATCGGACTTCACTTGAAACCTCAACCGATACTAGGCTATCAATGAACCTCGTCTAAACGGAGCGTTATATGGTCATGCTCCTTATCGCTCATGAGCTTTCTAGAGAATGCCCTATTCTCGTGAATCGCGACCAAACAGCTTAAGCTCAAGTAGGTGTATTCTTTCTAGATATCCTGCAGCTAATACCTTTCCCTCATGAATACATTAAGGTTTTATACCAACCTTCCATACGCTTGAGAGTACTTTATTTATTTTGGATATGGGTACAATTAATATGTACTCTCTTGTTACAATATCAACTTGTTTTTCCCATTACCTAAGTCACGGATCTCCGTTCATAAAGGCATGGGTTACCATTGTGATGTAACTAAATGGGCCTCATTCCCATATCCATAGAAGCAACGAAATCGCTCTCCGTGCTAATCCCTTGGTAAAAGGGTCGCGATTTTTCTCGGTGTTAATATAATTCACGGCTATTACTCGGAGTTTCTCAATTTTACGATGATTTAAGCCTACGCTTCACATGTCTAGAGGACTTCATATTATCCTTTGTACTTGTGACTTTGGCCAACACGGTTTGATTATCACGAGACATCGAGATTGCGGTATTGGTTTCTCAACCAACGGTAAGTCCATCGAAGCTCTCTTAGCCATTCGGCCTCAACGATGGGTTGTGTCAAGTGCTACAAGTTCCGCTTCCATGGTTGACCTCGTCAATATAGTCTGCTTACAAGACCTCCATGAAACCTATGACACCGGCTAAAGTAAACACATAACCACTTGTAGCTTTGATCTCATCGAAGATCGAGATCCAATTGAGTCACTGCACCCTTCTAATACGTAGGATATCCAAGATAATGAATTCCAAAAGATGTTGTGCCTCTCAAGTAGCGCAACACTCTTTCAAGTGCCTCCCAGTGATCATCTCCGGGTTAGAAGTAAACCGACTTAATTTGCTCACAACAAATGAAATGTCAGTCTTGTGGCACCACTAAATACATAAGTGACCCAATAATTTGTGAATATTTCAATTGATCTTTTCCTAACCCTTGATTCTTTGAAGCTTAATACTCGCATCATAGGGTGTTGGAGAAACTTTACAATTTTCAAAGCCAGCGGCTCAATATTTTCTCAAAGATAATGAGATTGGCTCAAAGTAATCCCATTCTCATTCTTGATCAATTTAATATTCAAAATAACATCTGCCTCTCCTAAATCTTTCATATCAAAACATCGGGATAGGAAAGATTTGACCTCAATCAATTACGGTAGTGTTTGTTCCAAATATAAGTATGTCATCTACATACAAACACAAAATTACTCCTTGACCCCACCATAGCGGTAATATACACATTTATCGACTTCATTCACAATAAAGCCGGTTGTCAAAGTCTTATCAAATTTTTCGTGCCATTGTTTAGGTGCTTGCTTTAAACCATACAAGGATTTTAATAGTCGCATACCTTATTTTCTGTCTGAAATCACAAAACCATCGGGTTGATCCATATAAATTTCTTCCTCCAACTCTCCATTAAGGAAAGCTGTCTTTACGTCCATTTGATGAACATACGCACCATAGGAAGATGCTAATACAAGGAGTACTCGATGGTGGTTAATCTAGCGACAGGAGAATAGGTATCAAGAAATCTTCTCCCTCTTTACGGGTGTAACCCTTAGCTACAAGTCTTGCTTTGTACTTCTCAATAGTACCATCGGGCCTCGCTTTCTTTTAGAAATCCACTTACATCCAACAGTTTGCACCCAATAGGAAGATTGGTGATCTCCCAAGTCTCATTAGCCATGATTGAATCCATCTCGCACTGGATCGCCTCTTTCCAATACTCAAGATCGAAGATGCATAAGCTTCCAAAGAGTTTTGGCACATCATCCACGAGGTATACAATAAAGTCATCACCAAAGGTTTTCTCAACCCTTTGTCTCTTGCTTCTTCGAGGAGCTTCGTGACTAAATTGTTGTCCTCCTCGTGGATATCATAAAATGGTTCGTAAATGGTGGAAAGTTCGAAGTTTGATTGTTCTCATTTTCGATATTATCGATGTGAACATTCTCGATCCGTGTTGAAGTCACGCCTCTTTGTTCTCATAGGAAAGATATTCTCAAAAAATGAAGCATCTCTAGACTCCATTATTGTATTAACAATAATCTCAGGAGTTTCTGATTTAACTACTAACAATCTATAGGCCGTGCTATTTTGAGCATATCCTAGAAAAATACAATCGACTGTTTTTGGTCCAAGTTTTCTCTTTTCCTGCAATGGTATATTGACTTTTGCCAAACACCCCCAAGTTCGCAGAAAATTAACATTAGGTTTTCTCCCCTTCCATCCCTCATATGGAGTAATTTCACTCCTTTTAGTGATTACTCTATTTAGGACGAAAGTTCTTTGTCAATATAGCTTCCCCCACCATGCCTTAGGCATACCGAACTCTCTAACATGGCATTGACCAAGTCCGTTAGTGTCCGATTTTTCCTCTCACTATCCCATTTGATTGGGGTGAGTATGGTGGTGTGAACTCATGGATTATTCCATGCTCGAATGCAATTGGGAGAACTCATGAGAGACATATTCTCCTCCACGATCGGATCTCAATCTTTTTATTTTCTTTTCTAGTTGGTTCTCAACCTCACCTTATAAGTTTTAAAGTAGTTTAAAGCTTCATCCTTAGTTTTTAGCAAATACACATAGCGATGGCGTGTTGCATCATCAATAAAAGTTAGAAAATATCTTTTGCCTCCTTTTGTCAATAGTCCATTCATTTCACACAAATCTGAATGAATAAGATCTAATGGTGCAGATTCTTTTCATCCTCTAATCCCTTAAAAGGTTTTGAGGTTGTTTTGCTTGCACACATGACTAGCATTTTGATCCTTTGATAATTTCACATTTTGGAATTAAATCTAATTTGGACATTCTCACAATACTATCAAAACTAATATGACAGAAACGGGAATGCCAAATATTTGCCTCACATTTATTTAAATTTGTTGCAACATTGATTATAACAATACTCTAAAGTACTTAGGCGAAACAAGCCTCCGCTCTCATAGCCTTTACCAACAAAATTTCCAAACTTAGACAATACAATTTTATTCGACTCAAAAACTAGCTTATAACCATTCCTACATAGAAGAGAACCACTAATGAGGTTCTTATTTATTGTAGGAGCATGCTTTACGTTCTTTAAGTGGACAATCTTCCTGAAGTCGACTTGGATCCACCGTGCCAACACCAAGAACGAAGCATGCGAGCCGTTTCCATTAGGACGGAGGAAGCCCTCGCTGCTGGTAAGAAGAAAACAAGAAAATATCGAACACACGTGAACATTAGCACCAATATCCACCCACCAATCGGTGGATTGACATGCTGAAAAAACAACGGTGGATTACCATACCCTCCACGAAGTTGAGGCCTCGCCTATTATCACGTTGATGACCTTCTTCTTTGGTCGCTCACCATCTCGATTTTGCGGAATCGACAATCCTTCGCCATATGACCATCTTTTCCGCACACAAAGCGGTGATGTCCTTGAAATCCTTTTCTCGCTTTTCTTCTTCTTAAAGCTAGTTGTCTTGTTCGGTTTGTTGGATTTGTACTTTTTGCTATAGTCTTTTCTCAATGAAGTTTGCATTGTTCGGCGGATGTGCTTGGTGCATCCTTTGCTCTAGCTTTTCTTCCACATCGAGGCGCAATGAGATCTTCAGCAAATCTCTTCCTCTTGTGTTTCAGGCTAGTGGCAAAATCCCGCCAAGAAGGTGGGAGTTTAGCAACAATGCTGCAGCCACAAACTTAGGAGGTAACACACGGCCAGTGCGCAATCTCACCGACTAGTAGTGGAGGTCATGAGCTTGTCCAACTATAGACTTAGTCTCATCCATGCTAAAGTCGAAAAATTGCTCACACATGTAGAGCCACGACCACCTCGCCTCTGCATATTTGTGCTCTAGTGCATTCCACAACTCGTGGCGGACTTATAGTCCATGTACACATCGTAGAGCCGATCTGCGAGCAGTCAAGATGCAACCAAGAGCGATATTGTTTGCACTATCAAATTGCATGTACTTGCTCAATCGTAAATGGATCTGCGGATGGACAACCCACCACGCCCCAAAGACATGAGCCAAAACTTGACTCTAGTCCGCCATCTACGAAAGTTCGACCACAAAACCTCTCGTGTTTCATCGCATCGAAGCGCTAACCATTTCAGTATTGCAACAAATTCCACAATAAGGTTTCGGATTGTTGAACATGTAGGCAATATTTTAATTCCAAGTTTTAGTAGGAGACAAAACAATATACTAGTGATGCACAACTAACTACTAACAGAGGCTACTCATCATACTTGGAATAAACACAAGAAAAATATAGTGTCAAAGTCGCATGCGATCACACGAACGACTTCTTGTTGGGCTTGATGAAGAACAGAAGCAGCCGCAGCGTGATGCGATGAAGACTTGACGCAGCGGGGATGTAGTAGGAGCGGTCGCGCAGATCGCTGCCGAAACCTTATTGCCGCCCGTGCGGGTTCTCTGCGACAATGGTTCGAGATCCCGCTCTCCTCTCTTCCCGTGCACGCCGAGAAGAAAGGTCGACGAGGTTCGATAGCTCAACACTTCGTACAAGAGTGGAAGAAGACAATGGGAGAAAGGAGTGAAGGAGATCTGTTCAAACTCGGGCGTCTCGGGCCTTTTATAGACGTCTCAATTACTCTCTAGTAATCGACGCTATTATTCACCGTAATCGGCGCTATTATTCACCGTGGCGACTCCATTATTCCTCGTAATCGACTCCATTATTCACCGTAATCGCCGTATTCAAACCGAAAAATAAACAGTCTCATGACCAGAAAAAGAGAGAGCGGTACAAGGTTTAGCAAAACAAGGTGGACATGGTGCGCCAAGTGGCGCACCACGTCCACGGCGCGATCGCAAGTCACAAGTCACGCGATTTTCACGCGAAAATACGCGAATCTGGCACATGCGCGCGCGTGTGCAGCGTGTGTGTTTAGCCAAAGCCACCATCCACTTCCATAATTTAAGGAGTGGGATGGACTCCACCTTATAAATTGGTCTCCCCCACTTTGCCTAAGCAATATGGTACTAAACCTTGCGTGCTTTGGAATTATAGAAAATAGGCCTTGGGCCTAATTTCAACAGGAGGATGGTAGGCGATGGCCACGGGTGGAGGCGACGAGATCCGGCGAGTGATTAGGAAGTGGGAGAGGTGGCTGTCAGTGGTGAATCTGGCAGCGCCACTATCTCCGGAGCCGGGAAGGGAGACGTGAGGCCGCGGGGGAGGTAGGGTGGAGGAGGAGTGGGCGGGTGATGTCGACGATTACGTGGGAGTTGGAAGTGGCGACGGGAGGTCGTCGCCGGCGGTCCTCGCTGGTGCTGGGGGTTATGCCAGTGAGGAGAAGGGTGGTGGCACACGGAGGGGTGTGGGTGGCAGTGGCAGCCGGGCAGCAAAGAGGGGGGAGGAGTTAGGTTAGAGCTAGATTTATATAGGATTTGAGGGCTCGATTTGAGACGTCGGATCCCTTGAAAATAACAAGCTGCAGCTTGCCCTTTTGTTTCTGTTCACTGTAGATGAAACTATTTCTAAGTGCTGTGAGCAACAACAACAATGTGCTGTTGGCTTGTATATTTACAGGAAAGGGATAGCTACCCTTGTGTTGGAGAAGTCTCAGAAGCTACGAGCAGATGGCGTGGCCATTGGCGTTCATGCCAATGGATGGCGAGCTCTGGACCAACTCGGCGTTGCTGCAGAGCTCAGGGAGACTGCCACCCTTATCAACACGTAAGCTTTCCCAGACTTACTGATATCTTCAGTGCATCCTTTTAAAAAAGTAAGACCGATCCTTTCATTGTTAATATTCATCTGATTACCAGAATCAGTTATGTTTGTTATGTGACTGCCATTTCAGGTATCGAACCGTGCAGCAGCCGCAGAACAAGACTACCCTAGAACCTGAAAGGTTGGTCCATAGTCCCATACAGTTCTAGCATGCTGAGTAATACTAACACGCTCTAACTTTTTTCCAATTCCTGCGAAAATCGAAGTATTTCCTACAAAAATCCTACATTCCAAACAGCCTCTTACTGTAATCTTGCGACAAAAGGACTCAGTTGAGCAATCCTGTCTCCTTGGATGGCTAGGACGGAGCTCCGATGCTTGAAAAGACAGGATCTCGTTCAGACACTGGCCAAGAACTTGCCAGCAGGGACGATCCGCTTCGGCTGTCACATTGCAGCGATCGATGATGCAGATTCCACCGGCCATGGCGCCGTTCTTACCGCAGTGGATGGTAGTACCATCAAGGCCAAGGTAATCAGACTTGCAGTGTTTCTGATCACGCATCCAAAGCAATACTGAAGTTATCTATGCACTGTCTGCAAGGATGTATCAACCGAACTGATCTTGACAGGTCCTGATTGGTTGCGATGGGGCGAACTCGGTGGTGGCTAAATATCTAGGACTACGCGCTCCATCGCAGCTTCCTCGCTTGATCATCCTTGGATTTACGAGCTATCCGCAAGGGCATACATTTGGAACCGAGTTTTTGCGCCTGGGAGAAGATGATTTCGCCCTCGGACTGATTCCTGTCACCGAGAATCTAGTCCATTTCTTCATGACTAGGACCAGCCCTTCCACAGGTACGAAGAGAAGCTGATCAAATCATGGTGTGATTCAGACATGAGAGAACTAACATTTTTTCAAGAACTCGCATGTGATCTGATCCAGACACCAGCAACGACGCGAGCGCCGCGAAGGAGTACGTGCTCGAGAAGCTCCAGGAGTGCCCCGCCGATGTCGCCGAGATGGTGCGGCGCTGCGACCCCGAGTCGCTGAGAGTCTTGACGAAGGTGTGGTACCAGCCCCCTTGGCGGGTGATGCTCTGCAGGTTTCAGAGAGGCACGGTGACCATTGCCGGCGACGCGATGCATGTAATGGGGCCGTTCATCGGCCAGGGAGGCTCGGCCGCGCTGGAGGACGCCGTCGTGCTCGCCCGGGCGCTGTCGCGGGCCGTGCCGGACGGCATTGATGCTGGGACAAGCAGCGACCATGATCAAATGCATGGGAAGATCGGTGCGGCGATAGGGAGGTACGTCAGTGAGAGGAGGCCGAGAGTGGCTCTGCTGTCTCTCGAGAGTTTCGTTATCGGAGCCTTGATGAGAGCAAAATCGCTCGTGAAGAAGCTTGTCTGCGTGGCCATCTTGGCTCTTCTGGGCAGCGGGTCACGTCGGCATGCCAACTACGACTGTGGCCGCCTCTAGCAGAGCAGCAGTTTAGCTTATGTTTCAAATTAAGCTGTTGTTAAGCTCATTTCTTTGCTTTCATTTATTTGCAACTAATAACCTGATCGCCCCTCGCAAAGAAAGGAAAAAGAAAAAGAAATAAAGGGAGAGAGAACCTAGACTGATTTTCCCGTGAAATTGTGCGATCGAGTGGTATGCTACGTAGACTTCTAAAATTGTAAAACTCAAATGTGGATCAGATTGCCAGGTGAATTTGTGGAGGCGAAAGAGAAGACAGATCTTCCATCGTGTGTATCTTAGCTGAAGCACGAGAGCTATCCAGTTTTTTTCCCCTCTGATTTTGCCGTGCAATTTTCTCCTAGAGAGGCTAATAGAGCGGCCCACTGTTGTGCGAGGTTTGTTTGTCAACGGTTGGAGTCCACAGTGGCAGCCTTAGCTCCCTAGTTTTCTTTCTTCTACTCGCTTGTTTGGAGACCTTAATCCCGTCCGGGATTCGCGCAAATTCCCGGGGATTGTTACCCACGGGGAAAGTTCCCCCGGGCCAGCAAGTCGGTCCGTTTGGATGACCACGGGACAAGGATTTCCCGCCTCATCCACACCGTTTCCACAGCACGTCGAGAAATTCTCCCCGCCTTGCCTTCTCCTACCCCCAGCTCGCGGCTCGCGCCGTCGCGCCCACCTCCTCTTCGGCCTCGGCCCCTGCCCAACCCTACCCATTAATGTAATGGGCGAGACCGCGAAGTTTGGCCTCGACGAAAAGGCGGAGGTCCTCGAGGGGCACCGGGCACGGCATGCCCCGCACAAGACGACGGCCCCGTCCCTGAGCCCTGGCCTCCTCTCCCTTTCGGGAGAACATTCTCCCTAGTGGGGGCCTCGGCGGCCACGCCCTCCGAGCACTCCCCTACCTTGATATCTTCCGGAGGAGGAGGGCGAGTCGACGAGTTGAAGGAAGCTGTGGACTCCTGGTGTCGGAGCTCCCTACTCAATAACGCGCGCGGGGCAAACCAATGGGACGCGGCGCTCGGTCTTGTTATCGTCCCGGAAGGCGAGCAGCTTCACTGAACATCCCCCGGCAGGGGACGCCCCACTTCAGGTAACCGACTTCTAGTCGTACAGGAATCCCTGCCAACCGAGCAAACTATAAAATCAGCGTAGCTCAAAGGTAACATGTATTCATACTGAGTGCCAAAAGAGGGCATATGTCCTGTCCATCTTACAAAAGCGCGACCCCTCCCCCTTCCCGAGATAAGGCAAAACAAAAGAAGCCCTATGGCGGACGACCTCGCAGGCTTAACCTAAAAGAGAAAAGAGGGAAAACCATGGGAAGTGGAAGTTTCGAATAGACCGTCGCGCTGCATGAACGGCATCCCCCAGCACCTTCGTGCTTGGAGGCAGGTTGAGATCCGCCCTTTTCAGGGCACCCACATGCGTGCACACCCCGAGGTGCAGCAAGGCCAGGATCATCAGGGATGTCACCTATGGACAATGCCCTCCGTAGGTCTGAGCGGCGTCTAGCGTGATACTAGCTCCATCTCGAAGGTGCACTACGGAGGCCTGGAGGTCCTCATCTGTGAGTTCATGCCAACACGACCACCTCGAGTCCCATGAGGGCCTCCTCAAGGGCCTCCATCGCCTCGTGTGGTGGTTGGGCAAGGGCTTCACGGATTCTCGTTCTCGGACTAGAGCCCCTTCCAGAAGATGTTTCTCTGCCTAGAGCTCTTGCACGTGGAGCATGAGCGCCTCTCCCCGCTTAAGGGCTTCGGCAGCGAAGGACCTCATGAGAAGTCCAGGATAATGTTATAATGAACCATTGTAAAATTTGAGAAGTAGATATTTGATTTTGCAAAGATTACATTTCGTCTGAATTATTTTCTGAAATTTCAGGGGAACCAGTAGGACCACTGATTTGGCACCAGTCAAACTACTGGGAGCGGTATGACCGTAGCTACGGTCATACCGCTGACCGGTAGTACTGTGGTGGTTAGACCGCTAAGTGGTAGTACCATGGTTTACTTGACGGTAGCTATTTTTCAGAAGAGTCCAGTTACGTGATGTTAGGGTACCGGCCTAGGAGAAAATTCTTGGATTTTTGAGAAATTGAGTCATACTTTCATTTGGTTTGACTTAGGTTAGTGTTTTAATGATGTATGAAGCATATTTTTACCAACATGGGTTAAGTTGTAAAAAATTTATGTTCAAAAATATATTTTTTTGTCATTAGATGTGCAGGGTTGCTTAAAGTCAAGCATGGTCAACAATGAGGATCAGAGCTATGCTCATAGAGGAGCCAAGGCCCAGAATGATTAATGATGCTGTATGAGATGACAAACTTCAAGCATGACACAAGCAAGATGAGAAATATTGAAGAAAAGTTCGAGCGATAGATTGTACCATATGGTTTGGTCGGTCCAAGTGAAACGTGGTCCAGTGAAACTGGAACAAAAGAGATTTGCCAATATATGATAAACCAATAGTGCATCTATATGTGGCAGGTATGGAGATTGCTTATAATGGAAGATGAAGATTGAGTCAAGAAAGGGTATTTTGGTAAGTTGACCAAAAATACCAAAAACTATCTTGGATCAAAACTGCAGCGCTTAAGCAGTGCTTAAGAAAGTAGTTTAGGTCAATAAGAAGCTGAGAAGATCAAGTTAGATTAAGACTAAGGACTTAACAGATTCGGGTTTATGTACTTTAAAAAGCGTACATAAATGTAATGTGTTAGTTAAAATTCGTGTGTGTGGGGTTAACGAGTTTTTTCATATGTGCTAAGTAGATAGTATCCACTAGGGTTAGATAAGGCTAGTTAGCATATCTATTTACTAGGATGCGATGGAGATTAGCTAGTTGACCATCAACAATCCTAGCTTTACTTATTGAAGGTGAGTGTTCTAATGTTAGGGTTTAAGAAGTATGACTATTGTGATGTGCTCTCTTGTTCTCTGAGTTGAGTGGCTATAAAAACTTCATTATTAAGTAGCAATATATCAACTTTGTTCATCTCTCATGTATCTCTCTTGTTTTAGTTTATTTGCTCTTGATTTGATTAATTCTGATCCTCTCTCTTCCCTTCTTAATCTTGCTGGATACCAAGGACATGTAATTGTTAGACATCATATGAAAATTAATTCCTATACATCTAGACAACAGGTTTGGTAAGTTCTTGAAGTTGTCTGATTTTTTGCTTGATTTGGTCTCTCCAAGTGATTTCTTGATCCAACTGCTTTTGGCTCTATTCATTGGGTGTTCTAACTTGTTGTGCTATTTAGGAATATATCTAGATCTATCTTGGCCATCATTCATCCATGTGCAAGTCGTATTCACCATTTTTAGTTTTTGTCTAGTTTTGGTGCACCCTTCTTTCAAACAAAAAAGGTTAGAATTTTGTTGATAATTCTCTTGATCGTTGATTGAGATATGTGCTTGACATTCTAGAGAAGGTTCATGCCAAGTTTTAAGTTATTTGGATCTACGGATCAAAAGTTATATAGATTCTTAGTTTTGAAATAATGATGATTTTACTGTTCATTGGACTGAATTCATTGCAGTGGTACTGTAGTAGTACTACCAATTTTATTGTTCATTGCTTATATTTTTAGCTTCTTGATTTGTTGAATTTTGTGTTGACTTTCTATTCTAATTTTCATAGCTCTCCAGCTATTGGAGTGAGGGATCGAAGAATACTTAGGAGAAAATTTTGAAGGCACTATTCGCCACATATATGTTCATACCTATCCTACAATTGTTATCAAAGCCTTGTTAGCTTTTCTCATAGATTTTAACCTATCTTTGGAGCCATGGTATTAGAGACATATTCAACCAAGCCACTCATTTGATGTAGTTGATTTCTCTTATTGAAATGTTTATATGCAATCCTACATCGAGGCTCAAGTGCATGCAATTTGGATTAAAATCAATAATCCTTATGTCATGTCAGTCAATGATAAGGTAGTAATACTAGATGTAGAGGTAAACAGTAAGGCTCGTAATTTTCTGATTCAAAGATTTAGTCGATCTGAGTTTGAGTGTGTTGCTCTAAAACACTGTCGCTAATTACCATGAGGGTTTTACCAGATCAAGAAAATGAGATAGAACCAACTAAAGAAAAATTATTCAAAGATTAAGTAAAGGTCTGGTGAATATTTGGATGAGTTGTAGAGAAGGTTTTCCAAGATCATTCATAATTTGCATGCTGTTGGCCTTGTGTTTTTTGAATTTGAGAATGCACGCTAGCTGTTGGGTGCACTTGATGTGAGAGTTTAGGGAATGAAAATCACTTACATTAATGATAACACTGTCATGAGTGAGCTTACCATGGGTATGTTCTACTTGAGGCTGAAGACGTATGGTATTAACTTTATCTTGTGTCTCCTCAAGACAGAATTGATGACACTTGTGATTGACCTCTCTCAGAGTAGCTCTTTGGATTTCTTAGACTTTAGCTCTTCTATATTTGCTTTGTCCGCCTTATATTCCTTGAGTGATGAGCAGCTAGAGAGACCCTCTAAGAATGACTTAGCCCTTCTATCCATAAAATTTATGATAGCATACAATAAAATAAGGAATAAGAGAAGAGGTGGCCTAGTCATTTGCTTTGAGTGTGGTGAGCCGAATCACATTTGGGCTAAGTACCCCAAGCTAAAGAGCAAAGAGGAGAAGGACCTAAGGAGGCATCCTCAAACTCATGATGCGAAGACCAACAAGTCCAACTATTGCAAGTTATCAATCGAGTCCTTGCTGCTCTTGAGAACATTAACATGAGTGATGTAGAGTCGGGAATGATGAGGATGACCTCCACGACAAGAAGAAGGTTCATGGTTTCACCGGCATGTTCTTCATGGCCAAGAGCAGCACTGATATTGACTCTTCCTCCGACAAGCCCTGCAGCGATCTGGACGAGGTGTGCTCATCATCTCAAGAGATGAAACACGCTCTTATCCTTACTGAACAAAAAATGAAGAAACTAGAATAATTTAGAATCAAGACTTTATAATTGATAACTTGAACCTAGAAGTTGTTAGGTTCAAATTCAAGAATCTTGATAATAATTATCAAGCTTGCTTGTCCTTGCATGATGAAATAACTAATTTGAAAAGTACTCATTCCTCTATTGCTAGTTAGCTTAAAGATGCTCTAGATGAATTAGATTCTCTCAAGTCAAGTAGTGATCATGATTGCTTGGATGATATTGCTTTCGACGTGCTTCATTTAGATGCTATGCCTTTATCTTGCTCAAATTGTGTCTTGTTTGAATTAAAATTGGATAGTGCTACTAAGAATTTTTTGAAATTTAATCTTGATTATACTTGCTCTTATTGTGAGGATAGTAAGATTAAAATAAAGAAAATAACTAAAATGGTTCTTTATTTTAGAACTAAATCTTGTGAAAACTATTCTAAGACCACACTTGAGAATAATGCTCTTAACAAGACACTAGAGGATAAATGTAATTTTTTTAAAAAAAATCAATGTCCATGATTAAATTTAAGAAAATCACTGATTCTATTTCTTATGCATTTTGTGCTAAAATTGAAACTAATTGATGAGATGCATGAGACCTTAAGAGTCAAGTATAAGGAGTGGTTGGATAGGGTTAAAAATTCCCCTTATGTGTCTTGTGAAGCTTTGAAACTAGATGTAAATGTACATAAAGAGAGATATGCTAGGGCAATTAAAACAAAAGAGTCTGCCACACAACTTGACGTATTCGAGGTGCATGTCGAGGCCGTAAGGCGCAAGGGTGCAGTGGGCAGCTGGAAGATCCAGAATATACCGCCTCCCGGGCCCCAGGCCTTACAAGGAAGTCAGCCGCTTCGAGCTTGCTGGCCTCTTGCAAGGCCCTTACAACTACAGGCAACCCAAAGCTATGGTCGAAAGCATGAATCCCACCGCCTCCACCATCTAGGACACCCCCTGAGATTGTAGTCGTTGCCTCCCCTCCAGCAGGTGTGTCCTTTGAAGGGACTATTGCCACCGTTAGTGAAGCCATTAGCATACTCAAAGGAAAAAGAAGAGTAAAACTAGGGCAGGCAAAGAAAGATATCAAACCTGGAATCTCCTAGTCCAACAAGGCCATTGGGGATTGCCTAATATTGGCCTCGGGCTCTTCAGGGGAGTGCTTCCAGTATCCTACCTAGTACTCGGAGAGGTGAAGGCCACTTAGAACCCAATCGCTCCTTGCGACCCAACGCCTACGGAGGGGTTGCCCTTCGCACATTTGGTCGGTATAGGCCTCTAGCGATCATTCCCCCTGTTCCACTGATGACAGTAGGGGCGTAGATGACATGGGCATCGCATCTAATGCCCACTTTTGCTTTGATCTTGTTGGCACAACCTCGAACATGGCCTCTTGCCCATGAGAGGGTGGCTTTGAGAGGGCAACCTTAGGAACGGTCAAGACCAAGGGCTTTACCCAGGGAGTGGGCTGGACCAACACGGGGATGTTATGGGCCTTGCATACCCAATTGATGCCCCTCGACCCTAGCTTGGCGAACCCTATGCTCCTTCTTGATGTAGGAGCCTAGAAACATCAAGGTTGCCCTCTTCGCCTCCTCCAGGCTAAGCGCCGCAAGACCACCAGGAGAGTCATCGAAATAAGCAAGAAACCCTTAGTAGAGACCAGCACGCAACATGAAGGCCTACCTAGGGGATTTGGTACAGCTAGCTATGGATGAGGGCCTTAATCTCATACATGCAAATCTCGTCTACCTTGATGGACCACCCCCTTGATAGGGGAGTGATCTGAAGCATGCAATACTCCTTAGAGAGGTCCCGTATGTTCATCTTCCCTAGTACGGCTTGGAGATGAGAGAGTCAATCTTCATCTCCCAAACTAAGGATCATGGGCGGGGAGGGAATAAATTTGATATCCCTCCCCGTCCACTGGAGGCCATCCTCTAGAGGGGACCAATGGTAGAACTATTGCTTCACCTAGTTGGGGTCTTACTTCGTCCGGGTGGAGTTGGCTGGGAAGTCTCCACCGCAAGAAGAGCGGATTTGGAAGTTGACATTGGCAAAGTTCTTTATCCCACCATCATTCATCTTCTTCAACTAGTAGTGTGCATCTTGTAGGTACGTGAACAGTGGAGCCATCCCTCATGACCCGTCCGCCCGTAAGGCCCACTCGAAGACGCTGAGCCGCATAATGGTATTCACCGTAAACTAGGGAAGCTCCATATAATACAAGTGGAGTACATCCACCACTAGACACGAAACTGGAGGCTTGCATCAAAATAGGTGGCAAACACATCGCCTCATCATCACAAGAATGAGGCGTCTCCTCATATAGGGCTAACCACTCACCATGTCGAGATTGGACTCCTTCCCCTCTTGAACAAGGCCCTCTAGGAACTCCCTCGTCACCAATGACTTCCCTAAAAAGCTGGTCTAGAATTCATTGTCACTCAATCCCTTCCAGTGTGTGGCCTCCACCACCGTGGGGTTGGTCGGTTCTGATCGACCAGTCACCATGCCTGACTCGGGGTGCTCGCCACGAGATAACTGAATGTTGGAGTCGGATCTCTTGCCACCAATGGAATGGGAGTCAGATCTCCCACCCTTTGAAGACATTGTCCTGGAATTGGGTCTATCACCCCACGGTGTGACTGGTCATGGCCGCCTTTAGTCATGTCCCTGCAAGGGGCACAACACCAATGCCCGAATGATAAGAAACATGAGCAAGGAGCAACGAGAAAGGCGACTCCTGGGAAGAACAAAAGGTGCAAGGGCGCGCAATAGCACAAGGTGGTGGCCATGGTGGAGAAGCACGTGGCAAGCTAAAGAAAGTAGAAGAGAAGAAAAGGCGTCACCACTGCCCCTCCCCTTTTATACCTGACTGGTGAAGACGACATGACACGACTCGCAGGTGTGCAACTCTCGGTGCGAGACATGACTTGATGGCACAAGTGGGCCCTAATTGTGCAAGCACCACCTCAGAACGGGTGTGGTGTTTTGAGTGCCGTCTCGGAAAGAACGCAATGTTTTGGGCTCTATATGACGTTTCATGTCCGCGTCAGATCTGCCGACACGCATCCACTACAAGCGGTCATGATCTACGGCCTACCACAAGGAACCATGCTGCTATGCACCTGCACTGGGTTCACAATATGCCTAGAGGGGTGCGCCACCTGGACCATGGTGTACCACGAGGGCGTAACCACAACACTAGCGGCCACGTGGGACCATGGTTTGCCCAAGATTCCTAGGCCCATTATGGCTCTGGAAACTCACACCGTGAGCCTCTTGCGCTAGACCAGTGAGTACTGGACAAAGGCCAACATTGGAGTGAAGAACTAGGTGAAGGCCTACGTCAGAGCAGAGCATCGGAGCACCGGGCGAAGGCCAACACTGAAGTAGAGACTTAGATGAAAGACAACATCGGACCCAAGTGTCGGACGAAGACCAACACCGAACTGAAGAGCTATGTGAAGGCCAACATTGGAGTGGAGCGTCAGAACACCGAACGAAGGCCAACACCTGGTCAAAGGACGAAATAGAGAGATTATATAGCAGCAGACGATTAAAGGGGGGAGGGGGGTGGAGGGAGCCAAAACCCTTCATTGGAAAAAGCATGGGAGTGCCCCCCATACCCCTACTTAATCATGTAGACTAGGCGTGAAGGTTCTTCCATTCGCAAGCTGTCGGATCCATCAAGGGGACGCCTGGAGCCATCCGATCTGGGCCGATCTAGTGGACCACGCCCACCCTACTCGAGGGAGAGGCGCAGTCCATGGACCCCTGCTAGGCTGGGTAGGCGAGGCCTAGACTGACACCGGTGGATAGAATGCGACACATGGTGGCAGGGTGGGGGAAATATTTCTTTCACCCCTTGTATTATAGCATCTTTTTAGGGGCACACATGTAACCCCATATAAATAGGATTCTTTAGGCACCATTTGGGGTTAGACTACTTGTACTCAAAACATCTATAATATACAAAGCGATATTTTGCTCGCTCCCCTAACTTCGGATGCTCAAATACACCCCTTCGAGGTATCCAAGCCTCATTTCTCTACTGTTTGGTCTTGTAATAACGACGCTATTAATTATGTGATCGGTTATTAACTTTTCATAATTTTCTGCCATCTGTTATTAACTTTTCAAAATCCACCGACCAAATGAACCGCTGCAGTTTTGTCCAATATTCCATGGAAAAGTAACCAACTAGCGAGCCTATCTTGTTAAATAGGCCAACGACAACCAGTAAGAAACATCCTGCAGTTCATGTCAAAATGGCCATAAAATCTGCAAGCCCTCACATATATATTCAGTAAATCATAGCATCCAAAACATGTACATAGCCACAGAACAGAACACATTAGCTCAGAATCAGCCAATCTGCCAAAGTGCCAATGCCTTCGCAATTACATCCCCTCGCATACTGCACCGTGCTGGTGCTTGTCATGTCAAGCTTGCAACTGAAACTGGGGCGCGCAGCTCACGGGCCAGTGCCAACGCCTGGCGCCGGCATTGCCTCGCCTTGGCTCCGGTGCGCGGCCACCGGCCAGGTGGGACGGGTGACCGGCTGCCGGTCACGGCCGTTGCTGTGCCACCAGCAGGGCTCGCCGGGCCGAGTGGCAGCGGTAGTGTGCTGCCGGGGCCGGTGCGTCGACGTCGGCGATGATCCTCACAACTGCGGCCTCTGCGGCTTGCGCTGCCCGTTCCGGTGGCGATGCTGCTGCGGCGCCTGCGTAGACGTGATGTCCGACTCTCTCCACTGTGGCGCCTGCGGTCGCCGCTGCCCGCCGCGAGCCGGCTGCCTCTATGGGCTCTGCGGTTATGCCGGGCCACTGCGCCCTGTGACGCCGGCGTTGCCTTGAGTCACCTGATCATGGATAGAGCATCACGTCATTTCTTGCATTTTTCTTTGTTGCTCCTGTATGCGTTTGGTTGGTGCATAGCTTGTTGTTTGTTAGCATAATCATTTAATCCTGCGCCTAATTCTTTTAGTAACTGTGCACATTAGCTAGTATCTTAATTTAGTATATGCATGTTTCCTTCTTGAATGAGCCCACAATCTATGTGAGAGCCATGCAGCCATTCATCATTCATTGCCATGTAACTCCCATCCGTTTCATGCATGCATGTAGTGTTGCTTGGTATACTTGTAACGTATGCATTACTTCCACATCTATTACTAGGAGTTAGCAAGTCTTGTTTTGCATATAAAATGAAGAGAAAACGCTGCAGTTTGCGGTAGAACGCAGCACCAAAAAAAACTTCTGTGTTCCATCCTGTGTATGCATTTCATTTGAAGCAAGAGCTAGAAAATTGAGAGATTCGCAAGGGCGGCTGACATTGTTCTCAAGTGTTTTTTTTGAGGGAGTTCTCAAGTGTATTGTTGCATAGCTTGTTGCTCACTAAGTCTCTAATGCATGAAGTTGATCAGCAGATACACGCACACATTTTTCGTCTTTACAATCCGGTGTACAAGTCTTGTTTTCCTTGTCAGGCTTTCCAAATCTCTCTAACACAGCTATTATACACATGGATCAAGAAAAGCCCGACTCTTCATCGGCGGATACCCCGAGTTCTGCGAGGAGGCGCCTTCGATCGTCTGTCTGTTCTTCCATTGAAGATCTTGCTTGCTTCTGTTCCATTCATGGAGGCCTTTCTGTGCACTGCACACAACAGGCTGTGGTTTGAGATGACCATGATCGTCGTCAGGACCAGTTCTTCTTTTATGCCCCTTTTGTCAATCAGTAATGGTGCCTGTTGGTCCTCTCCTTGTCGACGCGCGCTTTGCGCACCGCCTGCTGGATCTGCCGCTCGTGTTCCTGGAGCATGTCCTCCATGTTCCCTCCCGGCGGCACCAGCGGCCCGGAGTAGTGGATCCTCCTGTTCCTCCCTCCGTACCCCTGACAGGTTTGAAGCAAGCAGAACACATGCGACCACATTAGAAATTAGCAGTCTCTGAAGAATCACACCAATGCAGCAAGAATGATCTGATTGATACTCACGGCAGCTGATGTATCCCTCATGCCCAGATCCTTCTTGTGGGTAGATCCCGGCCTGTCGAGAGCGTTGGCCGGCTCGGCGACGTCGAGCCGGTTGTACCTGGAGTTGGCTTTCCTGGCCGCCGACGAGCTCGGGTGCAGGTCGGTGCCGCGCTGCGCGTAGGACCACTGCGACGTCAGGTGCGCGCGGGCGTTCGACATCCTGACAGAGCTGGCCGTGCGCGGGACCGCGCGCGGGTCGTCCTTCTTGTACCACGTCGACCCGAACCCGGAGTTCTGCATCGTCGCCGGTGGTCCAGCCGCCGCCGGTGGCTCGATGCGGAACCCCGGCACGCTGTCCTCCAGCGAGCTGTATTTGTGGCTGACGCTCTTCGGGTTGACGCGCGCCACCTGCCTCCTCTGGAACAAAAGTGATTCAGGTTAAATCTGAATTTATTGAACTGCCCGGTGCAACACCGGAAGGTGAGGAGCATGGGCGAGTAAAACTACCTGGTTGTCTCCAATGGCGTCTTGTGCTGGCACGGCCTTGGACTCGTTTCTCCCCGGCTTCACGGACATGGAGCCCTTGCCTCCGATGGTCGTCGTGTTTTGCCTATCAGAAGATGTGCAATTGAGGTCAGGGCAAGAAAGGGATCACGAACTCCTCAACCCAAAAGAACGCCGCCGCAAGCTCGACGTACCTGCCGGCCTCCTTGCCGCGAAGCTTGGCGTCGTACTCCTTGCTCGGCGGGCACTTGGGCAAGCTCGACGGGTCACAAGCCAATGGCTTGGTTCTGAAGAACTGATCAGAGGTGCAATGGAACAATGTGTCAGTGGTCGCAAGATCAGAGCAGGAGATCATTTCTAGGAGTCACTGAGACACTTACTTCGGTGTCGAGGGCGGAAGCCGCGGTGCCCCGGCCGGACGGTTCGATGGCGAGCAGCGTGTCTAGGAGAGCCAAAGCCGTGGGAGGGAAGTCCCTGAACGTCTCGGCGATCTTGCGCCGGTACGGCCGCTGCGGCTTGAACAGGGTCACGTCCGGCAGCTTTGCCTTCGCCCAGTAGTCCTCCGATGGCGAGCCGCAGAGCTTGAAGATCTTGTGCAGCTGCTCGATCTGCATGATTATGGAGATCAGATGCCAAAGGCCATTTGATAGAGCAAAAGTTCAGTTTAGGAATTAGGGAAAACACCTCGGTCTGCCCGGGCATGATGGGCTTGCCGGCGAGCAGCTCGGCGAGGATGCAGCCGGCGCTCCACATGTCGACCGCGACGCCGTACTCGGTGGCGCCGAGAAGGAGCTCCGGCGGCCGGTACCACAGCGTGACGACCCGGCTGGTCATGGGCTGCCTCTTGCTCGGGTCGAAGAAGGTGGCCAGCCCGAAGTCGGCGATCTTGAGCACGCCGTTGTCGTCGATGAGCAGGTTGGGGCCCTTGATGTCCCTGTGCAGCACGCCACGAATGTGGCAGTGGTGGAGCCCGTCGAGGATCTGCTTCATGAAACACTTCACCTGCGGTTCCGTGAAGCGGAGGCCCGGGATGGAGGCGAGGCCGGCGAGGTCGTGCTCCATGTACTCGAAGACGAGGTAGAGGCTGTGGGAGAGGCGCGAGGTGACGATGCCCTCGAGCCGGATGACGTTGGGGTGGTCGAGCCGGCGCAGGATGTGGATCTCCCGCGACATGAACCGGACGCTCTCCGGGTCCGTGTTGACGAAGCGCACCCGTTTCAGCGCCACGATCTTGCCGCTCTCCAGGTCGCGCGCCTTGTACACGTTGCTGTACGAGCCCTGCCCGATCTTGTCCAGCCTCTCGAAGGTGTCGGCGCGGCGGGGCAGCCACCCTTGCACGATCTCGCCGGCGACGGAGGTGAGCCAGGACGGCCACCCGGCAATCACGTGCTCGCCGGAGAACCCCTGGGGCACGCCGGAGATCACCTGCAGGTTGGGGCCCGCGGCGTCGTCGGCGTTGTCGATGGCGTTCCGCCCGCCGACGTCCACGGTCGCCCGCCGGTGGTGCTTGGGCGCCCCGGCGGTGCTGTACGACTTGTTGACGGACGTGATCACGACGACCGGCGCAGCCGCCGCCTTCTCCTCCACCGCCTGCGCCACGGGCACGGCACCATTATTCGCGGCGCCCGGCTGCGCCTTGGCCGCCTTGGCGTTGGACTCGGCCCTGGCGATGACGGTGTGCACGACGGGCGCGATGACCGCGGCGTCCTCCTTGGCAGTGAGCGTGATGAGCTGCTTGAGGGACTGGCTCGGTGCCTTCTTCAGCCTCCCGACGGCGACGGGCTCCTCCTCGACGACGTCCTCCTTGGAGCAAAGGCTGCCCATCAGCGACCGCCGCCGGGACCCTCTCCAGCCGCCGGAACACTCCTCGATCGGGGATCAACAATCGATGTGTATCAACGCACGCAGTACCAAGTCAAGAACGATCCTAATTAAGAGCAGCAACGCACGCACGCGCCAAAGAAGAATGGAACGCACAAGAATTAACCGGATGCTTAGGATGGGTCCTCCAAGAAGCGGCGGCCCTGGGGAATGGAGGGAGGCATGACGGTTCCGGGAGGACGCGGCGGAGGTTGCAACCGCCGGAACGGGTCGGGATCGTTGCGAGGGGGGCTCGGAAGAATTAAGGGGGGTCGTTGCTGATGACACAACGGGAGAAGAGAGGAGGAAGGCGGCGGGTTGGTTTTGGCGCGCGCGCAATTCGCGCCGCGCCGGTGGGTGGGTGGGTGTTGGGGGGGGGGGGGGAGGTGAGGTGAGGTGGGGTCCGGCTGTCAGTGGGTCGAGCTGGGGCGATCGGGGAGTGGCGCGCACGACGTACGACCCGCCGACACGTCGAGCGACGACACTGCGTTTGGGATGATTCTTGTCAGGTAAAACGCTACAATTGGTTGCCTTGGGATGATGTATCCACGAGGAGGATGACGAGGCTTAGCCAGTTTCAATACAGAGAGAGGGGGCGTGGTATGCACAAGACATGCTACCCACTGCTAAAATGTTAGAAATACCAAACAACTGGCATGCACATCGTAAAATAAACCATCCAACCCAACAAAATAATGTTGTTCATAATAGAGTCAAGACTCAGGACTTAAAGCCCCAATCAGGAGCATCTGGCTTGTTGTGAGTTATCCATTTTTTTTAGGGGAAGGCAGGCTTTATTAATCAACAACTAGCAAGACGGCCTGTGCATTTGCGCGGCTAGATTTGTTTAAAGTTTTTAGTATCAAACGATATAATTTAAATGTTTAAGAATATATTTACGTATCTTGTAGTTTATTTTAGATTTTTAAGACATCATAAACATTGGAATTAAAAATTATTGTAGTTATAGACAAAACAGTGAACAATAGAGGCTACGAGGAGGCTACAAAGGGGCTGCCCAAAGCTTGAGGAACAATGGAGAATAGATGTAGAAGGTATATGCACAATGTGTGGTCTATTGCATAATCTTTGAGAAAATTCAATCCTTCCCCTCATGACGCTTTGAGGTGCATATTTTATAGCTATGAGGATGTTGTTTACACAAACGTCCTTATCTAGGTCTACAATTATAAGGACCAACCACATGGTTACACACCTAACGAGTCTTCTGATGTAGTGGGTCGACAGGACCAAAATAGAGGCCACTCCCTAATAGTAGTTTCTCATGGTAAAGGGCCTTAATTCCGGCAGGACGAGACCATGGCATTTATTCCTTGGCCCTCTCCGTCCCCTTAGCCCATAAGATTGCTGCCTCTTCGGTTTCCCACCTTTTTTCTCGCCAATGGCATCACGTGACCATTGGGATTGGGCTACACGTGGCGACGCTACGCGTTCGGTCCTTGCACCGTTTACGGTGTCGTGCACATCCTTGGATTCTCATGTCTGTTGTGCCGGCATTAATTGGTCCTATCGCAATCCTTACTTAATCGCTATGGTAGTTCTCTTTTCGACTATTTGCTCCCTCTTTCTTTTGCCTGCCTCTTGTTGCTTGCAGTTTCTTTGGTCACTGTCATCCATTCCCTGTCGAGTTTTCCGCCGTTCACCTCCTTCCTGTCGTGCATTTTTAGTTGAGATGGGTTGTGGAAGTGACTGGAGCAGTCGCAGTGGCACATCAATTCCGTCGAGTAGCCACGCTAGTAGGGACGAGCGCTCTGATGCCACCACCGACAAGCAGTGGAAGGCGTTGGAGAAGTTCGACGATGTGTTTGTGAACAAACTTGGCCCATCAATCGCGACAGACGGACTGGTGGAGTCCCTCATGCACAATGAGAAGATTTCATTCCGCGAGCTCATTCGCCTTCCTGCTGGTGACGAGATCATGTTGCACCCACAGGAGGGTGAGACATTGCTTTTTGCAGCATACTTCGACGTCGAGATCCGCATTCCCACCACGCGCTTTGTGGGTGACCTCCTTCGGGTGTACGAACTGGAGTTTTAGTAGCTGACACTGAATACCATCACCCGCCTTGCCATCTACTCCTGGATGGCCCATTCGGAGGGCGCCCTTGCCAGCGCACCAGTCATCACGTCCTTGCACGATGCTCGATGCCAGCCAAAGCGCCTAGATGATGGTCGATATTTGAACCTATGCAGCGTCAGTTTGTAGCTTCGTAGTGCTACTTCGAAGGGCTTCCCTTCAAATTTGACGCGTACGAAGTGGGAGTCCCACTGGCCACAGTGGCGGCTATATAGTAGCCTTTGCTTCACCGGCTGTATCATGGACTTTGTCCAGATGGCCAGTGCGAAGCTTAACTAGGACGACGAGACGTGTGTCCGACGGCTCCTCATGGTCGCGCTTTCGCTGAACATGTGTGATTGCATTGAGGAGTTTTGCATGCCCTGCCTGTCCCCGCTGGCCCATTAATGGGACGTGAAGACGAGCCATGCTCGTATTGACAGCGTTCGACCTTCGCTGATGACACTGGCAAAGCCCGTGGGTCCAGGTAAGGTCTTGCACCTCCATACTAATATTCTTACCATGCGGTTCACTGCCAACTAACTGTGAGAGCTTGTAGTTCTTTCTTTGGTGAAGGAGGAGCATATGGCGGCTGTGTTCCTAGGGCCGTACATCTTCAAGGAGCACAACCTTCAGGCTTCATGTGTCGGCACAACAACATGATCGGATAGATGGAGGGCCTCATTGTACAGTTCGCTCACCGTGATTGCTTCTTTTCTTCCTAGAACGGTCATAACAACCGGGTTGTAATCAATATCCAAACCATTGAGAATGTAAGAAACGAGTTCTTCATCATCAATCGGTTTGCCGGCTGCTGCCATCTCGTCGCCATAAGACTTCATCTTGCTGAAGTATTCTGGCATTGACATGGACCCCTTCTGAGTACTGGAGAGGGCCATGCGTGTGTTGATTGCACGAGCTCGAGTCTGCGAAGAGAACATATCTTCTATCGCCTTCCATACCTCCGTTGCACTCGTCATTACAGCAACGTGAGTGAGGATTTCCCTTGATAGGGTGGAGAAGAGATAGCCTAGAACTTGCTGATCAAGGGCTAGCCACTTTGCGAACTCGGGGTTCGATTCTTCTACAGCTTTGTCTCTGGTCTTGACGATGATCTTCGCCGGAGGTGCCACCGTGGTTCCATCTAGGAAGCCGGTGAGTTGAGCACCTCGCACGGTAGGGAGGACTTGCGCTTTCCAGAGCATGTGATTACTCTTCGTCAGCTTCTCCGTGATAGGATGGCCTAGTGACAGACTCAAAGCCATGGCTGTTGCAAACGAAGAAGCTCCGTTCGCCATAGATGAGATCTAGAGGATTGGCTCTGATACCATGAAAAAGTATCAATAGATTGAGGAAGCGTTGTCACCTTCCGTAGGAGGCCGCACCAATGTATTTATCTCGGCCAAGAACTGCACTTGGCGTTGCTTTACAATTGGATACATATCTGTGGTTGCCTTTGCTGTTAAACCGAATCTAAACATTCTATCTTTAGTTAGCACTTCTAAACATACACGGTACAAGAGATAGAACCTAACTAATAGATTTAAATAGACGGCAACCATCAGAATATGTAACGGATTCTATTACAAATATATCCTTTCTAACATCCGTATGTTATTTAAATTGAAGTCGTGACCAATTTAAAGTCTGAGTATATATGTTAGTAGGAAAGTATTAATCTGTATAATAAGAAAACTTGTAACTAATTTTATAAGAGTAAATAAAAGAATACAGAAATTCAAAAATTCTTCAACGTTCTCTTTATTTATTTATAATATGTGAGTTCTCTTCTTACCCAAATCGAACAGGCCGCAGGTTCACTATAGCTGCTAGCTAGGTCAAATCCTTATCTGCTCTTCAGCCACTTCTTGCAAGTACTGACCACAAAATCCAGTGTCCGATCACTAGCCCCTGCCGCTGCAGTGGGCGTGCAAGTGCGATTCGTTAGAGGAGAGAGATTATATAGGGAGATCATTTGGTCTGATCGATTATATGTGGTCGTTCTTACTCTAAGGTCTTGATCGTTTAGGTTTTTTTCGGCTTCAGTTTTTTTTCACTATTCACTACACTATCCACTAACTCAGCTACAGTAAAATTTCAGCTAGCTACAGTAAAATTTTAACCAGAAGTCAGAAGCCATCGCTAAAACGATCACCACCTAAGTTGTTGATATTTACCAGCCCATAACTAAATATCTCTAGGGAATCTCCGACACATTTTCTCTTAGAGCATCTACATCAGTATAATTCAGTCATCTCTTTTGCAATAGACGCCCTCTTCACACAAACCAAAGACAAGGGTACGGCAGGAGTAGTCATCCCCTCGCCACACCGCAGCCACTCTCCTTCTGTTCTCTCTCACACCACACATGCCACTCTATTCCTCATTGTCACCGTTGGTACATGCATCTACATTAGGGGTGTTCATAGCTGGGTTTTACGGTCCTACTAAATTGGCCAACAGGTCAAACATAGCTCACTGTCCGCGGCTACATACATGCAAGATTATGCACAGGGTTTTGATTACCGGCTTTAATTTTTTTACCGAAGGTCACCGATAGAACCAATTATAGTGATTTTCGGAAAAATTTGGTAGTTTTCAAGCCAAAATTTCAAATAAAATTCAATTTTCAAATAAAAATTGTGAAAATTGGCCAAAAATTGGTTGAAAATATCGAAGGAATTTCGAACGATATTCGCAGACACATACACGTACCTCCATAAACACATCCATGTAAAATTAGAAACAAAATCAGTTGTAAACATGTTCCTTGACAACAAGTTATGAGCTATTGAGTGAATTCTTCGATAATCTAGTAATTAGAATTCATAGGGCGATGACTAAGTTTACCTGATATGTCATTACCAAAGTTGCACCATGGCTATGCTCTGGCCACAGCACCATGCACGTTGATCTGTTGCTCGCAGCTACTCCATGCCTCGCCATTAGCGTCACCATGGCCACCTTCACCTCCTAACCTTCTCCTGCCCTCTCCCAGCCAGCCTCATGCCATAGCTCCCCACCGTCGAGCTCTTTGGTGCCACCACAGACATTGCTGCCGCCAGCCTATCTAGGACCACATCGGGCCAGGCCACCACCACAAGATTCCCCACATCCATACCATGATCATGTGCCCGCAAATCGGCCTAGGGACTGCCGATATTACCCTCTGACGAGCCCACCTCTGTTCCACCCCGGTCGCCATCTCCGCTCCTCGTGTCTCCCAGTAGGAGCTTGAGAGTTTGAGGAGGAGCTTGGGATGGGTCGCCACTTGCCAGGGTCGTCGCCCTGTGCCTCCATCCACTCCCGAATTATGTGAGAAGAGAATGGAAAGAAATAGAGGAGGAAGAATCGAAGAGGGAGCTCACTTGCGATTTGCAATCGCCAGGAGACGAGGAATGAGATTGCCGTCAACTAGGGCATCAATTTGAGGAGATGTAGTGGGCCTGTTTGGGCCACTTTTCTTTTCAAATTGGACCAAAAGTTTTGGGTCTGGTTTGTGAACTAACTGGTGTTGGCCGGTAAAACTGGTTTTTGCTTAAAATCATCAAATATCGGCGGTAATTTGAACCTTGATTATGCATTAACAACGGGTTTGGAATACCATTTTTGTTCAGTCCTAACGTGTGTGTGTGTATGCAGCCCCATATATAATGTGAGCTCAGCCCCCCTGATGAACTAATCCCTTTTTTTTGTGTGTGTGTGGCGATGAGTAATAATCTTGATTGATGTGATGAAGCTCATGCGGGTAATTAACCAATCTCTTGAGACCCACAACATTCAAATTTGAGGCAATGGCCATATCTCTTATTTCTTTGGAGAGGGACCGGAGTAAGAAAGCGACAATAGTTGATCTGCGTCTTCCTGTGCAAGAAGCAACCACGTACGCCGTTTTTCGCTCAGCACAGTGTACGCATCACATCTCTTTCTTGGCAAATGCAAGTTGGCTGAACCAACTAGCAGCAGGTTCAGTCATTAGATTGTAACGTCACATAGTTTCTGTAGCAACTACCTGCTAGATCATTTTATGTGCATGCATGCTACAGTTAGTACTAGCTTAGGCAACTTTTGTGTTGCTACATCGGATCCAGCTAGTTCTAGGCATAATTAATAAGTATATTTACATTTTGTTATTGCATGCGGCCTCCTTTCGGCTTTTTTTTTCAGCTTTAGCTTTTTTTCACTATTCAGTAATTCGTCTTTTTCTGATTTTTTTAGATATTTTGAGCTTTTTTGTAATTTTTTATGTATTCCTTTACATTGTCCATGATAGGCTAACATATTTTTTCTATTTTTATATTTTTTAAAATTTAATTATACCCAATAAACCAACTTAGCTACAGTAAAAAAAATCAGCTACAGTAAAACTTCAACTAGAAACCAGAAGCCAACGCTATTTTGGTAAATGTCCCGGAGGATTTGTACTATTCTGTAAATTCCTATAAAATTTCTATATTCCAAACAAACCCTTCATATATATTTACCTAAGACAGTGCTAAGCCTCAAACTCGGGTGGGTGATGATGAGGTTAAACAACCTCCCCACCTCTAGGTCATCGGGCTGTTCCGTGAAGTGAAAAAGTCGTTTGCACACATTTTAGAACAAATTAAAGGATTCTAAACATCACCTGGATATACTTCAAGTTGTGGGGACTTAGATCAGCCAAGCAAGGATTAATTCAAAAACCAAGTACGGGGAAAAATACCAGACCTAGGTCTCGGTTTCAATTATTAAATTTAAACTTAAAATCTGAATTTATGTGGCTCCTTTTATTGTTCATCGATCGAAATTCTAAAATTTCTCTCGATTTTCTTTAAACGTTTTTTGAATTGCTAACAAATATGAATGGGTACTAGATAACTCAAACAAAAACAGGCCAAACACAACCGATCAATACCGATTACTGACGAAATTTTATCCCTGGTCCCAAGCGTTTTATTTGTGTTCAAAACCTGAATCAAACAAGGGTGAATAAAACCCTCTTTTTAAAAGAAACAAAAAAAAACCCTTTTTTTTTGTTTTTGGAAGCATCTGTACGGCAGGTGATGGATCGGTGAAGGGCCTTTCGTACGGACCTCAAGTGGACTTATGAGTGAGAGTTGTGACTTCTCGGTCTATTCCTTTTTTAACTTTTAAAAGATGTTTTTTAGTTTTTTATAATAACGGTATCTTTTAAAGATAGAATTTATAATTTAATTATAGAATATACTATAGTAACTTCATTTATGTCGATCAAAACTGTACGTAAATTTCTATTACTTCGTATTTTTTCTTACGATCAGCTCATAAGTCATAAATCGAAGTTAAAAAGAATAGACCTTGAAAGCATTGGCTCATTAATTGTTAAGTGTTAGACCTTTGACACGAGATATCGTTTGCTAATAAGAGCCTGTTTGGAGCGCAGTTTTCCATACATAGAAAACAGTTCAAATCCTTTACGAACCATGGACAAAAGTTCTGAGATATGAAATTAACATGTTAACTCAGTGGTTATAACCTGTTCAAATCCTAATTGCGTGGATTTTTAACACCATTTGCAGCATACCATGCATGATTGATGGCCCAAGATTCTACACCTTCACCAATCAACTTATATCCCTCTCACAAACAGTTGAGTCGTCGCTCCAACTTATCCCAACTAGTGAACTCTCACCCTCACACAACACTAGCGTCCTAACGTGCCAATGGGTGGATTCTTTTCGACTGCGGCTGATATTTTTTAGTCTTAACATGAGTACTCGTACGAATGAATCAAATACTAATAAACTGTTTTGAAAAGGTTGTTTGAATAAATCGTTTCATAAAACAACGAAGAAACCATCCGTTTGGTAGTTCAAAAAAGATCATAAATCATAAAATATAAGCTGAAAAAAGAAGTTCTAGATATCTTACTCACGCCAACACGTGTGACGAGTAGTCATCACTCGTTGGCATCGTCCCGTCGTCCACTCATCTGGTCAACAGCACAACAGCGTTGTGCTTGTTGCGCCACAACAAATCACAAATCACTTAGCATAGTAATTAATCAGTAGCCTAATCTGGCATTTTCATGCACAGCAACTACGTACTCAGCACCCATTGCATGCCCATATAAGCACACCAAGATCACCTCCAAATCTGCATTGCACCGAGATCACAAGAGCCCATGGAGCAGCAGCAGCAGCTGGCCAGAGACCAGGAGGCTCCGAACCCGATCACGACGAGCCCTCAGTACAGGGGCGTGAGGAGGCGGAAATGGGGCAAGTGGGTCTCGGAGATCCGGCAGCCCGGGACCAAGGTCCGCATCTGGCTCGGCAGCTTCGACTCGGCAGAGATGGCGGCGATGGCGCACGATGTGGCGGCGCTGCGGCTGCGCGGGCCCGACGCGCAGCTCAACTTCCCGGGGTCGGTCGGCTGGCTGCCCCAGCCAGCCACCACGGACCCGACTGACATCCGGGCCGCGGCGACGGAGGCGGCCGAGCGGGTGCGGCGCGAGCCGGCGCTGGTCGTCACCGGGGCCACCAGCTCGGCCGAGTTTGGCTGGGCCGCGCCGAGTCGGATCGAGCTGGGGAGCCACGACGGCGAGTTTGACCTGGAGTCGCCCAAGCTGTGGACCGAGATGGCAGAGGCCATGCTGCTGGACCCACCAAGTGGGGCCAGGATGGCAGTGACGCGGCCGAGAGCTCCCAGCATTGGCCGCAGGGGTCCTTGTGGGACGCATGCTAATTGAGCTGGACATGTCCACGTGGTTGATGGTTTGATGAGTGATGGTTATCTTAGGTTGACGGTTCTAGCATGGGAAATGCTACTAATATCACTGTTTAATCTGATTCCTTACGCGTTTAATTGTTCAAGTTAGTTTCAGGTGAACCGATCGATCGACGTGAGGGAAATTAAAGGATCATTTGATATAGTCAGAGGTTGCTAGTACAAAATGAGGATAAATTAAGAAGGAATGGTAATTGAACCATGGAGCCACAAAGGCTAAATCAAGAGCTATTTTTTTGCGAGGAAAAGAGAGCTTTATAAATCACTCAAGAAGAAAATTATAATCCTAAGCAACTAAATGCTCAACACAAGAAGGACACTCGTCCTGCCAAACCGCACATTGGTTTGTACGTTTTGCCATTTGTGTGAGCTTACGAGCAACACAATTTAGCTCTTTCTTCGTTTGCCGGATCACAAACACTGGTAAAAGTTTAGCTAAGTACAAAACTTCAGAAATAATAAAAGTCTTGACCACTATGAGGTAGCCTAAGATAGCATTTTTGCCACTAAAGCGCAGTCCGTTTCTAGGATAGCCAGCTACTTAAGCCATTCTACCGCCAACTGAACCCCTTCTTTGCAAGCCAAAGCTTCCGCTTCCTCTGCATCAGTAATATTCTTCAGTACTAACCAAGACGCTAACAAGACACTCCCTTTGTCACCGCACTTAACGATCCCTGCTCTAGCTTCACCCGACAACATAGAAAAGGTGCCATCAACATTGATCTTCACCTAATCGGAATTAGGAGGTTGTCATACTGTCAGCCCTAAAAATTCGGGAGATAGACAACAGTGGACAATGCCTAAAGACTTATTTTCTTTCGATTGTCGGTGTCAACACCTTGCCGGATTTGGAACAGCAAATCCCAATACTCCTACAAGAATTGTACAGAAGAGGTGATCGAGACGATATTCCCCATGTGGACTATTTCATTGCACACATGCCAGGTCCTCCACAAACACAAAACTAGCTTATTCCTCTCCTCAAGTTGTAGTAAACTGAGTAAGATCAAGAACCAGTCCGAACCCAAATTAGAAAAGAGAGTCTCATCATGAAGTGGCCAACCTAACCACCTCAAAGAATGTTGAAGAGCTCTAGCATAAGTGCATTGTAGCACAGCGTGATGCCCAGTCTCCTCAGCCATACCACAAATTGTACAAATTTTATTCATCTCAAGCGAATGCTGCCATTTGTTCAGAATCGTCGGTAGACCATCCTTGGTAAGACGCCAAGCAAAGATTTTTACCTTCTGCGGAACTGACATCTTCCAAAAATGTTTCCAGACCTACCTCATCCCCTCATTGTTCAAACTTGTTCCCAAGCCACCTTCATCAGCCTCTTGAAGATCCATAGCAAGCTTGTAGGCACTTCTAACAGAGAACACTACTACAAAAATATTTATATTAGATGCCTCATCACAAACGGTTTATAAAAATCGCCTGTATTGAATGCAATCACAAACGGTTCTTGATAAGAACCGTCTGTGATACTATCACAGACGGTTCTTATTAAGAACCATCTGTGATATAGCCAATATCACAGACGGTTATTAATTAAGAACCGTATGTGATATTGGCATATCACAGACGGTTCTTAATTCACAGATGGTTCTTAATTAAGAACCGTCTGTGATATATTTTTCGCCTTGCACACCTCTAAAATTTCATAATTTTTCACCTGAGTTCAAGTAGTATTCCATTTTGACACACTTTCAGTAAAACGGGCATAACTTTTGCATACGGTGTCCGTTTTCGACGTTCTTGTACTCGTTGGAAAGCTAACGACGGGCTCGATCTAAAAAATGACTGGCTAAGCTAGTCACCCTCGAAGACCCCCAAAATCGGCCATTTGTAGCCTCAAATTTGAATTAAAAGTTTTTGAATTCTGTTTTTACCAAAATTTTTGATCTTCCC
Organism: Melocanna baccifera; assembly: GCA_036346265.1. Taxonomy (NCBI): domain Eukaryota; kingdom Viridiplantae; phylum Streptophyta; class Magnoliopsida; order Poales; family Poaceae; genus Melocanna; species Melocanna baccifera. The sequence continues at coordinate 10,237,755 of CM070681.1, forward strand.
TTCGAAATTTGGGGTTTGTCTCAACTGCAAAGTTGTAGATCTCGTTGAAACCTTTCAAATAAGTATATATAAGCCATATAGAACTTTGCTATTTTATACTTTGAGACTAATTGTTTATATTGTATCGGTATATATATAGCCAATATCACAGACGGTTCTCAATAAGAACCATCTGTGATGATTTTACAGACGGTTCTTGGTAAGAACCGTCTGTGATAAATTGGTCACTGACCGCTGGGCCCGTCAATCCTCTCCAACCCAATTCCAGCCAATAGAAATTGACCAACCCACACCCCACAGATCGTCCCGCCTCTCTTTCTCTTATAAATACTCACCTGAACCCATCCCCTACCTTTTATGCTCTCAAAATCTCTCCAGGCTCCTTACTGTCTCCTCCTCAATCGACCTACCCGAGCTAGGGCTCCTTACTGTCTCCTCCTCAATCCTCTACGGATCGGTTAGGGCTCTCTCCATTGTTTCTTCTAGTATTTGATTCTAAAACTTTATGTTGCTTCTTTGTAGCGTTTAGAGCTGCTTGGGAGCTTAATTACAGTGAGGTCTACCCGAGCTACTTTGTGGGGTTTAAGGCTTCCTCCCTCCATTGTTTCTTCTACTTACAGTGAGGCGGCCACCAAGAAGACCTACCCGAGCTGCATCAGGGACGAGAGGCATAGTTTGTGATATGTAATAGTGGATTGTAATATTGTGATATTATAATGGTGAATTGTAATCTTGTGATATTGTAATTATGGATTGTAATATAAATAGAATGTTCTCTGCTATGTTTACTATCATATTTGCTTATTTTCAAATGGCATAGCTAATATTTTCTTAGGCTAATTCAAAAATAGAAAAAAAATAGGTATAGAATGAACTATCACAGACGATTTTATAGTATAAACCGTCTGTGAAGAACGTCATAGACGGCTCTATATATAGAACCGTTTGTGAAAAACACTATCACAAACGGTTCTATATATAGAACCGTCTGTGATAGTGTTTTTCACAGACGGTTCTAGTTATAAACCGTCTGTATTGTATTTATTACGGACGGCTCACAAACCGTTTGTGATAACTTTCGATTATCACTGATTCATAAATTAAGACTGTTCAAAAGCCGTCTGTAATGACATTTTTGAACCGTCTATGATGATGATTTCTGTAGTAGTGGAACAAACCTATTTTTTCATAATACCAAGCCACCATGTCCTCCAATTGTCGTGCTGGGAGTTTGATCTTCATGATGTGTTCCACAACATGGGCATGAAAATTTTGCACTAAAACATCCTCCTTCCAGCACTACCAATCATGGTCCAAAAGTTGAGAAACCCACTTCAAACGGTTTTGCTGACGCTTTCCAGTGACTTTCAAGCTGAAAGGCCAAGGAATCCACAAACTCCACCAAATTTTCACCTTGAAATCACACCCAATGCGCCAAATAGCTCCTTTTTTTAGCAACTCCAAACCATAACTCTACCAAAGTTGTTTCTCCTTCCCACCATTTTTTGTATCAACAGTCACTGTGTATTTAACATAGTGGTCCCAAACCTTCGAGGTACACTTCTTCTGCTTCTTCTCAGCAGGCTCAACTTCTCTAGTGCAAGTCGCTTCATCCACATCAACAACCACATTTCTTTTACCTCCCGTGGCTGTGATTGTCAATGCACCAGCATTCGGTGATGGTGGCAGTGGTGTTAGTGCCGAGTGGCCCGTACCAATTGCTGTGGAAGTACCAGCAGAGGATGCTCCTGTGCTTGCACAAATGCTCGCACTTCCACTTGCAGCAGCCATCTCAAATTATCCACTTCCACTTGATCATAAAATCACCAGTTCTGAATGCAACCTGTAAGAGGAGACAAAATTATCACACATACATGATAAAAGGCTAACTAAGGGAACATGCAAACATTTGATGTTCACAATTTTTGAAGTAATAACATCGATAAAATCAAGAAGAATGTGAACCCTATATCAAGCCATTCAACAAAGCATAGCAGCACTGCAGCACTACCTAATTTCATACCTCCTTATTGTCCAAGGATCTTACAGTCTGAAATTAGGAGGTATGAAGTTCATAAGCCTACCAGTCCCAGAGTAACAAAGTTGAAAATATAGTTAAGAGATAACAGTGTCTCAAAGCCTACCAGTCCCAGAGTAACAAAGTTGAAAATATAGTTAAGAGATAACAGTGTCTCAAAACAAAGTTAAGAATTAAATGACCTGAAATAAATGAAGTTCTCCTATGAATTAAACGTGGTGTTCTCTGTGGTCTGCACTCTGCACAGCAAAGAAATAAATGAAGTTCAGCTATGAAGTTTCCTTCAAAGGTGGGCAAGAAAAAAAATTAAAATAGCAATGTACATTGGCAAGAAAATAATTTAAAATAGCAATGTACATTGAGGTCATTTATGTTCTCCAAAAGCAGCTTGATCACACAACCAGCTCAAAACTGCAACATTGCAACACCAAGTGTAGCACTGGAAGAGTGGCAATTAGTGGACATGAAAATAATTCGCCCACTAATAGCGGGGCAGTAGCATTGTACTCAGGACTCAGAAAGAGAATCAGAAAAGGTATAGTGCAGTAGCAGAATGTTTGTAATTTATCCAAGTAGCATATCATATCAAATGTCCCTCAGTGGCTCAGTCAAAATATAAATATCTCCTGCAGTTGGTTAGCATAGTTACAGTTTGTGACAATAACTCTCCTAAATAAACTGGTGATTACAAAATTGAACTTCTAGAATTCAAGCACCACCATCTATATTTAGTCATGACAGAAAAAATTAAAATGGAAACTTTCAGAATGGACCCATTGTCTACATTTGCAATTGAAGGCAGTATTACTAGTTTACTTGGCCCAACGTATGCTCCACAGATGTTACTTTACACTATCTAGAGCTAACAACCATTACTTCACATAGTCTAGAAGACTTGAACTGATCAACAATATGCAAGAATAAGACTCAACAGTTAACACACACACAACAAAAATATGAAGGTAAATTGTAATGACCAAAGTGAAGGGGGAGAAAATTCAAAATTCCAAAAGTAAGCAGAGCAATTACCGATTCTTGGATCATTTAGTGCAGGAAGGCTGTAGTCCCATATTCACCACCCAGACGGGTGCGCGGAGAGGAAGAGGAGGTGGGAGGAGGGGAGCAGGAGCGCGGAGCAGGCGGCGGCCGCGAGTGGGGCGAGGACGATGGTGGGAGCGGGCGAGGCGGAGGCGGAGCGCAGGGGAGGAGGGGGACGGGTGCGCGGAGAGGAAGAGGAGGTGGGAGTAGGGGAGCAGGAGCGCGAAGCAGGCGACGGCCACGAGCGGGGCGGGGACGACGGTGGGAGCGGGCGAGGCGGAGGCGGAGCGTAGGGGAGGAGGGGGACGGGTGCGCGGAGAGGAAGAGGAGGTGGGAGGAGGGGAGCAGAGCGCGGGCAGCGGCGCCGCGAGCGGGCCGGGGACGACGGTGGGAGCGGGCGAGGCGGAGGCGGAGCGCAGGGGAGGAGGGGGACGGGTGCGCGGAGAATAAGAGGAGGTGGGAGGAGGGGAGTAGGAGCGCGAAGCAGGCGGCGGCTGCGAGCGGGGCAGGGACAACGGTGGGAGCAGGCGAGGCGGAGGCGAAGTTGGGAGCGAGTCGCCGGTGTGAGAGACTAGGAGTGGGAATGTGGGGTGGAGGAGTGAGAGTGACCGCTCCGCTCGAGTCGAGTAGCCGAGTAGGTGAATAGATCTGGATCTGGATCTGGGTTTTCAGGTTTTGAAATGGCGCAACTCTCGTTTGGCTCGCTGAGTGTGACTGTGTCTGTGTACTGTGTGAGCGACTGAGCGGTAATAATCCGGATAGAAACCGGATAATAATCCGGTAACTATCCGGAAAAATATCCGGATAGTTCTGAATCCGTCGGATGATATTTTTCCCGATTCCGTTTCCGTATCCGACAAAAATATCTAAATCTGTATCCGTATCCAACAAAATATCCGGATATCCGAATTCTATCCGAATTAAAACGGACGGACGGTCGGAAAATATCCGCTCCGTTTGCACCCCTACATAGAGGCGATCATAAAGATGATTGTATTACTTTTATGTTTATTATCTTTTGAATAATACGTTATTAATAAATATTTTTCATATTGATCAACAAGTATATGACTTATTCGTGGAATTCTTTATTCATGTTTTGATGTTATTCTAAATTATCTCTGATCTCATATCATTATATAAGATAATTATGATTTACAGATCAGCACATGTATTGATCGATGATCATATTTCACGGATCATGGATATAAGATATCAAATCAATAATGTGGACACATGTTAGAGAACATGATGTTGGATCGACCCACTATGAAACACTTTGGGAATTATTATATTGTTAAGTGTCATCAGTTGGTCTCATAGTATATGTATGATCCTTAAACCTAAAATTGTCATTGTTTTCTACATATGTAATAGTTTATTTAGGAGTTACCAATCACTACTCCATGGCTAGGTGGTCATAAAGGTAACTTTTGGGTTTACTATGAAATATACGGAGGAATATAAGTGATCAAGATGGAATTTACCCCTTCTATATAACAGGAGATATATCTCTGAGCCCCTTGATATAGTTGCATTAAGTGTATGGTCATACTGAATGTGGTTGAAAAGTCAATTATAATTGAGTAATCCATTATAAGTTCGAGTGAAGAATCAAGCTATCATAGGATGGCATACTTCTCACCTTGAATTCGATTTGGTATCATGAGGCAAAGAGATCAATACATAAGCACTATATAGATCATTTGATATGATGTTTATAGATGTTTGGGAGTCATTTTGTCGTACTAAGAACCGCTATCGACTTATGGACTGGAAATGAGTTTTCGGTCTATGGTCAAAGATACATGAACCTATAGGATCACACATTTAATGGCTTGGAACGATAAGGGTCCAGATAATAGTTTTCGAGTAGGATTCGATCTCTACTCGTTTTGAATAAGGATCCAATTGAAGGCTATATAAAAAGAGATGCGAGGTTGAGAGAGGTATTCTAAAACACACCCATCAAAACCCTATCCACCACATCTCATAACCCCTGCCGTGTACGTTGGTGATAGCACGCCGACATACGATATTCTATTCCTAGATGTGTGGATCTCGGTAGAAACGCTGCTATGACTGCTGCACTGATTGGGATGATCACGAGGAGAAGACGATTAGCTAGAGGACGATCGACTACTTCCACTACACCGACACATACTTCATTGAATTGGCTGCTTCAACTCTACTTACGCTGCACTGCGCATCTAGTGGTAATGATCTATGACCTCTTATTCGTATAGCTTCTTGGTTTACACAGTAGAAAATTTTAATTTATGCTAGTGTAGTCTACTCGTATCCCAACAAGTATTTCACTTCAGAACTCTTGTACACAAGCTATCAGGGAATAAAATAAGCCACCAAGCTTGACTGGCTAGCAATGTTTGATTGAAAAGCTTGATGTCCCGAAAGCCCAAGCCTCCTCGAAACTTAGATTTTGTCAGTTTTTCCAAAGCGATTCAATGTGTTTTCCTCATCTACCCTTCAGCTCCCCAACAATAAATTCTGAATGCATTTAGTAATTTCTTCACATGTACCAGCTAGTAATTCAAAAACACTCATAATATAAGTGGGAATCACCTGGGCTACAGCTTTTATGAGAATTTCTTTGCCTTCCAGAGAAAGAAACTTTTCATTCCAGCTAGCAAGCCATTTTTCGAGCCTTTCATGGAGCAACCGAAATATGTCTACTTTCATACATCCATCTAGTGTTGATAGCCCCAAATATTTCGCTTCAACTCCAACCTTTGAACACCAAGGATCGCCCGAACACTTTCAACATCAATAGGGTCAGTATGCTTTCCAATCAATAAAGATCAATTTGTGGGATTGATAAATTGCCCTGTTGCCTCCGCAAAACATCCGAAACCTCTTTAATCTTCTGAGTTTGACACATGGTAGCTTTGAAAAATAAGAGGCTATCATTGGCAAAGAGGAGGTGCAAGATTCCTAGGGCTATTCGGCGCACCTTAAGTGATTGTATGGCACCAGTAGACATCCCTTGGTTCAACAATACAGATAAACCATCAGGCACAAACAGGAACAAATTAGGCAAGAGAGGATCACCTTGACGCAAACCGCGTGACGGGAAAAAAGGACCCGAAAGAACCGCATTGAAGCAAACCATATAGTGAACAGTGGTAACACACGCCATGGTCCACTGAACCCATGTTCGATGAAAACCCAACTTTAGCATCACCTCTTTGAGATAGTCCCAATCAACGCAGTCATATGCCTTGGAAAGACCCAATTTATACATACAGTGATTCCTGCTCAAATTTCCTCCATGATTAATAGCATGAATGCATTCAAAAGCAATTAGAGCATTATCTGTAATCATTCTTCTAGGAATGAAAGCACTTTGATTTAGAGAGATAATATGATGCAATAACGGTATAAGGCGAATAACCATACACTTTGGCACCACCTTGTAAATAACATTGCACAGGGTTATCGGCCGAAAATCAACCAAACCTTCTGGATGGTTTTTCTTTGGTATTAGAACGATTGATGTGTCATTAACACCCTCTAGCATGCTCCCATCCTCAAAAAATCTCTAGACCACCGTAATAACATCTTCCTTCAGAATACCCCAGTTTCTTTGGAAAAAACACGCAGGAAAACCATCAAGGCTGGGTGCTTTAAGCGGCCCAATCTGGAACAATGCATCGCCTATCTCCTCATCCGTAAAGGGTTTGCACAGCTCCTCATTCATACTATCAGTAACAATCGAATCAAAAGAGTGGTTAGTACCTCCGGTTTTAAAGAAGCATCCTGAGAGTACAAGGTCTGAAAGAATTCTCTCGCCATTCTTTCTGTATCATCCTTTTTATCACACCATTGTCCATTCAACATCCAACTTCTGAATTTTGTTCTTCCGTGAACATGAAGCAGCCATCTGATGGAAAAACTTAGTGTTATGGTCACCTTCCTTGAGCCACGAAATTCGGGAATGTTGGAGTCACATCATCTCTTCCCTGAATAATATATCATTCATGCGAGCAGTAGTTTCCTTTATTTCTGCTCTCCTATTAGAAACTGGCTGAGTTGAGAGCAGATTCCCTTTCTGATAGGTGGGTCAGGGAGGGAGGAGGCACCGTCGCAAAAACCCTAAAAAGGGTGGTGGCGGGCGGGGGCAAGATGATGGAGACAAGGGGAGGCGACGCCGAGGGAGGCCGGGGAGGGCATTTCCGGTGTAGGCAATAGGGGAGCCTCGGGAGGCTGCAAAGGGCGGGGAGTCACCATCGATGGTCGGATCAAGGCAGATGGGGTGGCCCGATCAAGGCGCACACAGGGAGTTGAGGAGACGGGGGATAACGGGGGGATCGGCTTGGATGCAGGGGTGATTTCGTAGATGCGGCCAATCAACATGGGTTTTTTTTTTTTTTGAGAAAATGGCAAAAGTGGCTAGGGGTTCCACCCAAGTCGATCCAGGCCGCTCAAGCCAGATTCGATTGTCCACAATACCATTAGCATGTTATCACCCAAATCAGCATTAGCACTAGATGTGCTCCATGTATGTATGCATGTATGTATGTATGGGAATACCAATCTTATAGTACTATCATGGTATACTCTAACTAAAAAAGTCACGAAAAATTTTGAAAAAAATTCTACATGTATTTCTAAATTTGCTCTACCTATATATAAAATTTCAAGTTCAAATTCATTATATGTTAAAGTAAAAAAAAGAGAAAATTCTATCAAATGTTCAGATTTCAAATTTATCTGATTTTTTTCTTTTGTTACTCTTAACATAGAATGAATTTACGGTGCACTTAAACTAAAGAAAGTCATGAAAATTTTTTTAAAAAAATTAAGTTACTTAAAATTTGTCAGCAATGTTTGGCTTGGCTCCAGCTCTAGGTTAGGTAGCATACGCCAAATCATACAATTTTGAGCATTACCATCTTACGGTCTGTTTGTAACGCTAAAATTTCATAGAGATTTAAGAAGAAACAGTTTAATTCTCATAAAAATGAGAAATATTCCTGCGTTCTAAACGAAGTCTTAATTTCTAGTGCCGGAGCTAGAGGGGAAAAAACAACACGACCCAGCTCCCAATCCATCGTGGGCCAAATTTGGTCCAGTAAATAATCATCACTAGCACAAAAACCTACCTAGTCCAGCCCAACAATGCAAACAAAACGAAGTGAATTGCTAGTAAAATCGAGAACCCGGAATTCAAATTCCAGCTGGACCACATGCTAAATCCCCAAATCTGAAGAGAAGCGGCAGGCTCCAAACCCAAGTCCAGACCAAACCAACACGGGCCTCGAAGAGGAGAAACCCAAGAATCACCTTTTTTAAAAAAAAAAAATCTGGAACTGGAAGCCCAAAAAAAGAAGCCCACGAAGACAGGCGTCGAGCTCAAGCAAGCAGCCACCTCACCTTTAATTCGAACGTTTCCACCCACCGTTTGTTCCGATTCGCCAAGCCGCCGCACTAAAGAGCGCGGATTAATTCCTACTGGTAGTAGTACTGGATTTGCTCCGTTCTTCGCGACAAGCGCGAGTTGGTGAGGCCTCAACGTCTGATTTTTCGGTTCTTTGCCGTGGGAGGCTGGCCGGCTTGTCTTAGCCGGTGGTGTTTCTTGATCCGTCGTCCCTTGTAGTACACTCCGGTACTTGATGGTTTCGTTTGGTGCGGGTGCGGTACTGCGGCTAGAATAGATTCGGGGATTCGTGTTTGGTTGGTATGTGCCGGCGTGTGATGGTGTTGGTTTGCTTTCCTCTGCATTGGGTGTTTCTTGGTTTCTTGCTGATGGTTGTGTGAGCGCCGCGATTTGATGGTTTGGCGAGAGTGTTCCTCGAGGTACGGTCGCTGTTTGCTTCCAAGGATTCGCCGTATCTCTGCTTGTTTTTGTCGTTGCGTTCTTTCGCGGTTGCTAGTGTGGGTTACTGGATTTACACTTCATTAGTCGTGGGTTCCAAGTGATCTCGACTTAGAAGCGAAAATTTGAAGTTTAGGTGCTGAATCCTCCGCTGCCTAGCTTCGGTGGTTTGTTGATTTGTTTGTCGTAGATTCCTCTAATTTTTTCCAAGTGTTGTTCATGTGGGTTTTCTGTTTGCTCCCAAGAATTGGCTGGCCGTTTATTGTTCTTTTCCTGGAAATATCGCACAACTTTATTTTGTTCATCCTGAAATTACGGTGCGGGAATCCCAACTTTTCCCCAGAGGCATAAGTCTTGGCAATGTGCTAATCCGTTGGTATATTTAACGCTGCAGATAGATTGGAGAGGCAACGTTGAGGATTCTATCTGTGGATTCTATTCTGCTGAGGCTGGCCAGGTGGTAATAAGAACAGAAGCACAATGGCTGCTGAAGTTGGGCAGCGATTCAGTGGCTGGTCATACTCAGATTTGCCTTACAACGACCACTGCACACAGGTAGTATGTTCTGCTCTCTTAATCATTCATTGCTCACCTTTGATTGCTCACTATAATTATTAACTGAAATCCCAAGGTTAAATAGTTCCTGGATATCGTGATTTGGTTTGCAAATATATGAGATGTGAACATGATGTGACACAGCTGATGCTGCTGGGATCTTGTTTCTGTAGTTTCTTGTTGTTTTGAGAAGGCTAGATAATGGTTTGTAATTTTTAGTTTTTTTATTGTTGCGTGCTGTTCTAATAGATTTGATTTCCTGAATTCCTAGTTTTGCACTACGTCTGGTGCTCCTAAGGTCAAATAGTCCCTGAATATATCAATTTGGTTGGCAAATATTTGAGATGTGAGTACGGTGTTGGTGTGACGCAGCTGATGCTGTTTGGATCTTATTTCTGTGGTTTGTTGTTTGAGATGACCAGATAATGGTTTGTTATTTTTAGTTTTTTATTGCTGTATGTTGTTCTAATAAATTAGATTCCCTGAGTTCCTTCTTTTGCTCTTTGTCTGGTGTTCAGGATGCTTCAGTTCAGCAAATGGTACTTGATCATGGTTCAGTATCATTTGGTAGGTTTGCTACAGAGTCCTTGTCATGGGAAAAAAGGTCAGTATTTCCACATGACAGACGTCAAGAGGAGCTAAGCAAACTCACGCTGCCTGGTTTGGTTGCACAAAAGAAGGCGTTTTTTGAAGAATATTACAAGAGGGCCAGACTTCTAAAGGCTCAGGAAGCGATGCACCAGACTGAAGCCACATTGGAAGAAAAGAGTGATAACGACACTATGGACGATAGCAGACAGGAAGATAAATTACCTGCAGTTATTTCTGAAGATACAGTGGCTAGCGCTCCAAGCTCTAGTTTTGAACCGTCTACTGGTGTCAGCTCATCAGATGAGAAGAAATGCCAAGACCCTCACGGGCTAGGGTACTTGACATTTAATCCTTTGTTTTCTCAGATAACAGGGTTGCAAAATATTCAACAGGACGAGGGATCTAGCACTGATCAAAAGCAATATGTTGATGGGGAGTTTCCATGTGCCACACACACACGTAGTAAACATGGGCTCAACCGCGAAAATCTGGAGAGAAAAGTTCTTGCACCAAAGCATGTGGTGTCAACTGATAATGGTGAAAGTAATGTTGCTGTGTCGAGGATTGTCTTGCCAATAGCAAGTATACACTCAGAAGGTCTGAAAGTTGGTCTTGAGAAACAGGAGACAAGAAAGAAAGTTGCGGTCATTACTAGATTGACAAAGGGATCCAAGGTAATGGAATAATGGATTGGCATTCGTAGCTATGTAGTGAAGGAGCTACCTTTCCGTTGAGGGTTACTGACTGGATATAATAGAATAAAACTATTTTTTATTTGGTTCCCATTATAGAGGCATGTCAAATCTAGATAATCGATGTTCTATTCTAGAAAATTCATCACAAGAACACAAATGGTATAGATTTGGACATTGATTTACTTTGCATTACAAATGCTGGTAAAGTAATAAGCATAAAGAAGCATCCGTGGATATGTTGGGGTTCATCTATTTACTTCAAATGCATGGCTGGTGCAGATTTGTGGCTTTGCATGTGGTTCCAAACTTAATGCAGTTTGGAAGGGTGTAAGTGTGTAACTTCTATAATATATATTATTATATATGACTTTCTTTTTTGAACGAGCTAGATCACCTTCCAGAATAATACTGAAGAAAGCTTTCATACCATAGACTTATTCCTCTGTCTTGATTGATTTGAATATGTTTTCATACACTTAAAATTTGGATTTTATTTATCTGACATGTCCATGTTTGCATTATCTCAGGACCCATCAACTACTCTTATCCACATCCCAAGGGTAGATTTAAGAAGAAATTCAGAAAACAGGAACTCCCAAGACTTGAAGGATCCATTCCACAACAGAGTCGAGATGAAATTGCGTGCTTTATCTGATAGGATGAGTGCTGGTAGAGCTGCAGCCTCTTCTAAATCGGCTTCTTATCAGCATGCTGATAGAGTTACGACCTCATGTAGATCTTCTTCATATGGAAATGCTGATAGAGTTGCGACTTCTTCCAGATCCGCTTTGTGCCAGAATGTTGATAGAGTTTTTGCTGCTTCTAAATCAGCTGCACAAGCTTCTCATAAATCTTTTAAAGAAGTACAACGTGCAGCTACTCTTCCTCGTGCAATTTTCTTCAACAAAGGGTCACATGTTTCTCATGTTGCTTTTAGCGAGAGTAGTACTACTGGAAAGTTGGCTGCTAAAAGCTCAGTGACGCCCAATTCATCTCAAATTAATGCAAAAACCTTCCGGACTGCTAAGGTAGTTTTTTTTGGCCGAATCAAATGTTAATTTGGCCTTTGAACGCATGAAAATTTAAGGAACGTTTTGATCGGATTTAGGATTTTGAATTGTTTGTACAACTTGAGTACGGCCCATGCATGGTTATTCACAAGTACAACTTTGTTCACTTGCTGCCATCAATGGACCATAGTCTTCCCTTTTGCTAAGTGCTAGAAGGCTAATATCCTTATAAGTTCAGCATATACAATGAAAGTATTAGAAGAATTTTATTGAAAGTTAATTCAAACATTTGTAATAAGCTTAATTACATTTGGCAGGTCACATTGAAAGGAGCAGCTGGTGCTACCAGTGTAAGGAATGGATCGCAGAATAAAAGGTCTTTAATTTTTTTATATATTTTGTTCAACATACACAGTGGAAGTCTTAGAAGAATGTTATTGAAACTCTTGTACTTGTTTGAGCTGATGGCCAGGAAGCAGCTGAGCACACCAGCGGCATCAGATGAAAATAACCGGAATAGAGGATATATGTGCATATCTGCACCCCCAAGTGCAAGGTCTATATCTGTACCTGTTTCTGAAGTGCTGAATGATTTGGCTAGAAATATCTGGTCTTTTTAAACTGTTCTGTTCTTTTGTGCAGAAGTAGCTCAAACAACCTTCTTCCTTACAAAACTGCGAAGGCACCAAAGATTTCAAATGGGAAGAACATGGTCAAGGTAAAAATAGTACCCAGGGACGGTTCATAAGAATAGTCTATCGCTTCCAAATCCTAGTGATGTTATGAATATTGTGTTATGAATATTGTGTATATTGATATGAGGTCTAAAAAATCATATATATAGAAGAGTACAAGGGGATATACCATATAAAGATAAGACATATATAGAATAAAATACAAACTCTATATCCTAATACAACTCTATCTACTTAACACCCCATCTCAAATGCAAAGCGTATGCAATAACATTGCATTTGAAAAGAGTTGTTACTAAAATAGTAAATAAAATTCGAAGTCCGAGTCTTGATGATGTCGTCGTAGCATGCAACTCTTGAAAAATACTGTCGAATCAAGCCGAAGAGGAATAAATAGAAGTATGACGGCGTAGATCGAAACCCAAGACGGCGGCGACGCAGTGCACAAGGTGCAGAAGAAGCGCAACGGCCTTAAAGCTCGGGGGCATCATAACGACTTCTACGATTTACACACGGTTCAGAGAGAAGAGCGGCGGCTACTGCTATGGAATAGATAGAAGCATGGCAGCAGCAGATCGAAGCCTAAGACGGTAGCGGCATAATGCACAAGGTGCAAGAGAAACACAGTGGCTTAGAAGCTCAGGGTGGCGGCTAAAGAAGCGGTAGCATCATAACGACTTCTATGATCTACATGCGGCTCTACTGTCATACAAAACAAAATTCCTATACTTTTTGACTGACAATAAATTTGTGGACTCGCATGGGTTAGATAAACTGAAGGATAGAAACTACGGACTTAAGATGGACACATCGAAAGACTAAAAAAATAAAATGAATGTTCATAGCTTTTAGTGTTGAGTGGTGTTGTCAGTTTATACTGTTTTTTGCTAGTTGCTGCCACTTTCTAACGTGGCTTTCATTGTAGACTGAAATTGTGCGGGAGCCAACATCTGGAAGTCATTCTGTTGGAGGAAGGAGTGTTGTGCCAAAACACACTTTAGACTGCATTGAACAAAAGAGAAAGGTTGGATATGTTATTATAGTATAATTCCTTCATGCTAACTTTACCATTCACCATTTCGGTAGTGGTCAAGGATCTGCAAAGCGCCCTTATATGGTGTATCAGCTTCCTTTCTTTTTCTTTAGATGGTCACTAACCCGTTGCAGTTGCAGAAGTCATACATGAGTATTTGAGTTCATCATGCCTATACTAAAATGCATCAGCTATTGTATCTAGTTGAGCATGCCTGTTCTGGTGATTTTGCAATTCTTCTACTTTATCCAGCCGAACAGCAACTAAAGTTGGCTGCGCACATCTTGTGCAGGTAATCTCATCATCTAACAATCTGACATGTGGTCTATCACTGAGTAAGAGCAAGCCAAGGTATTCCCATTTTACACTTCCAGGTTTATGTTTAGCCATGTAATTTCTGTATGATTGATCACGTTCACAGAACTACTCGAACTTTTGACCGGCATTTTCCAAAATCGCTAACTTGTGCTCCTCGATACTGATGGAACAATGGTTTTCTCCTGGTCAAATTTTGCAGACAAGAGAGGCCACGATGGCGGTGACGCGGCTAGACACCGTTGCTGAGCCCATTTGGCATACACAATTCGCCCGGTACAGATGCGATAATTTCCTGGATCAGTTTCATTCATCACGGCCGTTCTGCTTGGCTAGCTAGCACACGCAAGTTTGGGAGCAATGCGAGAAGAGAGGTATTTGAAACCACAAATTCAGAGACCTTACGGTTACTTACCGGTAAAGTGGTAATGATCAAGGGCTTTTCTAGAGCTCAATATAGCAAGACATGATACCCTGTATGTAGGAGGGTTTTTGCTGGGCCTAGTTGCTAGTATCCTGTGGATCTTCTTCCATCATGTGGTTCTATTACAGTCGGATTCTACAACTCTATACTGAGTAAAGAGAGGCGGCACATGTTGCATCGTGATACAATCTTGTTTCTCCACGATTGTTGCCGCGATGAATGTTTTGTTCTTAGTCTAGTGGAAACGAGACGTCAGAAAAAATACACACACATATATATGCGCGCGCGCGCACACAGACATATATATATATATATATATATACATATATATATATATATATACATATATATATATATATATATATATATAATAACAAGTGCTCTAATTCATCTTCCTGTATATATATATAGAGAGAGAGACTTCCAATTTGTGTTCTTGGGTGAACTTTATAGTTTCCCCGTGGAAAATTAGCTTGGCGTTATTGCAAAGGTTCCTCCTCCAGGGTGGCACCTACTGTTTACATTTTCCTCACACAAGTCACGAGTGTTATTCCACCCTCCACGATAGGTGGGTCCTGGTGTCCAGTAAACCTTCTAGGGCCACGCCACAGTGAAACTACTAGTCACATGAGCATAGTCACGCCTTTGCTCGATATCCGAGAAGTCGGTTTCAAAATAGACCTCTAGCCATAGTTTTTCAATTTTGATATTCGCATGTCCGATTTTTTTTAAATAACTCTTTATGTGACTCTACCGTGATCGATAGCATCTATTAAACTGAAGATGTTACTGTATTTAATCTATTGAGTTACAGCAGCTTATCAGCACTATAGCTGCTACTGAGTTAGACAGCGCTCCATTAGTTTAGTAGCATAATAGATTTATGTAGAAAGCTATTTTTTAAATAAATAGATGTTTAGATGCCAAAAATAAAAGGGTCGTGGGTAGCGCTTTTTGTGTGCTCAATTCGTTATCCGACGCCTCGGCCACGTGTGCTCCTCTTTTCTTCGTCTACAGCCTTCTTCCCCACTGCCAATATGGGCCCACGTATCGCGCGGACCCACCCGCCTGTCTCCTCCTGCTTAGCCTATCCCCCCTCAGCCCTTCCCTTCCCCCAGAGGCAGAGCCGGCCATGGAGGACGCCGCCTCGGAGATCAGCGACTGGGAGGTGCTCTCCGCCGCCTCCGCCCCCGGAGGCGACGACGACGCGGGCCTCGTCTCCGGAGAAGGCGGCGATGTCCTCCACGATCACTTCGCCCTCGTCCTCTCCGACGCCGGCTTCTCCGGCGAGGGCTTGTGGTCGGGGGCCCCCTCTGACGACGAAGGGAAGGATGCAGACTTAGAATTAACGGATAGATTGGATTGGATTTCGGGAGAAAGATTGGATCTCGTTGTGGAGGATTCGAGCGTGAAGTCGCAAGTGGGTGGGGTTGATGGGACTGCAGAAAGCTCGGTTCTTGATACCACCGTGGCAGGTGGTGCGGCCTGGAATGCGGAGGAGAGGCAAGATGAGGCAACAGAAGCCGAGATAGAGCAGGAGAAGCACGCAGCACACGGTTGCGGCGAATTGGGCTCGATTCTGCAACCGTTGCATCATGCGGTGGTAGAAAGTTTGGATTCTGATGCAACTATGGTTGCAGATGGACCCCAAAGTGAAGTATTAGCGAATTCAGATGTGCAATTGGAAGATGGAGGAGTTGATGTCACCACAGGAAGTTCAGTCCTTGAAGCTGTTGCAACAGGTGGTGGAATGCAGAGTGCACAAGAAGATCAGGAGCAAGGGGAGAACGCTAGTGCCACCTCCGGTTGTGGTGAATCGGATGGTGAGGTGAAGGATGGGTCTTTGCCTCTGGTTCAAACCCCAGGCATCGGTGAGGGAGAGAGGCAAGTAGTTGTGTGTTGAAGGCTGCCGTTCAGGCTGCTGCAGTACTGTGCTTGGAAGGTGAAGCCGGTTTGATCAATTTCCATCGCCGCGGCTTTGCTGGGTCTAGTCGTGCTGGGGAGGAGGATGTACAGGATGAGGCGCAAGACCCGGGGCCTTCCCCAGATTAAGATTGCATTTGATGATAAGGTGAGCTCTTTGCTAGTTGCTAGTGTCCTATGGATTAATGCTTGCACAATATTATTGAACTTAATTCTACTTGTGTGGTCAAATCCAGAAGAATGGGTATAGAGTTGCTACTTGCTTGTTTATCTGATGGAAATGCTTACTTTGATATAGTGAATTGTTGATTAAAATAAGGGAATAATTTGTAGCTTGAATTCTTGCCTGAAACAATCTCTTGTCATTATCTTGAAATGCTTTGGATAATGAATGTAGAATTCGTATATAAGTACAGTTTCATGTGCTCCATCAAATAACAAAAATCACAATAATTGAAAATCACGAGGGATTATGTCTGTTCTCTGATTTTTTTGTCAAATGTAACTTGTTTTGTGACCTTCACCCCCGCGTCATGCATTCATTTTGGATATGTTCAGAATATAGATAGATTATGTTGACGTGGTTTATCACTTGTTCACCATAGATTATGTGGACATTGTTAATCACTTAATAACCCTTTTATCTGTCTGTAAGTAACAACTTGTTAGTCTGGTTGGGTTTAAGGTGATCGGAGTAAAACATAAGAAGTAAAGATTTATTGTTAAACTCCACGATGAACAGTTTCAATTCATCTGTATTAATGGTAGAACATGCTCTTTTATACTTGTAGGGTTATTTTTCTCCTTCGGTTGTAGTACATGCTTTTGAGGGTCATCATCTTACAAGTTTATAACTCTGCTAATATCGAGTGCCTGGGACTGCAATATCACCATTTCCTTTGTATTATTGATTAATGGAGACATCTGGACAAAGCCCTACCTAATAACTAGATTTGGTTCCTCTCGTGCCACCAGTGGGCCAGTGGCAGCATTTATTTGATTCAAGTGGATTTATTAATGAACATTTTCCACACAGTTATCAAATGCACTGAATCTTTTCCAGATTTTCTCATGATCAGCCCCATGTTCGATAATGCAGATTGTGACCACGATTATTACCACAAGCACAGTATGGCTGTGTTTCTTGTGTACGGGATGTACTAAAGGGCAGATAATGCTGTGAACTACCTAACATTTGACCATGACTTGCTAAAGTGGGTACTGGATTATCCAATTAAATGAGATTGAATTGGGAGTGTGTTTAGTCATAGGGATTTTATGCAAAGCCAGGACTACAAAGATTGGACCTCTTCGTCATACTTTTATTTGAATGCCGTGGTCCCCCCCCATGTTGAATGTTGCACAAGGAGGTTAATAGTATCTACCTGCCCACCCACCCACAAAACACACTTGCACATACCCAGTTATTGTGAACTGTGAAGAGAGGGGAGATCAATAGCATATAGATGCCTTTTGCCCCTTGACAAAATGATGCAATGCCCTTCTCAGATGTGAACAGTACAGAAAGGCATAGTTATTGTAAAGCAATGGCAATAAAAAATAGTAAAATTGACTTGTGGCGTAGTGGTGCTTGTTCAGCCACATGCAACAAAAGACCATAAGTCAATGGGGGTTTCAGTGAACTCTCGTGATCAAGCAATTAATGGCCAATTTTTGTGTTAACATCATTACTTTTGTATTAGAAGCTTCTGGCCATACTATTTTTTCGAAGTGCCTAACCACGCTTTTGGTTTATTGATGTGAACAATACAGAAGGCCTCCCAGTTTGCATATCGTGCAGCACGTCTCAACGAAGCCTTCTTGATAGCTAAACGTGTACCTGCGCTAAGAACTTCATCTGGTGCTGTACTTCCATGGTCCATGGTTGAAGAGAGATGAGCCAGCCTGCTCCAAGCTCCCATAAGACAACTCCGTGTTGCATTAGCAAGCAACCGGTCTGCATGATATACATTAGTAAGAGCATCTGAACTAGCTTTGCCTCGATACTTCTCTTTTAGATGGCACATCGAGGACGCCATTGTTGATGACTGATGCAATAGATTTACTTTAGTCTACTGCGCTACCACGGCTTGTGCTCTTTGTTTTTCTTATTCTTCGCCTTGTTAGGTTAAGTCCCTTGTTAGGTTAAGTCCCTTGGTCAGTGGAGTCCTGGATGTGTCGTTGCTCCAGATGTTTATTTACGCTAAACTGCTCAAGTTTCATGTGTTCTCAATTATCATTGTTCTTGTTATGTATTTTGTTACTGCTGTACATTGATGGTGATGTCGGCGGTCAGCCACTCTTCACCTTCAATGCAAAATAGGTATTGCATCTTCCATGCTTTCTGATGTACCCCTATGGTATCATCCTGAGTACCGGTCGGTCTCGTTGGATTTCAGCTGTGGATGAAATACTTAGGGTTTATTTGGAACATAGAAATTTTGCGATAATTTTGCAAGTAGTATAATTCTTGCGTTCCAAATATGGTCTTAACATGGGCTGATTTAAGAACAAGGAACTAAGATGCTCTCTGCAGCCATCAATTCTGTATTCTAGTTGTCACCCCGAATTAAAACTACAACTATTGCAGAGCCATTTTTATGTTGATCATTTTGGCAGGAGGAAAGGAGCTCTACCCTCCACTGCTCATCTTTGGCTCGTAAGAGAGCAGCACCACTGACAACAAAGAGCAATACAATATAATTTATTCCTTTTGGTAGGATATAGAGTTACTACGTTTTTTCTATTTGTTGATATGGTTCATCCAAAATTCTCACACACACAAAAAAAAACATGATTTATCTGTTGAGTTGCTTCCAAATTTTTTAAGAATCATTTTCGATTTTAGCTCCACCATTATTAGCTCATCGATCAAGCGTTTAGTGGACTTTAGATTAATTTCTTTCCAAGACCATGGCCATTTTACTCCCTCACTTTAACCACTGACGAGTTATGAGAGATGGTAACACGTAAAACTATACAAGTACTATTCGTTTTGCCCATCCTTGCATAAATTCATTTTTCTTACTGTTTCGTTAGTTGCTTTTTTTCTCAAGAGTACATTGCGCATGCATTTTGACTAGTTTACAGTCTTACACATGGACTAAACAGATGGAAGTATCTCCTTTTCTACTCTGAAAAGTGTAGATATATATAGAAAATTTCATTTATATTAATCAATAAAAATATCTTTCACTTATCCCACTCTACTTTGCATCCAACTAATAGGAGCTATAGAACACTCAAATTTCTTTTCAAATTTCTTTTTTTGAAAAAAAATCACTACCTGTTTCCTGTTTGATCTTACCAGGTGGAAGCAAATTATGCAACAGCAATCATGCAGCTAAGTAGGTTTCTTCTGTTCTGAACCTCAGTTGTGGTGGGCTAATGATGACGGTATAACAAGAAACTTACAATGGCAGTGCTGATGAGCTCATCTTCTCACAACACAGAGATAGGGTAGGTACTGCGGCCATTACACATTCAGCATATGTAGAATCCTAGTAAAGAAGCATTTCATTAACATGACTGACTTATACAGCTGCTAAATCAAGAAGTGTCACAATCTAATTAAATTAGGTGAATAGCTAAACTTTACCTTTCCTCTCGGAGTGGCGTTCTAATGTAGCAAGGGTCTTGGCTCTGTCTGACACATCACTCTGGCGCAAACCCCTCCCTAATGTGGTCAACCGAATAGCAAAGTCCTCTGCCACATCATCATCGTTGTCAGCACTGTATCTCTTGATTTCCTGATGGCAGCCTCTGCAGCATTACCTTCCCCAGCCCAGGCAGGAAAGTAGCCGATCTTGACCTCAGCTTCCTTGAGGGAAGGCAGGCTTTGGGTGCAAAGTCAAAACCACCACCAGTAGATTTTGTTTCCCTTGCAACAGACTGAAAACAAAGCCTTTCGAGCTTTGCATAGCACCAGCTTGAAAATACATCCCCTCAGTATGCAAACAAATAAATCTCAACTCTTCAAGACATCGGAAACTGTGGCTACGGACGATGAGCCTTTCTTTTGTGAACAACGGCGATTATGTATTTATTTATTCAACTTGCACGTTGATCAGGAAAATAAGACAAGAAGAAAGAAAGTTTGTTTGTTGTTCCTTTTGACATGGGGAAGATTCAGCCGCCGCTGATGGGCGGGATGATGGCGAGCTCGTCACCGTCGCCGACCGCGGCGGACTCGGGCGCGTACTCCTCGTTGAGCGCGAGCACCATGGAGTGGCGGATCTCCTCCAGCTTGGGGAACTCGGCCAGCACCCGGCCGAGGCACTCCCCTGCGGTGCTCCCCGCCGGCACCTCCAGCGAGGACTCCGCGACGCCCGTCAGGTCCCGCGCCCGGGCGAAGAAGAGCACCTTGACCCTGACCGTCGCCGACGCCGAAGCCCCGTCCTGCTTGCCCTCGGCCGCCGCCGAAGCAGCAGCATCTGGAGGAAAGGATTAATCAGCGGAAGAAACCGATCGGTGAATCATAGCTAGCATACGAGGAAATCAGGGAAGCAATAGCTACGCGTATGACGATCTCTTGGGTAGCGAGATCGTACGTACCACTGGGATCCTGCGCCATCGCCGGAGGAAGCTAGCCGCCTCTCTCCTTTGTGCTCTGTCCTGCTGCGGGTCGATGGACACTGCACTCTGGATTGATCTCAAAAAAAAAAAAATCTGGACTCCGGAGTGGAAGCTAGGAACCACCGTATGCTGGACACGTCAGTAAAAAGAGGTTTATAAAACTAATGTATAAAGAAAAACACACAAAACGTATCCTATACACACGGGGTGCCTCGTGCACGAATGCACGCGACGGTTATCAGCAGTCCAATGTCTATCCGACGACACATACGAACTTGCCTCCTATTTCGTCAAAAGCCGCCCACCACTCTAGGGGCCTGTTCTTTCTAGCTGCGGTTGATGGTTTTTGGCTGCAGCTGATGACTTTTTGGCTGTTTGCAACAGAGATTGCAGAAAGAGAGATACTTGTTTGCGATTTTTGATGGTACAGATATTAGTTTTTTTAACGTGTACTACAATTAACTTGTAGACCCTATCTTAAAAAAAATACTTCGTTTAAAAATTAGTTACTATAGTAAAAAACCAAAAATAATTTTTAGAAGCCGTAAAGAACAGGAGTTCCATTTGCAAAACACCCCCCGCGCAATCACCTCTCAACCTGCCCAGTGCCCTCCCCCAGTAAGGCCCTGATCGTTTCGGCTTTTTTCGGTTTCAGCTTCTAGCTTCAGCTTTTTTTTCACTATTCACTACATTATCCACTAACTCAACTACAGTTTTTTTTCAGCCAGCTACAGTGTTTTTTCAGTCAAAAACCAAAAGCCATGGCTATTCCGATCACCCCCTAAATCTCCCCGCATCGCCTATCCTCACCCCCCCCATCCATCGACTGCTCCGCTCCTCCTTCCCCTGATCCGTCGCCACCCCTCCTCCCCCAAGTCGACGCCTGCCCGCTGCCGCCCCTCCTCCCCCCGATCCACCGCCTCCGCCCTTCCTCCCCCGAGCCCCGCCTGCCCCGCCCTTCCTCTCCCTTGAGCTACCGCCCTCCTGTGCTCCTCCTCCCCCGAGCTGTCGGCACCCTCCCCCCCAGGCTCTGGCCGCCTGCGCCCCTCCTCCAGAGCCCCTCCCATCTAGCTCCCCCCGAGCTGCTTCCTCCTGAGTCTTCGTCTCCCAAGCCATCTCCCTGAGTCAAAGCCCGCTTGCTGATTGCTTGATGCAAATTGAGCAGCAACACCTTAGCTATTGGTTTGTGAGTCCATTGTTATGTCAGACAAATGAAAATCTCAGACAGTGCAGGTTTGAATTTCTCGTGTGTTCCATAATGCAGAAGTTCCAGAGGATATGGTGCTAAATTTCTTCTTTTTCAAGAAAGGATGTGCTGCTAAATTTATCTTATGTAGTTGCGAATTGAGCTGTAATGTTAATGTACTAAGTCATATTTCTCTAATGAATCAACATGTCTCAAATGTGGAGGATGCTTGACGTTGTAACGTTAATGTACTAATGACATGTTGTGATAGATCGAATGAGCTATATTAGCAATCGCACTAAGCACAAATAATCACAAATCATTAGATCCTCTGCTACTAGCATAAGTCAGAAGGAGCTCGTGACTAGAATCCCCCGATGAATGGCATTGCAAGGCATTGATGAATCAAGAAATCAAAATGTTAGGCCAACACAAGTGCCGCCTGAGGTCACAACTCACAACAGATCTGCTTCCAGGTAGAAATGCCTCGCCATGTGTAATTTACAGCACAACAAATACAAGCTCAAATCTGTTACAAGATTTGCTTTTTCACTAGGTGCAATCTGCACACATACGCAAAACAAGGTATCCAAAAAACAACAAAAAAAACCTCTTAATGATACTAGATTTATGAACGGAGCAGCCTACAACATTGTTGATTCAACAAAACAGAAGATACTCAGCCACAGAAGTACGTTACATTTAAGCATGATAAAAGCTTCAAGATTGCCTCAGGCACAAAATAGATTTCACTTTCCAAAACCAATGAAAAGATCATTCTTGCTTTAAGTGATCGCATGCAAGCAGTCAGTTCACAATTCTCAAACCCATAAATCATCAGCCAATACAATAGTGGTTGGAGTCTATGGAGAAAATGGAACTACTATGATTCAGGTGCATTCATAATTACCCAACAGTCACAAACATAAGATGATACAAAATCTAACATAGAGGAACACAATCATTTCGAGCACATGGATTGCGTCCAACTGGACAGGTAGCATGTTGTACATTGGCTACAAAATGCAACAAAGATCCATATTTTTTTGGTACTGCCAAACCAAATATTAGGAACTCAATATCGTCCGCACATACAACTTGTAGAAATCCTCGATGGACTCAATATCTTCAAATTCCATCCCTACAGTTGGCTTCAATTCGTCTACACAGTCGGGTGTAAACGACAAACACTGCAATATCACATATGAAATGGCGTGAATAATGAACATTTTATTGACAACAACTTTGTCAATAGATAAAGCTATTCATACTCGTATAGAGGGGCATGCTATCTCTCCTTTTGGGTGTACTGAATCCATTGTCATGCCTTAGCGAAGATGATATCTCAACCAACAAATGCGAATCGATGCATTCTTCCATGGGTGGGATATTAACATACCATTGCTTACTCAAGCAACAAATGGTACTTGGTGTCATCTAGATTTTACATGACGAACATATGAACAAATCCAATGTACACGACATTCTCGGTTTGAATACCTAAATCGGTTAGACATCCAAGGGCAGCGTTGGAATCCATCCTTGTCAGGCAGCCCTTCTCGCGCGACAGTTGGCCAACCCCTCCCCTGAGGCGCCACCTGCGGTTGGTTCTCTTGGGCACTGTTGGAAAGTGATCCGAATTCGGATCTGTGTCCGTGTAGGACTCTTGTCATGTTTCCTTATTCTGTTTTCTTTCCATATGGGACTCTTTTTCCCGTGCTATATATACCCCAGTAGTCCATAGGCAAAAGTATCCCAAGAGAGTCTCTCCATTGTAATCTCTCCAAAATATAGTGATTTGCCTTCGAGCGCCCGTGGTTTTTTTCCCGCAAGGGTTTTCCACGTAAAAATTCGTGTCTCTTGTCTCTATTATTCTGTGCGTTATTTGCAACAAGTGGTATCAGAGCACAGGAGTTTTAGAGCTTTAAAAAAATTTTTATTGATCTCGCCGAGTCCGAAGCCCATCTCGTGGAGTCGTCGAATCCTTTTCGACGTCGGTCTGTGAGCAGCAAGATAACAGACGCCGTGCGGCGTGCAACACGTCAACAGAAGCTAGTGCTTCCTCTCCTCAATCGGGGTGCGACAACAGCGACAATAAAGCGGCAGAGCGTCTCGTGCGACAAGAAAAAAAAAATTCCAGGAGAGCAGCCAAGTGAAGAATCTCGTTTGCTGTCCCGCGCGTGTCTCGAAGCTACGCCTCGGTGAAATAGCGACGCGACAGAAAAAAAAAGTTTTCAAGCAGAGCACGTCCTGCCATCATCCATTGCATCTACAAGCAAGGTCATCAAAGTGCACACAAACCAAGGAGAAATTAAGACCTGCATGCAAGGCAAATAAAAGGGCAACCAAAGGCACATCAACCAAGAAAAAAAGGTGCGTTGGATTTGTGTTTTTGGAGAAAGAAAGGTGCTGTCACTTTGCAACCTTTGCTTTATTATTTTTTAGCCAAAACTTGCTACGCGCACACGAAAGCGTATCAGGATTTTTTAACTGCTAGTTTTTTTGCAAAGATTCGTGCCAGCAAAATTGGTTTTTTTTTGGTTTCATATGGCTACTATGAAATATGATCTTCCGCTGTTGGATCGCGACACGAGATTTTCTCTATGGCAAGTCAAGATGCGGGCTGTTTTATCACAACTTGATTTGGATGATGCTCTTTTGGGGATCGACAAGATGCCAGCGACACTGTCCACCGATGAGAAGAAACGTAAAGATCGTAAGGCCTTATCTCAAATTCATCTTCATCTATCAAATAATATTCTACAGGAGGTTATGAAGGAGACATCCGCCGCCGCATTATGGTTGAAGCTGGAGCAGATCTGCATGACCAAGGATCTGACCAGTAAGTTGCATTTGAAGCAAAAGCTTTATTCACACAAGATGGCGGAGGGAGTCTCATTGTTGAACCACCTGACAACTTTTAAGGAAGTTGTTTCTGACCTCGAGTTTATGGAGGTAAAATATGATGAAGAAGATTTGGGTCTTATTTTGCTATGTTCTCTGCCCAGTTCATACTCTACTTTTAGAGATACTATTCTATATAGTCGAGATACTCTTACTCTCAGTGAAGTTTATGAAGCTCTACATGCTAAAGAAAAGATGAAACTTATGGTTCCCAGTGGGAGTTCAAGTACGCATGCAGAAGGTTTGTCTGTTCGCGGCAGGCAATATGAGAAGAGTTCATACGAAAATTCAAGAGGCAGAAGCAAAAGCAGATTCAGAGGCAGATCTAAATCCAGAAGCAGGAAGTCTTGCAGATATTGCAAGAAAGATGGACATGACATATCCGAGTGCTGGAAGTTGCAGAATAAGGAGAAGAGAAATAATAATTTCAAGAAAGATCAACAAGAGGATGAAGCTAGAGCCACCGTTGTCACCAAAGAAGGTTCTGATGGAGATGTTCTCGTTGCCTTTGCCGGTAATTGCAAAACCGACGATGAATGGATTCTTGATTCAGCCTGCACTTTCCACATGAGCCCGAACCGTGAGTGGTTCGTTACCTATGAAGCTACGCCAAGTGGATCTGTGTTGATGGGTGATAATACACCATGCAAGGTTGCAGGCATTGGTTCTATCCAGATCAAGATGTTTGATGGCACCATCAGGACTTTGTCAGATGTTCGTCATATCCCGGATTTAAAGAGAAATCTTATCTCATTGAGTACTCTTGATGCTAAAAGGTACAAGTATTCCGGTGGAGGTGGAGTTCTGAAGGTTACCAAAGGTTCTCTTGTTGTGATGAAAGGTAATATGAAGGCTGCCAACTTATATCATCTGCAAGGCACTACTATTTCAGGTAATGTTGCTGTTGTTTCAAATAAATCATTTAATTCTGATGCTACTAATCTTTGGCATATGCGTCTGGGGCATATGAGCCAAGCTGGGATGACGGAATTATGCAAAAGAGGATTTCTTAATGGTCAAAACATCGATAAGTTGAAGTTTTGTGAACATTGTGTCTTCGGCAAGCAAAAGAGAGTGAAATTCAGCACTGCGACTCACTCTACAAAAGGCATATTGGATTATATTCACTCCGATTTGTGGGGAGAATCCCGCGTTCCATCACTTGGAGGTGCAAGCTATATGTTGACCATTATTGATGATTTTTCAAGAAAAGTTTGGGCATACTTCATCAAGCAGAAATCGGATGTATTCAACACATTCAAGGAGTGGAAGACTATGATCGAGAGACAAACTGGTAAGCATGTCAAGAAACTTCGTACTGACAATGGTTTGGAGTTTTGTTCAGGAGAATTTGAAGCTTTATGTAAGTCAGAAGGTATTGTGAGACATTACACCGTTCCTGGCACTCCTCAACAAAACGGTGTGGCAGAACGCATGAACAGAACCATAATGGAGAAGGTACGTTGCATGTTATCAAACTCTGGATTATCAAAGAGTTTTTGGGCTGAAGCCGCTTCCACTGCTTGTTATTTGATTAATCGGTCACCAAATTTGGCTATTGATAAGAAGACTCCAATTGAGGTATGGTCTGGCTCTCCAGCAGATTATTCAAATTTGAAAATATTTGGCTGTCCTGCTTATGCTCGTGTCAACAATGGTAAATTAGAACCTAGAGCAGTTAAGTGCATTTTCCTTGGCTATAAAACTGGTGTGAAAGGATATAAGTTGTGGAATCCTGAAACTAAAAAGGTGGTTATTAGTAGAGATACTACTTTTGATGAGTCTGCTATGTTGCATGATAAACCATCTATTGATGTTCCCGTTGAGAAGCAATCAAGTGTGCAGGTGGAGCATATTATTGATTCAGGATCTACACCAGAAATCAACAAGGAAAATACTCCAGAAGTTCCTATTGTTGCGCCACCAACACAACATTCCATTGCAGCTAATAGAGAAAGGAGGAACATTCAGCCTCCTAAGAGATTTATTGAAGAAGCCAACTTTGCGGCTTATTGTCTAAATGTGGCAGAAGAAATTGAAGGTACTGCAGAACCTTCATCTTATTCAGAAGCTATCTCTTCTAGTGATTCAGGAAGGTGGATGGCTGCCATGCATGATGAGATGGAATCTCTTGACAAGAATGGTACTTGGGAGCTAGTCAAGTTGCCAATTAAGAAGAAACATATTCGCTGCAAATGGATTTTCAAGAAAAAGGAAGGCGTTTCACCAACCGAAGAGATTAGGTATAAAGCAAGGTTAGTTGCTAAAGGATACAGTCAAATTCCAGGTATTGATTTCACAGATGTCTTTTCCCCTGTTGTGAAGCATAGTTCTATTCGCACTTTACTTAGTATTGTGGCTATGCATGATTTTGAGCTTGAACAAATGGATGTGAAAACTGCATTCTTACATGGGGAATTAGAAGAAGACATTTATATGGAGCAACCGGAAGGTTTTGTCGTTCCCGGAAAAGAGAATTTTGCTTGCAAATTGAAGAAATCTCTTTATGGTTTGAAACAGTCACCTAGACAATGGTATAAGAGATTTGACTCCTTTATGATATCTCAGGATTTTAAAAGATCAAATTATGATAGCTGTGTTTATTTCAAGATTGTTAATGGTTCAGCTATTTATTTGCTCATATATGTTGATGATATGTTGATTCTTTGCAAAAGACAAGGTTGAAATTTCAAAGTTGAAGGCTCAATTAAGCGGTGAGTTTGAGATGAAAGATCTCGGTGCAGCTAAGAAGATTCTTGGTATAGAAATCATTAGAGACAAAAACTTGGTAAATTATATCTAAGTCAAAAGGGTACATTGATAAAGTTCTTCGTCGTTTCAACATGCATGAGGCTAAACTGTGAGTACTCCTTAGCGACATATTTCAAACTTTCTTGACATCATGTCCAAAATCTAATGATGAAGTGGAGTACATGTCTAAAGTCCCATATGCGAGTGCAGTTGGTTCACTTATGTATGCCATGGTATGTTCTCGCCCGATTTATCTCAATCATTAAGTGTGGTTAGTAGATACATGGCTAATCCTGAAAAGAGCATTGGAAAGCGTTCAATGGATTTTCGGATATCTGCAGGGGCACATCTAATGTTTCTTTACAGTTTGGAAGGATTAAAGATGGACTTGTTGGTTATGTGGATTCGATTTTCTTTGGAGACTTGGATAAAAGAAGGTCTCTCACTTTGGTTATGTGTTCCTTTGTTGGAGGGTGTGCCGTAAGTTGGAAAGCAAGTTTACAAGCTACCGTTGCCTTGTCTACTCTGAAGTTTGAGTATATGGCTATCTCTGAAGCTTGCAAAGAAGCTATTTGGTTGAGAGGTTTATTTATCGAGCTTTGTGGAAGTACATCTTGCACTACAATATTTTGTGACATCAAAGTGCTATTTGCCTTACAAAAGATCAAATGTTCCATGAGAGAACAAAGCACATTGATATCAGGTATCACTATATTCGAGGTGTCATTACTCAAGGTGATATTAAAGTCTGCAAGATAAGTACTTATGATAATCCAGCTGATATGTTGACAAAGCCAGTTCCTGCATCTAAGTTTGAGTTTTGCTCAGACTTAGTTGGTATTACTCACTAGTCCTTTGGACTTTCGGCGCTCAAGGTGTATATGCTGATTTTATTGGAGGAGTTCATAATATTCTTCGACTACTGGAGGGAATTCGGCTCAAGGTGGAGAATAATTGTTGAAAAGTGATCCGAATTCGGCTCAAGGTGGAGATTGTTGGAAAGTGATCCGAATTCGGATCTGTGTCCGTGTAGGACTCTTGTCATGTTTCCTTATTCTGTTTTCTTTCCATATGGGACTCTTTTTCCCGTGCTATATATACCCCAGTAGTCCATAGGCAAAAGTATCCCAAGAGAGTCTCTCCATTGTAATCTCTCCAAAATATAGTGATTTGCCTTCGAGCGCCCGTGGTTTTTTTCCCGCAAGGGTTTTCCACGTAAAAATTCGTGTCTCTTGTCTCTATTATTCTGTGCGTTATTTGCAACAGGCACTGCCTAAGGGCAAGCAAACAACACTCGTTTTTGGGCATAAGTAGACATAGTATTACACATCAAGACAAAATAGGCTATAATCACCAGCACGAATGCAAATTCCTGCCCACGAGAAGACAAGCATGTAGGAGACATCAAGGGCCTTTCAAGCAAGACTCTTGGAACATTATAGAAGCAAGCTTTATCTCTGACTGCTGCACACAAAATAGTAGATTCACATGTATGCAGTTTTATGTCATTGACACCACCAAGTGAATGCCGACACAGATGATAACTAACCCATGGCTCAAGTTCTCCTATTGTCCCAAGATACTGGCATATCAGTATCATTAGTGACATACAGCAAGAAACAGTACCAGCTAAAGATGAGAACTAAGGTGCATGTCATCCATTGCTCAAGGAGAATACCTTCGAGACACCGGGAGGGGGTCCGAGCAGGGTGCTTGGACCACCGGAGGAAGGGCGCACCCGGGCCTGCGACTCATTCCGACGAATTGGCCGCGCGTACGCGACCGGACGCACTGCACGACGGGGACGCTGGACCTACCACCGTGGGGCCAAGTCGAGTGCCGGATCTGCCACTGGAGTCTCCGGCCCCCGATCTCGGTCTGGCCGAACGACAGGCCGCCGCGGACGAGCACGGAGATGAAGGGGCGCCGGTGGGGGGGAGGGCCCGATTGCCCTTGGCGGAGTGCGTCGCCACGGTGCCAGAAAGGCTCGACGAGGGGGTGCCGGAGGAGGGGGTGCCGCAATCACCCGAGGAGGGGGTGCGGAGGCGGGGGCGGGGGCCGACGATCCCCAATCGCCCGACGAGGTGGGGTGCCAGAGTGGGGGGTGCGGGGTCACGAGTGCGTATGGGGATGGGGAACGCAGTGGTGGGTGACTGGGTGGGTGTGTTAACTCCTCAGAGCTGCTCTACGCAGAAGCCGCCGCTCCGCACAACTCCCGCTCCGCCTGGCTTCCGGCTCCACCAACGCGAAGCCAAACACAGAAGCTGATCGCTGTTGTGAGCGGGGCCATATAAATCTACTCTATGGCTTCCAGTTCTTCCTTGATCTCCGGCATCTTGAACTCGTCGAATGCTACGACCTCGTCAAGCATGGCGGGATTACTGCCAACACCATTGATCGGCCTCGCAATCATCGTCAAGCTCACATGTGACAACTATCTCCTGTGAAAGGCTCAATTTCTGCCATACCTAAGAAGCCCGCAACTACTAGGATTCTTCGGTTCCCCTCAGGTTCTAAGATATTAAAGCCTTCATCTCTACGTGTTACCTAATCAAATCTCTTCCCTCTCGATACAAAATGTTTCACCTCTTAGAAAAGCTTCTTGATGTCAAACCTGATTATGGTTCTCTTCATGTCTTTGGCTGCGCGTGTTGGCCGAACCTCAAACCGTATAATACTCACAAATTGCAATTCCATTTTGTCCAGTGTGTGTTCCTTGGATACAACCCCTATCACAAGGGTTACAAGTGTTTCAATCTATCTACAGGCCGAGTATATATCTCACGTGATGTGATTTTTGATGAGCATATCTATCCTTGTGCCAACCCGACTGTTTTTGATCCAACAAAAGTAATCTCTTCTGTCACCGAGTCTATTCTTTTACCGGTGTCCATGTCAGTTAGCACTCTCCTAACTTTGGCCACATTGTCATGTGAAAATCTACTTCAGACACATATATCTGAGTCTTCTGGAAGCTATGAGAGTGATCATTATGAGAATGGTTCGATTTTTGAGACTGTCCCTAATTTGGCTAACTTTGAAAATCAACGCACTAATGTTGGACAGATTCAAGAGCCAGTTACAAGGAGAAGAGTAACAAGGTTACAAAACAACATCACTAAGCCTGTGTTTAATGACGGCATAGTGAGTTATGATGAGAACAAGGCTATATATGGTTTGAAGCAGGCTCCACATGCGCGGTACTCACCTCTTAGCACAAAGCTTTATGAGTTAGGATTTGTTACTTCTAAGGCCGATACTTCTCTTTTCATATATAATCATAAGGAAGTAGTAATGTATTTGCTCATCTATGTTGATGATCTTGTGGTTTGCTGGTAAGCCTCTGTCAGCTGATGATATTGTCAAGTACAAAAGTACAGTCGGCGCTTTATAGTATGTGGTAATCACAAGGCCAGACATTGCATTCATTGTTAACAAAGTTTGTCAGTTGGTACAACAGCCTACCGATGAACATTGGTGTGCGGTTAAAAGAATATTAAGGTATCTACAGCATACACAGAGTATTGGACTTAAGAAAGTTTGAGTCAACCTTATTGAGTGCATTTTCGGATTCAAACTGGGCAGGGTCATCTGATGACCATCGTTCTACTAGAGGGTATGCTATCTTCTTTGGATAAAATCTAATTTTGTGGAAGTCTCGCAAACAGGCTATAGTATCACGCTCGAGTACCGAGTCGGAATATGAGGCCATGGCAAATGGTAATGCAGAACTCACTTGGATTCAATCGTTGTTGGGTGAATCAGGTGTTTATCAGAAGAGTAATCTAGTGTTTCATGCTCGCACGAAACATATTGAAATTGATTTTCATTTTGTGCGAGAGAAGGTTGCTCAGAAAGCATTTGATGTGAGGTTCATTAAGTTGCTGATATCTTCGCAAAGGCCTTATCAGGGCAACAATCCAAAAGGCTGCTAATCAATCTCAACTTGAAGAACATTGTCAAGTCGTGATCGAGGAGGGTTGTTAGAGATAAGCATGTATTTTAAGTATGTATCCTACGGATAGAAGGGATAGTGTAAACATAGGAGGTTAAGATCTCCTTGGATCCGGAGATCTGTTCTGTTTCGGTTTTGCTACAATTGCCGTCCGGCACGGCATGTATTGATTCCGTATATATACACATCAAACGACGCCACATTCTGTGCGTTTCCTGTGAGCCTTCATATCCATTGTTCTATTTCCATTGTTCTATTTTTCCAACTCAACACCCACCCGCCGACCGCCCACAACACTTGCATGAGATGAACACAATCTCAATCAGACCATAAACAGTACATGAGGCGAACCAATAAGAGGCGCCAAGCCGCCATCTGAGAGACCGAAAGAGATGGATGCTTGTAGGATCGATTCACACTAAGATAGGTAATCAGAGGGGGAGTGAATGATTGCGGAAGCTAAAAACAAATTTTAAGATTCCTCCTAAAAACAAAACCTATTTAATCCGCGTTTAGAAAACCGGACAGAACACTGTAACCTCACTAAAACTGATCTCAATAAAAAAAACCGTAACTCCGATTTAGCTCAAACTTTGTCGGAATAAACTAGAGAAGGTTATTGAACTAACCCAACTGAAATTACGTCAATCGGATGTCTAGAACTTGAGATATAAAATAAATAAGATTGCCGAGCAGATAGTGACGAAAAAGATTAAATCCTAATTAAGTGATTAAGTAAAAACCGTAAAAATTAATCAACCAAATTCTTATCACCTGAGGCCAGAGAAGCAATGCATGCAGGCCAACAAAAATCCACACGTTGAATCCTCACATTAACTCATAAGCCAAACCCTTTTTAATCTACCAGTCAATGCATGCAACCAAAAGCTCTCCCAGCACTCTAATTCAGAACATACACGTATGCAGCAATGAGTAGCAAAAATTAGATCACAGATAAAGCTGTCCTCCTAGACTCTAGCTATGTCTTTAATCAATGCATCCAGAGATGTGATAGCTTGCTAAAAAAATTATCATGTGCTGTCACTTGGGTAAAGGTATCTCCAATGGTGCTGAGTCAGCTAGCTATTTACATATACACATCAGCATATATTCTATATGGATGGAAGAGAGTATGTAAAACACAAACAGCTAGCTACTATTTCGTCTTTAGTCTATAACGTAAAACGAGACAACATCTATAAATGACTGTGTGTGCATGTAAGTATCAAATAGCTATCCTTATAGATAGTCCTTTAAAATGCTAACTTTTAGTGTGTACTCTATAGATGATGTGGAATACTTATAGATAGTACTTAGCTAAGATCATTGGAGATGCCCTAAGGGATAGAGTACTAGATGCTATCTCTCCTTCTACAAAAATACACAACCAGCACAACACCTAAAGACTTCTAGGCATCATGTGATAGACTTGTTTAATAAAGATCCGTACCTGGCTTTAATAGCAAAGGGGCAGCTCATCCAGAATTCCCAACAAGAAACTGCCTTGCACAGCTCCTGCTCTGTCTCACGTCTTCTGCTGCGCCTGCTATTTCTTCTTCCCGAGATGGCACCAGCACACGCCTAGAGACAGCATGCGCCCTCTGTTCTTTTTCTCGTCAGATCGCTCGCCTCGTCTTTTCCTTAGGTACGCGCTGCTGCTCTGATCTTAGGCGGTACTCCGTACTCGATTTCCGATCTCCTCCTTCTGAACACGCCGCCTGCCTTCTGTTTCTTTATCTATGCGCACCGCCTCTCCGTTTTCTCTGTTCTCACCTGCCGCTGCGATTCTCCAAATCACAGTCGGACTCAAAAGCCGTCGCAGCACTCTGTGTTCTTTCCAAAAACCACGGCCAAACAATCACGAACACAGGCAGCCGAAAAGCACAGAACGTAGAGAATAGATGAGACGGCGGCAGTAATAGATGAGAAAAGGCACCGGCTAAAAATCGCCGTGCACTCTATTTTTCTTTCAAAAGCCACACAAGTCACGGCAACCACTCGATACTATTTATAGTCTCTATTACATACGGCCATCAAAGACCGAATCTTATTCCAAATCGTATACACCTCGTATACTAACTCCATACGGCATCTACTGCTCACAGGACTCCTATTCCAATAAAGTCGGCACCACATGCAATCGTATACAACTCGTATACGCCCCGTTCGGGCATATACAGCCTTGCCGCATGCCTCCGTCATGACGTATCTCCGCGCCTCCAACGCCGCGTCATCTCCATGTGCATTGTTTTTTAACCTGAACATCTCGCATAACATCCTTGACCGATAGGACCTCAGTTCCTCTCTGACTCAGTTCCATCCGAACCTAGTTTCAGTCCCGTCATCGACGACGTTCCGCCTCAAGCAACACATGCACATGAATAAACAACCAACTACGTACGAGCACAAGTCCACGACTTGACTCAAGTTAATTCGCACAATACCTCACACGAGCGTATCATGCAACACACGACAATCCGAACACGCGAACGTCAATCCGCACACGCAACACACCATAAGTAAATTAATGTACACAACCAAAATTTCTTGTAAGGTCATCTCCTTGCTGAATTCCCATGCCTTTGGCTGCGAAAGTAGCTGAGAAGAGCTTGCGCCTGCAGAATACACAGCGAAATCAAACAGTGCGATTACATGATATAAAGATGC
This sequence comes from Melocanna baccifera, assembly GCA_036346265.1. Lineage (NCBI taxonomy): Eukaryota > Viridiplantae > Streptophyta > Magnoliopsida > Poales > Poaceae > Melocanna > Melocanna baccifera. The sequence goes on from CM070681.1 coordinate 10,271,946, forward strand.
TTAGCCTGCATTTTTCTCTACTTGTAAGAGGTACAATTGCATGCGACGAACCTTCTCTCTTGCCCGCGGTGTGCCTGTCTGTGACAGTGCGACTAACGGAGGCACAGCACCCTCTTGAAGAACTATGCTACAAAATCTGTTGCTGTTTGTACAGAGCTGAAGCAATGCTGCGGCAGCGTTTTCCTTCGCTCTCGCTGAACCCAGCTCAACAACTTCAACAAGGGCTCGAATGCCCCGTGCCTGCCCGATCGCAGTCCTCCCTTCTGGTATCGTAGCAAGATTTGCCAAGACAGCCACAGCTTTGTCGACCATTCCAGCAGCAGGGTCCATAAGCTCAACCAGGTGATTCACAGCATCAGCTTGCACAATGCGAGCCTTGTTCTCATGGAGTATGGATAAATTAAACAATGCGGTAGCGGCATCTTTCTTTCCTCGTGGGGCCCCATTTCCTAGCAAGTCTACGAGAGGCTTGATGGCACCAGATCGTCCAATCCTCATTTTGTTCTCTTCAATGATTGAGAGACTGAATAAAGTAGCTGCTGCATTCTCTTTAGCCTCAGGGTTCCCTGCCTCAAGGACGTGGATGAGAGGATCAACAGCATCAGCATTTGCAATGGCAATCTTATTGTTGTCATTGATTGACAAATTCAGAATGGCTGTCACAGCATTTTCTTGGGTTTTGGCATCTGGCGAGTGAAGAAGACTAACCAGCAAGTTTATAGCCCCACAATTTGCAATGACAATCCTGTTCTCCATGTTGTGCTTAGCTAGAAGGCGAATCTCTGATGTTGCTGATCTCTGAACATCTATAGAATCACTTCTCAAATCATCGATTAGCTTGCGAACCTGATTCCCTATGGCAGAAAGATCACTCCGTGCATCCATAGATGAGGAAGATATTATTCTGGGGAAACCCCTATCAGATGTTTGTCGCCGAACAAATTGCCCTCTAGTGCGGACCTCACCCAATCTTGATGGGATTACATGTTCCCTTGGAGGAGCAGAAGAGGCTGAAGGCCCACCATCTGTAACCTCTCCAGATGCATCACTACTGTAATTTGTCCTATCACTTAGAACTTGTGTCACCCCATTGTCACATTCCCCGTCAAGTTGACCACTATTAGGATGACTACCATTCACCGAAAAACTGCCGACATGGTCCTGTGAATCCCTTTCCAAATTAGATGCTTGAAGTGCTTCCTCTGTTGATTGTTCTGAAGTTTGTCCCATGGAACCAGCATGTCTTTTTTCAAGACTAGACTCTCTTGCTTCAGAACTTGCAAGAGATAACCTTGATACATCTGGTGCAGAGCCATTTGCATTTTCTGAAGATTGATTACTGGAGGCCTCATGACCAGGACGGTTCACATGCACATGAGAGTTCTGATGGACCACACTGTGGGGAGGAGATGCTCTATTCAAGCTTTTCATATACAGGTCAGCTTCTGGGGACCCAGGAATATTAGCCCTAGCCACAACACTAGGATGTAGAGGGCTGCTGCCTGCGGCGCTCAAATCCTGAAGGGAGGAGGCAGCTGAAGGAAAGTTCAACTTCAAGGTTTTCATAGGATCAGGTAGCCTAATGTCATGCGACTCACACCAGTTAGCTATCAAAGCTTTCACAGTATAATTAGGAATTAAATTGGAGTGGCCAAGTCTTTGGCGTGTCTTCGGGCAGATAGTAAAACCCTCATTGAGCCACAACTTGATATAAACCCGCTCATAGGTCTGACCAGATGCTACAATAACAGGATCAGACATCAGCTCCAGGGAAAGCGGACAGCAAAAATCAGTAGGAATAGGCACCCCGTTGATGCTAAGCAATTGCGTTTCCCTGAGAAGGCGCTCATGCATGTAGTTGACCAGTGGGATCATCTGCTCAGCTAGATCCAGTTCTTCACGGTTCTCACCTCTTATTGCCCTTGCTCTGAGATTCTCAAGGGAAACAGCTTCCATGTAGAATTCCAGGTTAGTTGACAGACTCAATGAACCCGATACTTTCAATAGATTCTCAGGACTTGCTGCGTCTGTCTCAGTTAGCTCCATTGCAACCTCCTTCACCAAATCAAACATGTGCTCATAATTTATGTCCTGGAGTTTCTACATGAAAAAAAAATCAGAGATGAGTAACACATGAGCTGGATGCAGAAGGGAAATTAAGATCACAAATGGAAATAAATTACAAACTAACTAGTAGATAAAGGTTCCATTACCTCAATACAAGTGCACGCACGGCCAGTCAGAGAAGGTAATAGAGAATTGACAAGCTGACACAACTGAAGGGAACATCCCTGAATATCTGAGATTACTGATTCAATTTGCCAAACCTGTTCAAGGTAATTAAAACATTACCGAACCAGAACAGCAAGATTTAATTTGTGGAATTAGATATATAACTTTTATGGCATTCATCAAGCAGTGTTAGCTAAAAGAGCTATACATTCAGATGGACAAAGAAAGTGAAACGTAATGTTTGAATAAAACAATGCCATGAACCAGTAATCATATTCAGAATTCACTTAAATCAGCATGAAGGGTAAAAGGGCTCATTTTATCTGCACTGGCTTCGAGATTAAATAAATATCCAGTAACAAAAAGGACAAGTACAATGAGCCAAGCTCATAAAATTGAACCGCCAATGAAACAAATAGGATAACCCCAAAAGCGTCTGAACACAGCTCACAGAAAATACAACTTGTGCAAATTCCCCCAAAACAAACATCATATCGCTTTAGCACAATTCCCCTATTTTCCTTTTGTTTATTTTGGATTTATACACTATCTCACTTACACAATATTGCTAACTAGAGAATCATGACATGAACTAGCGAAAATGTCAAATACTGCTGGGAAACTTTTCAGTATAGTATTTGTTAGAGATAGAAACGAATAGGAGATAGAATAGGATTGCTATTCGTTTCTATGTATGCTTCTGTATCTGTATATGGTATACCCCATGTACTCTCCTGTATATATATGGCCCCTTGGGCCTCATAGCAATACACACAATATTCATAACATGGTATCAGAGCTTGGACTCTGACTATTCTTCCACTGCCTTTGGTGCCGCCCTCTGCGCGTCAACCCACCCATCGGTCGCCGCCCTCCGTGTGCCGCCTCCGGGTACCCGTCCTCCTCGCAGTTACTCTGATCCGATCCGATCCGATCTGCTGCAAGGAGAAGGAGTCGCCATCTTCTGCCGCTCGTTGCCCCTAGCCGCCTGGCCGCCGCCGCATGGCCGCCACCACCACCCGGCCGCTGCCCCGCACCCGCCGCCGGTTGTCCGTCCCGCGACCACCCGTCCGCCGGCCGGGCGGCCGCCCATTGCCTCTAGCTACGGCTCCGCCCGCGCCGCCGCCCGTCCGCCTGCCCGTGGCCCCACCGCCGGCCGCTGCCGGTCCCGGACCCGCGCGAGCTCGCACCACCTGGTTTTTTTTCCTCCTATGTTGCTTTTCAACAGTGGGTAGCTTCCTTTAGAAGCTAAGTGAAAAAGAAAAGAAAAAAGAAAAGACAAAAAAACGTCGATCTAACCGCCACACCGTCCAGCGCCGCCTGTTAGACGTCGTTCCATTGGTCGCCGCACCGTCCAGCGTCGCCTACCGATGGCTTCCGTTCCACCAGCTGCGATCCCATTCTCGGAAACAAAACTTCATGGGACGAACTACAGAATGTGGTCTTCGCCTCTTGGGACATGTTACCGGTGCACTACCTTCTCCGCCACCACCGGTTCAACCTCCTCCCAGGAAGCCTACCCCTGCACTGCCTGCAGATGAGGTTGCCAAGAAAGAGGCTGAGGGTGCTGCCGCTATTGCTGATGCTGCTGATGAGGCCTTTCAGCATACCGCTGACGCTTTTGAGCGCTGGTGTGCTAATGAGTCTCGGGTCCGTGCCATTCTCGTGGTCAACATCGACGACTCCATCCAGCAGATATTGTCGGTCTACAGTCTACTCGACAAATCTGGGAGTACCTACGCGAGCATTACCAGCAGAGCAGTGATGCCCAGTTCTTCTTGCTTCAACGTGAGTTGGAGATGCTTCGCTAGGGAGATTCTTCCGTTGACGACTTTTTTCGAGCCCTAGCCAGTCTCTGGCGCCAGCTAAATGAGCTGGCCTCTCCACTCTGTTAGGAGTGTCATAAAGTGCAGAAGGCGGATCATGATCGTCTTCGCCTTTATGATTTCGTCTGCCGTCTTCGTCTAGAGTTTGAGCCTGTCAGGGCTCAACTGCTGAGCCGCTCGCCACGACCGACCGTCACAGAAGCCCTTTCGACGCTTCGGGCTGAAGAGATTCGCCTCGGATTAGCAGCACAATCCGTTCCGACTGTGTTTGCTGCTCCTTCTTCGACTACGCCGACGCCTTAGACTACGGTTCCTTCTCCGGCGCCAGCTGCTGCTCCTGCCTTTGCACTGACTGGAGTTCAGTGCAACTACTGCAAGAACTTCGGACATGACTACCATAGTTGTGCGGTGCAAAGAAAGCGGAACAAGGAGCGCACGAGTGGACGACACAAGGGGGCAGTGAGGCCCTTCCTTCACAGGAGGACAGACCAGCTCATCAGGTTCCGCTTAGCGAGGTCACTCTGTCCAGCAACTCTGTCAGGCCTTACTTCAGCAACTCTCTCACAACTCTGCGGGTTCTGCAGTCTAGCTCAGACGTCTCCTCTAGGTACATCTTGGGTTCTGGATTCCAGTGCCTCATTTCACATGACACCGGACTCCACATCTCTCACTTCAGTAGGATCTCCTCCTTTTCCTATCAATGTTCAGACAGTTGACGGCACTTCCTTACCGGTCAACTGTCAGGGCACTTTTTTGTCTACTGATTTCTCTATTCCAGCTGTCTCCTATGTTCCTCAGCTTACCATGCAGCTCATTTCGGTAGGACAGCTCACTGATCTTAGTTGTAGGGTTGATTTTGACTCTCACACCTGTTTTGTTCATGATCGACAGACAGGGACAATTCTTGGTACTGGCCGCCGCCGTAAGGATCGTCAGAGCCTCTACATCCTTGACCGCCTTCACCTTCCATACTCTCAAGCTGCTCCTACCGCGTCTACTTCCACCGCCACTGCTGTCACCACTTCTGGAGCCTTTGTGCAATGGCATCACCGTTTAGGTCACCTATGTGGGTCCCGTCTTTCTTCATTAGTTCATCAAGGAGTCCTTGGACGTGTTAATGTAGACACGTCCATGTCTTGTCGAGGTTGTAAGTTGGGAAAGCAACTACAGCTTTCTTATCATTCTAGTGATTCTATGTCAGCTCGAACTTTCGATTTGATTCATTCAGATGTATGGGGACCTGTACCTATTATCTTCAAATGCGGACATAAATTCTATGTTCTTTTCATTGATGATTATTCCTGTTTTACTTAGCTTTTCCCTATATCTACTCGTGGTCAGTTTCTTGCGATCTACCGTAGCTTTGCCATGATGGTTCATACTCAGTCCGAGAGCTCCATTCGTACCTTTAGATGTGACTCTGCTGGTGAATATTGTTCTGGTGCCTTCCGACAATTGCTTTCTGAGTAGGGTACTCTTTACCAGTCTTCTTGTCCTGGTGCCCATGCCCAAAATAGGGTCGCCGAATGCAAGTATCGTCATCTGCTTGAGACTGTTCGCACTCTTCTTCTTGCCTCCCACGTTCCACCACAATTCTGGGCTGAAGCTGTTTCTACAGCTGTATATCTTATCAATATGCAGCCCTCTACTGCTCTTAAGGGTGCAAGCCCTATAGAGCGTCTATACTCTCGCGCTCCCCAATACAGTCATCTGCGCGTTTTTTGTTGCACTTATTTTGTTCTTCTGCAGCACCATGAGCGCACCAAATTATCCGCTCAGTCAGTTGAATGCGTCTTTCTTGGGTATAGCTCTAAGCATAGAGGATATCGCTGCTATGATCCTTCTGCTCGCCGAATCAGGATCTTACGAGATGTTGTCTTTGACGAATCTCGACCTTTCTTCCATCAAGATTACACACACTATTCATAACAGTATTAAGTATTATATCTGTATGGCTGTCTATCAAGGATCAAGATCAGCGCTCTTGCTCACTTCAAAGGTCATTTTACACAAGAATGCATTTTTTTTAAAAAAAAAACAAGAAATGACCCATCATTGTTAAGGTCAGTCTAAAAGGTGAACCACAAGAACCTTGAAACGTTTTAATTAACACAAGTGTATACACTATTGCAGACAGCTCCAACAATTTCAATATCTCAAGGCTCCTGAGTTCAAGATGATAACATCTACCGTATTTTGGACTACAATGTTAATTAATGGAACCTGGTGACACTGTTAAACAATACAAAACATTAGTCACCGGCAAATGCAAGTTAAGGCCAAAAATATACCACAACAAAAACACCAGCTGCCTTGTAACAGCAAGGGCGGGACACTGTTAAAAACAAAGCATGAAAAGGCGGACAGACTGATTGATTTTACTTCAATAACTCTCTGAAACATAATATATGAAAAAGTAGAGTGAATAAGTGAAATGTGAATATAATAATTTAGCTCATTTGTACGTACAAAATATAATTTGCTGGTGGTCTGGTGCCAGTTCCCAATAAGCCCTGAAGCTTCGTTGATAGCAGTGTCAAGCTCCCTTAACACCTCACTGAGTTGCTCTTCAGGTGACTTGCATAGATCTTCTATGAGAGGGTTCACAATGCTCGAGATATCACATACATTTTGGCAGTACTTCTGAATAGGCTTGGGCCTTGCGGTCGATCCATCAGAAGTTAAAACACCAAGGCGTGAGATACTACTGAGCAGATTCCTTGGGGAGAAATTTTCCATCAACCCTGTTTAACAATCCATATGTGTGAGTAAGACAACATGAATTCATAACTCTTGAATATTCAAACCCATCCATATATTAACTTCTCAGTTCTCACATATACACATACTATTATTGTACATACTTACAAGTGCTGATCCCAACGTATCTGATTAGCTAAGATAAAAACAAGAAACATAGGCTGTTTATTGGTTGGCCTTTTTCGACTGCATTTTGATCTCTCCTTTTAATCTACTATCTATATATCTGTGTACCTTGATGCTTATACTAGAGAATGAATTAAGAGTGTTTGAGGTATAAATGATAACGGCTTAATGTAGTGCAATCGTGGAGCAAGATCGGGCATTATTTTTCCGAGTGGGTATTTCAGCCACAAATAGCTGCATGTCGCAAACATTGTGTTCCAGAAAAGAAATGCTTTGTACATTTTTAAAAGCAACAGAGCATTAAATATGCAATGGGGTTTTCTCGACTTTCCGCTTTAGTACGGTTGCCTTCCCCATTAGTCTGGTCCTGCTCAAGCACCCAAAAAAAAAACACATCCAGCGTATGTCATCCAGAGTATGTTACTATCGTCTACTGATGCAACAAACATCCAAACAAGCAAGGCGTTGAACAGCTCGTGGTTTACTATCGCGCTCGCACCATAATGCAATAAGAGAAACACTGGGAGTCAGGACTTGCGGCTAAATTGCACGGTAACATGAGTCAGCTGCCTAGTGCGATTAAGAATGGAATCTCTGAGCTAGGCCAGCTAGTGCAAACACATGCGTGAGGACAAGATTCCTGCGGAACGTACATTACATGAGATGTCCGTAGCATATGCAGACGCACAAATCCTACTCTCTCAAAGCAAGCACAGCTGGGGTCTAGAATTGGAGTAACCACTAACCACCACCGTCCATTTTGGTAAGTAGTAATTAAAAAAAGCACAGCAATAACAGTCTATTAGCATAGGAATGGCAACCTAAATTATCCAACACAATCGTAAGAACAGAGAGTAGCATGTTGGCGATGGCAACAGCACGCACGGTAGCAAGTAGTAGGCACAAGGTAGAGAAACAGCAAGAAGAGCCAATTAAAACGCAGGAATGGCACGCAAAGCCACCCATCCATGAACGAAAAGGGATTAAAAAAAGGGCATTTTTAATAAATCTGTAATTGGATGCCATTTGAACGATGGCAACTATATAGTATAGGAAGGAGAGCGATCAACTGGTCAAGCGTGGCTCGAGAAAGCGAGAGAGAGAGAGATGGGAAATACCCAGGCAGGCATCTAGAAATGGTGGGCGCGCGAGCCAGCGACAGGGGACCCGGGGCGAGGCCGCAGGGAGCAGGACACGGAAGCCTAGAGGAGGAGCCGGAGCGCACGCAAGAGAGCAAGCGAGGTAGGGGAAGGGGAGGTGAACATCCGACGCAGAGGCGGACTAGAAGAAGGTGAGGCTGGCGACTCGAGGGGAGGGGAGGGGAGGGGAGGGGAGGGGAAGGGAGGCGCCTACACGAGCGTGCAGGCCAGGCGAGGTGATGAGAGAGAGGGAGAGACTGACCTCGGTGCGGCGGCGGCGGAGAGGGAGGAGATCGGGATCGAGGTGGGGATGTCCCTGGCTGGCGACGGCGATCGAGGTCTCTCACTCTCCCTCCCTCCCTGGCTGGCTGGTTTGGTTGGATTGAGTCGGGTCGAGAGAGAGAGACGAGGGGGAGGGGGAGACCTGGCATGCTTTGCTGCCGCCAGCGATCTCGGAAAGCCGCCGCTTAATTTTGACGTTGAAGACATACGCGCCATCTGACTTGTTCTAACTCAACCTTCAGAAACTCCTCGAGTCCTACTTACTTTCAGACAAGACAGTGCCACGCAACGGACAGACGAGAGCAAGCAATTCTTGACCTTGCTTGATCGTACGGGTGTCTCCAGCACACCTAGCTTTTGGTCGTCGAAGCTTTTGGTTTTCAGGAGCATTCACAGTGACTATGGTTTATAATATTTTTATTATAGTTAGTTAATTTTTTTATTGTAGTTAAGTTAGCTTATTTGATATAATTAAATTTAAAAAAAATTAAAAATAGAAAAAAACATGTTAGTCTATCACAAATAATACAAAGGGGGTGATCAAAATAGCGATGGCTTTTGATTTTTGCTGAAAAAACATTGTACCTGGCTGAAAAAACACTGTAGCTGAGTGGCATGTTAGGCATAATTAAATTTTAAAAAATGTAAAAATAAAAACGGCTCGCTAGTCTAGTGTGGACAATGCAAAGAAATATGAGAAAAAAAACGGAACGCAAAAAAACCAAAAAAAAAATTTCACTACGTGACAAAAGTGCTACAGTAATTCCGTCGCTGCTACAGTGTTCCGATTGCTAAACAGTGAAAATATCTCCGTTCTGATCGCAGCTAAAGAAATACAGGAAAAAAAGAAATAATAAAAAACCGAAAACAAAAGAAAAACACAACAGTAAAAAAAAAAGGCGTCGCCAACGCATAAGCCCATTGCCGTCGTGGTCCTGAGCGGTCCCTAAATCTAAATAGAATAGTAGTAGTATGAAGAAATAGTTTTTAATATAAAATTTAGAAAACGATTTTTGAAGTACGTAGACACAAAGAAGATGACGCAATTGGTCCATAGCTTTTGAAAACAGCTTCGAGAAGCTACCTTTAGAAACCGAGGTATTCAGAAATCGGTTCCTAACTTCTCTAAGCAAAAGCCGATTTGAATATCCCCTATATACTACCTATCCATATAAAGTTATATTTTAACAAAAGAATTAAAAGGGGAATAACATGTGGGTAATAACCATGAATCACCTGTATAACAAAGCTGGGGGATTCCTGCCCCCCCTAGCGTGTCCACGTGGCGACTTTGCCAAAAATACCCTGAGTTTCGTAATTACGTACAAGTCCTCAATTCTTACGAAAAGGCTCTCGATTTTTTGTGAAAAAACCCCTCCGCTCTTTTTTTACTGGATAACACCTCGTAGTTTCAAGTAATTACGTACAGAGTCTTGGTTCTTTCGAAAAGGCCCTCCGTTTTTTGCGAAAAAGCCCCTCTACTCTCCTTTTACTGCGCATTTTCGTCTATTTTATTTCGGTCCATACGGTAGCTAACGCGGCGTGGTGTCGCGCTTACGTTGCTAGTAGACCAAATTTACTGACACCTATCACAGATACAATCGATTTGGGTTCATAACTTCGGTTTTACGGGAGGAAGACAAACCAATAGAGATGGGAGAGGCGAGGAGGAATAGAGATGGGTTTGGCCAAGTGGGGGTAGTGCTCCAACTAGCTTTTAAGCCAAGTCTTCTGACTTTTTTGTACTGTAACAGTTGAAAATATGTTGTAGCGGTTGTTAGCTTTTTGAGTATTTCAATTAAAAATAAAGAAAAAAGAAAAACACCGTTATATATTCACAGATAATGCAAAGAAATAAAGAAAAAAATAAAAAAAATAAATAGTCAAAGAAAAGCTAAAATTAATAAGACTAACATGTTTTAGAAGACAGAAACAGAAGCTCGTTGGAGCAGGCTCCTTTGCAATGGTTTTGTAGGTTCATCGCCTGGTATGTTACTCCTGCTCCTCATCATTTGTTTTGCTCATGTGTATATTTGGTGCTGAGTGCAATTGCTTGCAATTTAACGACACCTAGGTACGTAGGGAGTTTTTGGCATATATAGTATTGTTTGCATCTGTAATTACAAAATGACAGTATACGTACCGTATTTACAAAAATGGCTTTTTTGCCACCCGGTGGTCGGGCGGCAGCACCGCAGAGCCAACGCGTGGACATACCACTGGCAACAGGCTGCCTACCGCCCCATGGCTAGACGGCAAGTAAGCTTAATTACCTATCTTATTTTTATATACTATTTGTTTAAAATTTTAAATATAGGAAATAAGCTCAAAAAATTACATGGAGCCTATTGACATAACGTACTTGATTGTACAATTTATTGGCAATTTTATCCATATTGAATATTGCTCAAAAATTCATACAATTACCAGGTAATTTTTAAATTTTTAAATATAGAAAATGAGCTCCAAAAAGTATAAATTTTATGTGCAGCCGTCCGTGACAACATACTTGACTGTGTAATTTTTTAAAAATTTTATCCATTGTGAATGTTGCTAAAAAATTTATATAATTTCCAAGTGATTAGCAGGTGCGGTAAAGGTGGGTCATTTCATTTTCTTTGCTTTGTTTAATCCATATTTCTATTAGCAAGTATATGTTTTTAATTATATATTTTTATATGCTTTTATGTTGACTGTATTACACATTAAAATCGTAACTACTAAGTGTAGCAAATAATTAAATTGTGGTGCTAGAGGAAAGATTATATTAGAAACATAAAATAAGAATCTCTAACAAACTTCCTATTGCATCATGCATATTGGGTACTATTATACATGCATCATGCATGCCCTGTTAGGCTATCGTGACCTAGGCTAGCTACTTGAGTAGTGCTAATCCTAGCTCGTATAGTATAAAAAAGTTGGGTTTATTATCACATTATCTTTATATTGTTCTTTATGGACACAAGTATCATATTACCCAATTTCGCTCGTTAAGATTTCGCCGTCGAGTAGGTTAACCACCTAGTCGATAATTATCCCTTCTTGTGCCTTATGAAAAGCAGCAACCATGTTCAATGCAATGGCGAAATTAAAATTAAAATATCATAAATTAATCAGTTAGGTCTATTCTATACTAGACATGTGGTTTGCATAATAAAACTCAGATCAATAGTGTACAAAGTTAAGTTCTTAGACATTACCTAAGCGAGACTTCCACATCCTTTGAAGTGAATCCACACTTCTCCCTTTACTGCACGATCACTCGTCATTAAAAGACACGACTTATCTTAACCTTGATCAGTTATGAATTCTTAATCTTCTAGTTATGCTTTCGCTCCTTCGAAGACACAATCTAACGAGAGAGAAAATGAATGAGACATAAAATAAAATTAAATAAAATTCAAATGAACTTCAAAACTATAACCAAAAAATAGAGCTCAATTTTACATGAATTTAGAAAAAAGAATAGGGTCAATCGGAGTTAGGATGAAGGAGAACTGAGCTGACAGGTAGAAGGTAGGCTGATATGGTATGCTGACGTGGCCTGACACATGGCATACTGATGTGGTGTGCTAGCGTGGTACCTGATGGCTTGATTTTGCTGATGTGGCATTGACGTAGCGCGACACGTGGACTCTAGGGCTGAGGTGGCATGTTTGCGTAGTTGCTGACTCGGCTAGGCTGGCTCACGATCTACGAAACAGTAATCCCTGGCAGGTGGGACCCACTGACAGTGGCTCGATGCATGTAGACTGGATTCGCAGAGAAACAAAGAGTCGCAACTGCGCGGATACAGGGTGGTGCAGCACTGACATCGGTGGTGCGCGGATCGAGGCGACGTTTCATCGAGCGAAGCGTCGCGGCGGGCAAGTGATGCGGAGCAGCAGGGTTCAACTGGCCGGCGAAGGTGGCAGCTGGCCGAACGGCGAAGTCAGGGGTGGCAATGAGACTCACCGGCGGCGAAGCAAAGGTCAAGCCAGCGAACGGCGGAGACTACCAACACCGGCGAAGATGAAAGTGGCGACAATCGGTCGGCGTATGGTGGGACGATTAGAAACAACAGTGACAATCACCTCGCCAACGAAGACGGTGGCCACCGGCGAGGAAGACGATGGCAGGGACAGCGGTGCTGAACCGCTTGGTTCAGCACGGACGTGCTCCCTCCTCCACGTTAGTTTGTGTCCTCTATGGTAAGACTTACATGCAGTTAACATTATATCATTATTTATGCTACGAGGGGATTCCAATTCTACCGATGGAACGTCAAGCATGTATATGTATATGTGTGTGTATATAAACTTGAGGTAGACCAAATGGATGGCCTTGATGACGGCAGTTTGAACATATCTTCTCACCGTTTTCACTAGTCATTATGCATTCTATTCTAGATTCCAAGCAGTTTAGACATTCTTTAAAAAAGAATGGTTTCCGCATGGTTGTCACCTACGTTAATGTGACCTCGGTGGGTAGATGCATCCATGAATGAATCTAATTAATCAAGCTTCGACGGAGTATCGCAAAAAAATAAAATAAAAAAAAAGAGCTTCGACGGAGACAATTTTCCCCTTTTTATTTTGTTTTGGGCAATACTTTTGAACTTTTCTCTTTAACAAGAGTAGCACTAATTTCAAAGTAAATGAAGAGGTAAGTAATATTTATCTATCATTCGTCATACTTTAAAAATTATACAAATCACTATTAAAGAAAACATTGAAACATCTCTCTTTTTATTTTTAGCGTGGAGAATATACCAAATCGATGTTAGCACGCGGATTCCCAACAGGTGGCCAGGAGCTCCTCTAACAGAGCAATCATATTTTTATAGCAGCCGAGTAATTATTGGGAATTGCTAGTAACAAGACGTTCAATCGAACGTCTGATCAATATCTGATGCTAGCAACTAAAGTCCACGTCCCATGAGAAGACCATGTATCGGACGCATCTCCCATCACCTATTCAACCATTTCCACTCGTTTCTTCTTCCTCATCTTCTCGTTAGTCTACAACCTGCCTAAAGTTCTCCCTCATGCTCCCAAATAACCAGAATAGCGAGGAGCATTGAGCGTCTCTATCGCACGTGAGCTCCACCCCTACTCTACTAATCTTCCACCAAGCATGCCAAGCTCCGTCGTCGGATCGCGGTCCGAGATTGCCCCTGCTCGCACCCCAAGACGGCCATTTGATCCAGCTAGATGCAGCCAGAGCAGAGGCCTCCCCTCTGTGAAGCGGCAAGAGGAGGCGGTGTCGCGGTATCAGCAGTGGCACAGTCAAGATTGAGGGTGATCTCGATATCGTTGGTATATCGTTGATGGCAATATGATGGCTTGTGGGCTGTCCTCCTCCTACTTCGAGCCTATCTAAAAAGTTGACTCCAGTAAGTCAAGTTGTTGTAGTAGTTATTTTTGAATGTTGCATCACTCTCTCCAAAATGTTGAGGCAGATCTAGTGTTTTTTTATTTTTGTTGTAATAGATTTTTGTATTTGTTATCATGATAGTTCTCATCTGGTACATAATTTTTAGTTTGTGTTGTGCTTATTGCATCGAATGGGAATTTTATTGCAATCATGAGAACTGATTGTTGTGGCTCATGAATTTTTATTGCGCCAAATCAGGAATACTACTATCTAAATCCTCCTCCTCCTCCCTCCCTACTCCTTCACCAATTTAGAGCTCCAGCAAATCAATGGAGGCCGCAGATCACCACTAGCGATGAGCTTCTCTCTCAACCTGTGCCTTCAGGACCTTGGAAGCAGGTTGAGACAACGGTATCCCGAGCTCCAATGCCAGTTGCTGGTCTGAGGTCGCTGCCGCTCATGCTCAAGGGAAGTCGTCCACCACCGTCTCCTCCTCCTTCGTCAACCACTCAACCTAGAGCTCCGGTGAGCTAGCGGCGATAGCTAGAGATCACCACCTGAGATGAAGTTTTCACGATTTTTTATTTACGCCGAATCGGATGGTCGAACCATCTAAACGAGATATGACGGTTGGGGAGCATATCTTAACGTACGTCCGGACGCTAGTCGCTTCCATAATCATTTGGTTAAATCTTATGGATAACAATTCTCCGAGTTTATTTCAGTCGGAGTACTTATTGTTGATAAAAAAATAATGCGCGCGAATAATTGGCCGTGTTCTCTTCTTACAATTTGTGGCCCCAACTTGGTTATTCTTTAAGGCTCCGTCCGGTTGTGCCCTGCTATGATGCGCTACGCAGTAAGTTGATAAGTTTGTTATGATCACTCTTGAAATGGAAGCCTTCAGAACACAGGTGATCCAGGGGAGCCAGTCTCATTGAAAGATGGAACCATGTCTCATTGAAAGGTGGAATCATGTCTAATTACGACGTGGAGGGTTGAACACCCAATCAACGCCATAATCGTGGACTGGACAGCGACGAGTCGTTCGTAGGCACGTGCTTCACCGGGCTCCGGCTTCAATCCATTTGAGTCGACGGAGCGAGAGGGGCTGTTGCCACGCGATCCATGTCACCTGCACGAGCGAGTGCCTCGGTGGAAAAGTAGCTGCTAGACCAGGATTTTTTTTTTCAGACCTTCCTAACCGTGGTTGTTTGTTTGGGATGCATCTGTATGCGCATGCGTGCGGACGTGTGGTATTGTGTGTAGCCTGTTGCAACCTGGAAAAGGTTTGCGATAGCGGAGGGGTTTGAGCAGCACAAAGTCCAGAGTGGAACGGAGTCGTGGACCCCCAGTGCGTTTGGCCATCTGCTGCTGCAGCACATGGAATCACCCCATCTGTCGCAGTTAAAAATAGCTTTCTTCGATACCCCCACCTCTTTTAACGTATCCCCTTGGTGCCGCTAACGATACAGATGCTTAGGGTTTAACAAACAGAAGTCGTAGTGTGGGAAACAGGTGTTCCTGCGTATTCGATCTGCATATTTTTCATACAGCGAGTCTCTAGCCTATTTCGTATCCATGAACACGGTAGTATGGTATACCGTCAAATCCAGTCCATATTTTCTTTTCCGGGCGTGAGGCAACTCGATTCATATACAGCATCAAAAAAGAGTCTCCAAAACTGCGATTAGATCAACCTCAGGGGGACCTGAGATTGAACCATGGGAACAGCGGCAGGAAGCCCCACTGGTGCAAGAACCCTTCCCCGGTCGTTACCTCCAGCACCAGGAGAGCCAGCACGGCCAGCATAGCAGCCCGTCCATTCCAGGTCTCCGCGCTCTTGGTCCAGCCCCACTCCCATACGATCACCGGAGGCGGGAGCTCGTTGCGTTTCGAGTCGTACGCCGCTAGCAGCTCTTCCACGCTTCCAAGTGGTACGAGTGACTGCAAGGCAACACACCATACATCACTGCAAATTCTGCAGCCAACGGTCCTATCTTGCTTCTTAACTAAACATTGCATCTCAGACCATGCTCATCCGGATGCTAATGCTGATTCCTAGGTATGTTGGTATTTCAATTATAATTGATTTCATTCAATGAATCAATGATATGTCCACAAAAGAAAGATTGATCAACTTTGTCTCTTTTCCAACAGATCTGATAATGGTACTTTACAAATCTGAGATATCACTGAATCTGGAAATGATTCACATCAGTTCAATCACATGCTATTAATAGTTTAGTTAATCAAAATATATTGCTAAAACAAGTAGATGCCATAATAGTCACTGTTATAAAGTCACCTCGTTTTTTATCCATATTATGTATTGTTCAAACAACAATACCAAAGTTCATTCAAAATGGGCTAGTTGCAAGACAATCTTATCGGACGGTGGAGCATGATCCTATCCAATGCATGCTTTTGCAGGTCACTTAACTTTGTACTCTTTTTCTATAATTATTTTCTGCTGATCCTAATTTGATCTTTGGTCTTAATGCTACAAATGAAGCAAAACCAGCCCCAATTTGCACTGTTATATGATAAGTGATATCATTCAATGACTAAGATAGGATAGGGAACTCAATTGACCTGCATTCAACTCTGAGCTATCTTTAACATCTTATTAAACAAAACACATGCATATTAGAAGCTGCCATCATCAAATAAGGTATAAAACACGAATACACAAAGCACCTGAAAAAATTATACTCTGACCTATCATCTGATAGAGAAGGTATTTTGCATGTCCTATGGTATTTCTTACCTGCCGAGCCTCAAGATTGGAAACTGCCATTGCACCAACATAAGGCAGGCTTTCAATAATAGCATCAGCAAGATCTGAAATGAATGTGGGTTCACAACCTAATGCAGGAACTCGTCCCCAGTGCTTGATGCCAGACTCTAAAGCCAACTCCTTGTACTCAACATCGATTTCTTCCAAAGTTTCAATATGTTCGCTGACAAAACTGAAGGGAGAAGACCAGAACAAAAGATGAGGATTATCCGACTAAAATTGACAGGAGAAAGAAAAAACAGTCCAAAGAAATATGCCAAACATGAAGGTTATAAGGAGCATAACGCGTACAGAGTATCATTTTAATCATGACAGCAGAAGCCAAGTTAAGAGAAGTAATACCTAATGGGAACAGCTAGAAGGCTCTTTACCCCTCTCCGCCCAAGCTCAATAATTGTCTCATCAGTGTAGGGTTTCAGCCATTCCACTGGTCCTACTCGGCTCTGGAGATTCATGAAAATATGTTAGTTCAGAAGAATAGCAACCCATTAGTTCAAAATAAGATGAACCACCATGTCTCTCTGCTTCTATAATTCCACCGATTACTTCAAGTATTTGAGGACTAGTTTCAAAGACTTGGGATAAGCAGCCACCACACTGATGTTATCCTAATAATACTTTGGCTCCCCATTGGCTGATGAATGCATAGGACTAGGACAACTGGAGTGGCTTATGTGAAATGCTTAGGCGTTAATCAGATAAAACGGTCCAATATATACAGGCGCGTGTGTTCCAGAGAGAGAGAGAGAGAGAGACCTGATAAGCAAGTGTACATGGATTTGTTATTCCTCTTTTTTCGAGTTCCTCCATGACAAGATCAACACACTCTTCCATCTCTGCTTTATATGGATCACCAGCTTCTTCTACATATGCCAGAGGAACTCCATGAGCACTGAAAAATATCGTGACCTGCAAGTTTGATACCACATCAGACATATTGTTTCATTCATCAAAACATAGCAACCCAAAAAAGTAAGGTTTGTCTGGATTTTGGAAAACAAATGGCTGCAAAATGGAACAGTTGGCTAGACACAATTACTTAAATCTTTTGCTTTGCCTTTTTATAGGCCATACAGTTTTATTTTCATTCTTTGTACATAAGTTTATATATATATATATATATATATATATATATATATATATATATATATATATATATATATATATATGGGTATATATATATATTGTAGAGGCCACCCCTGGTAGTGATATGCCATAGAGGCAATTATAAAAATGATTGTATCACTTCTATACATATGAACTTTGAATAATACGTTTTTTTGTCCCTTAATGAACTATCATTTATATTGATTAGTAAGTATGTGACTTGTTCGTAAAACTCTATTTTACATTAATATAGTGCTGATTTTTTGCACATACATATTTTCTGTTGTAGATCATGGCACTTACTACTTCCTCCACATCCAATTTTAACTTATGATCTATTCTTGAGAAAGAAAACTGAATAGAACAAACTTCATTGATTGATACCGCAATCTGAGAATTGTTCTCAAACAATAAAAAAAGGAGTATGATCTAGAGGGTCCTTATCCTAATGAACTAGCGAAAGATGCTACTCGTGCTGTAAAAAAATGCTTATGAGAAGCATTGCAATGACGTAGTTGATATACACTGCCTTATGCTTGCCTCCATGAACTTGAGCTTTAGAAGCAATATGAGACCACAGATGCCTACAATATGATTGTAGATCTTAAAGGCATATTTCAAGACTAGCCAAGGGCAGAGAGGTACAATACCTCCAAGGCATTATTTGCTTACAGGCTATCAAAAGGTATTCCGGTCAGTCCTTATTTAATCAAAATGAGTGACCACATTAAAAGCTTGAAAAAGCTTGATTTTCTCTTTAGCCAAGAGTTAACTACTAATATGATTCTCCAATCGCTCTCTGTGAGTTTGAAGCTAGTTATCTTGAATTTTCATATGAATTGTATGGAGAAGTCATTGACCGACTTGCACGGCATGCTTAAGGGTGCCGAGGAGAGCATCAAAAAGAGCTCTAATCATGTGTTGATGGTTAAAAAAACTACTAGCTTCAAGAAGGGAAAGGCTTCAAGCAAAGGCAAAGTTCAAGATGAGATCGCGAGTCTAAGGTGAGTCTAAGGAAAGGCTCAATAAGCTCAAACTAGGCCCTAAGCTAGACACTGAATGCTACCATTGCCATGAGTGTGATAATTGGAAGAGGAATTGAAAGAAATACTTGACAAAATTGAAAAAGAACAAGGAAAGTAAGACTTCCAGTTCAGGTATAAATATTATAGAAATTAATCTTGCTACTTCTGCTTGTTCTTGGGTATTTGATACCGGATCGATTGCCTATATTTGTAATTTGATGCAAGAGCTGATAAGGTGTAGAAATTTGGCAAGAGGTGATGTTGATCTTCGTGTGGGCAATGGAGCAAGAGTTGCTGCATTGGCTGTTGGCATTTTACATTATCTTTACCTTCAAGATTAGTTTTTAAATTGAATAATTATTATCATGTTTCTGCCTTAAGCAAAAACATTATTTTTGCTTCATGTTTTGGAATAAAAAGTTATGAGTTCAGAATAAAGAACAATTGTTGTTCAATTTATTTCAATGATATGCATTATGATCATGCTCCATTGGTAAATGGATTATATATTTCGAATCTTGAAGATGTGCCTACTTATAATATTAATGCTAAGAGGTTTCGATCTAATGATTTGAATCTCACTTTTATTGGGTATTGTCGCCTAGGTCATATAGAAGTGTGATAAAACTTCATAAAGATGGTCGTATAAATTTATTTGATTTTGAATCATTTGATACATATGAATCTTGTTTGTTTGGCAAAATGACAAAAGTGCCTTTCACGGGTTTAGGTGAGAGAGAAAATGACTTATTGGCCCCTTGACCCTTGTACATACGGATGTATGTGGACCAATGCGTTCAATGGCCAGATGTAGTTTTCAGTACCTCATAACTTTTACTGATGATTTTAGTATATATGATTACATCTATTTAATGAGGCATAAGATTGAATCTTTTAAAAAAATTCCAAGAAATTTCATAATGAGGTACAGAATCAACTTGACAAGTCAATTAAATTTCTACGGTCAGATCGTAGAGGTGAATACTTGAGCTATAAGTTTAGTGATCATCTAAAACAATGTGGAATCGTTCCACAGCTAACTCCGCCGAAAACGCCTCAATGGAATGGGGTGTCTGAACGACGGAACCAGACTTTGTTGGACATAGTTCGGACAATGATGAGCCAATCTAATCTTCAATTGTCCTTCTGGGATACACTCTAGAAACAGCTGCTTTCACGTTAAACAAGGTTCCATCAAATGTGGTAGAGAAGACATCATATGAGATATGGACTGGAAAGCGCCCTAGATTGTCTTTTCTCGAAACATGGGGTTGTAAGGCATATGTAAAACGTTTGCCATCTGATAAGTTTACGCCTAAGTCTCCATTAAAAAATAGTTTCTCTATGAAAGATTTAGAAGATGCATAATATATTTTAGGCATAAGGATCTATATGGATAGATCTAAAAGGCCAATTGAATTAAGTCAAGATATGTATATTGACAAGGTGTTGAAGTGGTTCAACATGCAAGATTTCAAAAATGGTTGCTTGCCTATGCCACATGGCATTGGTCTTAGCAAGATTCAGTGCCCTTTGACACCTGATGAGCAAGACCGAATGAGTAAGAATCCATATGCTTCTGCTATTGGATCTATCATGTATGCTATACTTTGTACACACTAAGATATGTCGTATGCTCTAAGTATTACAAGTAAATATCAGTCAGATCCAGGTGAAGGTCACTGGACAACAGTTAAAAACATCCTAAAATACTTAAGAAAGACTAACAATGTGTTTCTTGTTTATGGAGGTGAGGAGTTTGTTGTAAATGGTTATACCGATACTCTTCCAAAGCGACAAAGATGATTTTCGATGGCAATCTGGGTTTCTGTTTTGTCTCAATGGAGGAGCAATGAGCTGAAAAAGTTCCAAATAATGGACGGTTGCTGATTCAATGGAGGCTAAGTATATTGCGACTTTTGAAGCTGCAAAGCAGTTTGGATAAGGAAGTTTATTTCTGAGCTAGGTGTAGTTTTTAGTGCTTCTAGTCCGATAGATCTCTATTGTGATAATAGTAGAGCTATTGCACAAGCCAAAGCCTAGATCGCATCAAAAGTCCAAACACATATTTCGGTGCTATCACCTTCTTCGTGAGATTGTTGAAAACGGTGATGTGAAGAATGCAAAATGCACACAGATTTGAATATTGCTGATCCGTTGACAAAGCCTCTCTCGCAACCCAAGCATGAGGTGCACACAAGAGCCTCTTCTACCCTTTTTAGCAGTTCCAACCTGGGCCTCTATCAAGATGAGTTTCTAAAGATTATTATATCAATAACCAAGATGAGAACATTGCAAGTCTGGATGTATATACTGTTTGAAATGTTTAAGCATGGGAAGTTTGGCACACATGGAAACCAGTTTGTTCGAAGAAAAACATTTGCCTACTCTTCTTAACAAAAAAAAACTATGTATGATATTTTGTAAGTACATCAAGGAAATGTCCTCCCGGTTCAAAGCCTTCTACAACTTTTTTCAGTCAAGAAAGCACAACAAGTGCATGCATCATGGTTCTTACCTTCTGCGGTTCTGGAAATTTTAACAGCTCCTTCTCAATCAAAGTTGCCATGGCCTTGATATATCCTTCACGTTGATACCAGGAAGGTATAACTGTATGTTGCATATTCACCAGATACTCATCCTCTCTGAAACAGTAATTGAATATGTCATTCGTATCAATTTTGCAAAGCAACAGCAATGGGCTATTTATCATTTCAAATTATTACACTTACCTGAATATGCTCTCCAGTAAACGGAGACTTGAACCACTAGTTGATATGGAAAACTGGGGGTACAGAGGTAGTACAACAAGTTTTGTGATTCCATCCTGTTTTATCTAGAATACAAAGAGAATGCATTAATGTCTTCTACAAAGAAACATAAGTTGAACATTGTGGCACCAGAAGCTAGCTAATTTAGTACATCTAGAATAGCATGATATTGCATGTTAATTCATGAATGTGATGCTACGACCCATGGGTACGGTGTTTGCTAGTTTCTCATAATTTTGTATGTTTTTTGTATGTTAAAGATTTAGAACTACACTGCAGATTACTGTACTATTGCAAATCCAAAAATATAAAAGTCTGTCCACAAAAGAAGACCTTGTTAGAGTGAACTATCAGTTTAGGGCACTCGAGATTCTGTTTCATGTTATTCTCTAAAGACAGAGGATCTGTTATTGGCATACTTCTGTTGCTGAAATAATCAAACAGCCAAAATTAACCAACAACAGAAAATAACAGATAAAAGAAAATAACAAAAGCAAACAAACATATCAGATATATGGCAAGACCCTACTTGTTCTATAGCTTCCTCAGTGAAGGGATGCCAATACCGCATTCCAACATACACTTTGGCAGGAATATCTTTTTCACATAATGCCTTCCTCAGTGCTTCAGCCTGTACAAAGATTCAATAAAACCATCAAATGTAAGCTCATAGGATGCACGTAGTTTCTGACATAATTTAAATAATGTTAGGAAACGTGAGAACACCATCACTAATTCACTAAAATACTTTAGTAAATAACTAACATGGTGCCTTATGTTCAAACATTAAACCTATTGCTTATACAAATAAAAGTTAACTGCCCAAAATCACGTTGTCTCATAGCCAGTCACTGGAATCCCACCTGTGGCCAAGAAGATGAAGTGAAACAGAAAAAAAAAACATGTTTGCTACTCACCAAATAAGATCATCTAAAGTTTCCTAGGCCTAGCCCATGAGTTGTCACAATATAGCCCAATTATTCTGCTCATGCATTAATCAACTGAGTGAGGTGCAACATTCTGCATAGCCATGCATGTTGAGAATAATCATTACTATATTTATTCTAATTATCTAGAATGTTCTCTAAGACCCAATGCCACACTACTAGATGGGTTAATGAGTCATCTGACAAGAATACAGGCTATTTGAAGTTAAGCAAGAGAATATCCTCTTCTCCTGACCCATTAATATCTTTTCTCTAATGCTAAGTAAACAAAAATATCCATATTTCTAAGAGATTCAATGTGCAGCAGTCATGGCAATTGGCAATTCAGACAATAAAAGATCACAATGTACCTGCGCATCAGTAATTTGACGAAGAGGAGAACCACCACCTATGGATGCATAACCTTCCTTGCTCTTTGGTGCTCTTACAACAGATATGAATTGTGCTAGTGGCTTCTGTAGAAAGCGAAACATCCTAGGAAGACGGATAATGTCCTGTCATCGTGCATCATGAGATGTCCAGTACTCCAATGAGTAATAGAAAAGAAGTTTAATATGGATTTCTCAAATACACTACTAACATGGCACATCTGAACATCAAAGCATTCAGTTCTCTTTCTTTTTTTAGCTACAGCATGTATAACATGATGTTAGAAACTTAGGCTAGCTCCAAGGTTTATTTCACATCTACATTTAAAATCTTGAAATTCGAAGAAACTTAGAAGGTTAAAAAAATAATTTTGTTGCACATTTCCAGAAAAATATAAAATTCTCACCATTAATTGTTTTGGCACCATAATTTGTTAAATCTGCAAAAAAAATGAAAAATATTGCAAGTGAAAAATCTTAGAGAGCTATGATTGCATTTCAGGGTGGTAATTACCGGATCAGCAAAAAGATTGAACAAGAAAGGCTGCACATCATCAAGGGTCTCTGGGCCTCCAAGATTCAGCATCAGAACACCAATTTTTTCATTGCCAACAAGAAGTTTTCTGAAATCGGACTGGGAAGTAAGAACTGCCTCTGATGCCGATGAATATCCTCTAAAGTGATGCCTCAAGTCAGGTGATGGTTGAGAAGACCATCCCAACTTGCATTTGCAGGCTGAAGACTTCTTATGATAACATTGTCCAAGACAAAGTCTTGTATGGCTACCAACTGAGCAAGATTTAATTGCATATGTCCTTGATAGATTGACCCTGTTTGGCCAAAAGAAGGAACAGTGACTATTTAAGTATAACGCTAAGTATGGCACTCCATAGTCATAAAAGTAGCACACAAAAGATATATCAAGAAGAAACTGTCTATGCGGATCATCCATGAAGAGATACTCGTTTCTGTCCAAACATCAGTTCTATCTATGTTGTAGGAGCTAACAAATGGCATCCAACAAATACAGGTATGTGCAGCCCCTGTATTGTGCCAAACATGACCCGAGAATGTTATAAAATATAAAACAACCAGCCCCAGCTCAACCCGATTATACATTACCATCATTTTCAAAACTTGTCTACGAACTGGCAACTAGGGATCCACTAATATTGAATATTTTTGTTTGTATAGCTTGGATCAAGGCTACCAGCAATTTTGTTCCAGGGATAACCAGATAAGCGTTAAGATACCAAATAAATGGCCACTTAATTCAGCATGAGATGAACTGATGAAACATGCCACCGACAATACTACCTGTGGGGACAAATGAATTACATAAATATAATAATATACTGGAAATTCAAGGGCCAAAGTTCTTCGAGCCACATTATTTAATTAGAGACTTAAGAAAGATTTGAAGGTGAAGCATACCGCCCCAGCAGAAGCGCAGCCATCCGAGATCAAATTCAAGTCAACCAGGGATGTAAACGGTTTAACATTGTACAGCTACGAGTACGACAAGCTGAGTGGCAGAAATGCGACTGCTAGATTCATGAATTCTGAACAAACAACTGAAAGGTGGCATCCCTGTATCCACACAAAACCATCAATCATCATCTAACCTGAAACCAGAGGCACCTCATCCATCCCCTCTCTACACGCATCAAAATCTCTAGTGTGCCAAACAGGTCATACAGTACAACCATACTAGGTGTGGGGAAAAAAATCACCTGGACGAATTACGCGGCGCAGGCCTCTTAGGGAAATGGGAAGGTCCGGCCTCCATCCTCCCCATGTCCATCACGCCCCTCGTGCTCGCCTGGCTCGACGACCACATTCCTCAGCTCCCCTGCACAAAAACACCCCACAGATTAGCCACTAGTCCTCACATGGCAGAGATCTCTACAGCAGGGAAACCCTATACGCGCGCGGTCACCTCAGTCAGGGGGAGGAGGGTGGCGATATGGAACGGCGGCGAGGAGGCTAGGAGAGCAGGGAGGGCTCGCCGTCGCCGGAGGCAGCACAGGACGCAGTGGGCGGCAGGAGCGAGAAATAATCCGCGACGGTTGGTCCGTGCGTTTTCCGGGGTTTTGTTTTTTTCGCGATATATCGCGAGGGTCTCCGCCGCAAGCTCACCGGAGGGGCGTCGTGGTACGGTAACTGACGCTTGTGCCCCACTTCTTGTGGGGTTGATTGTCAGTGGGAATTTGGAATGTTCGTGGGACGTGAGAAGTCGCGGGTGCGTGCGGTGGCGGGTTAAAAGATCGAATTAATTCTACCCCTTGCGAGAGCGACGCAGAAAACTATCTTGGATGTATTCGTTCCAGTCCCTGTGGTATCGACTAATTCGCCATTGCAGTCGTTGTTCACTAGAGCTCTACTTCTACGTCTACTACTTCGACTTTTTTTCCTTTCGAAGGAATACTGCTCCCTCCGGCTCACAAACCAAGTCCTTCCATAATAGACGTAAAGTTTTAGCTATCAATATTTTTTAAAATATTTAGATTAAATACATGATAATTATATATGTATATTCATCTCGAAAAGTACTTTTATAATACCATAATCTTGCTGGTTCTACAAATATATTATAATAATAATTAATAATAAAGATTGTATTTTAAAAACTGTATTGATGGCTAAAGCCACTTGCTTTCTGTGAACAGGAGGGGTACTTGGATTTAGCCATGCGCGCTTGTGGATCGGACTGTCCTCTCCGTTGAAGACGGCCGACGGTATCAGTTGTCGCAATAGCTAGCCCGAAGTGCAACGACGATGCGGCGTCACGCATGCAGCAGGAGTAGCAAACTATCACCGGATGTTGATCTACAGCGGCGGAGCCAGCCCATCTTGGGAGGCTGGGCAGATGACTGGCTCCGCTCTCATTCCGGCGATGCTGATGACACGCGGCTATTGTCTACGGCGGGGCCGGGCCTTGGCTCCGCCGGTGATGATCTACTAGGGGTGAGGAGGCCGGCCGGGCTAGAACACCGGCTCCAACCGGCACATCTCTGAGACCCCTGTAGTCTCGGCGTCAAACGATAGTGTGATCGCGCTTGTGTGCTACTGCATGTTGTCCTCGTCGCTCACGAGAGCACCCCCTTCCGTGCACGGATTCCTGCAGTCGGCGCCGGCGACGATAAGGATTTGAGTGGGAGAGAAACGAGGGAAAGGGTTTAATTTGCTAGGAAAACTTCACCTACGATTAGATGTTGTGTGACAGGTTAAACTTAGCGAGTAGCAGGTTGTTTTGGGGCCACTTGTGCTCACTTGCGTCGTGTTAAGTTTCATCTTGTAACTGAACTAGGTTCCGTTACTAGCTTGTTAATGGAATCAAGGCTTGTCCCCGTGTCGAAAAGACAATGTGTTGCCAACATGTAGTGCAAGCAAGCATATACTACGAAAAATACCTATATGTATGATGAGAATGAGATTCTTCTTGTGTGCCTATTTGTGCCCTTCTCCGTATATACAGTTTTTGTTCTTGTTGTAGATCCAACGGGGTTGCATTGATTAAATTAGTTCCCAATATCGTGGTCGCCTATCGTACGTCCAGCTTTTTAATTTGGTGTGTTTGATTCTTTCTAAAATTATAACTGTGTATTGTTTTCTCAACAATTTGACGAGATCGGCTTTCCCACTTGTACATAAAACTCGATGTAGATCCAATGAAGGAGGGGTCGAGATTCGCACCCTCTCTCTCTCCTCTACTCCCTCTGTCCCCTTCTCTCCTCCCGATTGTGCATTGCCTCCAATTCTAGCCATCTCCATCCTCCTTGCACCAAAGTGGAGAGAGATGGAGCCCGTGCAAGCCACTGCTCGGCTTCTCGCACTAGAGCCGAGACCTTCTTCCTCCCCACCATGGTCGCGAAGCCACGTCGTCGGAGACCCCACGCCGCTGGGAGCCGCTGACGACGTGGAGGGTGGCACAGTTCTCAAAACCCATCCAAGGCATGCTTTTCTGTACATTTGGTTTGGCATTTCCGCAATTTGGCACATGTTTTTTATGCTTACAACAAAGGTCTTTTTAGTTACATGGCTACAATTCACAATATTCTCTAATTTTGTATATTTTAAAGTTAATATTCAAATAAGATTCTTAAAATCTTGCATGTAGATTACAACAAGAGCATAAAACACACGACTGCGAAACACACAACACATATACCTGAAGAAATATGATATCGACGGGCAAACTAAGGATGTGTTTGGTTGCTAGTATGAAGTGGAATGGGAATAGGATAATTGCAGAATGCGGAGGCATACCTATGGTGGGTGGGATGAGATGGGATGGGATCATCCCACGTGAGGGAATATTCCTGTTTTATTCAGGACAGCGTGGTGAGGCCAAATTCCCATATGACATCGTTCCACTTCGCTTGCACAGGTCATGTGACCGCACGTGAGGGATGAGATCACCACCTCACCGCCCGATGTTGGCGAAGGAGGCAGCGGGAGCAGTTGGAGGAGAACGGCCTCGGGAGGATTTGGTTGGCCGCCAACGCCAGAGCCATGTGGTGGGATGGACGTAGTCGCTAGCGCTAGAGTCACATAGTGGCGGGGCAATGAGGACTTCTGCCACCAGAGCCATGCAGTGGGAGGGACACGGCCGCCGCTGTCTAAGCTGGTTGGGAAGACGGCAGCAACGTGCAGATCTGGTCAAGGGCGTGACAGCGGGAGGCAACGCAGCCAATTAGGGCATGGGTGGGAGGCACCAAAGCCAGTCGAGATGCAGTAGTAAGCATGGCAGCGTAGAGAGGGAGGGGATGCAGTGGCCATGGAGGAAATCAAAAGAAGAAGGGAGAGAGAATAAAAGTATGAGGCAATAGAAGACAAGGAAAAAAAGAAAAATAAAAATAAAAGGAAAATAAAAATAAAATAAATAAATAAATAAGGTTACCATAACCAATCATATCCTGATCCATCCAACCAACCAAACACTAATATGTACCATTCCGAACCATCTCATCCTTTCAACCAAACAATAACTATAACTATCTCATCCCCTCAAACAAACACCCTATTCTAACCATCCTATCTCATCCCATCCTAAAAAATAGAACCATCCCATCCCATCTCATTTGGTCCTCCCAACCAAACCTACCCTAATTTGAACATTGTGCAGCCTGCTGAAATGAAACCTCAATGCCACAACTTTCATTCATGCCTTGACCTGCATTTGAAAAACTAATGTCAGAAAAATCGGTATGACCACAGGTGTAATAGCGGTATGACCGCACCTGAAGTGCAGTACTAGTGTAATAGGTAACACCGATTTTTAGTTTGCGGTATGTAGATCCAACGAAGGAGGGCTAGAGATTCGCACCCTCTCTCTCTCCTCCACTCCCTCTCTCCTCTTCTCTCCTCCCGATTGTGCATTGCCTCTGATTTTGCCGCCTCCGCCCTCCTTGCACTGAAGGCGAGAGAGACGAAGCCCACGTAGGCCACTGCTTGGCTCCTTGCACTAGAGTCGAGACCTTCTTCCTCTCCACCATAGTCACGAAGCCTTGCCATTTGAGACTCTGCGCCGCTGGGAGCAACCGACGAAGTTGGTGACGTGGAGGGTCACCTCGCTGCAGCTCAGGATGGAGAGGGGAGAGTCTCTCCTCTCATCACCTCGCCCCACCTTAGAGGTGGCCAATGGGCCGGGCCTTGGTGTACTAGCCCACAGCCCAACACTATTGACTTGGCCCAAGCACGGCATGACTGTTTAGGTCGTGGGCCGTGCTAGCACGGCCCAGTGGACCGTGTCATGCTTGGGCTGAGGGTGGCACACTGGGCTGGTACGACACAGGCCGATAATGGTCGTGGGCCTGGCTGGGCCGACACGGCATGGCTATAATTTTATACAATTTTTCTATAATTCTGTTCAATTTTCTACAATTTTTTAGTAATTTTCTAGTCGTGTAACAATATATAATCTGTAATTCCATATTGATATTTTACAAGTTAATAAAACTCATTATATGATATTGCCAATATTTTATATTGATAATTAATAATGTCTAAAATACTTTATATTTTTCTATAATTTTTTCTAAAATTTTTAATAATTTTTTAAATTTTCCTCTTTTTCTGATTTAACGGTCTAACTGTATCGGTACAGCCGTTAGGTCTTAATCGTGCCCATACCAATACGTATAGTCGTGTCCTGTGCTTGGGCACTACACAGCCTATTTATTTTCTATCGTGCCTAATCCATGCCGTATCGACCCGGCACGGCCCACTGGACGTGTCTGCCTGGCCTGCACGCTTGTCCAGCCTCACCTCCTTCTAGGGTCCTCCGCCTCTGCGTCGGAAGCTTACCTCCCATTCTCCTACCTCGCTTGCTTGCGCTCCGGCTCCTCCTCTAGGCTTACTCGTCCTGCTCCCTGCGTCCTCGCCCCGGATCCCCTCTCGCTCGCTTGCGCGCCCGGAGCCGGTGCTTGAGCCCCTCCGTGCCCCGACGGTGGATCTGATCATACGCGATAGCGTGTACTGGGGTGGGGTATTCGCCCATAAGGTGTTCGATGAAATGCCACCGGCAGGGCTTCTGGCTCGGCAGGCCGTATCCGCGAGAGCTGATGCGCTGGCCCGGTCGCTGCGTCCCCCTCTGGGCGCAGCAGCACGACTGCTGCACGGCGGCGGGGAGACGGGAGGCGCGGAGTTTCCGTACGCCGACGTTCCCCGACCCGGGAGGAAATGGGAACGGAAGCCGTACGTGACGCCGATGAAGGCCCTCATCCGGAGGGCCAAGGAGGAGAGGCGCGCCCGGCTGGAGAACCCGTGCCGCGTGCTGGAGCACCCGCCCGGCAACGGCCTCCTCGTGCCGCACCTCGTCGAGGTCGCCCACCAGGTGCACAGCGCGAGGGAGAGGCTCCTCGACGGCCTCACCAGGCTTATCGAGGGCAACGCCGCCATCCCGGTGAAGCGATGCAGGTTCTGCTCGGAGGTGCACATCGGCAGCGTCGGGCACGAGATCAGGACGTGCGAGGGCGCCAAGAGCGGCTCGAGGAACTCCTTGCATGTGTGGCGGCCGGGGACCGTGCGGGACGTCGTCGGCTTCCCGTACTGCTACCACCTGTTTGACCGCGTCGGGAAGCCCAGGGTGGTGCACAAGGAGAAGTACGACGTCCCCAGGCTCCCGGCGATCCTGGAGCTCTGCATCCAGGCTGGCGTCGATGTCGAGCGCTACCCGACCAAGCGGAGAACCAGGCCGGTCTACTCCATCGAAGGCAGGATTGCAGATTTTGAGCCGAACGAAGAAGACAACTCGGAAGCAGAAACGTCACCTGAACCTTCGTCATGTTCATCTTTGCCATCTGAAGAAGTGCCGATGAGTTGTAATTCTTCTAGAGATGGCGGCGAGCATCAACAAGAGGAGATCACGGTGAGCGAGCTGAGCTCCTGGACGCTGCAGTCCTGGCTTGACATGCGGTCGGGCGCGGCGAGGCTGATGAACAAGTACGGCGTGCTCACTTGCGGGTACTGCCCGGAGGTGCAGGTCGGGCCCAAGGGGCACAAGGTAAGGATGTGCAAGGCCACCAAGCACCAGCAGCGGGACGGCCAGCACGCGTGGCAGGAGGCCACGGTGGACGACCTGGTCCGGCCGAACTACGTCTGGCACGTTCAGGACCCCGCCATCGACGATGGCACGCCACTCGCCAACGAGCTCAAGAGGTACTACGGCAAGGCCCCTGCCGTCGTGGAGGTCTGCGTGCGCGCCGGCGCGCCGGTGCCCGTGCAGTACAGGAGCATGATGCGGCTGGACGTCATGCCGCCCGCGCGTGACGAGTTCGACCTCGTCGCCTGAGACTGAGATTGTGGTGCCTTCAGACTTGTGGCTTGCTTGCTGAAACTGTGAAGCAGATGCTGTGGATCTTTGGTATGAATGCGTGAATGGACGTTGTGGCATTGAGGTTTCATTTCGGCAGGGTGTGCTGCTGGGTTCTTGCACTGCGTGTTGGATTCCCAGTATGCATCTGCACAAGGTTCAAATTAGTCTGCCTGTTGAGATCATATTTCCGCAATCTCTTCAGCAATGGAACAGAGATTGAGTTCCACATGTCCACTCTTTTCATCTTCTTCACTGCTGTTTACTGCCTTGGGCTTATGACTTACAGTATTGCTGTGCCATCTGGTCTCTTTATCCCTGTTATTCTTGCTGGAGCCGCATATGGGCGCATAGTGGGGACACTTCTTGGATCCATATCCAACCTTGATCCTGGCCTTTTTGCCCTTCTCAGTGCAGCATCTTTTCTCGGTGGAACAATGACAATGACTGTGTCAGTCTGTGTGATACTTCTAGAGCTCAGCAATGATCTGCTCATGCTCCCTTTAGTCATGCTTGTTCTTCTTATATCCAAGACTATAGCGGATAACTTTAACAAAGGGGTTTATGATCAGATAGTGGTAACTAAAGGCTTGCCATACATGGAGGCTCATGCTGAACCATGCATGAGGCACTTGGTTGCTGGTGATGTTGTGTCTGGCCCACTAATCACCTTTTCAGGTGTCGAGAATGTGGGGGACATTGTTCGTGCGTTGAGGATCACAGGCCACAACGAATTTCCGGTGGTTGATGAGCCGCCTCTAACGGAAGTGCCTGAATTGGTTGGGCTTGTGATTAGGTCTCACATATTGGTTTTGCTGAAAGGCAAGATGTCCATGAAAGAGTGTGTGAAAACCAGTGGTAGCTTTGTTCTGCAAAGATTTGGTGCCTTTGACTTCGCCAAGCCAGGTTCAGGGAAAGGTTTGAAAATTGAGGACCTGGATTTCACTGATGAGGAGATGGAAATGTATGTGGATCTCCAGCCGATTACAAAGACCTCACCGTATACGGTAGTTGAGACAAAGTCACTAGCAAAAGCTGCAATCCTATTCTGGACACTAGGTTTGAGGCATCTTTAGGTTGTGCCAAAGACTCCAGATGTAAGGGCTCTCTCTCACTCTTTTTTTTAATAGATGGATTCTCTCACTACATGATGAATCAAACACACTAACCGGTGCTTCAAATGTTTAATCTTGCTTAGTAGTTAGTTCATTTCTCTGCTTGGAGTAACTAATTTGTGTACATGATATCGATTCTGAAATCTGGTTGTAGGTGGCAGTGAAATTCTTCCATCAAATGGAGGCTCAAGTGGCTACACCATGTATACTTTTTTCTTCAAATACCTATAATGTGTCTTGTAAAGCATCCTAATGTGATTTTCAGATTAACCGTGCCACTGGCCTTGCAACAATAACTGATATGCATAATCCATTTCTGTATTTACCTTCATTAATTTGGAAAAATGGTGACATTGGATCTTTTTCTTTCCTGTCGAGTGCAGAGGCCTCCCATTGTCGGAATTCTCACAAGGCGTGATTTTGTACCAGAACATATTCACGGGCTGTTCCCGAGTCTCAACACTCACAAGTTCCGTTCAGTCTCAATGGGAAGTTGACTGTGAAAGGTTTTGCTCCTTCTCATTTACGTAAATTAGGAGTGTTTGCGGTATGTAAAGTATGAAAGTGTATTCTGGTATTTGTTGGAGAGAGCTCATCTTCTGTACATCGATTGTATGGATTTTGTAGCATATTCTCTTTTGCAATAATAATCTGGCAGTGTATTTGGCTCAGTTGCCTACTATGAGTCTGTGGCAGGAAGTGCTCTGCAAGCAAACTGTAGAGTAAACGTTCCAAACTCTGGAATTTGTGAAATAAGCATACATTGTAAAGTAGTTGTAAAGCATGTATGAGAATTGAGATGCTGAGGGTATATTTACAGTGAGATCAGACCAAAATGTTATTGAGCGGACGCTCTTTACTTAAGTACCAATTTTTCATTCTCACTTTGAATATCTACTTGGCTTGGCTTCTTTGCCCCTCTTGTGTTCTGTGACCATTCTCATTGCAAGCACATTGTTGTATAATTGCCTTGTTGTGAGTACTAACTAGCCTTTCATCAGGGTCCAAGTGTAATCTGCCAAGATATATTAACATGCTGATGTGTGATGTCTGAACAAAAGAAATATGCAATGTTCATGCACCAAGCCTTGAATGGAATGGGAACAAATGAGGCCTAACTTTCTTTACAGCAAGGATGTCTCCATTTGCAGCCGACATGCCGCTGCACTTGAGCATGCAAACAAATGCTTAGGGATGCTTCTACAGTGACACTGGCATCTGCCAATCCAACAACCAACAGTGACAGTTACAATGCAATGATGCTGCCCCTGCAGATTCCAGCATGTGGACTTTGCTTACACTACATTTCTCACTGCCCAAAGAAACTTTCAGGGGCAAAAAGAAATTTCTTTTGGTGTGGCATGCGTGCCAAGAACAACACTTCGCACAAGCTCCTATCCTCCAGTGCAAAATCCCATATCATCATCTTGTGTTTGCAGAAGCTTTTGAATTGGTTTGTTAGATTGTTCTGTCCTTAGTTTGCTGCAGAATTTGGTATTGTCGCACAGGGTGAACACTGAAAAGTCATGTAACCAAATGGAATTAGGGCACCGTGCTCAAGATAGGCCAAAGATTGCTGCCATGTGATATGATCATGTTGGAAGCAGGCAGCATTGCTTCCCATTCAAGCAAGGCAGGCAATACCTGCATCCTTGTCTGTCATAGCCTCATATGTGGGATTGTTTTTTTAAAAAATGTTCTTTGGTAGCAAGTTAGCAGCTATTGTTAATTGTCATGCACTTTTTGCATGATTGCATTTTTTTTATCATCAACTAAATGTTAATACCTAATTGATCCTACCATTCTTCAACAGGTGCATAAGACTTTCTCTTCTTTGGTTGATGCGTTCTCCATCAATTAAAGCTTTTGGAAGTTGGAACTGCAGAAATTGAAGTATTGACCCCTGTTTCTAAACTATACACATGCATTCTAGTGAAGTTTTTTTTACATAAAACTTGTGAGGATTTTTTTCCTTTCGCTAATATGTTCCTCCACTTAATTATGCAGGTCAATTAGTGGACATAAAAAAAGATGAATACATTCAATATAAAAAAGTGTTTGCACTCCGGAGGAGAGCACTGCAACTGCATAGAATAGAGCTTGACCTACCATCTTGCCTCCTTTTTCAGGTGGTACAGCGTTGAAAGCCTCCGAGAGCTGCTGCCCTCATAGATTGCCTGGTCCAGCGTTCAAGCACTGACATGATCTTTCGTCGATATGGACTGATGTACAGTACAGGCGATCGATCCAGTGAAAATGGAGAGAGAGAGAGAGAGAGAGAGAGAGAGAGAGGAGCAATCCAATCGCCGTGTAAAGCAACGTGTCCGGGCAGGCACCTTCATCAAATCGCATGGTCCCTTCGATTCTATCGCAGCATCATGCCGATGATAGGCTGCTTCTGCATGCTTTCCCTCCCTCCATCACTGTACTTAGGCTGCTTCTGCGTAGCGCTGGACGTAGGTCTGCGTTTGGTTCATTGCTACTGTAGCTTCTTTCTTGTTCGTGCCCCTAAAAAAAGACGCGGTAGAAAATTACATCATGTTGGCCCACTCGTCTGCCTCGTGTCCGGCCGTCGGGGACAGCAGGTGCAATGTCATGGCCCCATCGTGCTTAAGCGCCATCAGACCATGACCATTCCATTCCACCACACGATGCCGAAATCCGCAATGTTTAGCTTATGGTTTATGTTCTTTTTTAAACAAATAAATGAGGTAATTTTTTTCACCGTCTTTTTATAACAGCTTATCGGTATAATTTTTTCAAAACGATTTATCAGTTTTCGATTCATTCATATTAAAACTAAAAGCCATCCATCGTCGCTGAATAGAACCCACTCGGAGGATCTAGAAAAACAACACCCTGAAAACCACCGTGGATTGAAAAGTCGCCCAAATTAATTACCTCCCGAGATCTCTCAATGCTCACCATTAATGAGATGACATCGCAAAGAAAGAAAGGACTACACCTGAAAAGAAAAGAGAAGAAAAGAAGAGAGAGGACATGGTCAGAGGGAGAAGAGGCCGAGAGAATCCGTGATGTTGCTTGTGGGGAGAGAGAGACGTAGAGCGCGCACATCCGTATCCTCGTCAGTGTGCGTGCTCCCAGAAGCATCTCCGGCGACGTGGACGCGGCAACCGTCCCCGTACGTGTCGCAGGCGCCAGCGCCGGTCGATCTCGTCCTCGTCGCGCCCATCTAGGGTCCGCTGATGCAGAAAGCAGAGGATTATATTTGTGGGGGATTTGGGACTGCGTCGATACATCGTGATTCCGGAGATTTGAAGATCAACGGGACGTATCAGAACTGTTAATTCGGCCAGCTGCTGCCTCTCTTTTCATCTCGATCCAAATCCTAGCACCCAGCATTTTGCGGTAAAAAATGCGGCCGCAAACCAAACAGACCCGGTGTCCCATGTCTTCCACGGGTGTTGTGGAGATGCATGCCGAGCTTAGTGCGCTGATGAATCTGCAGTAACTCACCTGCCGCGTTAGCGATCACGGCAATAAGATTGGAGACATGGAGTGGATTAACCAGATCTTCGTCATCATTCCAAGCTGATTAATAAGCACGAAAAGAACGAGCTTAGATTGTTGGTGGCCACAGGGCGAGGCGACGCGGGTGCAGCTGCGCGACGTCAGTACACGCAGCGCTGTTCACTGTTTGATAGGCAGCGACGGGGACGGGAGATGCCGTGGGGGATCTCTCCGCATCATCTTGATAGCGCCCCCACACCCCACCCAGTGCAGACGATTCACTTTTCAGAGATTTGGATTTTGCTCCCTCCCTTCGGTACGTCCTCGATCTCTCTTTGATCTGCTCTGATTCTACATCGATACCAAACTGCGTGCTCTAAGACACTAATTTGCCAAACTAATATGTTTGTTCTTGTAAGGTCGAGGAGCCCGACTAAAAGGGTGGATAGATGTTTTTCAAATTCATGTTTTTGGCTAAAACCGAGTTCATGTGCAGAAGTATAAATCAAATTGATTTTACACAGATAAAGATTAAATCATCTAGATTCATCTAAGTGCATCTATACCCTAAGTCCATGTCAAAGTTTGTAATCCTAGGATAACAAACAATCAATTTAATTTCTTTGAATATAAATTACAAGTATGTAAATTGAGCACACAAAAGCAAACCATAATTGACACGGTTTCTTTTTACCGTAGTGTTCAGAGACTTGTCGGTCTCCTTCTAGTCCACGTTGAGGTAAGTACAAACGAATTGCACTGACTCCATGAATTAAACCAATCACTCCACTTTCTACTAGTGGTAGTTTTTCCCCTTCGGATATATGAGTTTCAACCTTCATAACACGTTGGGTTTTCTCATAATCTTCTTTAAAAAGATCACCAGGCACGACACCTCCAAGGCCATATAGGAGTCGGCAACCTCCAAAAGCAAAAAAGTCAAACCTCTTGTTTGACTCTTACCACGCGTAACGAATGCACAAGCTCAATATGGATCTAAAATCTACCTCTAGATGTAATACATGTAACTAAAGATCTCTCTCTTTACTCACAAGGTGTAACACATGTACAATTGAGTGCAGAGACTCACATTAGCTCAAAGAATATAAATAGGTTCAATAGTCAACATCTT
The DNA here is from genome assembly GCA_036346265.1 of Melocanna baccifera. Taxonomy (NCBI): domain Eukaryota; kingdom Viridiplantae; phylum Streptophyta; class Magnoliopsida; order Poales; family Poaceae; genus Melocanna; species Melocanna baccifera. The sequence goes on from CM070681.1 coordinate 10,308,221, forward strand.
CCAACCAGCCAAGGGGTATTTATACCCCCCACATCAAAAACTAGTTGTTGGGAGCAAAAAGTAGGAAATATGGTACTACCACAGGCAATGGTTGGTCGTATCACTCTCCTCGCAATGGCTAGAAAACTAGTCGTTACAAGACTCGATCAGTTTGACAGCCCTCACAAGGGCTAGTCAGACAACACACCGATCGGACCGCCATACATGCCCTTCTTACCACATCGATCAAAGCTAGAATACAGAGCTCTCTGAAAAATAAATACATGCAACAAATGCCCAGTAATACCATAAAATCGGTCATATCGCACCAGTCTGGTTGCACGCCAGGAATCGATCTAGCCACCAATGAATGGTCGTCTAGACCACCTCGGTCATACCGCTGCACTCAGAGTGGTCAAACCACTAGCTAGTCGGACTGCTTACACAGAGCTGGTCTAACCGCCACGGTTATACCGCCACACAAAGTGCTGTCATACTGTAAGTAATTTTCTAACATAAACAAGAGTGCATATACATCAATAAATTGTAAAACACATTCACAAATTATAGTACCATGCACACAAGGATCACGACATAATTCACAACAAGTTGCAAAACACATTTGCACACTTTTAGGGCCTGTTTGTTTTAGCTTCTGGCAGCTGCAGCTACTCCCAGAATCTGCAGCTCCTCCAAACAGTCTAGATTTTCATCCAGATTCTAAGTAGCCAGAAGCTACAGAATCCAGAAAATGAACTAGTAGCCAGAAGCTGGGGTTATCCAGCTTCTCCAGATTCTGACTAGCTAGATACTTACCAGCTGCTTCTCAGAATCTACAGCTGAAACAAATAGGCCCTTAGAATCATGACGTAAGGATTATATATATATGGGCTCAACCTGTTTGCAAAACACATTTACAAACCTAAGTCACATACTATAAAGATTGTGCATTAGTTTCAACTATTTTAAAAACACATTCATAAATCTAAGCATTATACCACAAGAAGAAGCAATACATACTACCATTTGCAAATCAAATGTCACATGTCACAAGGAATATATAAATATATGAACTACAACTATTTGCAAAACATATTCACAGATGACATCCTTCATTCTGAACATTGACTTGCTGATGATGAACTCATAATACCATCAAAAGTCTTCATCATCATAGGACAATAACTATTCATTCAACTCATGAATAATGTTAGTATCATAATATGATTGTCATTAATTACCAAAATATATCATTAACTCATAATGATAGGTCTAAATTTTTCAATCCTGCTTAATGCTAGCTTGCTAACTATTCTTTCCGCTTAAAAAAGTGTCAACCTACAATGCGTGAAGTCGAATTGTTTTAACTTTGACTACCAATATCTTTACAAATATTTAGATTAGTTATAAGTAAATGCTATGAGTGGATATGTCTCGTGAAACACTTTCATAATATTATGATATTACTAGCAGAAATTTACGCATAATTGGGCTAGATATCGCAACATATTGTATTTGTTATATAACTTTATGATCTTTCGAAAATATAGTTGTATTTATTATATAATTGTAATAGTTATAGTATATATGCATGATTAATCTATACCATTATAATTTGATCCTAACTAAATAAGTAGTGTAGATCTCTTTCTCTCTCGATTAATAAGAGAATTTCTTTTATATATATATATATATATATATATATATATATATATATATATATATATATATATATATATAATCTACACCGTTATAATCTAGCCTCACCAAAATAATTGGTGTAGATCTTCTCTTTTTTTCCCGGTTAATGAGAGAATTTCTAGATTTTTTCTTTTTTCTGATTTAAGGATTATTATGTAATTTTCTATACCTCCAAAGTGAATGAGATACATTGAATATCATTAGTTGTTGGGTTTGTAGACAATGTCAATGTCCAAAATGACACTTATTGGTGATTGAAGGTAGTGGTACGTGAGAAAATTTAGGTTAATTTGGCCAAACTTAACTTTTTTGAATTAGCCAGCTTGTAGGAAGCTTTTTTCGATTATAAGGAAGACGTACAAACACCACCACGCATGCACATACGAGTGCGCCCTCTTAGCACGCGCTAGATAGACAGAGGAGGCGTCTTGTTATAAGCATCAGAAGCCCTTTTTCTTTAGCTTCATTGGAATTTTTAGTACAGAATTACCTTAGCTTTGTAACATAAGATCAAGAAGCTTCAGCTTCGAGGAGCCATTGAGTAGGAGTTGAAACTTGGCTAAACAGACATGTTTTGTTTTCTTTATTTACGCTGAGCCTCTTTCTTTTGGACAAAAATGTCAATTAAGCCCCTCCCTCCTAGTTTTGTAGGAAAGATCAATGTTGTTATTCCCAAAATGCCAAAAACAAACTATGACATTGTTTCTAGGATGAATATTCTTTAGTTTATGGGGATCATTTTTTCCCTCTGGATTTCTGAATGCAACAACATTTGTATCCTACTTAGGTTGTGCATTGATCTCGACTTTTCACATATCTATTTTTTTTCCTAAATGAAAAATTGTCGGCAAAAAGCGAATAAGTATTGGTACATGTCCACTTTCCCCCTCTTTTATTGCCATTATGTTTGCGGAATCTATGTGAACTTTTTATGAAAATTCTGAAAACTATGTAAGGAGCCCACTTAGAAGGAAACAGAACTGTTGAAGAATACTACTCCAATTTTATTTAAAGATTTCTTTAAAATGCAATTTCATAATCAGCAGAAAGGAAAGCTGCAACCTCAACTTAGGGGTTGAACACTGAACATTCGATTGGAAAATTAACTATTCTCTGACCTAAAACAAGGAAAAGTAATTTATTGTCCAGCTAATTATGAATTGTGGCATCTTTTTTTATTTGAAATCGCTTTTAATTGGAGAATCCATAACACCAATCTTGGTGTAATCTGGGGACGAACCTTTCCTATGTTATCCTTTTTTTGAGTTGGTAGGCCCTTTATCCCACCTCCAAATCCATTGTGCCATTTCTTTTCTGTAAAGCCACAAGATATAGTTTTATTTGCAAGCAACATTTTAAACGGAGTCCTTCCTTTTATTTTATTTTTTAGGGGGTTGGGGGTGGTTTAAGCTGTTGGATCTACATGCATTTCGTAATAGTACAAGATGAAAGAGAGAATGTTTACATCTGGACTATTTCTGTGATTTTGATGGATGGATGAATATAAAGATTTGCACTTACCGAAAGATATGATGAGTGAGATTGAGTAGATGCACATTTATTAAACAAGGGCCAGTTGGAAATCTTTAAAGTGTTGCTTAGGTCAAATGGGTAAGATCTAAAGCAAGATTTTCATAGTGCCCTTTTGTTTCTTTTCAACTGAGCAACTTTAGTTCTCCTCAGGTTCATTATTCTTCTTTGGTGCAGACTTGACATGTGCCCTTAGTACACCCTTTTGAGAACATATTGAAAAGTTTTAAGAGGGAATGGTGTCTATACAATATTCGTATGTTTTTTAAGGTAAAATCAGTCGGATTTTGGGGTGTTGGATGGGAGATTCAATGCTCCAAATTCAGATCACTTATTTTTTGGAGGGGAGTATAAGGGATCCGTTGGATGGAGATCTAACACCTTAAATTCAAAACACTTATTTTTTTAGAGGAGGTATGGTGAAATCTGTTGATGAAGATTCAACGCTCTAAAATCTAACTTATTTTGTCCTTAAAAATATGCAAATGTTGTATAGTAATTCTCAAGTTTTAAAAGATTCTTTCTTTTAGATCACTGAGAAAATTCCTTATCTGCTATACAAAGTTATCGGTTTCCTGATCTGTCATCCAAACAACGCTATTCCCTTCAGTGCCATCGAAGCAAAATTCCTTACCCTCCAATGCCACTGCAGTCACCCCGTCAGGCACACTTGCCGTTAGCCAAAAAAAAGTTGTAAATATTTTTACAAAATTTCCATCTTGCACTCATCTTCTTCCTTCTCCCCGGTCTTCTCTCCCCTCTTTCCTGCCCAGCCGGACACCACCATTGGCCGCCGCCCCCCCTCCTCCTCTCTTTCTCTCTCTCCCCACTACCTACCGGTAGCTCTTCTCTCCCCACTCTGCTTCGCTGTGCCCCTGCCCCTAAGCACCAAATCAACCGCCGTCCCATCACCGGCCATCGCCGGTGTTGGACTGGAGGCCGGATCGGTGACGTTGGACTGGAGGCTGGATCCGCCGCCGATGTTCATGTGGTTCTCGCTCGACATGTCCTACACCGTCGTGTTTGCCGTCGACCTCGACTCGTTGTCCGTCGCCGCCACCGACGCCCCATTCCCGCTGTTCGGCGAGGCAACTGGCGGCGGTCCTCGCGACGCTGCGGCTATTCCCGCCGGCGCCATTCGAGGAGAAGGAGGCGTTCGGCGACGACGTGCTTCCGGACGGCACAAGAGAACAAAGAGAGGGAAGAGGCGAGGTTGATGAAGAAGAAGGGTACAGAAAAATAACACAGTGGCACTAAAGGGAAGACCATTTTTTTCGGTGACAATCAGGAAAACCGATAAGTTTGCATGACAAATAAAAAAGTTTGCTCTAAATCATTGGTTGCTTGCTAGAAATTCGACAGCCCAGATCATGTGAGCAACATGCATACATCAACTTCACCAATACACATATACTTTTTCAGATTTTCAAAGAAGCAAATCTAAACCTGAATATAGTATTCAGGTCACTGAACAAAAAGAAGTTCAGGCTGGAAAGGTGAATCTAAAATGACATACATCCCTACCATTGAGAGAGACGGCCGCGACTGTAGATCGAACGCGAGAGAAAACCGAAAGAATTTCGTGATAGCTAGCGAGGCAAAATTGGTCACTTTCTCCGTTACTTTGGCGCGCAAAAAAAGTGAAGTTTTTTTTATGTCCCAAGCTCGACAGGCAACACATGTCTCTTATTGCGTCACCAGAGCTTAGCAGAAGTGGGTGACCGCGGCAGACGATGTGTGGGAGCAGGAGCTGACGGGGCCCATTGGCCTACTGAGTTGCCCCAGCTCGACAGCGCTCTGCCGAGCTGCTCTGGCTCGGCAGGTGCTGATGCCACATGTCGCGTGCCCCGTTTAGCCCTTTTTTTATTCTAACTATATGAATACCCATGCTTGGGTACGCATAAAAAATTATATTATCCTGACAAGTCAGCTCGCACATTGCTAGGATTTGCCTACCCGGCCACGCCGTCGGCTTCGCATCTACGCTCGTCTAACATGCCGTTGCACCTCTGCGCTCTTGGCTTTGCTGTGCAATAGGTAGAGCTTTTTTTATTAGAAAATATGTAGCGTTGTGGAATTTGTTTTTTTGATGCTTTTTTCTGTATCAAGGCGCTTTTTTCTGTATCAAGGCAGTTTTTTTAGAAATGTACAAGGAGGAATTCGAAGAGGCAGATGAACTACCATCACCAACTCTCTGTGTTAAGTAGTAGAGATATATTAATGGACCATATCTAGCCCGACATAACACTTCATAATGAACATACGAATTATATGGGCCATAGAGTTTAGTTAGGTGCATTTGTTTGACTTACTACTCGTATGATACAAACAGCAATATGTATGAACCATCAACCTCAACTACAACTAAGATACATGTGCGCTCTTAGAAGCTATACTTGTAGTTATTCGTCACATACATTTAGGTCCATCGGTGCCTTTCCCTTGTCTCCTTTGTGGGCCTTAGCCTTCATGATCCGTGCCCAGTACTCGGCTTCCACAACTTCTATAGGTTTGTTCCAGTTCAAAATAACCTACCATTTAATGGGGACATTGGGGACCATTGGCACCTTTCCCTTGCCATCCGGGGTGTAAGATTTCCAGCGTGTGAAGTTCTCCAACACCACCGGATAGTAGAGCATGTATTTCTACTCAATAAATGCACTGTCATACATTTTTGGGCCGTTAATCTATTGTAAGAAGTAGTAACACTCTGTGGTCTACAGTCATGCATGGAGAAAGTAAACGAAGTGTGAAATGAAACATGCAATGTGATTTTTCAATACGTGATATTCACTTACAAAAATTTCACCGCATGTGTAGTGTGCCCAGGCGGCTGTGTCTCGATGTGTGAACTGAATAATATGTGCTGGATTATCACAATCACATTGCGGTTGTGGAAATTATAACGGTATGGGTGCATCCTTGCAAGAATTATCAGCGTAGGATCCCTTCTTCTTTACCACCCACTTTTGTTTGTGAAGCATCTCTATATAGTTCAATATCCCTAACAGCAGTGCAATGATGTCCTCTACCTGTGCTCTCTTCTCCCTCGCCTCTTCCTCTTTTTCGAGGTCGGCTTGGGTGGAGTGTTTTATTCAGTTGTGAGTCCGGCCAAACTTTATAGGCAGTCCTTATGTACTATTCGAGAGTAAAATTTGTCAAATGGTAGTGCACTCACGTCCACGATTGAACCTTGTGTTCAGGTCAACCGTATTCTTGGCACGGTTGATATCGACTAGAGTGTGGTGTAGCAATTACAGGACGGACTTGGTCGTCTCGGTCAAGTAGTCTCTTCATCAACGTTATATCAAATCGAAGTTATCCTTCTTATCGGAAGATCGGGCCACCCCCTCATCACCGGTGCTGGTGGCACTAGCTGGTGAAGTACGAACTGTCTCATGACTCATTGGGGGGAGTAGGGCTCCACCATATGGGAGAATATGAGATGGCAAGTCATAAGCCAGTAGTCCCTATCCTGCTTGCATTGCATTTACAAGCCGAAAGGCACAATCTCCGAGATGAACTGTGCAATCCACACGATGATACCCCTTGTGCAAGGTCTCAAACACGTTGTAGAACTCTGGCTATGCTTGTTGTGGTCTCTCCTTGGACCATCCTAACTCACTAGCAGTCCAATGAGTACCCATGGTGGGTCCATCCACCGGGTCCTTGCCACCGTCGTAACCGTAGGACCGTGCCTCCAACTGGTATGGGTGCACATGCACCCAAAAGTATGTCTGACCAACAGGGAAGTGCTCTCACATCCATAACTGTAACAAGATGCAGCGGACGATGAGGTTTGCCTCGTCAGTAGCATGCTGTGAGTCATTGCACAAACCCCTGTAGGTGTGCACAATACTATCGAGCCCCAACTGTACAATGGGACCTCAGCAACCTCAGCATGTACTAGGGATTCAACGAGGTGGATGTAGCTAGGGTATACCCAATCTCCCTGAGTCGTAAGAAACAGAACCCACCTAAACATAAAGAGCAAGTGAGCAACTAAGTAGGAGCTCACCACCTCTATAGACGTGTCTACTGGGCATTACCTGTACTGTCATAGCCATGAATGTGGCACTCCTTGGATCTTGTTCAGAATGGGATGATCAAATCGGTGTAGTAGACGTGCCTTCCAATCAACTAATCTGGGAACCACAGGACGACCCTATAGTGGCAGGCCGTTAAGGTACGTAACCTCTAACAAAAACTTATTCATGAAAGATGACGATCGACTGAGGCAAAAAATCATCAACGGAGATGGCACAGTGTGACACCAGGGCATGGTGTCGAGTGATGTGAGCAATGGTATTGATGAACTTGGCACTAGAACAGTCACCGAAATAGAGTGTGGGACGACGCTCAGTATAAAGTCGAGTCGTGGGACGGAGTCGAGACGAGTCAAATTACTGAGTGATGCTGAAATCTCCTGGTATGATTTCTTGTGTACCTAGTAGAAGCATGGTTGTGGAAATTTCCTAGGCAAGCTTCTTTTGTGCATTTAGCAAATTTTGCCAAAAACCCAAAAAATTAATTTGCCTAGCTGACAGTTGCGTGGTTCCTTTTTCTTGACATGGACTGTTGCACTGCATGCTTTGCCTTTTTCTTCACCAAGTATACACTCCTTTCAACTTTGAAATCTCCTAAATCACAGCAAAATCACCTCAAAAAACTATTACAAACTGACCTTCTACTCTCTCTTTCTTTCTTCTTTCTCGCTACTCTCTCACTCGGCATGAAAGAAACCGAGGTACGTGGCTTTGCATAAGATGGTAGAGAGTGATGCAACCTATTTTATGCGTGTGGAAAGACGTTCGCAACTGACAAGGCCACACAGGTGCACGGAAGGCCGCGGAATCCCCTGCCGAATGTGACGGGAACTAGGCGTCACGTCGCATCATGTCGGCGTGTCGTCGCGGTTGGCCACCCGAGCCACTGTCACCCACCTACTGAGTTCTCACTGCTCGGCAGGAGCTCGCATGCCCTGTCGAGCTAGGGGAGCTCGGTAGGCCTGTGGGCCCCGCCGGCTCCCGCTCCCATGCCTCGCCTGTAGAGATCGCAAACTCCTACCGAGCTCCGGTGGCATAGCAGGAGATACGTGTCGTTTGTCACGCCTACTGAGCTCTATATTTGCAAAAACAGATGTTCAGAACCAAAATTTAAAAAAATATATGCTACAGTATCAAATAACAGGTCCTGATTAATTCCTAGTGCTGTTCATGAGTTCATCCAACGAAAAGTAGGTATATGCAGAAGGTGGGGCCGAGTGTTCCCATGTGATATTGGATTTGCAGCTGCCTGCATGCCCACCTGCTGGCACAGGTGCAAAAATGCCAATCTGACTTTCGATTCTGTTTCAGCTTGCTTGGGTGCTTCATCACATGCCAGAAAAATGTGACAATACCAGTCACTCGTTCGTAGGCAACACTGTTCAAACTACAACTTACCAGAAAAATATGGTAACATATGTACGCAGCATCCTCACAGGAAAAAAAATATTAGGGAAAAAAATGGTTGAAGCCAAGTGCGGTTTTCCTGTGAAAAAAATATACACACGGCTTCAACCACTTAGAAAAGCATATGACGACTCTCCAGAAAAGTCTTCTTACACAAAGCTAATCTAAGTAAACCATTCGGTTGAATCGAGGATGCAAGAAGAACTCTATCCTTCAGAGAAATGGAGGAAACAGAAAGGTTTTTGATAACCGAAGCCATGGATTTGACTAGAGCTAGCCACTCTCTTTTTCACAGGAAAATGAGACAAGGAAACCTCTTTGGACCAGATTGTTCAAACAACTTAAGTTTGTCTGAAGCAAACCCAAGTTGCAGAATTTTAGTGAGCCGTTGGGATTTGGGGAGATTGCCGTCCAATGATATTCGTTTGTTTATTTTGTTGGCGATCACACGAGGATCTTGTAAAGAAAAAAATATTGTTGAAAAGATATTGGGATGCGACCTATGGACAAGGCTCGGATAGAACTCGAAGGGCGCCCATGTGCTAATGATAAAAAAAAAAAACATCGCAGCGACGGGACAAATATTGTACCAGATAACTACGTAAGTGTGTATGACTAACTGAGACATGATGTTTGTTGTTTTCTTTAAAAAGAGGGTGAGATTTCCAATTATAATTTTTTTGATCCAACTGTATTTTTTGGATCGGAACATCGGCTCAAAAGGTAGTACATGTCTATAAATCTTTTTTTTTTCTAAAATGAAGAAACATAAATTCATCTTTTGATGAGGTGCATTGCACCAAAGGCTTTAATCAGCTCAAGTAAATTTTGAAATACGATGCTTCGTACGCAAGGTGGACTACGCAGAGTGCATCCTTAATTAAGGGGTTGATCGGAACAGCGATGACTTTTGATTTTTGCTGAAAAAACACTGTAGCTAGCTGAAAAAACACTGTAGCTGAGTTGGCTTATTAGGCATAATAAAATTTAAAAAAATGTAAAAATAAAAATGACACGTTAATCTAGAGCGGACGATGCAAAGGAATACGAGAAAAAAATAAAACACAAAAAAACCAAAATATACAAAAAAAATAATCAAATAAAAACAAAAATGCTACAGTAGTGAACAGTACTTCTGTCGCGCAGCCCCATCGCGAAGCCAAGTTGATCCCCCCATTTATTACGTTTATCATGATTACAAATCTTCTGTCAACTGAAAAGTAGCAGTGTATCCCTGCACTGTTCACGGACGAATGCACGAGTCATGTTACAGACCAATTCATTGCTCATCTTGTCTACGGTGCACGGTATTACGAACCTTTTTAATTACCAGCACGGCACTATTTGAAACAGGATTTTTGCCGAAAGTACAGGGAGATTGTTTGACCCTTACGGATTAAATTCCTGTAAATTTTATACATTCAAGCGAGACCATACGTATTGGATAGTTGTACAAAGATATTGTTTTTTACACAAAAATCATACACAAGCAATTCACACAAAAAATACTATAGAAACAAATCATGGTTCTTTCGAAAATCCGACGCGTTTCTGCGTCCCGAACAAACCGGGGGACAATTTTCTGACTCGCATTTATAGTATGTGATTCAGTGGGTGGGGGGGGGGGGGGAACCGAATGAACTGGGCGGCAGTAGACGCGGCCTAGTGTACGGAGCAATATTTAGGAGGCCCCACCGGGAAGCGTCACATTCCATCTGCAGTGGGAAGATGCCGGTGACGGTTACCAGCGGGTGGGACCCACCAGGGATCTCGCCTCCCCCAAAAAATGGAGGAATCTCGCGAGGGCGACGCTGCCCATCGCACTCCGCTGATCACGACCGTTGGTTTCGGTAGATGGACGGCCCAGATCTGGCTGCTCGTCGACGCGTGCTGGTGAACAGCTTTTTTTTGCCTTAAACCCAAGAATGGTGAATTGTGGTACGTGAATTTTTGAAAATAATTAATTTTTAATTCAAAATTATAGTATTATATCTGTTTTTTTTGCAGTTTTAACTATATATCGCCCAACCGTTAAACAACTTGAGCTAGTCTCCCAACGGTTAGACAATATTACCCCTAGTCGCCCAACTGTTTGGCGACTAAAGGGTATAATCCCCTCGGACGCACAACGCTCTACTCATTCATTTCCATTCGGCCGGAAAGCAAAGAAAGAGGAGAAGAGAAGGAAAGAAGGAGAAGAGAGGAGAGGAGTAAGAGGGAGGAGATGAGAAGGAATGGAAAAGAAGAGTGAAGAGAGAGAAAAAAAGAGGGATCTATGCATCCCAATGGGACAGAAGAATGGCTCCTATGCGGTGGCTTTCACAGTTTTAGGTACGTATGATATCTATTTTTCTGTTTAGCAATGCACTATCGTTACTATATTACGGGCTTACTAATTTTTTGTTTGTGCATAGGTCGAGCGAATGGACCTAAGTGTCGCGGCACCTGGAGGCATACTTGCTGTGGCTATTCGGCTGGGTACTGTTTACCAGTATCCACGGTAATTCTGTCGATGCCTGCCTCGTGCGATATGTGAGGGCCATCACTGACGGGGAAGAGGTGGTGCACTATAGCTGGGGATCAGCCATACTTGCCGCGACAAACCGCGGCCTGTACGATGCTTGCTTGAGGCAGAGGATGACCCTGGTCCTCATAGACTGCCCCCTCCTGCTGTAGCTGTGGTCGTTTGAGCGCTTCCCCCTCGGACGGCCCCTATCGCGAGACAACGGTCCGTGCCATACAAACATGTACCACAGGGGTACCGTGGACCAGCCTACCACAGGGTCTATTTGGTGTCGTAAATGGGTACGTACTCTTCTGAATCTTTACTATACGTGTATTACGGATCACCCTTCGTAACCACTATTCTGGCTCACAGGCATAATTTGCACACCTACAGGTCACCTATGCATACGACCACTTCATTGAGCACCTCAACCGCCTCAACGTTGACGACGTGCACTAGGAGCCGTATTCAGATTAGGAGATGACAGACTGCGCCCCCACCAGGCTCTCGTCGCTGTGCTTGTCTCCGGCATGTTTGTCGACGACTATGCGGTGCACATGGTGATGCGCTAGTTTGGCCTCCGCCAGCTTGTTCCTATCCCCGTCAGGCGTCGGGTGCCTGATTCGGTCCACTCGTGAGTTACATACAACATATGTCCCTATATTTTTCTCAGTTTTGTTACGATGCCTTTTAATTGCAGCTATACATTTTGTAGGCACAATAGGAGGGGTGGTTGGGGGACGAGCTGGGCCATGAAGATGGAGCAGTGGATGATGGAGTGGGCGGAAGCACTCAACGACTTTGTGTAGGAGGACACCGCGTACGACCCCAGCATGTACAACGAGTACCTATGTTAGTATGCTCCGCAGACACGCATCAGGCTGGTGTGTGTCGTTGACCCTCTGCATGCTCACGTACTAGCACCGACCGATATGTGCCCTGTGCACTTAGTGCAGAATGTTGCCCTCGTGGTATGTACTCTCGTGTTCAAAAGTTTCTATGTACGGTTACTACCATTACTATTTTAACACTTTTATATACTTCTTATAGTTGGACATCACTGTCAATATTATCATAGATGCCAGGTCGTTCATGGACAGGATGGCCATGGTTTTGAGGTCACAAACGATGAGCTGGAGCACACTCTCCGTCGGGTCGTTGAGAAAGCGAAGTGTGCCTTCCCTTCACATCGTGCAGGGTGCTCCCGGAGGTGGCCACATCGATGCGCACATCGAGGCCACCACGTCCTGCAGCTCAAATAGGAGGCTCCGGAGGGCCATATGACTACACCCAGGCATTTGCACTGGGCTAGGCCGGAGGGTCATCGTGAGCATGTACATCGACGTCATCGTCGTCCGTGGACCCGTACCTGTCATCGGTAGGGTAGCCCACATTGTTCGCCCAAGGTCGGTCCGACAGGTACGAGAGTTAGCATCATGCCATGACCCACACGACAGGTACATTTCATCTCTTAGCATTTTTTCACATCGACATATTGCATGAATAAATAATATATGTCCTGCAGGCATGTCGCATCGGCTAGGAGTTGGGGCGCCGACACCCCGCGCTGAGGAAGGTCAAGCAGGGCCATACGGACAGGCACCGTCTGGGGGCGGGACGAGGGGACGATGAAGGACACGACGAAGGAGGTGCTATGGGTGGTGTAGCTGGTGGAACGTAGTGGGACTTTCTCCTGCTTTGTGTATTTTTTTATTGTGCACGTATTTTGCTTTATTACCTCCATATATGAATTCTCTATTGCATCTCAATATCACTTATCTTTATATTTATTAGTCGTTGTTACGTCAATCATCCCCAAAAAATTCTTTAGAAAATTTATCGAACTACAACAACATATGACGATCGCAAAATGCTATTGCGAGTCTAACAGATTTCGTACCATTTATAATATATGGAAATCACAAACGGATCAACTAACATTATTTGCCCTTTTATTTCAAAAAAGATATAACTTACAAACAAGATTTGTTAAAAGTATTATGCACAACAATTGTCATTTACCACTACCCCCACAATTATTTTTGTCGGACTAGCTAAATAATTATTTAAAAAATCATCTAATAGTTGGGCGACTGGGGACTAATCGCCCAATGATTAGGCGACTAGGGGCAATATTGCCTAACGGTTTGGCGACAGGTACTAGTTGCTCAACGGTTAGATAACTTGGCCACGTGTCGCCCAATGATTGGGTAATATATGGCCAGAACTGCAAAAAAAAAAAGCAGGTATAATATTATATTTTTGAATTAAAAATTAATTATTAAAAAAACCCAACTCTGAGTGTTTCTAGGGTTAAGTAAACTGAAATGTTTGCACAAAGTTTTAATCCATGTTAATGTATGTTAGAAGTTTATTGTAGTCTAACGTTAATCTAAATCCTTTTGTATTGCTTACTTTTTTTAACTACGTCAAGATTCATCGTTTTTTTAGGCTCTGATCGTTTCGACTTTTTTTAATTTCAACTTCTAGCTTCAGCTTTTTTTCACTATTCACTACACTATCCACTAACTCAGTTACAGTAAAAAAAATCAGCTACAGTGAAATTTCAGCTAAAAACCAGAAGCCATCGCTAAAACAATCACCACCTTAATCTCTATGGAAGCTTCGGAAACTACAAGTTATAAAACCGTATAGCAAATAAGACAAAACGCTTCTTGCAATACTTATATATGTATTTATAAGTAGCTGAGTTCCATATGCAGATATCTATAGTACAAAAATACAATCCAAAGCATAAGAGTATAGCACAGGCAGTTGAGTTCCCATGCTTACTAACTTTGAACTCTATTTCTAAAATTAAAAAGGTTATTCTTCGTTGGCAACCATGCTTGGAGCCAAAACTAGTTGCGAATAATGCTACATGTACTGAGTATATCACAGATTCAATCAAGCAATATCTATTTTTCTTATGAAAGAATTACATATATCTAATTTTCTACAAATAAGTACCTATATCCAAGGACGATAAAAGAATTACCTATATCTATTTTTTATTAAAAGATAATTACCTATACATGAGGACTACGATATCCAGCGATAATAATGACGATAATGAAACATTAAATCAGTGTAAAGTCGAGCAATCCCATGACACAACGGCTGATATAACACCGCATCATCAACGACGGCATGCATGCATGACGATGCATATTTGATTTTTGGCGCAGAGAAAAGGGAAAAGAAAAGCCGTGATCTACTCATGAGCGGGCGAGAGGGGGGGTGGAGAGAGATTCTCCCCCAGATAAGCAAATCTCGAGAAAAGCATTTTCCCGGGCCCACCATCCTCTCTTCTCTCTCCTCTTCTTTACTCTTTTATAGGTTTTTTTTTCAGATCTAACATGAATATCAATAAGTTTATAAATTATTTTTAAAATACTATTTTGGTAAGTCGTTTCGAGAAAATAATAAAAAATCATCTTATTTATTTGTTAATAAAGCTGAAAAGAAAGTGTATGAGTGGATTATTTTAGGCTGTGATTATGGCTTTTGACTTATAGTTCTTTTAATTCTGGCTGTTCGCGAAAGATAGCATATAGAGAGAAAAAATTATATATGATTTTTTTCTGATATAGCTGAACTTAATATAATTTCTATTATAATCTATCTATAAATTTTATCTAAACAAGTACTGAAGCTAGTTACAGGAGCGACGCAAGCCAAATGCCAAAGCATGAGTGCTCTCTGAGCCTCAGCTGCGTCTCTCTCTGCCCTGTGACTGACCGAGACCACAAATCATGAAGCGCTTCTTGTTCGGTTCTTCTCCGCCTCCTCCTCCTCCTCCTCCTTAAGAGGGACCGTATTAGAGCGCAGTGGTTTTTACGATCGCTTCCTTGCGATAGAGCTACAGAAGGAGGAGGAAGCGGCCGGCCATTGCGTTGCGTGTTTTGTTTGGAGGATAGGATGGGAGCAGCAGCAGGAGTTGGAGGGGAGGTGAAGGAGGCGGCGGTGAGGGTGCTGGTGGTGGACGACTCCCCCGTCGACCGGAGGATCGTCGAGCTGCTCCTCAGGAACTACAAGGGCGGCGCCGACACCTTCCACGGTGAGCTGCAGCCTACATCGATGCTTGCCTTGCCTGCCCATTTCGTCGTCGCTTAATCCCTCTGCTATCTGTTACTGAGCTTTCTCGATACATGTGTCTTCTTGTTGTTGTGCATGTCAGCTGGTAAGCTGTCCATATGCTCATGCGGGTCTTGCTTTTGTGCTGTTCTAATGTTCTTGATAAGCCTATCTCTTCTTGGTTGATGACGGCGTTAGCGTTAATTACCTTGGTCATAGCTGTTTCTTTGTCTTGTTTCAAGCTCCTCGGTGTGACAAGATTAATTGATGCTTGAATTGAACGTAGTATTAGCAATACTATAATCCTACACCAATGCATCTTTGACCATGTTTTTACTATGGCGTTCATCTGTGATTAGCCCTCTCCTCTCCTCTCTCTCTCTCTCTGTGTTCTTCTCATCACCTATTTAAGTTGCGTTATTGGCGCCTAGCTACATAGTCATGCTGTTAATTTTAATTTGCTCTTTGTAAGTCTAATGGCAGAAAAGAACTTTCCAAACATTTGTGTTACAATCCGAAAGAGTTCTATTTCATTCCTTCAGTTACCGCCGTGGACAGCGGCAAGAAGGCCATAGAGCTTCTGGGATTGAAGGAACAAGGGAAGAGGCTGGATTCATCTTCTGCAGCTGCTAACGCGAACGTGAGTCCTCCCTCCCTCCTCCTACTGAAACAGCCAAACACTACCAGCATCGCAGCATTGTCTTGCGTAGCTGTGTACCACTCCTGTCAAGCAGCTCCGTACATGCCTAGTATGCTAAAGATAGATGGTAAACGGAGTAGAATATGAAATGAAATTTGGTTTTGGTTTGCAAGCACAGGGTACATGGAGTAGTATATGAAATGAAATTTGGTTTTGGTTTGCAAGTTAAAAAAAAAGATGAACGCCACTCTGAAAATAGGACGTCTTGAATCATTTGCAGGAGCCAACCGTTGATATCGTGCTCACTGACTACTGCATGCCGGAGATGACCGGCTATGACCTGCTCAAAGCCATCAAGGTAATGCAGTTTCTTTGCCTGCAATTCTGTCTTCTTTCAGTTGAATCGGAGATTGACGAATCTCTGAATTCTCATCAGGCTCTGAGCTCTCCAAACGCCATCCCGGTTGTCGTCATGTCGTCGGAGAACGAGCCCCAGCGGATCAGCAGGTGAAATTCCTCGCCTTTTTTTCCTCTTCCCCCATCATTCTGTGCAAAGTAGATGCTGTTACATACGCGATGAAAGCTGCTTTTGCTCTCTGGCTATGCACTGTGCATGGTTTAAGCCCCTTCTGAAAGCTAGATTTGCGCAACTTTTCAGGAAAAAAAGCTAGATTTGTACATGAGCACTAACAGGCCCACCTCCTCTTTGATGAAAGCAGATGCTTAACAGCGGGTGCCGAAGATTTCATCCTCAAGCCTCTCAAGGCCAAAGACGTGCAGCGCCTGCGAAACTGCTCCAGCGCCAGGCCGAAGGACGCCGCCCTTGACGCTCACTGCGAGAGCTCGTTGAACAGGAGGAAGCTGCCTTCGGATCACGTCGCCAAGAAGGCCGCGTCGGAGCAGAGATCACACCTGACAGGATTAGCCATGGCATGGATGGCTCCTTTCCACCGTTCCTTGCTGTTCCGTCACAATCATATCAGCATTGAATCTCGATGCTCCTCGTTTTTTTTACATGGTGTTTTTTCCCTTCTCCTTTTCAGGTGCTAAACGCCTCTAGCGTCGGGCTGCCGCACTACTTCCAGTTCCTCTTCAAGTTCATCCTGCTCGCGTACGCGATACTGTGCCTGGGCGAGCTCCTCCACAGATGGTCCAATGGCTGCTTCGTCTCCCTGTGGTGCGCATGAAAGTCGATGAAATGTATCGAGTGTAACTAGGGTTGCAAGCTTAGTTTTCCTTTCCTGCTGTGACTAAGGCGCGAGGAGCTCTTCCTCTCCCTCTTTATGTTTCGACAGCCCTGCATCTCTCTTAGGTAGATTATTTGTTCTTCTCGAAGATTCTAACCGGGTTCGAGCTAAGTAGCAGCACCAAAAAGGGGCTCTTGAGCGTTGCTTGCTGCGAGAAGAACCTCTTGCAGATATCCTCTTGTTGCTCGTTGTATAAAATGCATGATTTGAATGGGTATCTGATGTCGTTTTTAATCCAGATATCGATTTGATACGCTGATGCAGTCGTCCGGAGAAGCTTCCCCTGCGTTTCTTTGGGCGGGTGGACGCAAGACGTTCACCTGCTCTGCGCCTCACACTGTATGGGTTAATGAACGACATGAGTTGACAGCCAGCATGACATCGTAATCTTCTTACGGAAAAATGAAAAAAAAAATGGGACGATAGAATTGTACCCGTCAGTTCACTCTAGTCTCTGTATAACCATGTTGACCATATGATTCAGCATATTTCACCAGTGCAACATCAGAATCTTCTTGCAATACAAGAGCCCTCCTGTAGTTTTTCCTTCCTCCTTTCTCAGGTGCTGCTGGAGGCGCTCGTTTTAGCGATGGCTTCTGGCTTTTGGCTGAAATTTCTCTGTAGCTAGTTTTTTTACTGTAGCTGATTTGACTTTTTAGGCATAATTAATTTTTTAAAAAATGTAAAAATAGAAAAAACATGTTAACCTATTAGGAACAATACAGAGGAACATGAAAAAAAAAAGAAAATACAAAAAAGCCTAAAATATTTTAAAAATTTCAGAAAAAGACGAAATACCGAATAGTAAAAAAAAGCAAAAGTTAGAAGTTAAAACCGAAAAAAAGCCGAAACAAGCGGAGCAGATCATGTTGCAGCAGCCTCGTTGTTCCTTTTCAATTGGGGAACTGCTCTGGCAGGTGTTGTGTAACTGAACTCAATTGTACACACTGTTTTTTTCCCTGCTTTAAGTAATTATTATAGGCTGTGCTCCTGCAGCTTTTTCAAAAAAAAAAAACCTTCTTACAGGAAAAAGTTACAAATTGCATCACAGCTAGATGACCTAGATGCACGGTTTCATAGTTCATTGATCTAGATGCACCTACCTTATAGGTTAGTACCTGTGGTGCAGTTTACTCTTTACAAAATATACATGAACATGTTTTTTTAGGGAAATATGAACATAGTTACTGGAAATTCTTTCTATTGTAAATAAAAGTAGCCAAATTTTGTGAGCAAATTGCACGGCTAGATACTACAATACATATGTTTATTAGCTGAGTGCACATGCGATGCAACGATTTCAAATAAACACAATATAAGCTCTAAACTTAAAAAAAACAAATATGCATAAGGTAATTATCCCTGCATATGAAAGATTTATACATAATTTGGATTCAATCAACAAGTCATATAAAATCTTATCACAAGCCACATGCACAATTAATCTAATTATCCCTAGAAGATCATCCAAATAATATATGCATGTTTATCCACAAAGATCCCATCACCTTAAGATGTGGGGGGTTCATTTTCTTTTATAATGGTAAAGATATCTAACCAGAGAGTTGTAGTTGTTATACAATTTTAATAATTATGATGGGAATACAGTTGTATTTCTTATACAAAATATAACAGCTCTCATGCTGTATACATTTAATCTACACTGTTATGACCTGCATTCACTACAATCAATAGTATGGATATTTCTCCTTTTTCTTTTATCAACATATTAATTTCTAGCTTAAAGTAAGCGTGATGTTTTTTATCTCTTTAATAATATAATAATATACTGTTAGTTCGTACAAAGTGTCCAGAAGATATTAATTAATCGGCATGAAAACAGACCAGACAACCTCAGGTGAGTACAGGCCAATGCTACTAATTGTCTAACAGTGATCCTCCGTCCTACAAAAGATTCGGTGTACAAAATGAAAATTACGAGGTGTCAATGAGATGCAAGGCGATTGGCCGGAGATCTACTATTGATCCAAGCTGCGCAGAGTACGAAGACCTCATGGCCACTTTGCCTGCGGGGCGGAAGACCATAGCAACGGAAGCAGCTGAATGGGACACGGTCCAACCAATCCTGGCGAAGTTTGATTTATAAATAATAACAGTTTTAAAAATTAATACGAACAGAGTCTAAGTATTTCAGGAGCAGCAGCAAAATTAGGCCGTATATCAGTGTATGTAACGAGTAAACAAACTATTTACAAATCTAGCACTGTAGTAAAAAAATTCAAAAATAGCCCTAGATGGCCATTTTGTAAAAATGACCTCTTCAAGCTTGTAAGGCGTGGGAGGTGACACCTGTCATCTGGCACACACCCTTGCTTGGTAGGACGAGGCGCCTGTGGCAGTGCGCACGAGTGTCGCGGCAGGTCGGCGTGCGACGCGGTAGGTAGGTCTATCGAGCCCCTTGGCTTAGCAGCTCCTGTCGAGCCCCACTAGCTTGGTAGGAGCTGCCGAGTTGCCTTGGCTTGGCAGCTTTGCTGTCTATCCTCCAATTCACAGCTCTTAGTGGCCGTTTGCCTTATTAACCCGTACAGACTATGTAAACATCTGGTTTTGTTATAACTTTATTTGCAGAGGCGCAACGGGGTTTGAATGGACCGATGAATCAACCTTATCTTTTAAGTAGTGCAAATACATTACTGAAAATTATAGGAATGTACCATGCGTAGCCTGACATAACACTTCGCAATAAAAGATGCAAATTACAACATCACTAGGACGAATATGTGGAACCATACAGAATCCACGTGGCGTGGTGGTCATCCAGGCAGCGTGGACGTGGCTGACTATCATGGTCGTGGCTGGCACAATTGAAACTCGGGTTGGCACAATAGCAATATGGGTGGTAGTCATTGTCGAGGTGCACGACTTCCTCATTATTCCTCTTCCTGATCCTTTGCCTGCGAAGCTCATCGTTGTTGGTCCTCTCGGTCTGAAGCTCCTCCCGCAACTCCTTTGGGCGGATGTGGAATTTGTGGATGTAAACCTCAATGAGTTTGTGGATGTAAACCTCGATGCAAACTCCAACACGAAGTCTGCGATGCTCAATGACTTATCATCAAGCCTATACACCTCTGGTCTTCTTCCGAATCATCTCTACTTAAAACTGCCCAAGTCCAATAGCACATTACATATGTGTGCTTGCCTTAGTACAATCCTTATCGTTCTCCCGTGTTCCTCCACTTGAGATGTAGTTTCATCTGGGCTTACGTGACCTTCCATAGCCTCGGGCTCCTCCCTAGCCTTAGTTTTGCCGTTGACCACCAACAATCACCAAGCATCCTGTATATCAAAGAACAAATAATCGTCCTGAGTACAAGTGATATGCACTTGTGCTCTCCGAACCAAGCTAGATAGTCTCCTATCAACAAATAATTGTCTGGAGTACAAGTGATATGCACTTGACTCTCGTTAGCAAATACCATATGGCACTTCCAGCCATTGATTAACATAACGGAGTCCAACCATGACTAATACTTGTATGGACTTCCGCCATGACTTACACTTCGTGAAGACTCCCAAAAAGTTCCTAGAACAACAACACAATCAAGACACAACTTACTTACTCAACTCAGCACTAGCCGGTCTGGCCGCCAACTAGCGGCCGGTCAGATCGCCCCAATCAGCCCTAGTCAAACCCCAGTAACAAAGGAGTTGATCTGATCGCAGAACCATACCGGTTAGATTGCTCAACACAGCTCTGGTCGGACCACCATCATCCAGCCAGTCGCATTGCTCTCAAATTCTTCACGCAACAAAACTAGGACCTCTTGGAAAAAATGTACCACCGATTATGGGCCCATACAACCACCCCTTGATCTAATTAGTCGTCAGGTCAAACTACCACCCACGACTGTTCAAACCGCTAATCACCTGACAGCAGTGGCGAAGCCAGGAATAAAATTGAGGGGGGTTGAACTATTTATAGATTTAAACTAAGTTGACACAAATTTAGTCTTTTACTCATATAGAATTTCAAATGCATACAGAAATTACACAATTGATAGAGACAAATAATGAAAAACAGAGAAATACAAAGTAGGTATCTCGATAATAGAAAACGCATATCCAAAAATATATAATTATTATGCTATGAATGCGGAGTAGCGATAAGTCACCTATGTATAAAATACATCAAAATTAGTGATATAATAGGAAATTGTGAATAGCAATAAAAATTTAGATCATATGAAACATACCATAATTAAGTTAATTTGAATCACGAGACAAATTTGAATCACAGGGTAAATGCATTCTATGCGACTTCATGCCTTGAAAGCGCTTTAGATTTTTTATCATCATCAATGCTTTTAAAGATCTCTTGCTCAGTGTAGCATACCATTAAGTCATTGAGCCATTCATCCGCTATCTTATTGCGCAAATATTTTTTGATAATATTAATTGCCAAAAATATTCTCTCAATAGATGCCGTTGCCACTGAAAGTATCAATATCAACTCAATAAGACGATATACTAATGGAAAAGTTCTATCTTTTTTTGTTTGAACCATCAATTGAGCAAGTTTTAATACATCATGGTATCCATTGAATTCTTCACTTCTTCTAATGTTAAAAATGAAGGTTTGAAGCTAACCTGACTTGACCTGACCTTCCCTTCACTAGTTCACTGTGCTTGGGCTCGCCCTTCCTATTTCACTTGGGCCCTGGTCGACTGGGCGACCGGCCAATCCCTCTGCTCGGTCGCTCCCCGCCGCCTCCCAGCCTCCCCTTCTCTCCGTGTCGCTCCTCGGCTCCCCTTCTCACTCATTGTCTCGCTCCCCGCCTCGGCGCCTCCCCCTTCCAGCCCTCCCTCTGCTCCCGGCTCCCCACCTGGCCCCTCCCCCTCCGGCCCTCCGCCTGGCCTCCGCTCCCCGCCTCCTCCTCTGCTCCACCTCCACGACTCCACCCGCGGCCTCGCTCCCGCCTCCCCCTCGCTCGGCGCTCGCCTCCCCGCTCCGCCGGATCGCTGGCCTGCTCCTCCTCGCCCGCTCGGCCTCTCGATCCCTCACCGCGCGCCGCCGCCAGATCCGGCCTTCTGGAGCTCTACTCCTCGGCGCTCAACAGGTTGCCCCAACCCCGTTTCTTGCTTTGTGTGAGATCTACGTGTGAGATCTACATTACTATTTGCTAGGTTTATCAGTTGGGCTGTTGTGTTGGACTGTTGTGTTGGGCTTTGTTGGGCACTTGGGCTTAAAGCCAGTGGGAAGCTCTAATCTTCGGCGCTTCGGCTGTATGGGTTTCGGCCGTGAGTTTCCCAAGAGGGGGGGTTTCTTCTACCAGGGGGTGTCGGCCATGAGCTTGTGCTTGGGGTCATACGCGGGGAGGTGAGGCTTGACCTCACTAAGCCCCCAGCCGCCCCTGACAAAAAATCAGACAATGCAAACAACACAAAATCAAACTTAAATTTCGACAACGAAGCATAAGCAAAATCAATCACCCATCACACAATATGAGGTGACATCACGTGGTCTCACAGAACCCATTGGATCCACATGACAATTGTACCTCAGATAGTCATGCATGCTATGTGCTTGAACAACAATGTCAGTAATGGCGGATAGATTGCGTTCAGGAAGGCCAAGCTGGGGGAGATCCTTCATGGGAGAGGTGACAGATCCTTCATAAGTGAACGCAGAAGTGAGCAGAGATGGCAATCTGGCCGCAGTAAAGATTGATCAGCTCAGCTCTTCGGAGTAATCTCAAGAAAATTGATTGAGATATGCTACATAATGAATCCCTGACTGAAGCTGCCCCATGCTCAGTGCTGGAAAAATCTAGTGGCAGGCCGAGGTGAATCTTTTACGCTCCCTGAGCGCCATGCTGCCTTGCTTGCTTACCACCTTATTTGCTCAGGTTTTAGCTCGAAAGCTTCTTCCTTTGATGCCTCGCTGGAAGAGAAGAGGAAGTGGTGTGGTGTCCTACAAGAAAAGCTAGCATGCGGCAGCATCTCTCAGAAACAGTTCTTATGTGTAGTAGTAATGATCTGCTCTTGATGATACAATTACCTACTTGCTCCCATTGGGTGCTTTAAAAGGGTCATAAGACGATGATCATTACCGCATTAGACAGACACAGGTTAGTTCAAAGTTCAGGCTGGTATGGATTCAGCAATCTGATACTTCAAATTGATAGATATCATAAGGATGATGACTATCAGCGCTAAATGCTTCAAAATTCAAGCCTGGTGGTGTATGATTCGGAGCTCATGTGCGGTTGACATACATGTGTGCTATGGCCACCAATTTCTTTTTTTGAAAAAAAAAATCAAAGCACGAAATGAGACAAATGCTACAAGTCATTACATGAACTGTCGATAGACAATTTAATGGCTTGCATGCTGTACGTCGTACAGCCGAAAAACCAATGATAACCTGGGCCGTAGTACTGCACTGCAGAAAGTGTACATGGATACACAATTTATTTAAGGCCATGCTCCATGTGGCTGCAGTTTTCAGCTTCCAATAGAGTTTTTGGCTGAAATTATATTATAGCAGCTGCTAATTTTTTTTGAGTCACTTAATTTAAAAATAAAAAAATAAAAATTCTGTTATATCTCTACGAACAACGCAAAAGAATAAGAAAAAAAAGCAAAAAAATTGAAAAAAAAACAAAAACCGAAATTAAGAAACCGACATATATCCAACTTCTGGCTTCCGGCTTCATACCATTAGAGCCACCCCTTAACAGGAGCAAAATCGAACCATTGGAACTGTAGAAACCAGGCCTGCAAATTTTAATATCTAAGCAGCCATATATATGCCCATTCTTTTTAGCTTTTTAGCTAACTTTTGACTTTAGCTTCTTTCAGCATCACTATTATCGCTTTTCAACCAGGAAGACATACAGGTAGGCAGCCACGGAGTGTTGGTGCAATAATATGTAGTTAATGTTTGGACAACAGTGAGGCAAATTGGAGCGCAGAAGCACATTATCGCTTTTTATCTTACCACACCATAATGTTGCAAAAACTAGAGGTTAAAACTACAAGAAAATACATCAGCAATTAGTTCAGCACAAATTTGCTACAGCATCATACAGTGAGTGACGCACCATTACCTTCGAGTGAAAGGCTTAGTACCATTGTAGCTGCCTTGGGCGCCCTGAAAAACACAAGACATGATCTGGTTAATCTGATAGGTACCACGAATCATAAACTGCAACTGAAGCACGATAGTTAAAATATGAAAACCCTAACAGTTTTCGTATCCCAAATGTTATTGCAGAAAAAAGCTAGCGTTTGCCAACAGCATCACTGTATAGTTCATGTACCAAAAGAATGCCAGAAGGCCGAAGGTTCACTGTGTAATCATTTTGACTGAATGGTTTATTTGGAAGGGGAGGAATAGTTTTATTTTTCAATCATTCGTATGACTACGAAGGACGTAGCACATTAATGGTCAAGGAAAATTGGAGGGAATGGTGCAATGCAGGAGAATTATCTCCGGAGGTTGACCAATAGAATGCTTTATGCATCAGTGGAAAGTTGACCACCATATCAAATTCTTCTGCTGGAACATTCCATGTCATGTTATTCTTATTTATTGTACCAGCATTGTTTACTGCGACGACAACTCAATGGTTAGATTTCTGGAAGGATTCCTTTCACGTATATTTGGAAAGTGCATACAAATATGTGATTACATAATCAATTTCAAGAGAGAGAAAAGATTTTCTTCTTTTCATCTACTTCCACTGGCTTAGGGTGCACATTTGCATTTGATCAGAAAATATAACAAACCTATGATATCGGGAACTTGCTTCTTTTCCACAACAGCCGTTGCCAACTCGGCCATGCTGCTGTCAGATCTCTACAACAGAAGCACCAACACAATACTTGAGAACGAAAATTTGTTTTAATGTAGTAAGCTGGCGAAAAATAAGTAACGCACATTATGCTTTGTTTCTAACAAACAAAGAATTAAATGCCAATATGCCATATTTTATTATTTTAACCTAATTCCGTATTTAGTATCACAATTCACAAGTTCCATCTCCCCCAAATTCCAACTAATATCACCTAAAATCTTCAACAAAAGTATGTGGACTGCTCGAATGGTGTGCGAAGCGTTCACAAATTTTGAAGCGGTTGAGTTCATAGCCGGATCTCTAATAGCAAAAACTCTCCAGCAACTCATGTATGCACTAACCCCATAAAAGTAGAACTCATAACTAAATTTAGCATACTTTGTCGAATACATGAACTCACCACATGTTTGATTTCCTCCATAGCACCTTTCTCAACCACCAAACCAACGAAACCCATCAAATGCCTAACTTATCCACAGATAAAATAGTCTAAACAGCAGGTCCAAACAGGCCATCAGTTTCTAAATCAGTAAGGTGAGGCACTCGTGTTCCACAGTAGGCATCATATTGCAAACACGTTGAGCTAATTGAAATCCTATATCATCAAGTATTACATCTTCACAAAAAGGAAAGGAATAAGTCCATTTTTCACCCCTAAACTATTGAAGAGGTCCAAATAGCCCCCCAAACTTCAAAACCTATTATTTAACACCCCCATCTTCTAAAACCGGGTTAAATCACACCCATGGTGGCTTTGCTTGGCTGTTTTGCTGAGTTGGGCGTTTCTTTGGATTGTTTTGCCTCGTCGGTGCACACATGTGGAAAAAGGGGCCACCAGGTGAGGTAAGGTCAGGGCTGGGACGCAGGAGGATGTAGCCGCACGGCGAGGCTGGTGGGTAGTTGATGCGCTCATGCCAGCCGAGCGCTCCGAGTATATCATGATTCATGCAGACTTTTCTGTCTGTACAGTCTTTTGAACTTGCATATTCTCTGCAAGCTACTTTGTTTGATCTATCTGTAGTCAACAAATCAAATATTCATATTTGATCTACCAGGAAAAATTAAACAAGATGACATGCAGATAGCACTGTAAACTCTTCCTTCAAACCTGGATTTGGAAAATAATGTGAATGCTGCTCTATGTATAAAAGATTAAAGATCAATCTTGATAAGAAAAACCGACAGGTGCTCGGCATGAATCCGCACTACGTACAACTTCATCACCGTATCGGACGCTCGCGCTAGCTGCAACCGTGCCGAACGAGGAGCAGTGCGTATGCGTCATATATCCATGATCAGCATGCTCCGATCGAGTCTTCCCTTCTCATCGCCTACAATGCTCCTCACCATTCGCTATTGCCGCTTCCCGAACCAGAGGACGACGAACTCAGCAAAACAGCCAAACAAAATCACCATGGGGTGTGATTCAACCTGGTTTTAGAAGATGAAGGTGTTAAATAACCGGTTTTGAAGGGGGGGGGGGGGTTATATGGACCTTTTCAATAGTTCGGAGGGCAAAAATGGACTTATTCCAAAAGGAAATAACATCAAGTATTACCCTTACATCAGCACGACTCATCAATTCAAGCAAGTCCAAGCTACCAGCCAACCCCCAGGAAATATGCCCACCAATTTGTAAAGAATTCATCTGAAGTTCCATCCAAAGCGTACAGAACTCACTGAATCCCCTATTGGTTGGGCCAAGTACATAGCTGCAAAACTAAACCTAGGAACTGGGGCTCAAATAAAGACTCCAGTAGGAGTGGCATCGAGCTAAAATTTCAAGCAACGGAGAAGCTAAAATTGAAACCAAATTTAGCACCTCCGGCGAACTGAAGAACTAGGTCGCCGGTTCACGCCCGCCCTAGTTCAGTACAGTACAGGCAGCATTTAACAAACAGATTCTGAGGAGGGGGGGAGTAGCGTGTATTACGACGTCGGCGACGGTGAGGAAGTGGCGGGCCGGTGAGGCGACCTCGACCTCGAGGGAGCGGACGTGGTCGGGGGAGCGGCAGCAGCCGACGACGGCGTGGCCCCGGCGCGAGAGCTGCAGCGCGAGCGAGCGGCCCAGCCCGTGATGAGCACCGTCCTCGGCCCTGCCGCCGCCGCCCGCTCGGCCGCCGCGCCGCTCCCGCCCTTGGGCCCCGCCGTCGTCTCGCCTCTCGCCGGGTTCGTTCGCGGTCGAGGACCCTGTGCGTGGAGGCAGGGGAATAGAGCTGTCCAACGGGATTTTTGGGGAGACACCATTAGTTAACTAATCCTTCCTCAAAACACCATTAGTTAGTAGAGCATCCAGGAAACACCATCTATTATCCTGACAATCATCCTCTAAATGCCATTATCTCTAATTGCTCTGGTATCTTTTTCTTTTTGGAATTACTTAACTTTTCCTTGACTGATTTGCCCCTCCTGATCTTTTCGCTTTCTTTCAAAAAGGCCGCAGGATCCTGACGCCGCTTCAACTGCTGGCTATTTCGCACCAGTCGACCATCTCTTCTCCGTGGCCGCTTCGTCAGGCCAGGCGGCGGCGGCGCAATCGGCGACGCCGCGCGAGGCACCGACGGCCGACGCGTGCAGCGGCTCCGTCGCCCAGCCTCTCCTGCCCCTCTCGATCGACCTCGTCCATGGTGCCCCATCACGGAGCTCCTGTGCGCCCAGTCAAGCATGCTCGAGAGCTCCCAGGCGACCTGCTGAGCTTCAGCTTCAATTTCACCTAGTTCCAAGCCTTACAAGACTTGCTGAGCTTGAATTTCTTTGTTGTTGATTCACATAGTGTTTCATCATTTAGTTTCTTTGGTGTAAATATTAGCTACTGCCTCATAACAGCTTGTACACCAAAATGCTGCTCTAAAAGGCAGCGGCTTTTGTAATGGAAAATGCTTATAGTTTTGCCAATTCCTGCGTTCCATCCTTTCTCATTCTATAGTGAAACATGTGGGAAATATTTGGTCTTTGGAATGTTGATTGCAAATGCCTCGCAGCGTGAGAACCAGTCTTTGGAATGTTGCTTGCCATGGATGATTTGCTTCTGTTGTCATGTAGAATAGCTTCCATGTTGGAACAGGACAAAAAGACTGCTAGTCTGATTTGCTGTTGGGTCCATAAGCAGAAGCTCTCTTGCTGACTTCTTGAGAGCTCTCTTGCTGCACGCAACTGCTCTCTCTGATTGCTTTCATGGGAACAAATGATAGAAGTATCAAAAATGAGAACTGGGATCATGTAGTATATTTTAGGACCTGACCAACCGACAGTTAAAAGAGAACAGGACACAAATTCTGGCCCTTGCAAGGATATGGTTCAGTGCTGCTTCAGTATTAAAATCAAAGTGGCACAAATGTTAAAAGTATCAATTTCATTGCAAAAGAAATCACAAAAGTTCATTGCTGATATTAGAAAACCCATTAGAATTGTGCTACTTGCAGTGAAATTTCACGACAGACATGGAGCTATATATTGTTTCAGCAACCATACTGAAAGTTTAACCCAAAAAAATTATCTACTTAGATGCAGTTTCTTCTCCTTCCTGGGAAAACACCAATAGACGCGCAGCTGAAATGCTCGAGCTAGATGTACCATCTTCACCTTCACCATGCACCAAATTGACAATTCTTCGAGTTATGGACCCCGGCGAAATAGTTTCAGTTGGTGCTGTTGTAGGTCTTTTTGGCCTCCTCTTTGGTTGGGGCTTCCTGTTCCTACATGCAAATGAACAAATTATTAGGAATGTAGAAACAAATGCATGAATGCAAAAAAAAAAATACATGCTTAACTTACCTCTTCTTGGGGTCATTCAAAGGGCAGTTCCCATTTTCACGGTGTCCAAATTCACCACATTTGTAACATCTTCGCTGTTTCTTAGCTCCTGGTTCATGACTAGCCGAAACCTATTTTTCCTTTGTCTTCAGGGCCTCTTTTCAATGGGGTGGTAGCAGCTTGAAACCCATTTCCACTTGAGGCCATTGTGACTTGTCAGTCATATGTGGAATGGAGCCACTATAGGCAGCCTTGAACCTCTCTACAATGTAGTACTCATGGACATATGTCTCCATGTCAACATCCGGAGACATCTGAATAAAAGCCAAAGCATGAGTGCATGGTTTTCCAGTCATTTGCCACTCACCACAACTGCAATTATGAGTGTCTAGCTCTACTATATGCCTCCACGGTGTCATATCATGATGGAAACCAAAAACTTCAGCAGTGTGCAGACCTTTAGAAACCTTCATTTGCCCCAATCCTCTTGTTTTGGCTTTAAGTTGTTTAATTACTGTAGGAAGAATAATTCCAGAGATCTTGCTTGCAATCCTTTTTCTCTTATCCCACAAGTCAAGTGTCATTCGCCTCAATGTATCAATCAACTCAACAATAGGCAAATCTTTTATCTTCTTGATCCAGCTATTAAAGCTTTCCGCAAGATTATTGTTCACATAGTCACACTTGATGTCATTTGAGAACATTGACCTGCTCCACCGGTGATTGTGATGTTGATTCATATATGTGACAACCTTTGGACTTGCAGCAATGACTTGATTGAAATGGAAGTGGAATTTTTCAAGTTTGTAGGCTCTAGCTGCTGGCCACATATTCTTGTCATAAACTTCTCCACGATAAAACTTCTTAAAATTTGCCCACAAATGCCTCATGCACTCTCTATGTTCAATGTCAGAAACACTTTCTTCACAAAGAAGATCCAAACCCTTGCATGCATCCGCGATATTGCTAAAAAGGTGGATGGCCAATTGCCTTCTCCAATTGTTGCATGAACCAAGTCCAATTTTGAAAGATTCCGACTCAAAGATTGCCCATGCCACGGGTACATCCAATTGTTTCCATCAAGGGCGGTAGCGGATGCTAAATGCCCTCTATACTTTCCGTTCAAGGCCGTCGAGTCAATACCAAGGTAATGGCAACATCCTTGTAGGAATCCATCAATACATGGCTTCATAGCAACAAACAGCTTGTCAAACAACATACCATCATCTTTTGGTTTGGTGGCAATCTCAAAAATAGAATCCGGTGACCTTTGAAGGAGTTCAGCCCTGAAACTAAACAAAGTTGAGA
The DNA here is from genome assembly GCA_036346265.1 of Melocanna baccifera. Classification (NCBI taxonomy): domain Eukaryota; kingdom Viridiplantae; phylum Streptophyta; class Magnoliopsida; order Poales; family Poaceae; genus Melocanna; species Melocanna baccifera. The sequence continues at coordinate 10,338,235 of CM070681.1, forward strand.
AGCTATCTTCCCAAGCTCCATAAATTGAATCCATTGCTTTCTGCCTTCCAACCCAAACAGTACTATAACCAATTTCGATACCATACTTTTTGAGCAGCTTGTCTTGCAAATCAGCTGCTCCTAGAGATGGTTTCTTCCTCAGCCATGCAACAACTCTATCTGAAACCCACTTCGCCGATGCCATAGTACTGACTAATTTATTAGTGCCCATACACTCATGCTCATTAGGAATCATGGTGATCTGAAAAAGAGAAATAAATGCACATATTAAAAAAATATAAACAAAGGAATCGTATGTATCAAAAGAATATAAATTACCTCAACAGTTGGCTGACCCACGAGTCTATTAGCAACAATCCTCCAAGGACACCCCTTTGCCTTGCATTCACCCTATACCTTTTTTATCGGTTACTACCTTGTGCACTTCAAACTCCTTCATGATGGCATATTGCCTTAGCGCCATCCTGAAATCCACCATGGATGGAAATGTCTCCCCTTTCTTGATTATTGGATTTTCCTTGTCAATTGCAAACCTTGGCTCATTTTCAGCTTCATCATCTACTGAAATTTGTGCATCCTGTCCACTATCCAAACTATCTCGCTGCAAATTCATTTTTGCTGCCTCATCCTCAGCCCTCAAACCTAGTGACACAAACACCTCGTCGTCCTCCATAAAGATATCCTCATCATCCATCCAAGAAGGGTCTACATTCTCTTCATCTACAATATTTTCCTCACCATTCTCCTCGCCGGAATCTGCTGAAATATTTGTTTCCGGTGCTACATTTGGATTCCTCCTAACAGGCAACTTTTCCAATTTGTGCTCCATTGTCAAGCTTCTCTTATAAGCAGGCTTCATAACAAATTCCACAACAAATGATACTTGCATTGCAAGTCTGAAATTTCTTAAAACTAACTTTAAATCAAGATCTCAAGAAACACATTGCAACCCATTTTTTTCAACATCCCAATACCAGAACATAGGTTTCTGACATGCACCCCATTTTGTCTTGTTTGCCACATAACCCAAAAGATTCTCTAAAGTGTACAGACCCACATCATTCACCTCAACAACATAATCTTTAGCCTCTAATTTAGGTCTCACTGTCGTCATCAAGAAATGCGATGTAAGATGGAATTCTAAGGCAAATTTGAAACTTCATCTCTAATTTAGACTGAAATAAAAATATGAATGAAATTAGCATAACAATCTCACCAAAAATCCAAATACAAAATCCCAAAGCAAATTTACCTTCCTGCGAACCTCTGGTTGCTACCCACGCTCATCCATGGTTGGCGACGGAGCCGCAGCGCACACATCGGCGACGGAGCGCCGCGCGCGCGTCGGCCGTCGGTGCCTCGTGCAAATGTCGCCGACATTCTGCCGCCGCCGCTGGCGGCGACGGCGGCCACGGAGAAGAGATGGTCGATCGTGCGAAATAGCGGCAGCTTGAAGCGGCGTCGAGATCTGCGCGCCTTTTGAAAGAAAGCGAAAAGATCGGGAGGGCAAATCGGTCAAGGAAAAGTGAAGTAATTCCAAAAAGAAAAAGATACCAGAGCAATTAGAGATAATGGCATTTAGAGGATGATTGTCAGGATAATAGATGGTGTTTCCTGGATGCTCTACTAACTAATGGTGTTTTGAGGAAGGATTAGTTAACTAATGGTGTCTCCCCAAAAATCCCGCTGTCCAACTGGGACTTGCCGTTGCGGGCCAGTTCGACGTCTGTTACTGTAGATCCGGGCACAGTTTGTTTGGACGATGGACTACGCCGGCACGGCCGTTTAGTTCGTGGGCCACGGCCCGGTTAAAAATAGCCGTTTTCAAATTATTTTTGATAGTTATGGTGTAAATTTTTTTAAAAAAATAGCAAACAATTCAAAAGAATATAAATTTTTTTCTATAAATAGGGGACATCCGTTCTCCATTTTCCACATCTCAAATCTCACTCTCATCTCTCTGTTTTAGCTGTGAAAAATTCGATAGTGTTTGTGAAAATTTGGCATAATTAGTGAGAAATTTATGCGAAATTCAAAAAACTTCAAGGAATTTTTGGAAATCTGTAGAAAAGTTAATAGTGCTGTCTTATTTTAATTTTTTAATTATTTTTTGAATGAATAGTAAGTTAATCACTTAATTATTATTTTAATTTGTAGTTAATACAATAAAGAACTATGATTTTTAACTCTCCGAATTTGACCTCACAGCGGAGGATATGCAATTCTTTAAAGAAGGATATCCATCTATAAAAGGTCCACATCCACAACAAACTGCAGAGGCAAAAGAAGCAGTCGGCCTGGCGGTGCAGAGTCCAATCGATCTATCTTCTACTGGTTCAACGAGTGCATTCACAACCCATAGCACGGGTTCAAAAAGATGAAGAGCTACTACATCAAGAATCTGGAATGATTTCGATAGGAAGTTCAGGACCAACGATGATAAAAAATTGGTGAGGTATTCTGTTTATAAAATTTGTGGTAATGAATTAACTGCAAATCTTCAGGTGGAATGGGTCACCTACAACGGCATGCTGCAGGCTGCAAAAGAAGGCAGAGAATACAAATGCACCAAACACAGCTGTAATATAACCCCGACTGCTCGGTACGTACTTGGGAGTACAAGTACAACCCGGAGGTAACCTGGAATCCCTTTGTAGATTAATTGCAGAATGCATTATTAAAGTTGTAGAAGATTTTGATCTCACGAATAAGATTTTTCCTATAACGTTAAATGATGCAGCTGCAAATACTAAGGCTATGGAAATTCTTACTCCTTTGTTTAATACTTATGCACAATCTTTCTTGCTACATCAACGTTGTGCTTATCATATTATTAATCTTATTGTTAAATCTGATTTAAAAAGATTAAATGCTTGGATTGATTCTTTTAGGGATGCAATTTCATATATTAATTGTTCTAACCAACGAATAGTCGCATATGAGAGTTTTTGCGTAGTAATGAATGTCCGCCTTAAAAAATTTGGCTTAGACATACCTGTTAGATAGAACTCTACTTACCTTATACTTAAACATATATTGCCATATAAGAGCACATTATATGTGTTTTTTCACACCGAAGTTCATCAATCTCGTAGCTTCTCCAATAGAACCCAAGTTAGCGACCCCGAATTTACTAAGAACGATTGGATTGTTGGTGAAAAAATATTTTCTTTTTTAGAACTTTTTCATAAGGCTACACTTTGTCTTTCTGGAGTATACTACCTAATCTCTCCTTTAATTGTTCATAACATTCTTGAAATTGCCACTCACCTATAGGCTTTTGAAAATGATCATGTGCTACGAGATGCTGTAGTTGCCATGAAAACTAAGTTTTTAAAATATTGAAGGAAAATTTCTATTTTATATGTATTCGCCTTTATTTTGAATTCTAGGGCCAAACTACAAGGATTTACAAATGTACTATAACTTTTAAGTGATGCTACTAGTTTAGATTATTGTACATACTACAGAGTAGTTAATGATAAATAACATGAGATATACGAGAAATACGAAAATAAATTTAAGTCTGTGCGTTTGAAAAGACTCTAAGTAATCCCTAGTACCTCTGTGGGGACATGCAATGGGGCAAGATATTTGGTTCTTCCTCTCGAGGTTCTCATGCAGGTACACATTAGTCAGGAGGAGCAAGACGACAAAGCACCGGGGACCTATCAAGCTATCTCAATAGTGATAGCGTCAGTTTTGAGTAAGAGTTGAACATCTTTTCATGGTGGCAAACTCAGAAAGTAACATATCTGGTGCTATCCATATTAGCACGGAATGTGTTGACTGTTCCTGTCTCTACGGTCTCCTCAAAGTCAGCCTTCAGTCTATCTAGAAGAATAATCAATGAGCGATGAACAAGTCTCTCGAACGAGACGGTTGAAATCCTTCTGACCGTTAAAGACTGAGAATAAGCTGAATCAAGACTCTAACATACTGTACAGAATACAGACTTAAAAGAATATTTTGATAATTTTTATTTAGATAGCAATGAATAGGATTTTTAATATTTTTCTTCAAATGTAGTCACTAGTGAGCTTTATATGTTGTACTCTTTTTTCTTTACCAATGTTTTCTCAAGTTGAGTTTTTTACTTGGTAAAGTTTTTAATGAGGCAGCCATGCAATGTAATTTAACAAGTTAATAAAGCTCATTATACCATTATTTATCTTGATGATTAACAATATCTATAATTTTTTATATTTTGTTTACAATTTTCTATAATTTTTTCTTAATTTTCTATATTTGTCAATAAGTTTATGTAATTTTTTGAATTTTTCTGATCTAAATGGGCCGTGCCAGCATGGCACGGCTCGTTTAGCTCTAATCATGCCAGCACAGCACCACCACGGGCCATCCCTAGGCCCGGTCCTCGGCCTGTGGGCCGGCACGACACGAGCCGTTTATTAGCTGTGCCTAAACGAGCCGTGTCTACCCCGGGCCTATGTCTTGCCGGCCCAACACGGCCTGTTGGCCACCTCTGCAAGGGAACTTGTGCTCCTCTAGTGGGGCCACGGGCCTAAAGTCCGTTAAGCGCATCGTCATTTCGGTTAAGTAGCTTCATCGTCAATGTTATATCAATCAATCGAAGTTATCGTTCTCATCGAAAAATCGGGTCAAATTCCCTCATCAATGGCGCACTCCATATAACCAATCCTTGTGTAATCTAGAAGGGTACCAATGGAATGAAACCCTAGTTTTATGTATTTTCCCCTTTGTTCATTTACTTTATCTTTTCTTGCAATTTCCAGCCACAAATTCCCAATTCCGGTTCTGAAATCGATTTAGTTCGGCCCTAATCTACTCGGGGTCTGACAACATCATTCTTTTATTGTCTTTTTTTGGGTTATGTTTCTGGCTGCGTGGATCCTGCGTGTGCTTCATGTGCAACTTAATTGTAGGTCTAGGTCTGAGTGTCTAACAAACTGGAAAATATTTTCCACCTTCATGGATTCCTTTATTAATTATAGATGCTGAATTTCTCCCTTTTTTTATCGTATTAGTTTTTTACATCTATGTTTCCAGGATGACGCTGAAGGTTCTGCTAGAAAACTGATAGAAGTTGTGTATGTCCGAGGAAGCAGCGATAACATCACTTGTCGTCCTAGCAGCTGTAGCTGCACAGCCTGCCTGATATTGCCGGAAGGCAGAGCTACCAATGGAATGTTTCCAGATCTGTTTTGGTTGCATCTTTTGTAATGCTTTTGTTGGCGATGCTTTTCATATTTCAAGAATTGAAGCAGTTGAATTGGTTCCTGTGAGCCCTAGTCCTGAAAATATGATTGCTAATTTGTTCTACAGCAAAACTATGATTTTTAGTTGCTAATTGCTATTTACCTACGAAGAGGTATGATATTATCCCAAGTTCTCATTTTTCTTGTGCTGGGAAATCGCAAATGAATCGTAGCAAGTAACACTATAATGTTGAACCCAGTAGTTCCATCCATGGAACCAATAATTTATGACCCTATAGGCGCGTAACTGCCAACGCAAAGTTGCAGCGCCGGCAAACGCACGCATCCGCCAAAGGAGGCATCTGAACTTGGTAACCATCGGACATGTCTCATCAGCTTAATTATCTCATGGCCAAAGAAAGCAGCAGCAAAATTCCAATTTCCAAGTAAATGCAAATTCCACAAAAGCTTTTGTCAAAGAATTACACCGTCCAGATGAGAATCGTCGTTGTCGTCGTCACATGGAAACAGAAGAAAAAGGTCAAGAATGTAACGAAGTAATCAATCGACCACCGACGATAGTACCGAAATTTATTTGAATTTCTTGGATCAAACTGCTCGTTTGAATTTTTCGATGAAATTGACCAAAAAAACTGAAATTTCTGAAATTCGGGTTTCTCAGAGGTGTCCGATTTTTTTTCTTATCCCAAAAGTTTCCCCTGGATAGAACAGCCAGAGAAGCCGACAAAACTTGCAGATGAAATATCACATGTAAAATACACTTGTCACCGTAAGAAAGTGGCGCGTGTATGCACAAAGCGAGGGAGAAAAAAAACGGGCCTCCTAGCGCCGTACATACATGTTGTATTTGCTAATTGCTATGCTTAACTACCATAGTACCATCCTAACCTTCAGATTGCCAAAAACAAACTATGATCAGCATTTCTGCAGTTGCAAAAAAGCCCCCACAAAAAAAGAACCTCTCATCAGCAAAGGAAACAAAAAAGTTAAAAGGCTGGCTAGTGACTATTACATGAGCTAGCTCCAATCCAATCTATGACATTCAATCATCCAAATACCAAAGTTGGCAACTTCAGTGTTCAAATGATCAAATATTTCACGTCGCACAGGAGAATATACGCTTGGATGAAAAATCCATAGCATCATGAATCATGACTATCGTGGCTACTCTACCTCGATCTGTCCGATGGAAGATCCTCCTCACTGCCTCTCGATCGACTCCTCCATGCACCAGAGCTCAAATCCCTAGTGTCTGAGTCTGAAGTATCTTCTTCCCTATCGCTGCGCTTCCTGTTTTCACTGTGATGCTTCCTTTTCCTACTGCCCTTGTCAACCTTCGTTCCCAACTTTGTTGCCCTACTGCTTGACCTTTCATATTGAGTTTCCGCATCCGAAAGAGCATTATCCTTCCTTCCCAACTTAATGCCTCTACTGCTGGACCTCTGATATTGAGTGTCTACGTCTGAGTCAACATCACTATTTGTGGCTACCCATCTATCATCGGAGTCATCACGGTGATCCTTTTGCTTTCTATATTTGCCTCTTCCACCATCTTTCTCATCATAAAAGTCGTCTTCTACATAACGTCTTGAGCTCCTTTTGGTGCTGTGTTCTTTTCCTGTTGATGTGTGCGCAGTAGAATAGTGTCTCTCAAGATTGGGATCCTCTGATTGCCTCCTGCTCTCTTTGTGCTTATCATACCTGCCAGTGGACTTGCTGCCTGAAGGACTCTTGCTGATGTCTGCAGCAGTGAAGTACGAAGGCCAATAAGAAGATCCAGGCTCTGAACTTTCTTGCCGCTCAGATTTGTGCTTCCTAGACCTAATTTTATCACTATCTCCTTTTCCTACATCACCATGGCCACTTCTCTGTCTTTCTTCATGCATGTGCTTATGGGACTCTCTTTCATTTTCCATGGTAGAAGAGTATTTGCCAGTATTATCTTCAATCTCTTGGCCTTGGTGCTTATCCGCTGCGCAGGATTCTCTTCTATGTCGACTGTGCTCATACTTTACGCTGTGGCTGCTACGTTCTTTCTTTGAATGTGAATGATCTCTGGAAGAATGTCGTTTATGCACATCTTCATCCCTAGATCTACTTGAGACATACCTATTAAATCAAAATTATAATATTAAACCTATATCATTTGGACTTCAGTATAATATAAATTGTACAAATCACATGATTAAAAGATAATTGAGCATGTACCTATCATCGTAGCTTCTCAGCCTCTTCCTATCTGAACTTTGTGACCGTTCAAAATCTGGGGTATCACTCCCCTTTCTATACACAGCATCATCTGAGGGACCAAAAAGAGCAGCCATCTTTCTAGTCCAGTATTTAGGAGGAGGATTGTCCCAATCAGCCCACTCATAATCTCCTCCAGGGTTGCGAAAGCAGTGAATAAAATTACAAGCAACTCCATGTGAACATGTCTGTTAAACAGGAGAGATGAAAGAGAGCATAAAGATGGTATTAGTCATCTTGATCTAATTTCTCAGAACCCAGAGAGCATGCTCCTGTAGCAAATTTCAATGCTGGAAATGTTCTTCTATATGTTAAATAAAACCAAGGGAAATTAAGAAAAGGACACAAGGTTGTAAATTTTAGGTACCTTGAATCTTGATCTCATGTATTCACCACATATTGCAGCCTTCCATTTTGTCAAAGCAACAAACTCACATGTTATCTAAAGAACAGGAAAAGAACAAGTTTAGCTTATGAAAGAGTTGCATATCAGCATATGGAAACATATTTATTGCCTTAACAGCAGGAACAGTATCTAAGGGTAAAGGATGCTCTGATACATAAGAAAGAATTCACAAGAATGCTTTTCAGTCTACCAATCGTGCTCATATAACACAGTGCTTGAGGAGTAAAATAAAGTAATTACCTGCTTTCCAGCAAAATAGCGCCCATTCATGCTGCTGTAGGCAAGAAGAGCTGAATCCAAGGATTTATAATGCACGTATACATTTCCTCGAAGATGGACTGATCCATTTCTACATACCTAAAATATTATTTGGATTAATTTCTATGGGAACATAAGACAAATTCAGTGGAATAGATATCCTTCAGAGATTTGAAGAATAAATAATAAAAAGATTCTGAATTTAGTGATCTGTTGACCTGCAAATTAAATGCTTAGGCCAGGTTATGCAACTTGGGAAAACTTCTAGTGTATAGCAGGGTTTCAACTCCCAATGTGGAGTGTGAATTAGAAAACCACACTGTTTATCATTTAATTTCAATTTCAAATTTGGATTTCTGATTCCCAGTGGTGGCCACAAGGGAACCACTGGTAACCAATGGTAACAACTCGAGAACTGTTTTCAATTCATATTTGCGTATAAATACGAGTTAGCAAACCACTTGGTCGGTTTCCGGTTTCCAGTGGAAACCAGTAGTTCAGTACAGACCTAAGCCTGGGATTTTCTTTTCCCGTAACCAATTTTTACAACCTTGGTGTGTAGTTCGCTAACTATTTTAAATGCTTAGGCAAGTAAGCAAAACCGCAGAAAAACTTCTAGTATATAACACACAGATAACAAAGAGAAATGACAACCTGACTGAAACTACTTTGAGGGACCAGTCTTACTAGATAACAGAACTTATTGGTGCCTTATATTGAGTATTAGAGAACCGGTATGCTAATGTTATTATATCTTCTAATCTAGACGCTAAAAAATGATAATCAACCATAACTAATGAAATCTGTAAGCTACTTTTTCCCATTAACACAAAAATATTCCTCTCACTAAGGCAGCCAAAACTCTTAAGAAATAAGAACGAGTTATGATCCTTAGAGATCAATAATCATGCAAAGTTAGCAACAAAGTACTATCAATGCAACAGACAAAGAAGCATTGGCAGAGGGAAAATCCTGTAGTCTCAGAGGAAAGGAAGCAAAAAGAACCTTGAAATTGACAATTTCACCAAATTTCAGAAATTCTGTATGCACATCTTCGTAAAATTCTTCATACCTCTGTTCAACCTCTTCATCTGTGAACTGGATAATGTTAAAGAAAAACTTGTTAGTCCAAACGATGGAAGAAATCAACCCTTTAACTGCAACTTCCCTAATCAGTAATTTAATGAAGCGAACACCATAGAGAAAAGGCAAAATAAATTAAACTAGAAAATACAATAGGGAAAAATACCAAAAAGAAAGGAGCCAACTAAAGCACTGGTTTACCATCATAAATTCTTTCCTGTCCAAAACAGGTTAAATAGATTCATCTGTCACCCTAATGGTCGTCAAATACGTCCAATAAAAGAACAGCTCCTCAAATGTTCAACGTGTTAAAAATGCCCACATACTATTCAATTGTCAAGGAGCTGCTTCATCAACAATTCCCAAGATATGTTCCAAATTTCAAATATTGAAGATATTTCCAATGATTTAAAAAGAAACATGAAAATGCTCAGCACCAACAACAACGAGATGATAATTTAGGATACAGGAGCAGATCAAAGTTCAGCGCGTCCTCAATCAAGTGAATCCAACTGGCCTGATCACTGTTTGCCTCAAGACAGAATTCCGAAATAATTACATCAAAGAACATGCATTCTGTCGCAGGTCTGAGATTAGCCAGCATGTCAAGAAAAAACTTTAAAGAGCAACAGACATCTTTAGCACTCAGAAAAAAATATTACAAATGATTGGAAGCAGTCAGTTATTTGTATCCATGGTTGTTCATTATACAGTACAAAGTAACAAGCTTAAAGTGGAATAGTGTTTTTTTATTCATTGACTTGATTTGAGCATCAAATTATTATAACTTATAATCACAAAAAATGGAAGTAGGTGGTGAAGAATCTTTGTAGTGGGTAAAGAGATTGTCAAAACAAATGTGTCAAAACAAACAATAGTTTCAGGATGCAACTTATTTGCAAGAGATTGTCCTCTAACAAACCTCAAGCCCTTCATCTTGCTCCAAAGCAAGGCCTGGACCATTATACATGTTCTTCATGAGCAGCGTGCAAGATTTATCAGGGTAAAAATGAACTCTGCTGCAGCGCACTCCAAAGCGGCAAGCCCCTGTCTTGAGGTGAAACGGGCAATGGGCCTTATCCTACAGAGAAAATAAACAGGAAGATTACATTGGTGCAAAGGAAGGCCAATATGTTAGGTAGAAAAAATAGGTATATTTTTACTCCATTATTGCATTAGAAGTACATCTTTCCCTGTCCTACTGCAAAGAGAACCATAGAGCATGCCTGTTCAGTTCCAAAATTTGGAGTCTCTTGAGCAACTTTCTCAAGTACTTCTTGAGCAGACAAGGAAGATTCTCTCCTCTGAGAAGCAAAATCTACAGAATGTGGTGGAAGTGGATTTGATGTAGGTCTATCTTCCTGCAAGATATTAGCATGCCCTTTTCAGACTATGTAAAAATTTGGATCTTAGAGCAATGGAAAAGCGCCTGCAAACTTTATCACAAATAGAATTTGGACCTCCTGAATTGGTGGTTTATCCTTGGCCTTCTTTGGTACTTTGACCTTTTTCTTCTTCACAGTGATCTCATTTCCTTGCCATATGATCTCCGCCGGTCCATCTTCAACATATTCCCATTCCCCATCCCCTTCTGACTCACCCCCTTTATACTGCAATAGTCAAGATAAGACAATAATTAGAGTCCTTCATTAGCATGTGTATCCAAGTTAATTTTCAAAAATAACATTCATCCAGGGGATGGAAGTAAACTGTTGTGGATAATTAGAATCTGATAGATTACATGATAACTAGTTACTTCGCATTCGCAATGAACATAGCAACTACCAACACACTACAGGTGCTGTCAGTCCATTGACTTCTCACAATATAAACCACATGCATATCATATCCCCCCATGAACAGATGAACTACGGATTAATGCTATGAAGAATCAGGCGCATAAGGTCATCACAGCAGTAGAAACGGAGAAAATGCATCGAGTGTACCTACTAAGTAAAACAACTGGCTAAAAACATTAGTTCGGTAGAAGAAGCTAAGGAATTAGGGTAAGTGAGTAGAGAGAGACCTTCTCGCGGGAGGAAGCTTCGGGAGCCGTGGCCTCCTCTTGGGCCGCCGCCGCGGCTGCCTTCTCCGCGGCGCGCGCGTCGGCGGCCTCGAGCCATCGGCGCTCGGCGTCCTCGAAGGCCCGCCGCGCGCGCTCGGACGCGACGGCCTCGGCCTCCTGGAGCTCGCGGAGGCGTCGCTCCTCCTCAGGGTCGGCGGCGAGCGCCTCCGCCGCCGCCCGCGCGAGCGCCGCGGCCTCCCTCCGCGCGCGGCGGCGGCGCTGCTTCTTCCTCTCCCGCCGCCTCTCCCTCCTCGTTGTCGCCGCCGCCGCCGGGGGATCAGCGGACGCCGCGGACATGGTCGCCAGGAGGGAAGCTGCCCGATCCACTCTCGCCTCGGCCTCCCTTACGGAAGAAGACGGTGGCGAAATAGCCGTGGCCGCCGGCTTACCACCGGTGGGCCTTGTGTTAAACTTGAGCCATTAGGGCCGTCAGGCCCGCTTGTTAGGATGCATGTATCATTCATTGTCTAGCATATATTGGACGTGGGACTAACTATATTTGGGGTATAAAAGATATTTGTCTAGGAAACTGTTTTTCTACTCTCAGAATTAGTTACTCTCTATATCATATCTTACAGAAAAGGGCGACTCAGGGGCGAACTTCGCCGACGTCGCCTGACCCTTGCGCCTCGGCCATCCGTGTCGGATTCTCGGCCGAGGAACGAGGCTACAGCGTCGGGGAGGTCGCTCTTTTCTGCTCTGTCGCCTGGGTCTCCTCCGCCTAGCGTTTCCTCTCCCGGAGGGGATTATTCCTCGCTGCCGGTGGAGGCCGCTGTTTTGCCAGTGTGTGAGGCGGAAAGGGGAGGTTGTAGGAGGCAGTTGGCACCGGATCTGAGCTCCTCCTCTGACTCGCTAGCCGGGGTTTGGGGGCAAGGTAGCGGATCTCGGTTTTGGGCTCTGAATGGAGCTGAGAGTTCTGACGAGGAAGGGGTAGAGGCGGTCTGCTTCTCTTCTGCGTCAAGTGATGAGGTATTGCGGGTTGCTGCGCGCGAGGGGTCATCGACCGGGGGTCTGGAGCGCCGTCCCCGGTTGGAGATTTCTCAGATCGAAGGCTTGGGGGTGCAGGTGAGGACTTCTTCTGGCTTTAGGCCGTGGAAGGGACCTCTTCCTGTCAAGCGTGTGTCACCGGTATTGCAGCTGGGAGACATCTCAGTGAAGGACCTGAGACTGAGAGGGAAGTCCAAAGGGAAAGCTAAGCTGGGGGACCTTGGAGCGGCTTCTGGGGAGGCGCCGCCACCGGAGGCAGTGGTGGTTGGCTCGGAGGTGGGGAAGGTTTCCTCGGAGTGTCTTAGTGCGAAGGTGGTTGGTTCAGGTGGGCCGAACAGGCTGAGATGTGGTCTGGGCCAATTGGGGAGTGCAGAGGCCCATTTGACGTTTCGGTTTCCCCAGGGATTACGAGATCTTCTGGCCAGAAAGGGGCAATCGAGAAGTCGGTTGGGAAAGCAGAGCATCGTCGACTCTTTCCAAATTCCTCTTGTCTCCTCGGTTCCGTCTCGTTCCTTTGCCGAGGTGGTGAGGGGGTCGAAGCCTTTGGAGCAGATTTCAGGAGCAAGGAGGGAGAGCAATATGCAGAGAGGTGGTTGCTTTGGTTCTGGAGGTCAAGGTGCCAATCCGAATCCTTCTGGTAGCGTAGGGTTCGGTGGGAGTGGAAGGACTTTTGGTCGTGGTCGCGGGCTGGGAGTCGGGGTTGAGAAGGAGGCGTCTGGTGGTGGTGGTTTTCGTGCAGGTGGTCTTGGTGCTCTCGCTAGAGGTCGGGGATTGAGGCCTCCTGTTGGGGGTTTCGAGCATAGTGGAAGGGGATGGTTGAGGCCTCGCCATGGTGTTGTTGCTAGGCGAAGGTTTGGGGGGCAGCGTGGTGGCTTTGGTGGATGGCAAGGGTGTGGCGTGGCAAGACAAAATTGGCAATTTGCTACTGGTGCAGGTCCTATGAGTGGGAGTTCAGCTGGAGTTTCTGTAGGTGCTAGGAAGTTGGCAGAGAATGGAGAAGGCAAAGCCAGTGCTGGTTGCTTGGGGGCAGGAGAGGCGCAGGCTAAGGAGGTTCAGGCTAGCACAGAAGAGGAGGGAGAGGTTGTGTTGGCAGGGTCTAGATGCTCGAGGTGCGCAAAGAAGGGGCATGTGGCTGTGGGCTGTTCGGCGGAAATTTATTGTGTCATTTGTGATAGTCACAAGCACGTAAACCATAGATGCCCGGTTCTTAAGTTGCCGCGGCCAGTTGCTCATGCCGTCGGTTATGCGGTGCATGGGTTGGGTTTCTTCCATGTGCAGCATCCTCCTTTGCCAAGGGGGAAAAAGGATTCGAAGTTGGCACTGGTCACCGTCTTAGGAGGAGAACTCTCTGAGGAGCAAGTGAGTGCTCAATTGCAAAGGATTGTGCCAGGAAAGTGGAAATGGACTTTAGAAAAGCGGGGGGATAATGCGTTTATCACTCAGTTTCCTTCAAAGTCTGAATTACAGCGGTCGATTGCTTTTGGAGGGGCGGATGTTAGGGAGGAGGGTGTTGCTACAGGAGTCAGGCTGAACTTTGAGGAGTGGCATGAGAAGGAGGAGGGTTTCTTACTTCCTAAAGTGTGGGTCAAGGTGTTTGGATTAAGAAAAGCTCTGAGGGAGTTTCTGAATCTTTGGGCAGTGGGGTCTATGCTAGGTTCAACGCAGACGGTGGACATGGAGGCAACCAGGAAGAACGTGTTTGGGAGAATTTTTGTAGCGGTCCTCAATCCGAAGTTGATTCCTGCGCATTTAGATGTGGTCATTGGGGATCATTACTTCGAGTTGGACTTCGAGGTGGAGAAAAGAGGTTTTGATGAAAATGGAGAAGAAGTGGAGGTGCTTTGGGATGGAGGGGACAATGATGGCGATGGTAATGAGGAGGAGGGTATGGAGGAAGATGATCTGTTAGGAGAAGAGATGGATGGTGCTAGAGAGCACAAGCGTTTGAGGGGAGATGGGGGAGATGGTGGAGAAAGTAATGGGGCGCCTTATAAGGAAGTAAGGTCAGGAAAGGAAACTCTCAAAGAAAAAGTTCAGAAAATGACTGAGGAGGAGTTTAGAGTTTTTCTCAAAGGAAAAGCGGAGGAGTTCCTGAATGGGTCGGTCAACAAGGTTTTAGTTGAAGTGGCAGATAAGGTGTTAGCCGAAAATGCGGATGTTTTGGGTGGTGGTGGTGGTGTGGCTGATATGTTGGAAGGTGGTGAGGAGCAGGGCAGCCTTTTGTCTTCTGCTGGTGTAGCTGGGGAAGGTTTGGAAGGGCTGGAGGGAGTAGCGCAGCCAGGTCAGGATGAGTGCTTGTCTGTGCCTGAGGGTAACATGGAGGCGGCTATGTCGATTAGAGAGGTGGTGGTTTCTCCATCAAGGGTCAGCACTCGATTGGCTGGTGTGTCAGACGAGCATACTTTGGCGCGGGCAGAACGGCGAGCGGTGATGCGCAACCTGGAGCAAATGGAAGGTAACGTCTCAGTTAATTCTATTTGTTCTTTTCCTGCTTTTTCTGCAGTTAGTAGGATTAGTGAGCTGGGGGTTGTTGCGAGTAACAGTAATGAAGGGTTACTTTCTGTTGTTAATCATTTATTTCGTCTAGAGAAGGCTAAAGTTTTGGATAGTGTAGAGAAGTTCAGTGAAGGCTCTCTGAGTAGTGATGGAGTTTCGGAGAATTTAGAGGAGTTAGAATTTGAGTCAGTAAAATATTTGTGTGGGGATTTGGTGGATGAGATTTTGGATGATAGTAGTTATCACCTAAGTTGTGATGCAAAGACTGTCATTAATAAGCACAAGTCCAACGCTAAGTCGTTAGGAAAAAGGACTTGTAAGAAGAGAAACGTTAAAATTTTGAAACGTTGTTCATTATGAAAGGAATTTTCTGGAACAGCAGAGGTCTTAAGGACTTGGCTAAATCAAGATTTTTGTATGATACTTCTAGAGAGCAGGGCTTAGACTTTATCGCTCTTTTGGAAACCGGGAAGAAAGATTTCTCGCAAGCGAAGCTTAATAAATTGTGTGGGGGAAGAAACTTTCTCTGGCATTGGACAGTGCCGCATGGGAGATCAGGAGGTATTCTGTTGGGTGTTAATTTAGATATATTTGATATTGGTAGTATTGCGGAGGGGGATTTCTATGTGAAATTCCATCTCAGAAATACTAAAGATGGCTTTCAATGGATTCTGGTGGCTGTTTATGGGGCAGCGCAACCTGAATTCAAAGAAATTTTTCTTACCGAGTTAGTTCAAGCTTGTAGTAAGGATACGTTGCCAATGTTAATTGGTGGGGATTTCAATATTATCCGAAATCCGTGTGAAAAAAATAAGGACAAGTTTGATGGAAAATGGCCTTTTCTTTTTAATACGATCATTGATAGTATAAATCTGAAGGAAATTGAATTGTCTGGAAGAAGATTTACGTGGGCTAATTCCTTGAAAGAACCAACTTTTGAGAAGCTGGACAGGGTCTTGGTTAGCACAGAATGGGAACAAAAGTTCCCTCTCTCTACGTTGAGGGCTTTGAGTAGAAGTTTGTCGGATCATACTCCGCTCTTGATTAGCACGGGTGAAGGAACCAAGGGTAAGGGTCAACCAATGTTCAAATTTGAACTTGGATGGCTCTTACGTGAGGGATTTGTTGACTTAGTGTCAAAGGTGTGGAACGTAGGAAGCAAAAGGGGTATTTCTTCTCTGCAAAGGTGGCAGAGTAAGATTAGGAGGTTGAGACAATTCTTGAGAGGATGGGTGAAGAGCGAGATTGGGGCTTTTAAGAAAGAAAAACAGGAGTTGGTCAGAATAGCGGACAAGCTTGATATTAAAGTGGAAACACAACTTTTAAGTCAACATGAGTTGGACCTGAGGCAATGTGTGAAAGAAAGAATAGCCAATTTGCTTCGGGAGGAGGAGATTAAATGGTTCCAAAGGGCTAAGTCCACGGAACTACTGCAGGGAGACGACAATACAAAGTATTTCCATCTAGTAGCGAATGGCAAAAGAAGAAAAGCTAGAATTTTTCAGCTTGACCAAGAAGAAGGGGTTATTGAAGGTGATGATAATTTGGAGCAGTATATTACAAAATATTATAAAAACCTCTTTGGGTCGACGCGAAGGAATTACTTGGCGCTTGATGAAACCTTCAAAGATGATATCTCGCAAGTGTCTGAAGCAGAGAATTTGATCCTAGCAGAGGTTTTCTCTGAAAAAGAGGTAAGAGATGTCATTTTTCAAATGAAACACAATAAAGCTCCGGGTCCTGATGGATTTCCTGTTGAGTTTTACCAAGTGTTTTAGAGTCTCATAAAAGATGACCTAATGGCCATGTTTAAAGATTTTTACAAGAATAAGCTCCCTCTTTTTAGCCTTAATTTTGGGATAATAACTCTTATCCCAAAGCAAAGAGAGGTTAAGCAAATTCAACAATATAGACCAATTTGTATGCTTAATGTCAGCTTTAAGATTTTCACGAAGGTGTTGGCTAATAGGATCACGGGGGTGGCTAGCAAGGTGATCAGACCTTCTCAAACGGCTTTTATTCTGGGAAGGAATATTCTGGAAGGCGTAGTTGTTTTGCATGAAACGTTGCACGAGTTAAAAAAGAAAAAATTGGGTGGGATAATTCTCAAACTAGATTTTGAGAAAGCCTACGATAAAGTGAGTTGGTCGTTTTTGCGACAGGTTTTGAGGCTAAAAGGTTTCTCGACGACTTGGTGCAAGTGGATTGATTCAATAGTAAGTGGAGGAAGTGTAGGGGTTAAGGTGAATGATAACGTAGGCCATTACTTTCAGACTAGAAAAGGATTGAGGCAAGGGGATCCTCTTTCACCGATTCTTTTTAATCTAGTAGCTGATATGTTGGCAATTTTGATAGACAGGGCCAAAGGTAGTGGGCAATTTAAGGGTTTAATACCTAATTTGGTGGATGGTGGTTTGTCGATTCTCCAATATGCGGACGATACTATTCTTATCTTGGAAAGTGATTTAGAAGGGGCTAAGCATCTAAAGTTAGTACTAAGTACGTTTGAGGAGTTGTCAGGCCTCAAAATTAACTTTCATAAGAGTGAGATTTTTTGTTTTGGAGACGCTAAAGACAGAAGTGCCGATCTAGTTGATTTTTTTGGTTGTAAGGAGGGGTCTTTACCTTTTAAGTACTTAGGTCTCCCTTTGCACCACCGAAAAATTTTGAGCAAGGATTGGAGGGAGGTCGAGGAAAGGTTTCAGAAGAAGCTTTGTAGCTGGAAGAGCAAGTTGTTATCAGTAGGGGGTAGGCTGGTTTTAATTAATTCAGTTTTGTCGAGTCTTCCGATGTTTATGATGTCCTTTTTTAGGATTCCTAAAGGTATCCTTAAGAAACTGGATTATTATCGATCCAGATATTTTTGGCAAAGTGATGGGAATGAAAAGAAGTATAGATTGGCCAGATGGGGCATCCTTAGTCAACCAAAGTGTGTGGGGGGTCTGTGGATTTTAAATCTTGAAGTGCAGAATTGTTGTCTTTTAAGTAAATGGTTGTTTAAATTGATGAACGAGAAGGGCCTATGGCAGAGCATGCTCAAGAAGAAGTATCTGAAAGGTAAAACCTTGTCGCAAGTGGTTAAGCAATCAGGGGACTCTCAGTTTTGGAGTGGTCTTATGGAGGTCAAAGATCTCTTTTTAGCAAGGAGCAGATTCAAGGTTAACAATGGTCAACAAATGAGATTTTGGGAGGACGTTTGGTTTGGGAAGGGAGCTTTTATGACAAAATCCCCTGATCTTTACAAAATTGTTAGAAAGAAGAATATGAAGGTCGCGCAAGTACTAAGTACAACACCGCTAGATGTGTCTTTTAGGAGGGCTTTAGTTGGTGAAAAGCGGACTGCGTGGCTTGAGTTGGCTCGTTTGTTAATGCGAGTTTCTCTGAATGAGCAAGAAGATGTATTAATGTGGAACTTACACAAGAATGGGTCTTTCTCTGTTCATTCCTTGTACAGAGATCTTATGGTAAAAGATAGCATTCCGGAAAAGTGTTTATTCTGGAAAGCAAAGATTCCTCTTAAGATCAAAGTGTTCCTATGGTACTTGAAGAAAGGAGTTATTTTAACGAAGGATAATCTTGCAAAAAGGCAGTGGCAAGGAAGTATCAAGTGTTGTTTTTGTCCCTCTAATGAGAGCATTCAGCATCTTTTTTTCGATTGCTTTGTGGCTCGGGCTTTTTGGAATGTGGTAGTCATTACCTTTGGAATTCAACCGCCTACTAGTGTGGAGATGTTGTTTGGTTCTTGGCTTAGAAGTTTTCCTTTGAGGCTTAGAAATCTTATTCTAGTTGGTTTAGCGGCTGTTTGTTGGGCTTTATGGTTGAATAGAAATGACGCCGTTTTCAAAAGGACCACTACTCACTCTTTCTTGCAGGTCATTTTCAGGGGGACTTACTGGATCAAGTGCTGGTCGCAACTATCTAAAGAGGAAGCGAAAAGTGCACTCTTAACTGGCGGTAAAAGAATTGAGAGAGTGGTTTTGGACATTTTCAGCAAGTTTGGGTGGAGAAGTTGTTTTAGATTAAAGGCTTAAGTGCTGTGTCGTTAGTTCAGTTTTTGGATGATTCTGTAACACCGTTTGGTGGATGATGGTCTGTTTTCTGTGTTCTAAACTGGTTGGCTGTAGTCATTCCCATAGAATGATCAAGGCCGGAATATTGTTATTCCGTTATCTAAAAAAATATCATATCTTACAGTATAGAGAGTATCTTACGTAACAGATGATATATACGTATAATATATAAGTATATAAGGCCATCTATATAGTATATATATATTTTAGAGATGGTATGTATATTTTTAGATATACTACTTTTTATGCGCATATGTAAAGTATTTGTAAAATACGCTAAAAACTATATTCTCCCTCGTAATTTTTTTCATATAGTCACATTGGAGTATCTTATAATTAGTATATAAATATACCTAAAGTGATAAAAGAGTATGTTAAGTTTATTAGGTGGTATATCAGATATGGGAGTAACTATATCCGAGAGTAAAAGTAGTATACGAATATTTAATGTCATCTAGGTAGTATGTACAATTTTTTAGAGGTGATATATATATATTTTAGATATACTTCTTTTTATGTACGTATATGAAGGTATTTTACAAAATACGCTAAAAATTTTGGACTCCCTTGTAATTTTTCGTGTGGTTCACATTGAAGTATCTTTTAATTAGTATACGAATATTCCTAAAGTGATAAAGGAGTATTTTAAGTTTGCTTAGGTGGTATATTAGATGTGAAAATAATTACACTCGAGAGTAAAAGATATTATATATATATATATATATATATATATATATAAAATACTTTTTACACCCGGGTGTAATTACACCTACCTTTAATATACCACCTAAACGAATTTGAAATACTTCTTTATCATTTTAGGTATACTTATATACTAAATATAAGATACCCTAATGTGAACCACATGAAAAAATTGCAAGGAAGTTCATAATTTTTAGCGTATTTTATAAATACCTTCATATACACACATAAAAGGGAGTATGTCTAAAAAAATATACATATCACCTCTGAAAAATTGTTTATACCACCTAGATAATCTTAAATATTTGTATACTATACGTACATATTCTCCGTTACGTGAAATACTTCCTACGTTGTAAGATACGATATAGGAAGCCTCTTTTCTACATCCGGGTGTAATTACACCCTATGTCGTATCCCACAATATAAAGAGTATCTCGCATAACGGAGAGTATGTACGTGTAGTATACGAGTATTTAAGATCATCTAGGTGGTATGAAAAAATTTTCATAGGTGGTATGTACATTTTTTTCGACATACTCCTTTTTATGTGCGTATATAAAGGTATTTACAAAATAAAGTTATGGACTCCCTTGTAATTTTTCATGTGATTCACATTGGAGTATCTTATAATTAGTACATGAGTATATCCAAAATGATATATATATATATATATGTGTGTGTGTGTGTGTGTGTGTGTATACACTGACCATGAACCTTGAGATACTACTGCCTTGGTCAGGTTTTTGGGCGAGCGAGAGACCCATCAGCAGATCTAGCAACTAATTTCTTAATTAAAGTACTAAGAAGATCACATGGTAGCACAACTTCCCGCCGGATTTTCAGCAGAGAGAGCTATGTTCTCGTGTGCAACGTTTCTAGGAACGGAAAGGCTTGGAGTATATTAGCGTATGTATTGGACCTTTTTTTCCATGTGGAGTATATGTCACGTAACACTCATTAATGTGGTGATTAACTAGTTTGCCCATTACTTCACACGAGCTTATATGTACACAAGTATGGGGTATATGTTTAATCATGTATACCTCCATTTGGGGCATGTAGTATCCTTAAAAAATTAGAGTATGTCATTTGAAGTAGAGTATATTTCGTTTTAAAAGGGAGTATCCTAGCATGAGGAAAAAGGAGTACATCTTCGAAATAGGAGTATATTGTTGTTTTCAAAACGGAGGGAGTATGTTGTTTTGTAAGGTAGTATCTAGCATATGAAAAACAAAGGGAGTATATCACCTGAAATGGGGGTATGTTGTATTGAAGAACAGAAGTATATTAAAGTTAGAAAGTAGTAGCTAGTTCGTGTCATCTTGAAAAAGGATTAAGTACGTAGTTCACCGTTATAAGAATGTAGTAGTATATAATCCAAAAGGCAGTATTTTACTTAAGCAAGCTAGAAGCATATATCTCCAGGTTTCAACACAGTAAGTAGAATGAACAAGCTTTACATGAGAGTTGCATTTCCAAACAATGAGCATACAGATTGCTTAACCATGTTACATCGGCCGCAAGGTTCAAGCTTTTAGTGCCATTGTACATTACACATTGACCAGGCCGTATGATTGTTGAGTGTAAGGAGTTCCTACAACAATGAGACAACGAATTGTAGCTGATCATGCATCTTTGATAGCTTTCGAAAAATCAGTGTCAGCAAATCGGTATGACCGTAGGTACCATGAGTACTACCAGCCAACGGTGCGATCGCGCCAGAAATATGGTACTACCACAGTGCGGTAGTACCAATCCTTACACGGTGGTACGTAATTTTCAGAGGGCATGCTTTTGGATACTTTTTGAAAACTTGAAAATCAGTAGTACCGATTGGACCAAGTGGTAATGCCTCAGTGCGGTAGCACTAAAAATTTAACGGCTAGTTGAGACACATTAATTGCAAACAAAAGAGCAGATGAATGCTAGGTGCGGTAGTACCGGCCAATATATGATGGTAGTACCACACCTATTGAATTTTGTAGGATTTTACCCCAAATGATCGAATTGATGGTTGGAGGCTATAAATACCCCCTCACCAGTACCATGGCACTAACTCTAGATCTCATTGAATACATTAGAGGCATTTGTGTACTCTCTATTACTCATTTTCTCATATTTCACTATTTGAGGTAGTTAAGAGTATTAAAGTACATTTGCATCATTTGTTGATCCTCTTGATGCTTAATACTTCCTCAAGCAAGGGTTGTGATTTATTACTGTTAGTGTTTATCGGCACCTAGACGGCTTGGGAGAAGATTGCACGGTGATCTCTTCAATAATGTTGTGAAGAGGTCTGACGCCAGTTGTTAGTGGTGTAGTGTTCGCCATCTCTGGAGCGAAGGAAGAGCAACCCTAATGGACTTGCGGTCGTTAGGTTTAATTCATAGAGCTAATCCAATCCGTTTGGATTTTTCTCAACGTGGACTAGTAAAGACCAGCAAATCTTCGATACCATGGAAAAAAACATCGCGTGTCTCCCTTGTGGTTATTTCTTGTCTTTACTTTTCCGCATTTACCATTCTAGTTATTGAATTGAATTAACTTGTGCAGCTAGAGTTGTATTTAGTAAAGACATTACTTATGGTGCCTTAGAAATTTAGCCATTTAGCTCTAAACTTATGCTAAAATCTTTGTATTGCTCAGTATTGCTAAAATGGTTGAATTTAAAACGATAAATATTAGAATCTCCTATTCCCTTTTTCTATTCAGTTATGCTCCTACATACATGACAAGCCTTGTAGCCTAGGCTCGACTGCTCGGCGTCCAGCCCACTTGGCATCTCGGCCCACTCAACCCATCACTCATACGAGTACTCCCACTTCCCATACCCCAATTGACCGTCCTCCGCCATCCACATTCTCACCTTGCTTCTTCCCATTGACCCCACCACCTCTTCCCACCACTCCCGCATCCATCTCCGGTGATGTTGGTCTCTTCTTCATGTCCTTGTCGTCTCCTCCGACTCCCCCAACCCCAACTCTCCTCCCGCTCTGTTGTTCCTTCTCCCCACTGCCTCTCCTCTCGCTCCCTGGTGCGCTCAAGTTCACTACCCTCTGGCACTGCTTGGAGAGGTAGAGACGACAGTGTTAGGGAGGCGGAGGTGTGGTGGGAGGGACGACGGTGGCACAGACCAATGGCAGCGTGGCTGGGCGACGTGAGAGGGGTAACGACGTCAAGGGTGGAGGGAGGTGGCGCTGTGGCCAGGAGCCAGGTGGAAGGGTGCAGGCCAAGGCTAGGGAGGAGGGAGGCGGCCAAGATGTGGCAGCATCTTCATCTCCCCAGGCCGCTAGATCTGCTCCCTTCGTTGCCGATGTCCAAATCTAGGCCTCCCTCGTCGTCGTGGACGGTACACCTCACCACTGGCATCTAGATCTAGGCCTCCTTCGGTTATCGCCTCCTCCTCCTCTATTGAGCTTACTCGAGTCTAGGTCAAAGCCAAGCCTAAATGTAAACTTGGATCATAACTTAGGCTCGCTCGAGCTCGGCTCGTTTACGGCAAGCAGTTCATTTTCCCCACGATGAAGGCAGAAAGTTTGGTTGCAAACTAGAACCCATCCCCCTTCTCATTTTTAGTCCCTTTTTAGACTGTTTGCAGGTTGTAACGCCCCCATTTCTAGAAGTGTTAGCAATCCCCACAAATGCTCCAGGACTGTACAATTATGAAGTACCGAACAAGAATGAGTATCAGTACAACACATGTTTACAAATAAGATCTAAACATTATTACAAGGATAGGGCTTATCAACCAGGTTTGGACACAGGGGCGTGCAAACCCAAAGTTAGCTTACAATATAACAAAACACCACATGTGTACTTGAGCGAGGCTAAAATCTAAAACCAATGATCGTCGGTGAAGAACGGCCCCTCAAGTTCCTCCTCAACTGCTAGATCATCGGAGTTCCATGGATCTTCTTAATATTGTTTTAGCAAGTAATGAGTACAACTGTACCCAGCAAGTCACAAGGGTAAACCCTAATTTACTAATTACAAGGATTCTCAATGGATAGGAGTATACATGTTTTATTAATGGGAGTAGATGCAATTTTATTTATAAACATTTTTAAATAACAAACTTGTAACTTCTTAAGAGTAAAGGGGTTTTTCACAATTACTTGCTCTGATTACACAGATTAAACATAAAGAAATCTACTTATGCTTTGTTGCTGGAATCACCCAAATGAACACAGCTTTGTGGACCGGGAGCACAGTGTATTCGGATACCATTTATTATCACTCTGCAGAGTTGCTTAGCTTTACCCACAAGATTTCTCAAACTCCTACTATCACGCGGTAGGCACGCTTCCTTTAGTGTACAACTGAGTTGAGAAAATAAGATTTTTCACCACTCAATTCTTTATATAGCCTATACCTGATAGGTTACGAACCACACAGAATCAAGTATCCATGGGCCAATACGGAACACAACTGCCCAGGTTTCGTGTGGACTTATCGTTGTGAGCATAGTGATATCACGACCCATGTCATATTCATTCCTCCTATAGGGGTTCAATCGAACTGAGCAACTACTGGACCATGATTGACTGGTCAATACTTGTGGTTGAGCGATGATTGTGTCTTTTACTTAGCATAAAATTCTAGTCCTTGTCTTTCTTCTTGAAGCTGCCAACCACAACCAGGTATCCAGTGCACAATTACACTATCATCTATCTATTGCAGCCTCCACCCTATAGTAAGGTCGCGAACTTCCACCAACTAGTGGCTTTTCACAATTTTCCTTTTACCCTAGAACATTTTAATAAATCTACCGGCAAATCGCCAGGTCACTTAGTAGTACAAAATTTTAAATGAACCTATCTACAATCATTTATACAATAATTAAATATTACTAAGGCTGTCAAAGTGAATATGGCCTTCAAATTAGAATAGAGCGATTTTTCAGTGGTATGACGTGAATAATTAACAAGTCATTCTAAACATTTATTTTAATTAAATAATTTGGACAAATAATATTAATGTAATTACTGTAATTAAATAATATGAACTCTTATGGGATTCAACATGATCAAGGACTTGTAACTTGTCTTACTGATTGACGAACTCAATGGTCTCGAAAACTTTAATGCCCAGATCAGGTCCTTGCGCAGATGCCTTAGAGAACTCGGGAACTAGCGTAAACACATAAAATAACATGAACTCGAGCTTAAGTCTAATCAAGGTAGGAAAATAAATAAAATAAATAGGAATAAAATACAATAAAAACCAAATAGAGTTGGTTTGGATTTTTAGGAGTTTGATTTGGTGGAGCGGATGTCAGAAATAGGTTCAGGGCGTCGAAACAGTTTAAAAGGGGGTATTTTGTAATTTTTCGCCAAGAAATGCTTGCTATAGTGCCAAGACAAGAATGTGCCCAACCCGATCACATTACAAAGCGTGGGAAACGGATTTTTGAAACTCAGTCGGTGGGCCGATGGCTCGGCCAATGCACGCATGGTCGAACCTCCCGACTGCGACACGCGCTTGCGCTCGCCATTGATCCACGGCGCACGGACGACCGGGATTGAGCCACGTCACACTCGAAGCCTTCGTCTACCTCTGGCTGGGCTCGGCTGCGGAAAACAGGGGCGAGATCCCCGCCGTGATTTGGCTCCGGCGGAGGACTTTCGCGACAAAGGGCGGTACTGGGGGGTTCCTTGAGTGCGGGGGCTCCATTTTGGTGTTTTGGGAGGTGCGAGCATAAGCGGTGGCAACTAGCAGCAGGAGAGAAGGCAGCGACTTTTGAAGTGGTTTGGGGTTGCTCCGATGAAGGTCCGGTGAGCTTAGGAGCGATTTAGGCTCCGCTCAGCTGTGCGATGAAGCCAGCGATAGCTTCTAGGCTTTTATTTCACTGTAGCATTTTTTGTCATTTTTTGTTCATTTTTTGTTTTTTTTGTGTTTTGTTTTTTTTCCGTGTTCTTTTGCATTGTTCGTGATAGGCTAACATGTCGCTTCTATTTTTAAATTTTTTTAAATTTAATTATGCCCACTAAGCCAACACAAGTACAGTAAAAAATCAGCCAACTACAGTAAAATATCAGCTAAAAACTATAAACCATTGCTATTCCAAACACCCCCTTAACCATCTGCGGAAAATGGGTTTCACAGAGGTGGAATGTGTTTGGATGGAGGAAGCTTCAGGTGAGCTGTCCACGGACGTGGTGATCCGGCTGGAGGGGGCACACGGCGCTACATGCCAACATATCATCACCGTTCGATTGATTACGGGGCAGCACTAGCACGGAAGCACCACCACCCAGATTTCCCCTAAATTCCCTCGTGAAAGAGGCTTGCTGGTCGGAGCAATCATTCCGACAGACAAGCCGCCCGTTGGATTGGAGATCAGTAGTATATCATCACATGGCAGCACATTAGCTGCTGCTCCACAAAAGGCAAAAGCACAAGGCATCACAATGATGAGTACATCGAAAAGCGAGAAGTTAGTTCAGCTCATTCATATATGTACATACAGCGAGAGAGATTGGCTTCCACAAGGAGACAGAAGGCTGCAGCAAGCAAGAAAGCACAAGATACAACCAGCGAATGCTCCAACTCCCAAAAGCATAACACCAACCAACCAGCACGGCAGCACACCGGTAGATGGATGCGGGCGACGTCCTTCGGGCCCGCGAAGCAACCGACGGATAACTCGTAACAGTCTCGAGGATCATGGGCATTGGCCCCCCATGATCACCATGCCCAAAAAAAAAGAAAAAAGATGAGGAAAAGATAAGGCCGGGTTAGCATTCAGCAGCAGTCCTTATCGGGCATTGTTGTCCAGGTCACTCTGTGGCATGTCAGATTCGAGCGATGGTTTGTTCGGGCTTGGCTTGATGGTGTCACCAATGACCGCCAGCTTGGCCTTGGGAGTCAGCTGCTTGGCCTCCTCGTAGGAGTAAATGTACATCCTTTTCACCATGCTGCAAAATTCACTGCAGTAGCAAGCGATCCAAATGTGATCAGTTAGGAGCCGGGGACCTTAAGACAGAACTAATTGCAGAGGGATACAAGGGTACATACGGCCAAGGGTCGTCCCCAACCAGCATCATAGCATCCTCATCGTCGGTGTAAACAGCCTTCCATTTCTTGAGGCTGGCAGAGAGCTCTCCCTGGATATCAAACATCTCCTCTAACTTGCAGTGAAGATCATCATACCCATGTAGCCTTGTCAAATCCACTGCCCTTCCAACTGCCATTCCTTGCATAATTACCTGCGGGAAGAACAATAATCAGTTACACTGCCATCTACAAGCGGGTTTTGAGCATCACCCAAAATAATAATAGTATAATAACCCATTATCACCTTGGTGCAGCTCCTGACTTGCCGAGTCTCGAGAAGAGAATGCTCACTGCTTGCTACTGGAGCATCAGATTTGTTGACATGGGATGGTTGCGACAGCTGGTCAGACTCTGCGTCTACTAAGGCAGCTGGCAGGTCTTGACCAACACCAGAAACAGTAACCACTTGTGATGTTGCTTCCACAGCAGAGCTTATCTCAATTCCAAATAATCTGCAGCCAGCCGTAGCAGGTTCTTGCTTCCTTTCTGGTGGAACTTTGTTAATGCTAGCAGAGTAGGAGTCTGCTTTGTTAATGCTAGCAGAGTAGGAGTCTGCTCTTGTGTCCCACATTGGCCAGTAAAAATGGTTGTTGGTTAGACTGGACGTCTCATTTTTTGTATTGAATCCAACATTCAATGATGATGAGAAGATTGAATTGGGGCTCCGAGGATATAGTTCTTGAGTTCGCTGTAGTCCCGAAAATGAAAAAGCTTGCGTAGATTCTGCTGGGGCTTTCCACAAACCTGAGATAAATATAGAAGAGGTTAGATATGTCTAAGCGTACTGAAGAGAAACAGTACGACTGATAAGGTTTCTATCCCTTCACTGAGTACTGTTGCATTAAGTAGAACAACAATATGTAGCAACAGCTTAGTAACTACATACCAAAAACCGGAGGGAGTTCTGGAGCAATAGAAGGCGAAGCAGGTGGTCGTGCACGCTTATTTCTTGCAGGAGGCTGAGGCGGCTGCTGATTAGCTGCAACAAGTGGCTCCAGTTCCCATGGTGAAACTCTATCTGGACGGGGAACAGCAGAAGGCTCATCCCACTGGACCTGTCAGTGGTGAACACATGGGGATTGAGATCTTGGAAGATAGAAGAGAAAACATGACAATACAACTGTAAGCATTTTGCAATAGACAAATGTTTCAGTGGCAGGAGCACAGGAAAATTTGAATTCTACCCACAAATTCAAAAAAGTTGATTACCTTCAAAGATCTCCAGTCAGAATCTGCCCATGGAGATGTTGACATGCTTCCCACACCAATAATTGTCCCACTAAACCTGTAACCCATGAAGAAAACATACATGAGATGTGCACACACAATTTCTGAGTCAATGAAATATCAGTGGTGGAAAATAAATCTGAAACCACCTTCTTTCAGGAGCTTCATCACCCTCGAACCTCATTTTAAACCTCATTCCAACTTTCATCTTGTGATTCTTAGCTTCAAGGTACTTGTTAACACTCACAACAAACTCAGATTGACTTGTTCTGAAACAAAATTAGATAAATAATGTGAGTTTTTCTGCATAAGTTTGCGATGAACACATATTTCAACATATCAATACCTTAGGACAGCATATGTTTAGCACAAGAAACAAAGCCTGATAGGGAAAATTACAAAACATACATTCATAACATAGAAACATTGTAACGCTATAAACAACAGTTGCTTGTAATGCTATGAACACTCAGGTGAACAAACAAAAACCATCCGATGTGTAAAGTGGAACAGACATCGAAGGGGTCACCATGGGGAAACTGATAACAGGACATTTAGTTTATTTTACAAAGTACAGTGCACCACAAGTCCATAACATAAGAAACTGCCAGAGGTACTGAAAGCATTGCACAGCAGAGGGTATAAAATAAAAAGAACCAAACCTTGGTTTGTAGAAAACAGAAAAAAGAGTTCCAGTTGAGATGGCATGGGATGCGGTTGCCAGGACTCCAAGATGCATGCTGTGGCTTGATATCACTGATGATGGCATGTTGTTTAGTTGCCTCATGAGCCTCCTTACACCAACTCGTAGCTCTCCATTCTCACCTCTGTTAGATGAACAGCAGTTTGCAGAAGTAATCATAATAGAAGGTTCATCCAGAGTTCAGCAGAGCCAGGAGACAAATGCAAATGTGTTAAATGGCCTCAACATGCGATGCTATCACATACCTCAAAAAGATAAATGCATCACCAGCAACCAATCTTTTTGAGCTAACAAAAACACTCCAGCCAGTTGTAAGTAGATTCCGCCTAGGTTGTCCTAAAAGAAACAATAGACAAAACCCTTTATGAGATATAAGAACCTAAATCACTGCATGACATCAAAAAAATTAGGAACCTTTTATTGGAAGCGAGGAAGGGATACACCTATTCAGCAATACTAAAAAATTGAAAGCAATTTTAAGCAGATGGTGAGATCACAAACTCACCTCGGAAGATGTGACGGAAATGCCATTCATTTGCATGGAGATCTTTAGCCACCAGTTCTTGCCATGGTGGATTCTGAGTCATATCCTACAGACAAAACCACACCACATATGACAGATGTTATGCATAACAAAATATCCAATATCATCTACAAGTGGATGCAGTTATAAAATGCTCTTTATGCTAACCAGTGGGGGCAAACATTCTTCAGCATGCCTCCTAAGAACTGAGAATCCACCGTGGGTGCTCGTATCTGAAGCAGTCAAAGTCTTGCAGAAGGAGTGGACATTGCATCTTTCAGGTTCATGAGGTTCAGGATCAGGGCTGGTGGGTTCACTTTGCTAATCAGGCGAATTCAGGGAAACAAATCAGAGCATATACATATAAAAATGAGCATGCAATAGAATTAGATAAGTCAATCACAAGAATGAAAAGACCACATGATGTTAACAAGAGCACTATATTGCAGGAATGTGCAGAAAGAGGAAACTATGATCCAGAAGGAAAATGAATAAGAGAGCCTGCTCACATCTGCTTCTGGTTGCAGCATAATTTGAGCATAAACTTCATCTGAATCAGTTTCAGCCTGCATTCCAGAGGAAAACCAATGAGAAAACTACAGGATCTCAGCTACATTCTAAACATTCCAGTGAAACTTGCATTTAGGGAGACTACACCAGACCATAAGGGGTAAAAACGCTTACCCTAAGTTCGACATGAACCACCTTGCACAGGATCTTAGATGGTAGATCAAATAAAGGTAAGTGCTGGTCAAGCTGTTGATCTGTAGACGCTTCAAGCTATAGAAGAAACATTCGATGATCAGTTCAAAAGACAACACAGACAAAAAAGAATTCTATTCCCACAGAAACAAAACCATGCTGCCATTCTAACATAAGGTGCAAGGAAAATTTTTGCAATACAAACAGCTACTGTTTGTAAGTAAGCAGCAAACTCCTTGATCATAAGACATCAAGAAGAGCAGATACGCATATGGGCAGATATACCTGTTCCATATGACCCTGGGGGAAGTAGTAAACCCGCTCGCCTTGGCGAGGCACTGTGACCAACGGCCCAGCACAAGCATGCCAGAGCTCCCTGTACAACGCATCGCTAGAACTCCCTACACAAAGGCATTACATTTCATTAAAGAAAATTCATCAAGAGTGCAGGCATGCAAATCAGGGGCTTTTTTTCTAATTTTATGTTAACGAACTCTATCCGTTGATTATGAATTAATTGAACCATAATTACTACACAATTCTAAAGTATGAGTAGCACTGCATGCATAGATCCACCACTTTCCCATTTGCATCTACGTGGTAGCACCAATTATCAAGCTAACAATAAAGCCCTATTTCATAAAGAAATTCGCAAGAATTTCCGATGAAACAGTTCAATTCCCCAGGAATTGGGAAAAATTCGGCCGTTCCAAACGGGGCCTAAGAATTTTCGAACCAGACACTGTAATTAGACAGACAAAACCGGATTTCAGATCCGTAATTACGTATCTATTTCCCAATTTGACAGATCGGAACTCGCAAGCAACCAAACGAGAGTAGATAATGTACCGGCCAGACAAGCAAAATTGCAAATTCTCTCTCGAGGCAGTCGAAACTCGAAAGCAACAATCCTCCGACCTAAAAAACAAAATTAAAGACCGGGGTACTAGAACAATGCTGAGTCGCCTCGAATTCTAAGCAATTTCACCACTTCTCTTCCTCACAAACGAGTCAATTACCCAGGCCCACGTCTCTACTCCCTCAGCATCCACCCAGCACCTCATTAATCGCCACAGAAGCAGCTCAATTCAAGCAGAAACCAGCCCAGGAAGCGCACGGAAAGACAGTAACAGCGAGCAAGGCGAAGAAACCGAACCTGAGCCGCCCGCTGTGCCGGAATTCGCCATCTCCACCTCCTACTCGACGAGCCCCGACCAGAATTCAGCAGGAAAAGACCAAGCCGCCTCCCGATCTGCTCACCCCATGCCCAGCTCCACAGATCTGGCCCCGCAGCGCCACCGGAACATCGGTCAGACCCCGAGAAACGTATAATTCAGTGGAAGCGAAGCGAGAGGCGCGAGACCTCACCAGGGCGGCCGTGCGCCGCTCGGCGGGGAGCCCACGGCGAGGCGGAGAAGGCAGCGCGGACGGAAGGAGCTCGCGGGGGCCCGGAGGAGGTGGCGGAGGAGAGATGGTCGGGGAGGAGGTGGCGCGAGCTAGCGCGAGCGGGAGAAGAGGAGGCGGGTGGGTTAACTGGTGCTTTATTTTTGTTTCGGTTTTTTAAACGTTTTTTTAGGGGGGGGGGGGGGGATGAATGCACGGTAATGGCGGCCGTTAGCGGTGGTAACAGTGTCGGGGGTGCGAGGCTACGTGGAGGGCTACGGGTACACTGGGAGTGTACATGTGGCATTGGGTTCTTCATTCTCCTCCCTCTTTATTGCTTTTTTTGGGAAGATTTTTTTTCCAAAAAAAGCATATTTGATACTATTTATATTCGTAATTATAAAAATAACATTATGTCTTATGTATTGGCAAAAATATTGTTTTTGCCACCCAGTGGTCGTTCGGCGACGCTACAAAACTGACACGTGGGTCTGTCGTCGGCACCAATAGCCTACCGCCCCACCACAGGATTACAGAAGCTGACGCTATAGTAGCCTACCAGCAGCCTACTCTGATTATCTAATTATAGACATACCGCGTTGATTCTAGACCCGGATGGATGCACCAAGCCACTGGCCCGTTATTCCATCTTTATTGATTCTAGATAGTTTTTTTTTTTGCCAATGTTTGGAAATAAAAAAACACAAGGGAGATATGCATCTTTATTTTTAAGTAGGAGTATGTGTATTTGAACTCGTCATCTCTTACGGCACGACCAAGTGTTCTTCTTCCTAGGATACCCTGAATCCTTTTTCTAAGTATTATTACATACATATCGTCAAGGCTGGATCCAGGCCTATGATAGCCTAGGATTTAGCCTGGGATTTAGAATTTTTACTAGTGCAAAACCTATGTAAGTCCGGGCACAACCTTTCCCTAGTCTAGTAGTGGTCTCTAGCTCTCCATAGCCTAAGGTGTGATGAAATTCTAGATCTGTCACTGTCTGTGGTGGGAATTCAATTTTAATGTTTTATTAGGTCAATCAAAATGCTATTTTATCTATTTAAAAAGATTACTATAAATTAAAGTTGCAATATAGAAGATTACAAGAGCTTCAACCGAAAGAACAATAGTGTTATGCACTTCTACCTAAAATAACTTCATGAAGCGGAGTTACCAATCAATTGATATATTCTAGTGGCGCTATCCACACGGCCGGTGTCTGCATCACTGCTGCCCCCATGCCCTCTCCACCCCCAACTTTAGGCCCCGCTCAGTGTCAGTGGAAGCTGCATTTGGCGTTAGCTTCTTACTTTTTTTATTGTTTCACTTTTTTTGTTTTTATTTTTTTGTGTTTTTTTCCTGTATTTCTTTGTATTGTTCATGATGGGTTAACATATTTTTCTATTTTTAAATTTTTTTAAAATTTTATTATACCAAATAAGCCAACTTAGTTGCAGTAAAAAATCAACCAACTATAGTAAAAAAAACCATAATCCATCGCCATTCTAAACGTTACCTTAAGCTACAAATATCAACATTTCGTTGATCCTCTTCAAAATCTAAGCAAGCGTGTCAAACAAAGTCGTATACTCGTCGTGTGCGTGATTTGCTTTCACGTACTTTAGCACTACATCTTCGCCAAAAGATTCGGTCGAATCGCACGACCATAAGACGATATTTCTCCTGTTGATTATATGCGCGGGGATCTGAAGGAAAATATGCGTGGATGCTACTGCTAACGCTGTAGAGAGGCCGATGACAAGGAGAATAAACGAGGGTGGAAGATGGAAAAGGGAGCAGTGGCCTGCCGGTCCATGTCCATTTATGTTGTATTGGCAGCTACCACCATTGCCAGCTAGCTAGCAAGCTCTCTTCTGCAAGCTCTCTTTGAGAACCGTTATCCGTGCGACTGCTGTTCAACCTCCTTTCTAGTCATTTCCTCGGTCCTATATATGCACCACGCGCATGGCGCCTAACAAGTCCAATCCACCCACCAGCGAGTGCATGAAGTTTGATGCCCCACGCGTGTTACTAACCGTAGAAAGACCAAGAAGATGCAAGGCACGAATAGGAGGGTGTTTATATTGGTTTCTACTATAGTTTTAACTACGACTGATGATTTTTAGTTAAAAATAAATAGTAGCAGCTAAAGAAGTAACCTTTAGAAAGAAAGAACGAGTAGTGCAAAATATAATGGAGAGATGCGTACGCGAGATGGGGGTGAAATGAGATACACGATACGTTTGTGACCCCCTGACTTATCCTCGAAGCGAGAAAAGTGAAAAAACCATTTCGAGAAAGCAAATATTTATATTAACTTTTAACTTCTCTAAATAAAAATCAAAAACAAAATCCAATACAACCAGGGACTTAGCATCTGTGAACTACACTCTCCAAGTCGATCTCCATGTTCAAGGGTTGACTTGTCTTAGGTTTACTTGTCAAGTCCTCCCGCAAAGCCAAATTGGATGCTCACAACGCACAAAATGATGGTGGATTTTTTTAAGTTATGACTTATGATTAAAATTTTAAATTTTAGATTATTCACGAGAGGTAATATATAGAAGAAAATAGTCATATATAATTTTAACCGATATAGCCTAACTCGATATATTTTATATTATAATTTATCTATAAATCTTATTTTAAAAAGATATATTGTGTAACACATGCTAAGCTTAAGCACTAGCCTTGCCGAAGGCACCCCTCAGTAGGCCTAGCTTCTGGCCAGCTAGCTGCTGATGTCCACCTCACAGCTTGACCTATGGAGAACCTCTTGCTCTTGGGTGATTGTCATGGTCATGGGGTGCAGAAAGTAACGCTCTTTATATTAATTAAATGAGCCGACGTGGAGACAGACAAGCGGTTCTTCTACTCCCTGTACTAGATCCCTGTGATGATACGCAGGGGTCAGAAGTCAAGTTTATAATTATAATTTGGAAGAAGTATGTAGACTGACGTTCTATTCAAAAGTATCATGGATTTTTTTATGGATTTTAGTTTTTAATTGATTATAAAAAAAATTAAGAGGTAAGAAACATTTATATTAAGAGACTGCTCTATTTAAAACAGTTCTTGCAATAACTCTTACAAATAGATTATAAAAACCATCTTGAGAAAATACTTTATTTAAAAACACATTTTTAAAAGTAAAAAATCAGAAGACAAAAGCTGTTTAGGATAGTGCATGAGACAGCAGGCATGTTGCGTGAGTAAGGGGTATTAGTTTAATGCCTCACTCTTTTGTAATTGAGTATATAATCACCCAGTGGACGAGGGCAGGATTAGTTTCTTGTTAACCCCCTGATTCGTAACGAGGTTCCATCGGATGAACAGTCGACTGATTGGTTGATTGATCGGTGGTAGGGGAGCTGGGGAACACGGCCTAGGAAGAGGGGGCAGAAATTGCATCAAATTAGTTCTGCTCGTTTCAACTTTTTTCAGTTTTAATTTTTTTTCACTATTCAATAATTCGTCTTTTTTGAATTTTTTTAGATTTTTTTGAGCTTTTTTGTATTTTTTTCTTTTTTCTCGTGTTTCTTTGCATTGTCCGTGACGGGCTAACATATTTTTTCTATTTTTATATTTTTTTAAATTTAATTATGTCTAAAAAGCTAAATCATCTATAGTAAAAAAATTAGCTACAATAAAATTTCAACCAAAAATCAAAAACCAAAAAATCATCGCTAAAACGAATACCCCTTGGTTCGCTAAAATTTCTTCACCGATTCTCCAATCCAAACTTGGGTTAGACAGTAGTACTACTCTTAGGTTAATTGATCCTTGATCCTGTGTGCATGCGTCAATGATGCATCCGTCAGGGTGGTGCCTGAGCTGAACCCGTTAAGAACCCGACAAGGAAAGCTGGAAGAGCCTGGGAGGGACGCACGGCGACGTCGTACTGCCAGCTCGCGTTTGGCGGTCAAAGGGGCGTTGGTGGCCGCAGGTACGCTTAGGATCCGGGTGGCCCGCCTGTCGGTGACCGGAAAGATTCCCTGGAGAGACGGGCGCCAACCGTGGCACGTGGACTGTTCGTTCGACAAGGCCAAGTGGCCAACTGATCCATGTACACGCGGCAACGTCTGGATTACGGGAATTTTGCAGAATTTTCTGCAGAAATTATACTATTTTCGTACGGCTATAAAATTTACATCCTATAAGCTCATTACAACACAACCTAGACCCAAGGGCATTATGGGTAGGTTTTTTCTACTTTAGGGCTAACTTTGCTTTTCATTGTTATAATAACTAGTTTTTAAATGGTATATCTTTTTCATGTAGAATCTATATGTAGATTATAGTATATACTATACCGAGTTCAGCTTTACAGGTTAAAATCGTATGCAACTTTTTTTCTTTATGTACTGTCTCTTTTAAATAGTCAGAATTTGACAATCATAAACTAAAAATTAAAACCATAATATAAAAAACTCACACTAACACCTTAAAACCCTAATAAACGCTCTCCGCTCGTTTCGGCTTTTTTTCGGCTTCAGCTTGTAGCTTCTGCTTTTTTTTCACTATTTAGTATTTCGTCTTTTTCTAAATTTTTTTAGATATTTTAGATTTTCTTTTTTTTCCTATGTTCTTTTATATTGTCTCTAATGGGTTAACATATTTTTTCTATTTTTACATTTTTTAAAAAATTAATTATATCCAAAAAACTAAATCAGTTATAGTAAAAAAATCAGTTATAATAAAATTTTAATTAAAAATTAAAAACTATCACTAAAATGAGCACTCTGTATTTTCTATTGCGTTTACGGACGTCAGAAAAGTAATCCTTAACGTTCAGACGTACCGTGGCATTTATTACAAACATCCCTTTCCTGGCTTCCATGGCATTTATAAGCGCCCCTCTTTCTGTAACTACTGTGACGCATATAAATGCCCCTGTGGCTCTACTAGCGCTGGGAAAACTGGCATGGTTCACGAGGCCGACCGACTTGTACCTTGTCATATCCGGTTAATTAAGGCCTCGCTCGTTTCAATTTTTTTTCAATTTTAACTCCTAATTTTAGTTTTTTTACTATTCCTTAATTTATCTTTTTGTAAATTTTTATAGATTTTTTAAGCTTTTTTACATTTTTCTTTTTTTCCCGTGTTACTTTGCATTGTCCGTGATGGACTAACATATTTTTTCTATTTTTACATTTTTTTAAATTTAATTATGCCCAAAAAGCTAAATCACATAAGAAAGTTACTACTGATGAAATTTATTAAAGCGAAACCATCGCTAAAACTGATCCCCCTAAATTTAGCTTGCCGTTAGTTACATTTAGGGTGATCGTTTTAGCGATGGCTTCTGCTTTTAATAAATTTCATCAGAAATGGCTTTTTTATCAGAATGATTTAGCTTTTTGGGCATAATTAAATTTAAAAATGTAAAATAGAAAAATATGTTAGCCCATCACGGATAATGCAAAGGAACACGGAAAAAGAAAATTTAAAAAGCCCAAAAATCTAAAAAATTTAGTAAGAGACGAATTATCAATAGTGAAAAAAGCTGCTTAAAAAAATGAAATCGAAAAAATTTGAAATGAGCGGGGCCTAAGCATAATAAGTACTTCTCCGTCCATTTCACTGTAATTTTGATAGTATGTGTTTTAATATATTTATCAATTAAGAAAATCTAAAGTATAGTTATTATAATTTTTTTACCTTTATTTAAATGCTTTAAAAGATGTTGATTTGTTATTTCTCATTACTATTAATTAGCTTTATTGTTTCTTTTGTCTATACGTACGACGAGTTGCCAATAAATATAGCAAAACAGAGGAAATAATATTTGTTTGCAATTAATTATATTGATCCGAGATGAGCACATACGTAAATGCATGGCATGGTAAACCTCTACCTACCTCGAATGTTGGATCGGAGAAGTGACAATTCCATATTCAGGAACCATGCATGCATTGTTTTGATTTAATAGGACGTAACTATCCCAGTTCGAGATGAATGGACTACGACATCACTATATGTCTGCATACATAAATGGACTTTCCAACGTAGCCATATAGGGACTGTTTGTTTTAATTTTTATTGATAAATTTTTACTGTGGTTGATAAATAGTAGTGGCTGATAAAAATAATTGATAAATAGTAATGTCCGATAAATAATAGTGTATTATATAAGAAAGATGATACAATGAAAAACACTACAACATTTATACTGCCATACGTCATACGAAATTGTGACATGATAAAAAACAAAATATGTTATAATATATAAAAACATAAAGTAGTAGCTGATAGAAATGACTTATAGAATTTAAGACGTTCATATTGTCTTTGAGTTCTGAAAGTAGAAGTCAAAGTTAATATGAACAAATCCATAGGCTATCGGCTAAGTCCTAGCTTGTATTCGACATGCACTGAGGATCGATTAAAATGGCAATATGTGGCATACTTGTTACTAACCTTTTTTTAGAACCAATGGCGTTCTTTAGTTAGAGCAAGGAAATTAGGATAAAACCTTCTTAACTAGTATGTAATTAAAATAATAGTACGTGAATACATACTTAAACTCAGTGTTCTAGTAGATTACTTTGTCCCTTGTTTGTCTCGCAAGAAAGGCATACCTCCCAGACCTATATAAATGGGGTCTGGGGCGCTGCATATTGTAGATTTAGACACGGTCTTGTATTCACTTATTAATAAAATTAAGAGAACTATATTGCTCCTCTACTGTTCTTATTCTCGTGCGATTGTTCATCAGCAACGTGACCTCAATTATGACAGGAACAATATTGAACGATCGAGCGCGGGATCAGTTTTGCGCCAGTGTCCACATGACATAGCGCCAGCTAGGTAGCATCGACGCGTCTCAAGGAAAAAACTAGTCAGGCTGAAGGAAAAAACAGAGAGCTACTTAGTCTGGGTGGATTTTTTAGGTTATAACTTATAGCTTTATAAGAGGTAGTACGTAGAAAAAAATAATTATATATGATCTTAGTTGGTACAGTTGAACTCAATATATTTTTTATTATACTATTTTGGTTGATCCTATCTAAAAACACACCATTTTAAAACTAATTACTGTAGTATAAATTATAAATCACAAAATATAAATGAAAAAGAACTCACGCAGAGAATAGTCACGTTTCGTTTCTCTGTTCAGCGTCAGGCTACAGCACAACTAGCTAGAGGGCTGAATCTGTGCCTGCGGATCGAGGGAGTGATTCCCAACGGTTGGTTCCAGCTCTAGGGCCCAAGTGTTTCCTCATCTTCGGTCAAAGTCACGCATGCACTGCCTAAGGAAAAAACTTATGCATGCATCACAACTGAACAGGACAAATCCTCGGCCCGTTCAGATCGGATCGGATGGCCACGATTATCCATGAATTCTAGCTAGCTAGCTAGCGGAGTTGTGTACTGTAGGTACGTAGTGACGTGGCCATGGACGGCCGGGATTTAACGATCATTATTAGATTGCAATAATGGGCTGGGCTGAGTAGATAGAGATGCAATGAGTGCTTCTATCCATTGGTGGCAAACTAAGGGGGCGTTCGGAATAGCGATAACGTTTGGTTTTTGACTGAAATTTTACTGTAGCTGACTGATTTTTTATTGTAACTGAGTTGGCTTATTGAGCATAATTAAATTTTTAAAAAATGTAAAAATAAAAGCGACATGTCAACATATCACGGACAATGCAAAGAAATACGAGAAAAAACAAAACACAAAAAAAATGACAAAATAGTGAACAATACCTTCCATCGCCGAACATTAACTTCCATCGCCGAACGCAATCGCCGGTCTTCAAGTTGAGCGGGGCCTAAGTGCTAGCTAGCATTATAGGTCAATACTATGGGCCTGTTTGGTACAGCTCCTGCTCCCAGCTTCTCAGTAGATTCTTAGGGAGCTGTACCAAACACCTCGATTCTCAAAATGATGAGATTCTGCTTCTCGCGAGAAGCACTCTCCAAAATGAACTAGAGAGGAGAAGCAACCTTTTAGTGGATTCTCGTGGGGAGCTATGGTCCCTAAAACCAACTTACCCATTGAAGTTCGTAATATTTACCCACAAAATGCCACCGGTATAAAAATCAATCCCACCCCGACCCCGAGCGCGTCGCCCCCCCCCCCACCCGAGTGCTCCTCGCCTATGCTATGATGAATTTTCACTGCTTGTATGCATGTATGATGAATTTTCAGTTTGTAGTTACTAGAGTTTGTACGTATGTATGATTAATTTTCAGTTTATAGCAGATGGGTGACAATGCCGAGTTTATCCCTACTCATGCAGATGGGTGACAATGCCGAGTTTTAGTTTGAAGTATAACAATACATAAAATAGCAGGAAAATTCGGTATTATCCCTACTCATGTTCATGTTAATTAGTTGTCTTTATTCAAGAACATAAAGCGAGTAAGAGATCTGCACATGTTTCTTTTTCTAATTCAGTAATTTATAAATAAAAGGGTTACAACTAGGAGTAACATGGTCTATTTCCCTCAAATCTCCTCTTTTGTGAATCTGCAGCCAACCCACTAGCCAAACGCTTTTCAGAGGTAGCTCCAGATTCTCAGAGAAGTGGATTCTTACAGAATCTGAAGCAGAAACTGAAAAATGAGACTCTGGAGCTCTATCAAACAGGCTCTATATATACATATCTTTTGAAAAGATAGTATAGGTCAACATATGTTGCTTACGCTACTTTTTTTATTCTATTGAGGTAGCTTTTACTTTTTTTTGTACTAAATAATCAAGGATTCTGTTACTTCGTGTGTTCTCTTATTACCATTTGAGTGAATTCGTCCAGTATTACATGTATTTCTGACTCTTCATCATCTAAAAAAGCTGAAAGAGTACTAGACTACTCTACTGGACTTTGTCTAGCAAGTTTTATCCCTCTTTTGCTTAGTCCTTTGCTTTATCTCGCAATTATTTATGGTTGGATTTGGAACTTGTTGCATGAGTAATTTAATGAATCTGATACTAGTTTGTGAATTATAGCGCACATATGCCCAGATTCCTCGGAGACAATCATGCTTAAACATTTGTGAAGATAACCAAGGATGAGATAAAAAAAACAAATTATGTACATCGGGAACCTATAATACAACTCTAGGCATGCTGCATCATCCACGCTAATTAATACGTACCGATGGTTGGTGTTTGCTTGATAAACACAGGAGACCACGCTATACGTTAACTGTCGCGTTTGCCACTCACTAGATCGATCAATATTCTCCGCGGTTGCTATTAGTTGAAACACGCAAATCTTATTTGTAGATCTAGCTAGCATGTCACACTCCCAAGTTATTACACACATATGCCAACGTTTTGGACATTGGCACAACCCTCTCCAACACATAACTCCACCCCAGTACTATGTATTGTAATGTTTTCACTAAACATAATAAATTTGTAATATATAATGTATTTTTAAGACAAATCTACTCATATCATTTTTATAGGGCTGATCAAAATATTTGCAAAGATATTATTGATTATAATTAAATTTATTTGACTACATGTATTTAGAACAACACTTATTTTTAACTACAGGGAGTATTAATTACGGTTTGCTTCATGAATCGGGTGGGTTCTTTTCGGCTACAGCTGATAGCTTATGGTTGTGGCTGATAACTTTTGACTCTAGCTCGAGCGCTTATGCGAATGTACCGAATGTCGATAATCCGCTTCGAAAAGGCTGTCTCGACTGGATCTGCCCGTCTCCTCATCTATCGTTGCACCACCAACACTACCACTACCACCGCCATCCCCCTCGTCTCCGATGGCTCGTCGCAGCCGCGCACTATCTCCCACCGCTCCAACCTCACCATTTGATTGGGATCTCATCGTCCCCGCCCACCATCCTCTTCCGTGCTCGCGGCCGACAGCGCCATAGCCCCCATTGCCCACCGTCGAGCCTCCACCACCACCGCCCCTCCCTTCATCTATAGTCACCCCCGGTGAACTGAAACCCTAAATCGTTGAGCTCGAGCTCTAAACCTATCGTCATTACCATCACTGCCGCCGAGAAAGATGAGGACCTTACCGGCCGGAGCACAAATATTCAAGCCCATCCAACAATAGGAAATTTGACTAAAATCCCAAAAAATTTTAGTCGAGTGTTGTATAACAATTCCATTAAAAAAACAAACTTCCTCACCCTATAAATATAGGGACATGACTTACCTATTTTGTAACACAATCTTATATATCTCTACTAATTAAAAGGAACCTATTGGTAGCGATGATGCATCATCCCCTTCCATATCTCTTTTCACCTCCATTAAAAAAAAATCTCTAACACAACAAAAAAAAACCACATCCCCAAGAAACAAATTAACTCACTAAAAAACAGAAAAAACCATCTCACAAGCATAGATTGATTGGGCACAACAATAGAGCGGAGGGCACGGTGTAAGCCGAGCACATCGATGAAGGTGAGGCGTCAGCTTGGTCAAAGAAGCTGGTGTGAAGCGGGCGATCCCAACGATATATTCTTGATGTGCAGGATTTTTTTGCTACGGGCAAAGAAGCAAGGCTACGAGACTACATCTCTTTCCGTCTGTATTCTTCACTTGTGCTTTTGTGAGATCTATCCGATCGGATGTGCTAATTAGACAACAAATCCAACACTGTAAATCTGTCACAAACAATCTCCCGTTTGTGAGGACAATGCAGCACTCATCAACTAGGGGGTCCTGGGACCATCATCATCACAGCAGGGTAGTTACCATTACTGTAACACTGATCACAGTGAAGCACATAGCACCTATCAAACCAGGACAGCTCCGCGTCAGAATTCCAACATCCTGATGAGAGTTGGCGCTCAGACCGGTCAGAACAAAAGCTCAATTCAATTTCTGATGCTGGTGCCCCAGGAATCCCTGGATCTGACAAGCCGAATGCTCAACTGGAAGCCTCAAGTGATCGCAGATGGAATGTTCCCGTCCCGAACCCGCTTGCTTGTGCTGCCGACAAGCGACCCTGCGCCATGGCCCATCCTGGGTTCTTGACAACATCACGTGCAGTCAATCAGGTGTCCATTGTCCGAGAAGCAATGGAGTCAGTCAGCAAGATGTGCATGGCACAAGGGATCGATAACAAGATAGTTAATGGACTCAGGTGAGCGATTAGCTCCCAATCAAAATGAAAAACTCAATGCAGTAGCAATGAGCTTCTTGATGGCGGGCGTGGTGGCGTATTTGTACTCTCGAGGATTTACACGGAATTGACAGTCCTAGACAGGGAAAACATTTTCAACCAAATTCCGTAAATTTCGGCCAAATTCGATTTTCTTAGCTCACTCTGAAAAAACCCATTTCAGCTAAAAATTTTGGCCCATCTCAAATTTTTTTTCTTGATGGCGGATGCGGACAGCACCGGTTGCGGGAGGGGGATGCGGCGCCGACTGCGTGAGAGGGGAGGTGGCGCCAGCCATGGGAGGGGTAGACGGTGCGGATGCGGCCGCCAAGGATGGAAAGGCGCCGCCGCCGCCAATTTCAACTAAAATTATATATATTTCTTGAATTCTAATGATATGTTTAAATATTTTGGCCGATTTTTTTTGAAAAAATTCTGACAATTTTGAAAATCGGTTTTCTTGGTGGTTCTGAAAATTTTCATTCATCGAAATTGTATTCCCTGGTCCCAGACAGGAAAACTGGCAGTAGGAGCCAAATATCATATCAAACTCCAAGAACTTCAATTTGGCAACACCGAGCTCCCTCAATAAAACGGAGGAAAGAGTATCGCATCGCTGCAAGATAAGCACATTGCAGCTGTGGTATTGGGATAAAATGCATACGTGACGACTAGGGAGTAGATAGAACTAATCACTACTCCCATCTCAAGGCCGTACACCGCAAAGTCTCCACGAACAGAAGGCATCAAGCGGAGAAGAATGCTTACAGGCAGGTCAACAATGATGAGTCTATGAACCCACGTCGAAACACATGGAAAATTTACAAATCAAGAGATGTAATACCATCTCAGGCAAGCATAAACAGTCCTATAAATGTTGCCCAGAGGCACTACCCCTGACATGGCTATGAGTTGCCTGATCCAAGGAGGGTTGCTCCTGTCGAACATTTCAAGACACCGACCATTCACCAAAATAATCAAAAGGTGAAATCACCACCAGGATCATTATGGTCAGAATGGCTGGAACCTGAAATCAAAGGATTTTGCTGCCAGCAGTCATTATTTTCTGCACAAACTTGCCTGATATAACTTTCTGTAAGAATGATAAGTCTCCAGAACCAATATAATGACAAGGTAGCCAGACATAAAGACAGCATACCACAAACATGGCAAACATAGTTTCTAGAAAAAGACAACGCATTTTTCGATCAAGTTGCTTGTTCTGACTACTTCAGCATAGTGTCTGGCAATTGTATGAAGCAATGTATTTGCATGCAATGATAACTTAAATTTCTGAACCGAAAACTATTTGCAACTCTCCATTACTTGGTGAGAGAACCGAGAAGTTCTAAACTCTAACCTTTAACCCCACGCTTCATCAACGGCCAATCAT
The DNA here is from genome assembly GCA_036346265.1 of Melocanna baccifera. Taxonomy (NCBI): domain Eukaryota; kingdom Viridiplantae; phylum Streptophyta; class Magnoliopsida; order Poales; family Poaceae; genus Melocanna; species Melocanna baccifera. Next base: position 10,381,840 of record CM070681.1, read on the forward strand.
GAGCGGTAAGGTCAACAAGTGATGGTTTTGCAAACCCCATAATGATTGAATAACAAGGAACCCAGTTAAACTACTGCAAACCAAGGGAACACAGTGAACATGATACTCCAAGGATGTTGTCCCAGTTCTTGCTCGTGGTTCTGCAAAAGTGATGCATATAGACAGCTTGAGCAGAAGAAAGGGTAGAAATCACTTGAGCCAGATATGGTAGTTTTTTTTAGTCGGTCACTGGCTAGTGAGACTATTCAAATATAAGCCTTGTTAAGCACAATACTAATTGTTAGTCGCTGGTCATTTCTAATTATAAGGGTCCCTTTATGATGTGCCTGAGCAAGGCCCATTAGCTTGTCATTCTAATCCTAGAATGTTTGACGAATCAATGATCTATGGACCCTAAAGGTGCTTACAGCTATGACACACGATATGAAACTCACAATCCAACCTCCACTATTTTAGCATACTGTAGATTGGATCAGATAAATTAGCAGAAGTTGTTCTCTGTATTAGTAGGATGACGATTGAAGCTGAATATAAGTATGCTCAGACCTAATCAGTGATAATGTTGAATTTTATTCCTATCTATATCCTGTAGTAACTCAAGGGTATTTGCCTTCACAGTATAGTCAACATCGAGGATATGATGAAATAGATGAGATTCACTCCATTATACATTATGATAATTGTGCAGAGAATCTGGGTCAATCAATCATTTCATCAAACTAAGAATGCTCACCGTTCTCTTATGATCTCCAAGTCAGGACTTCAGGATAAAGCATGCTTATATTTCTAGTTTTAATAACATTATGTTATGATATTCTAGAACTAAACTGCAAAAATAGAGGATAGTCACTTTATGTCTGACTGATTCTAATAGGAGAATATGTTTCTTTATTTTTTTTCCATCATCTGGAACAAGCAAGGTGTGTTCTATAGCTAAGGGGGTCCAGAGAATTTTCCAGTTAGTATGGTAATTTTGAAACCAAAACTTCTATAGAGTTTCAAGATAATAGCTAAAACCTGATGCTTTTGGGCACCGACGACTATGGCACTAGTAAGCAGAACTCCCATTTTCACAATACGGTCATACTTCTTGGCTCCTGCACATTGTACAGTGAAGTCTCAATGGAGATTCATGACTACAAGTTAACTAACACAATTTTACATACAGGAAACTTCGTGCCACCAAATTACAAATTCCTCAAGCTCCCAGTACATTGAAAGTCACAGAATCAGAGAAGCCAATATTTTCTTAGTACAATTAAAAGACGGTTCTGAATTCTGATGCCATCAACCAGAATTCCTACACCAAGAATGCTTCTTTCTCATAAAACTGCATGCTCTTACTAGTATGCATAACTATGAATTAACTAACACTTAAAACACACTAAATTATTTCATGCTTCAAATCCTGAATCAAGCAAGCTTTAAGTACAATGGAAGTCATAAACTTTAAACAAACCCAAACGTAATCCCCGTAAGCATCAAGATTCAACAACAGGTCCAGAACAATAATCCAAAACGGGAGCTGAGAGGGAAACCTCCCCAGCAGCTCAGCTGCCATCCTCCTGTACATGAACTTCTGAAATGTCGACAGTCTGCAACCGTTCTTCCTCCGGAACCAAACACCAATTTGGTGACTGCACTGCCCTGAGCCACTTGAAGTCATCCACATTGGCCCAATTACCAGTCTCCACCTCGAGCCCAGAATCCTTCAAATCCTCTTCAATCCCTTCATATTTCAAAGCATGTGGTGCAAATCTCACACCACTGCAATCTTCAATGATTGGCCTGCTCCTCACCTGCAAGTAGAAATCGGTCGCCCTCGCCTCATGAATCCTGATCTGGTGCGCGGCCATTACAAATGTACAGCACTCAACATCCTCTATAAGCACCGAGCCAAGAACAGCGCCGACGAACACACGGCAGCCTCTTAGCTTATGAACATACAGCGCCCGGCATTTGCCCTTGAGATAAACCTCACAGGAAACCAAATCCGAGAGCGTGAAATCCCCATCCTTGTCATCGGAAACTCTCAGATCCTTCACCAAGGTTGCGCCTTTTCTGCCCCGGAACCCCAACCCTGGTAGGATCGCGTCCAAACTTGGCTTTGGCTCCTCCGGAGGCGGCGGTGGCAAGTTGGGAGGATCCTGCGGGGCGTTCTTGGTGGCTCTGCCCTTGTTTCTGAATGAGAAGGACTTCTTGGGTCGGATTTCGGAGGCGGCGAGCCTGTGGGCGGCGCGGAGGTCGGAGACGGTGGCGAGCGCGGAGCGGAGCTCGTAGGGGGGAAGGGAGTGGGAGGCCTCCGCGACGAGGCGGTCGAGGTCGTTGATGGCGGAGGCGGCAGCGGCCAGGGAGGCAGAGGAGTCGTCGGGGGTGGAGCGGCAGGCGGAGAGGGCGGACTCCACGGCGAGCTTAGTGGCGGCGAAGCTGGAAAGGAAGGCTGCGACGGGGGAGGCCTCGGAAGAGTCTGCGGAGGAGGTGGCAGTGCGCTTGGAGAGACGCTCGAGCATGGCCAGGTGCTTGCGGTGGCCGGCGGCGGAGGAGGCTTTGGTGTGGTCGGGATCCGGCTCCATTTTGGCGGCGGCAGTGGCGGCGCCGGATGGCTTCGGGGTTATGTGGACTCGGATCCAGTGTTAACGCAGGCCGTGGCATTGCTCTAGATCCAGACCGCTCATCCAAAAGTGGGCACCTACCGTCCTACCCTTCAAAAAAACCCAGCCATATGTGGTTCTCATGGTGGCCAAATGAACTACACGGACCAAATGGATAGTACGGATCACTTAGATACGGTTTATTTAGCCTATTAGTCTAAATGGATCATGTTGTACCAACCTATGAGCCGAGGCATCAACCTAGGTATAGCCCAAAGAACTGATAGGCTGTGCTCGTCTGGCATTGGCCCATTTAGCCCTAATGGGCTAAGGAGGCACGACTAGCCTGTTTCAGTCTGAAAAATTTTATAAAATGTAATAATTCTAAAAAATATATCAAATTCAAAAAAGATAAAATAAATTATAGAGATATAATAATAAACTTTATTAATGTTTAAATAGCAGTCTCGTTAAAAAATTTATCAAGTAAAAAACTCAACTTGATAAAACATTATCAAAGAAAAAAAGAGTATATACTATAGCTCTGCAGTACATGAAAAGAAAAGGTATAATATACATCGATGCTTTAAGAAGTGTCATCATCCAGATAGAGGTTATTGAACATGTCTTCCAACTCCGTATTTTCTACAGGGTATTGAGCTCGCGAATCAGCCTATCCCTAGTCTTTCACTGTAAGAAGTACTTTTATCATCTCACTCGTGAGACTTGTTCCTCTCTCCTCTAATATTCTTCTACAAAGATTAAAAGCAAACTCGGAAGAAACTGTCAAGACATCAATAGTTAACACATTTCATGCTAATACGGATAACACTACATATGTTAGTTTGTGTTCGTGCCACATCTCAATATGTTGAAATCCTCTGCATGGTGATCCATGGGATCGCTGTTTAGAAAGATCGATAGTTTCTCATTGGTACGAATTGCTCCAGCACTTGACATTATAGAATTTGATTTTTCGGAAGAACCTAGTGCACCAAAGATTTTGCCCCACATATTTGTCTTTTTACCTGTGGTGTGCACTGGTGGAGGTCATTGCAAGTGAATTCCCTTAAACTTTTATTCGTACTTTTGATAACATCAAACATTTTTAGTACAAACAACTGAAAAATAGTTAGAATAATCTATCCCTGCAACATCACTCAAAAGTGAAAGAACATTAGTGAATCATTAAATTTTAGCTCTTGGGTCTAAAATAAATGCAAATACATATAAATACATAATCCCTTTCCAATATTTACAATATTTAGTTTTCATAGCACACACAATCTCTCATAACACTATATCATTTTTATTAACTTTCAAGTGACCCACAATCGCAAGAATATGATGCACAATTAAAGAAGATGTTGGATAATATACTCCGGATAAAGCAACAGTGGAACCTTAAAAGAGTTCCAAAAATACTAATAACTTCTCAGCAGCATACGAGTGCTGCTTAATTAATAGTGTGTTGCTGTCATAGCTATGATAGTGTATGTGGATAAAAACAAAACATATGCTCTTATAGGGTAAAATGTTCTGTAGCGTGAGATAAGTTGAGTTTCATCTTATAGCATGTCCAAACTAAACTTTTTTGGACATACACCCATCGTAATGCAGAAGTTCTTATATGCTGCAATTCATTAGTTAGAATGATTTACAAAAGATATTGCATTGCGAAAAGTTTGAACATATGGATCTAATCTCTTTAAACCACATTTAACTATAATATTAATAGTATGGTAGGCACATCGCTGATATAGTAAGAAAGATTCAGTGTATGTACTAGATAATGGAGTGAGAATATCTATTGACCCTAGAGTTTGCTGCAGCATTGTCTAGGGTAATTGCAAAAATTTTATTTATAAGATCAAAATCTTCTATGGCTTTGATAATACATTATGTAATATTCTTACCCGTATGTGCTACATCAATTATTTTAAAGCCTATAATTATCTTTTCTATTACTTAGTCATCGTTAACATAATAGGCAACTACACTAATATAATCCTCTCTAGCTCGATCACTCCATATTCCGAGGTTAAGGCCATCGAAAATATACAAGTCTCAAAGAGTTCTTTTAGTTTAGCACGACCATTATTGTAGTATTTAACTAAATCTTGAGTTGTTGTCTGTCTAGAAACTGAAAAAAAACTGGGATTATGAGCAGTTCTAATATAGGTTTCAAATGTTTGAGCCTCACAAAAATTTAAAAGTAGATCTTATGTGGCACTTAAATGGACTAGAGATTCTTGAGCTATCTCAGAATTATAATCTTAATTATGTACCGTACCGTCACGGTTGAATTGCAACCGCGTCTGCCTCATGGCTATACTTTTTTTACATCTTTCGAAATGTCTATGCAAATGTCTGGTTCCACCTAAAGACTTTGCAGACAATTATGATGATAAATTTTTCAAATGGCATATCTTACCTGAGCTTCGGCCTCATCTCACTTCACTATCTTGTATAAATCTTGCCATAGCTCTGATGTATTGGGTCTGGATCTCTTTGCTCCAGTGCTTGCAGACGTAACGACACTTGTAGAGTCGGCGATGGTACAACCAGGGTTTCCTCTCCCGTTTGAGATGGAGCTGGGGGTGGAGATATTTTATTCCCGAAGGATGAAAGATTTTCTGGAGAAATTCCGTAATCACTCATGGAGAAATGTAGAAAACTATAAAATGTAAATAGAAAATTACACTATTACCTATTTTACAGCACAACAAAGAAAAGTAAGAACAAAAAATATATATGAAAATTAGTATTGTTACTTCTTTTCTTGACTGTAGCTGAATTTCAAATTTTTGTATTTTTACCAAAAAGTTTTGAATTTTGCCAAATTATCACAAAGTGTATCAAAATTTTCACAATATGGTTCGAAGAAGAGATTGCAAGTTTGAGTGTGGAAAAATAAGGGGGTTTTGCTATCTATTTATAGAAAAATGTGAGTTTTTTTATTTTAAAACTCCCAAATAGCTATAAAATTCAAAAATCCATTTGTTATCTGGTCAAACGGGCCAAATTAATGCTAAATGAGCCATGCCTACCATGCCATGCTGGGCTTAGCGTGTCTAACAGTTAGATTTTCGTGCCTAACAAGCCATGCCTAACATGCTAACCATATCTAATGGGCTTAACATGCCTAACGGGCTAAATGGGCACCATGCCTAAAGGGTCATGTTGTGCTTATCGTGCTTATGCTAGGCTGTGCTTGGCCTGGCACTATTCATACCATGTTGGGCCTGCACGTTGGGCTAGGGAGGTAGTCCAGACATGACCCATCGCTTCGTGCTGAGCTGGCCTAACACGATTCGTTCATGGGTCGTACTGTGCTTGGGTCAGACCTACAGTAGCCTGCTTTGCGCTGGCCTAGTAGGCATGGCCCATTTGGCCACCTATATGTGGGTTTTTTTTAGCTATTTTTGTGCCAAATAATGGAATTATTGTGCGTGCACTTGGTTTTCCAGGCGTACTGTATGTACTGCACCTTGAAATAGGGATTGAGAAATCATCCATCCATGCCAGGCTGCCAGCCCTTTTAGGTATTGGTTTTCCAGGAGTGAAGGAAGGCTTTTTTTAGAAATGATTATTAGCCCTCTTACTATAATCAGTACACTGGTTCTATTATACTTGCAAGCACAGGGGTTCAGCTCATAAGCCACCTACGTACTTTGTATCCTTGATTCTGGAAAATTTTGCCATACTACTATTATTTGTTCAGTTTTATTTTCTGGTGCTATAATGTCCACCACTTGCTGAGCCTGCAATTTCTTCCTTGTATGATTTTATATACTGACCTTCCAGACAGCTTGTTGGAGGCCTGCAATATTTCATTTTTCACGCCAGAAGTAACAAGTAAAGCGATATTGCAGTGCTGCTATAACATCAATTAAGTGTTCCATGTTACAGTAATGCTCTGGAGAAACGATCAGAAGACATCACTCGCAAAATAACTTGAAGAGGCCGTACTGCGTCGTTCAACGCGTGTCCGGGCTCAGCCTAAGGATAACCCTTCCATGGCATTCCTCAAGTATGCCAACAGATGGAAGGAGAACTGCCCTGCCGGATGACATGGTTTGCGGCAGGAATTTACGAAGGTTTTGCAAGGTGGTCTCTGTGATCCGCCATCCCTCATGGCTGTTCTTTGATCCATCGTCAGCGGCCACCAGAACTTGTATCTCGACTCCGTACTGTTTGCTTTGAAGATTGAAGAAAAATACAACTTGAGTAATGTAATTGAAGTATGAGCTTGATGGATTAAGGTTCTTAAATAAATAAGCACTCTTCGTATACATGGATCATGTAGCTACATGCCTTATTTTTCTCTATTAATTACTCTTTTTTAAAATATATGTATACGCTATTTAATCTAAAAACAATACGTTGATTATAAGTGTGACAATCTTATTATTTTACATAGTATTAGAATATATTGCTCACGTATACACTGAAGCACCATGGCACGACCTATCTAGAACTTGTAATCTCTCACACGCCGACTGCCCCCCATAGAATCATGTGTCTTTTATCTCTTATCGCTATTACAACTTTTCTGCTTCAACCTCTAACTGTACATCCAATTTTTGATCGACCCCACTTAACTATTACTTATCCAATACAATCTCTTAACTGCTAACCATTCCAATATAATACTTTACACATAGTTATCTTCTACTTATCTCAATTATTACTTAATGATAACTGTTACAATATCAAACATGAATACACGTGTAACTATTGCTGATTTCTGCTAGGTACACCTGTCACGCTCTCTCGGGTGCCAAATAATGTTTTTTTTGTTAATATTTGGTCTTGTCTAAGTTTTGGCTATGCCAAAATTTTTGTTTCGCTTATTTTGTCCATCAATCAAACAGCCCCTAAAACTCGACGAGGGCATACTGCCACGGGGTTTCGACGCCTTCTGGGGGTGAGAGTTTCTAGCAGTTTATAGCCATCATTCAGATACATATATTATGGGTACCAGTAATGCTGCTATACACTGAAACTTAGAGTTTCTTTAAAAAAAATTTATAAGGGTAATATCACTATTCCATTCATATACGTTAGCTGTTCAACGCAAGACGGTATGCGTCTGTGTTCCATATGGTAAGTACACTGTACACCACTACACCGACGGGGCGAGCCTGGCCGCAAGGTTGTGTAAGCAAGCCTGCTCCGTTCGCTTCAGAAATTCAGAGAATGAAATGCGTAAACTCCAAAAAAAAAAAAACAATATTGGTTGCAGCCAGCAGGACAACGTGGAGGAGCAAGCATCCACAGGAACAAATTGACCGCAGAATCCCCCAAGCAGACCAGCAAAGATGATATTTCTCCTGCTCTCCACTTCACACAAAAACAAACAGGTGGAGCAGGGAGGAAAAGCGAACACTACAAAGCTCCATGGCCTCAACCTCAAGCGCCTGGCAATTCTCTGGTGTTCGCTAGGCCAGCCACACACCTACAAGCCTGTAGCTTCTTTTGTGGCAAGGGAGAGATGGCTTGCCCTTCCCGGTCCATGCTCTCTGCAAGCAGCTGCATATTCCTGAGGAACAGCAAGCTGCAGGCTACTCTTCTGCGAGGAGGAGGCATCAGCGCCAGCAGGAGGCTGTTTTTGCTCTCTTGCAATGCTTCTTCCTCCTCCCCGCCGGCGCCACCGCAGGACGGGTCCGACTGCAACGAGGAGGAGTGCGCCCCGGAGAAGGAGGTATCTAGCACCCATCGTGTAGCTCTCCTTCACTTCTCTTCTCTTCTTTTGGACCTGACCTGATAGCTACTACTGCCTTTGTACAACTGCTAGTAACAGGAAGACTAAAGTAGGAAAAAAAATAGTGCAGAGCGCAGACAGAACGAAAGAGATTGCAGCTCTGAGTGGAGTGACACATGCCAGCCAATTTGTTGATGTTTTTTTTTTGTCTCTTAATTTGCTTGTCTCGTCTGCACAGATCGGGAGCCTTAGCGCGGAGTGGTTGGCCGAGGAGAGGACCAAGGTGGTGGGCACATTCCCTCCCAAGAAGAAAGGATGGACTGGCTACGTCGAGAAAGACACCGCTGGCCAGACCAACATCTACTCTGTCGAGGTAACCATTGCAAACTCTTACCTTGTATAAGCTAATTGTCATAGCAGCAGGTTCCTTGCCTCACCATCCAAGACTGACAGTTGCTTCTTATCACCTGAATTCCGCAGCCGACGGTGTACGTGGCAGAGAGCGCCATCAGCTCCGACGCGGCGGGGACGTCGGCGGCGGGGCTGGCCCTGCTCTCCATCGCCGCCGCGTTGTCCATCCTCGTCCAGGTGAACAAGAACCAGCCGCAGGTGCAGGGGCCGGAGTACTCCGGCCCGCCTCTCAGCTACTACGTCGCCAAGTTCCAGTCTGGCTCCTCGGTCGAGGCCCCCGCCGTGGTGGCGCTCCAGTCGGGCCCCTCCGTTGAGGCGGCCGCCCCCAAGGCGCCGTCCAGCTCGCCGACCGTGGAGGCTTCGGCCACGTCGCCGGACGCAGAGCAACTGTCCTCGTGAGCTGCTGCTAATAGATAAATAGTGCGTCTCCAAGCGCATGTCGAAGCAGAGTTTGTGGAAGCCAGACGAGCTTGTGTACCAGAGTATCATGTTTCAGTAGCATTTGTATGCTAGGGCAAACAAACTGATGAAAGATACATACAGTAGAAGTGTTAAAGTTTCGTGTATATTCAACCGCATACAACATATATGCGCATAAACATCACGACACAAAGACAGCACCAGCGCAGCATCATCTAGGTTGTTCAGTTCTCACACGATCACCACGACATTGTTCGCATAGCATCCCTGATCTTCACACCCTGTTCTGACTCGCCAACGCTTCTGGCCCTTTTCTCCACTGCCACCCAGGGCGATTGCGCGGAATGCGCAGTAAACAGATCGAGAGACCTTCTTGAGGACGGTGTCGGCGGTCTGGAGGCTCTTCAGGAAGACCCTGGTCAATATCTGCCTCCTGTTCTCAACCATTTCGTCTGATGAAGAACTGGTTGGGTTTGACGAATGGATCATCACCTCAATGATCTTGGCAGCGCTAATATTAGAAAAGCTGTCTAGTATCTCTGTGTGTATTAAATAGTTCCAAGGTTGCATTTTCCAGTTCTGAAGGAGTGATCTTTGGGTTCTCACTCACCAGCACTTATGCTGGACAAGCATGCTGCAAGGAAAACGCAATTGGGTTAGGTCATTCCATTCTGGTGTTCTATATTACATAACAACAACGGGAATATAAAATTAGTTTCACACTTTCACCTTGTTGCAATTACAATCACTTGTTGGAATTGACTCCGGACAGACCGCAACCTCAACAATTGAGCTTGAAGGTCTCAGGTGCTGACTTCCTTTGCATACCCTCCATGCTGCTGATAAGATGTAATAACCCATTCCTTATTAGCCTGTCAAGCCTTTCTCCCATGCACACCGGCAGCCCCGTACTTTCTGCTTCACACTAGCAAAGTGAGCAACGAGTTCAGGTAAATGGCCAAAAGAAGGAAAAAAAAAGGAGAGAGCAAATACCTGCTGCAGCTATTGTAGATTGTTGCTGGTCTGGAACTCCATGACCAGCTCGGAGTGTGGCAACAAGTGGCTGAGCCTGTTATGAGGCGTTTGTAAGTGTAACCAATAGCAGCAGGTGAAAAACACAAGTACTTATGCTACTGTTGCTCAAAGCAGTGGCTGAGCAGAGTGTTATGGCTGCTGACCCGAATTAATCTATTAAGAACAAGAACCATGAAGGATATCATTGACCATTTGCTCATTCTCTGTTGGCAGTTTTTCTGGCACTGTGCTTCTTGTTGGACTGCTCATGTCTTTGTCTCCTGTGTTACTTGTTATGAATATTGTGTATCTATTCATGATGTCTAAGGGGTAATATATATAGGGAATACAAAGAAATATACGAAGGAATATGCCATACACAGATAAGAAAATCGAGATATATAAGGAAACAAAATAACAATCCTATTTTATCCTTAACACCCCTCTCAAACTCATGGTGGATCACACACACTGAGTTTGGAGAGAAAATACAAATGTTGTACCTTTGTATGCAGCTTCGTGAAGAAGTCAGCAAGCTGTAACTCTGAAGGCACAAATTGTAGAGCAATTACTCCCTCCTGCACCTGTGAGCGACTGTATGAAGCATCCACACCAATGTACTTGGTGAGCTTATGTTTCACTGGATCTCGAGCAATATTGATAGCACTTGTACTATCAGACATAAGGGTCGTAGGTCCCATTATAGGTACGCCAAAATCTGCAAATAGTGAACTTAACCAAGTAGTCTCTGCTGTCACTACTGCCAAAGTTCTCAACTCAGCCTCTGCACTTGAATGGGAAACTGCAGTTTACTTCTTTATCTTCCAAGCAATCATAGAAAAATTAAGAAAAATACAATAAGTAGAAAGAGAATGATGATCAAAAGGGTCACTAGCCCAGGTCGTATCAAAATACGCCTGAAACTGTAGTGAGATGGAGCTAGGAAAAAACAAATGACGAGAGATGGTTTCACGCAAGTAACGAAGAACATGAAGAAGGTGGCTGTAGTAAAAATGAGTAGAACGAGCCATGAACTGACTCAAGATGTGAACAACATAAACAATATCAAGACAAGTACTCACAAGGTACACTAAACTCCCAAAGAGATGGTGATATCGGGTAGAATTCTCAAGAAGATCACTATCAATAGCGCAAAACTGAAGAGAAAACTCCATGGGAGTCGCAACAGTGTGAGCATCAGTCAGAACCGAGAGCACGTCGTATTCGAATACTATTTGTTATATTTTACAAAGTTGTCCAACTTTACCTGTAAGATATTTCAGACTTATAATATCAAGATATAGACATGCAGCCTGTTAGCGTGCGACTGAATTGAGATAACAAGGCCTTTCACCGCTCTCTTCTTTTTAGGTTCCACCCGGTAGGCTCGGGGACACCCATTGTCAGTAATCCTCCACCAAAGCAGAAACAGTGAACTAACTTTGAGTGTATCTACTGTGGTTAGTAACGGCATGTGAAGGGTAGATGGATGCCTAGGGTTCTATTTTTGGGCTTGGCAAGGCTCGGGGGAGCTACAATGAGGCCTGGCATCGGTGGAGGCTAGGTGGACCACTCCTATAGCATGACGGCGTCTCGGGCAGGTTCTAGTGAAGAGCTTGGGTGCTTAAGCATCTACAAATGCAAGGGAGGCTAATGGCGGTGAAGTTTTTGGTTCAAGTGGCTTGTATTGGGTTGTCCACGGTGGCATGGTTTGAGCGGTGGTGATGCTCGTCGCTAGCGACCTAAGGGCTTGAGGTGGCTAAGGCGAGACCAGGGTTGAGTTTGTGGGGTTTGGTGGTGCGGGGGTGAATTGAATTGGAATTTGGTGGAGGCTTTTGGCGAATTGGGAATTAGGCCTCATTGAGGATTTTTTGGCGGCAACGGCGTTGTGAGGCTGGAGCTAGGGAGGGAATGACATGGACAGGCAATTGTGTGCTAAAGGAAGCATAAAGAAGGTTAGCACAAATTTATATGGCTTAGGAGGCGGTGGGAGCAGTGGTTCGCACACGACGATGGTGGTGCATGGTTGGCGGAGTTGGTAGCTAGGAGACTTCGGTGACAGCTGGTGACACGTGGCCATGGGTGAAGTGACAAGCATTGATAGCGCATCGGCCAGGTGGCAATGTAATGTGCAGGCATTGATGCTTGCGGTAGCAACAAGATGGTTCTCTGGCAACGATGGCGAGCAAAGTGAGGTTGGGTGGCAATTGCGAACAAGGATGAATGTAGGAGAAGAAATGGTGCCAAGGCTTGGGGAAGGCGGAATTAGCTTGGGAATGCCGGATTGGGAAATGAATTCAAATTCAACTGAAATTCATGAAAGTTAAAAACTTTTGAGTTTTTTAGGTTGTTACAACTACTCCGTTTAAAAAGAATATTGTCCTAGAGATTCACCTAGACCAGAGAATGTGTTGAAAATTAAAACTTGATGCAGTTCTAATTTCACTCGACCATGCCATCCCGACGCCGCCAACCACCTCCCAGCTTCTGCCCCCTTCCACTGCCCTTGCCGCCATGTTGCTCCGCCTGTCCCCACCCCAACGCTGCTCCGCTCGATGTTCACCCACCTCCTTCGGCCGCTCCGCTCGCCTACTTACTCCGTTGCTCCACTCGTGCCTGCTCCGCCCCCTTCCTCCCTCGGTCCCTCACTTCCTCCTCTGCCGACGCGCCGCCTCCCGCCCGCCCCCAGCTCCTACTCCCTATGCCACCACCGGCCGCCCCTAGCCCCCCTCCTGGCTTAGCTTCCATACTGTGGGGCCTAACGGGTTGTGCTAGTTTGACTCATGCTTGAGTTGTGCCTAGCACAGCATGGTACTATGCCGGGGCGACCCGCTGCACTAAGGTCGTAATCCAAGCATGGCACACCACGTTGGACCAAACAAATACAACCTATTTAGTCCTATACTATGCCATGCCTGAGGTAGGCTAACAACACTGTGCTTCAAGCTAGCACGGCTAACCGGACCCATTTGCCCACTCTATGGCGGTGCTCCAATGGGCTTCGGTTGGGGGTTTCGGCTTCCGGTTGAAATTGAATTGTAACAGCTGTTAGTTTTTTTTTTGAGAAAAATAGAAAAAAACTAAAAAACCGTTATATCGTCACGAACACTCCAAAGAAATACGAAAAAAATAGAAAAGTGAAAAAGCTAAAAAAATCTATATAAATTAAAATTAGAAGCAGGTACATTCTACAGCTGCCTAAAGTACGTATAAATAAATTGGACATCAAAATCCACCATCGATGGGGATGTAGCTCAAATGGTAGAGCGCTCGCTTTGCATGCGAGAGGCACGGGGTTCGATCCCCCGCATCTCCAAATTTTTTAGGCTACTTAATTTTTGCTCTTTTGATCTATGGGCTCACATTACATCGTGATTTGCCATTTTCATCCTCTAATTACGCCACCGTTAATTGATTTACTTCCTTGTCGCACGAAGCTATTACTACAGGGTGAGTGAGTATTCACTAGATCAAACACGACATTTATGAACTGAACCACGACAGAAACTTTTTTTGTAGGGGGAAAAACCCACTTCATATGAACAACTTTTCACTATCTCATTATTTACACGAAATCTTAAGGTAAACAAGCCGAAACTGTCTAGAAATTGCTTTAGCTGACCAAATAATGGCTAATGACGCACCAATTTTAAGATTGAAATACAAAGTTTCATACCAAATGGCTCGTTTTTTCTACTCAGCATAATAACCACGTACGTACGCGCCCCCTTGCTACCCATGAATTCTTACACGCCTGCAAAATATAATGGCCATTGGTGTAGTGATGATCATTCCGTGATCGATCGCAATGAGCAACCACCACCGTGGAGGCGGAGGCTCCGACCTTGAGTCCGGCGCGTCCCGCATCAGGCCCCGCTTCATCGACGCGCACCCCATCGCCGCCGCCGTCGCCGCCCTCTCGCTGTCGTTCAACCTCTCCGTCCTGATCCTTCTCTCGCTCTCGCCGCACCGGGATGGCGTTGATGACGACATCAACAATGCGGCGCTAGGCGAGGAGGCCCCCGGCCTGTTACCGGGCCTCCGGAACCTGGTGATGGTGGCCGGGCACGCGGTGTACACGAGCGCGAGCTGCACCGGTGTTGAAAATAATCTTGATTTAGAGTTTGAATTTTGTTTGAAAGTTCTTCTTCGTATGTTACTTAAGACCAAGTTGCAATCATCACTAATTTAAAGTTTAAGTCTGTATGTCAGTCAAAAAGTATTAGCCTATATAATAAAAAAGCTTGTAAGTAATTTTGTAATAGCAAGTAAAATAATAGAGAAATTTAGAAGAACCAGATTAAAAATGTCTCGCAATTCTTTTTCAGCCCACTCGGCAACAAAAATAGCAATTAGAATGTTGAGAAGATATGCTCACCGTCCAAATTCAAGTAAATTGAGATAAGTCTAGAGCGATGAAGAGATGTACTCATCGGTCAAACTTGAGTATGTAGAGTTGAGTTGAGTAAGCCGTATTAGAGGCCGACAAATTTAATGAGTTAGAGTATTTGCATATAGATGAATCAGTATCAGTTGAGTTGAGTTTCTACATGTAACTATATATTTAATGCGCATGTAGAACGCTTTTATGTAGAGGTGTAACTGGTAGTTTATATAATGCATTGGGAATAAATTAGGAGCATGTAAGTTAATATTAGAGGGAAGAATATTGGAAATAATCTTGATTTAGAGTTTGAATTGAGTCCGAGGCACAATAGAGTATGTCTTCATGTATTACTTAAATTGACGTCGTGATCAACTTGAAGTCCGAGTATGTATGTTAGTCGAAGAATATTAGTTTATATAATGAGGATGCTTGTAACCAATTACGTAATAGCAAGCAAGAGAATATAAAAATTCAGAAAACTCGGATACGCAGTTGCAGTCGAGACAAATTCTCCCATATTCTTTCTGTTTTATTCAGGGGCGGATCTGGGCCTCGGGCTAGGTAGGCTATAGCCCGAGGCCCAGAGAAAATAATAGTACAAAATATTTGTATATGGGTCACAAAAAATCAACATTTATATCCCAGCCCAAGGCTTCATAGCTCAGCACAACCCAGCTAACTAGCCCCCGATCTGAGCCCACCACACCACCTCCCCCAGCCATCCGCTCCCGTCCCAGCCCCGCCACCTCCTCTCCCAGCTAGCCGCACCAGCCCCCGATCCGAGGGAGCGCGACCACTCTCCCACCACTGCCGCTCGTCCACCGCCCTCGCCCCTTGCTCCCGACGCGACGACGCCGTGGTTCGCCGGCCGCCGCCAGCCCCCGATCCGCGCGAGCGCGACCGCTCCTCCTCTGTCGGCCGCCGGCCTCGCCGCGCGTCCGCCGGCCGCCGCCCTCATCCCTCGCTCCCGACACCGCGGTCCGCTGTTCGCCGCCCTCGCGGACCTGCGCCTCCGGTCTCCGGGTGCCCCCCGTCGGCCGTCGCACGTCGCGCAGCAACTGTCGCACGCCCGCCCTCACGCTCCAGCAGTCTAGCACTCCAGCTCAACGCGACAACGCCCACAATCCACTCATCCACCGCTCCACGGCTCCACCAACGAGCAGCAGAGCAGCCAACAGGTAGCATATTTTAGCACAACCCTTTTGAGTTAATTAAGAAGTGCAATTGGTGGATCTGGATCTAGGTGCATGAATTTTTTAAGCTACAAATTTTGCAATTTGCATGATATATTGATCTATGTATCTGTTAATTCTGTTATGAGTGCAATTGTGGATTTGTGGGAAAGAGCACCATTGAGCTATACTTTGTTTAAATTCGTACACATTTGCTACTTCAATAAAATTTCTGAATTGGTTTGTTGATACAATGAGAATGCAATTAGTAAGAATTATCTTTTATGTTTCGAATTAGTAGGAATGATCAGATGAAATGATGAATGATATATGTTTAATGTTTTACATTTGTTATTTAGGAATTAACTATTAAGGTTTAAATTTGTACTCGATGTATCTTTATTACGCTTCATTCTTTATGGTTTGATATGCTTTCTTTATTATGATTTGTGTTAAAAACTTGAACTCTTTAAGTATTGAGCATTAAGCAAAATTTTCATATCAATGATGTATTTGTGACGTATTTTTTGTTATATCATAATATAGTTTTGGACTTCTAGTGTGTTAGGTTGTTACTTAATTGAAATTTAGTCTGGGGCGTGATCTAATTCTAGATCCACTATTGATTTTATTTATACCATATGTGTATTTTCTCCTAAAGCAAAGCCAACACCTGGAAGCGCAGTTTGTCTTCTTGGGCACTCCAGCTGCGCCCACGACGAGGCAAGCCGTCGTGGAGGCGAGGCCTTCATGTGTCCCTAGCTCTGACATGACCCGTATGGCTGCCACGGCTCAAGAGGTTCCAGAGGGTCCTGTTCTGTCGCACCGTATCCCAACGTCTGCCCTGAGTTGGAGGGCTTATTCTCTTACCGTGGCCCAATGCATTACCCCAGTCACCTACCTTGGACCCAAATTTTAACAAAAGAATTATAGGGTCTGTTCTTTTCGGCTGCGGCTGATGACTTTTGGCTGCGGCTGATGGCTTTTTAGCTATTTGTGACAGAGATTGCAGAAAGAAAAATACTCGCTTGCAATTTTTGATGATACAGATATTAGTTTTTTAACGTGTACTACAATTAACTTGTAAATCCTATCTTAAAAAATACTCCGTTTAAAAGTTAGTTACTGTAGTAAAAGCCAAAAGCGGCTTTTAGAAGCCGCAAAGAACGGGACCACAAATTGGATAGGTGTAACGTGGTTTCGGTAGAGGCACCGAATAAGCATGAAAAATTAGTGGGCGACTTCTGCATGTTGGGATTTTTATTTGGCTTTGATATGAAATTTAACTTGAGAAATTAATACTTGAGGTATCGAGAATGGCTGTGTTAGAATATGGTAGATGCATTTATTATGATTGAGTCTACTAAAATTTAATATATATATATATATATATATATATATATAAATATAATATATATATTAGAGGTGGGTATAAACCTGGGTACAACACAGGCGGAATAGCTATGTTTGTTCACAGGATCGGTTCTGCAGGCTGTTGACTTAAATGATTAGATTAGAATTGATCTTATAAATAATTTGATCATGGTGTATGACTTATATATGTGTGTTAGAGACTAATATATTTTAGATTTATTAAACTAGCCTGTCTAATCATGATTGGTGATATTTGGCTGAAATTTCACTGTAGCTGGCTTTTTTTAGCAATGGCTTCTGGCTTTTGGCTGAAATTTCACTGTAGCTGGCTTTTTTTACTATAGCTGATTTAGCTTTTTGGGCATAATTAAATATAAAAAAAATGTAAAAATAGAAAAAATATGTTAGCCCATTACGGACAATGCAAAGGAACACGGGAAAAGAAAGAAAAATGTAAAAAAACTCAAAAAATCTAAAAAATTTAGAAAAAGACAAATTACTGAATAGTGAAAAAAAGCTGAAGCTAGAAGCTGAAACTGAAAAAAAGCTGAAACGAGCGGGATTTGATCAGAAGTTTCATACTAAAAAAAATAGGTTGATCATTTTATAATATTTAGAAGTAAAATTTATAAATAGGTCTCTACTCTACTGTATCCTACATGGTGCTGGGTGAAGAGGGGTACGGGGAGGCGGAGGAGAGACGGCGGGTGGTGGATGCACGTTCAGTTTCTAGATGGAGGTGCGTCCTTCCAGTTTGAGTGGTGGAGTGGAGGTGGAGTGAAAATGAGATGGACATGTAACTTAGGGGTTCATCACAAAATATATCAGCACACAGGTGCTAAGTGAGGGAGTTCTGAGATTTTACAAGGACTTACGTTGAAAAGTGCCATCAAATGTCCAAATGGGATTCTCTGACGTAGCTTCGCTACGTCAGGGCGTAACTTAACGCTTGATCTGGCCGTTCATCTCCGGATGAACGGTCCAGATTATTTCTACTTTTATTTTTAATTTTTTTAATTTTAGATTTTAGTTTTTTTTACTTTTATTTTTTTATCTAAAAAGATAAAAGTAAAAAAACTAAAATCTAAAATTAAAAAAATTAAAAACTAAAAAATAAAAGTAGAAATAATCTGGACCGTTCATCCGGAGTCACGCCCTGACGTAGAGAATCTGCGCCCTCAAATGTCCCACGCGCTCTCATCTTGTCCCTGTGATGAAGTTTTAGCCGCGTAAACCCTAATCACCCTCCCTCCGCAGCCTCCTCCGTCGCCGTCGCTCTCTGCTGGCTCTCTACCTGCCCCCCGGGCTGCGGCTCCCCTCCTTGTGCGCCGTCTTCAGGTTCCCTTTCTGCCCCGTTCCCCCTATCTCCTCTGTGTGGTTGGTCAGTAGATCGGTGTCGCGCATGTTCTGGATTCGTGGGCGGGTGAGCAGCAGAGAGTTGCTCGCCGTGTCCGAATCGCCCAGATTCGAGCGTAGGGTGAATCGGCGGTTTGGCTTGGCGGATTTCATTGCTCTTGTTCCTGCCGGTGTTTGGGGTTTGGTCTCTGTAGCGAAGCACCCTGCTCTGCGATTTTGCTGTGAGGTTAGCGTTTTGGTGTGTAGGCAAGGTGTCTGTCTGGTCTGTATGTGCTGCTGAATTGATGGATGGGTGTTTTGTTGTTGTTTAGGTTCGTAGGGAAACAAAATTGGTTGTCTCTATGATAAGAATCTTATTCTTTCAAATGTGATGGTTTTCTTCCAGCCACGGGATTGTAATTGGCCCGTGGGTAGAATTTGAGAGTAAGTGCTTCTCATCTTCTGCCACTGTGTTTGTATTAGTTCTTTTTAAGATCTATTTCCATCAGTACTTTTACAACTAAAGATGAGCTTCATTTTTCTGAAAAATTTCCAACTTTTTATACTGAAGATGAAGATTAACATGATGCAGATGGATGCAGCTAACCATGGATTTGTGCATGCGAGTTTGTTTGTGCGTCTTCCAATGTTTTAACGGGTAGCTTGACTTCATGTTTGAAAAAAGGATAGCACGTTTGAGATCTATTTTCTTCTTTAATTATTTAGTTGATTATGGAAGTCTGTAGTTCTTTTCATCAGCTTCTGTATGTTGTTTAGGTAATTAGCTAATAAGCGTTTTTTTGGGATAAGTGCTGCATGGTTCATGGAGCCCTGTAATCAATATAGACTTATAGACCATATAATGTTGTATTTAGTTGGGCAGGCAGCTTCTGGGGGTACATTTTGTTACATATTTTATGGAGTTGGAGATTTTTGAGTCTCGTTTGATCTGTTCAGCATTACTTGGATCGAGGATGGCTTGGATTTACACAAATTCCATGTAGTTTTCTGCAAAATTTTAAAAGATTGCTGTTAACCTAGAGTTTGTCTTGGTCCAAAAGGTATTTTGCTGTTTAAACCTAACCTTAGCTCTTTCTATTGGTTGGAGTGAGTATCTGATTTTATAACCGGATTCATTCACTTTAGTTATGTTTAATTGAATAGTAGGAACATCTCGGCTGTGTTAGAAATGGTATAAAATAGATTTCCTTCTTTGTTACAATTCAATTCATTAGTAGAGATTTTTACTGCATTTGTTTTGTAATTTAGTTATATCACTCGTTGTTTAGCAATGACATTTACAGTTTCTGGCAGTTTTTGTTGCAACTAAAATCAATTAACTTTATATTCCTGGTTTGAGCTATTTGATTTTTTTAATTCATATACACTTTAGGTTGTTGTAAACATTTCTATTTCTGGGGATAGTTTAAGACTTTATGTCCAAGTGCAATTAGTACTTTCTTGATCATATTAATTTCATAATATAGATCTTACTGGAGATTGAAATTCAGAGTTGTTATTAGTATGCTAAACAATACTTGTTCGACTTGCTTCTGTTATGCTGTCCATTAATATACTAGTTGTCAAGCTAATCAAGTTTGAGGATTTGTGTGTATGTTTTTTTTTATGTTTCAGACACGGATTTCTTGTTCGATCTTGCAGAACTATGTGCAGTTGTGACAATATGCATATGATATATGGTTGTTCGTTAATTTTTAATATTCATTATTTTTTAATATGTAGATTGAACTTATTTTTTCATAATGCTTGGTTCTGATTTTTAGATTGCCTTTAGGTAAATATTTAAGTGTAAATGGCAAATTTTGTTTGATCCCCCCCTCTTTTGACGATGTATGCTTATTATTCTGGAATTCTAGTTTCCTTACATAATAACTTCATCATTGACTTCCTTTTCATGAGTTTGTTAACCATGTTTGGAACTAGAATCAAACTTCAAAGCTGAATGTACCATTGTATCTTGCTCGAAAATAAATGTTTTTGTATGTTTCATGAGTTTGTTAGCTCTGCTCTTTTACATGGAAGATATATGATAAGTTTTCAGTTAAATTAAATTAAATCAATAGGCTTGTCCTTTGACGCCTTTTTCTTTTTATTGATCAGGAAAATGTCATCATCAAATCCTGATGGAGGCAGGAGTTATGCCCGGAGAGACCTTTTGCTCAAGATTCAGTCAGATGTTCAAAAGTGTTGGGAGGAGAACAAGGTTTTTGAGGCGGAGCCTGGCAATAAACCTCCTTGCCCTGGTGAAAAATTCTTTGGCAACTTTCCATACCCTTACATGAATGGCTTACTACATTTAGGCCATGCCTTCTCATTGTCCAAACTTGAGTTCGGTGCTGCATACCACAGACTTTGTGGCTCAAATGTCCTTTTGCCCTTTGCTTTCCATTGTACTGGAATGCCCATAAAGGCCTCAGCCGACAAGCTTGCCCGGGAGATTCAACAATATGGAAATCCTCCAGTATTTCCTGTAGCAGAGGAGGATTCAAGTTCTGTAGTGGCAGATGATAGCCAGGCTGACCAGGTTGCTGTTGTCCCAGATAAATTTAAGAGCAAGAAAGCTAAGGCTGCTGCAAAGTCTGGTGTACAGAAGTTCCAGTGGGAGATCATGAGGGGCTTTGGCCTGTCCGATGAAGAAATTGCCAAATTTCAGGATCCTTATTACTGGTTAACTTACTTCCCTCCGTTGGCGAAGGAGGACCTCAAGGCTTTTGGCCTGGGTTGTGATTGGAGGCGTTCATTCATAACCACCGACATGAACCCATTCTATGATGCGTTTGTCCGATGGCAGATGAGAAAGCTGAAGAAACTGGATAAGGTTGTTAAAGATATGAGGTACGCAATCTACTCTCCATTGGATGGCCAACCTTGTGCTGACCATGATCGAGCAACAGGTGAAGGTGTGCTGCCACAAGAATATGTTTTGGTTAAAATGGAAGTGATCCCACCTTTTCCTCCTAAGTTGAAGGCCTTGGAAGGAAGGAAAGTTTATTTGGCAGCAGCTACATTGAGACCTGAGACAATGTATGGCCAGACAAATTGTTGGGTATTGCCTGATGGAAACTATGGGGCTTTTGAGATCAATGACACTGATGTCTTCATTATGACAGCAAGGGCTGCTCTTAATCTTGCATATCAACACCTATGTAGGGTCCCGGAAAAGCCAACCTGCTTAGCAGAGCTGTCTGGCAATGATCTGATTGGTTTGCCATTAAACTCTCCTCTCACCTTTAATGAAATCATATATGCGCTTCCCATGCTCACTATCTTAACAGATAAAGGCACTGGCATTGTTACTAGTGTTCCAAGTGATTCGCCGGATGATTTCATGGCACTGCAAGATTTAGTCACAAAGCCGGCTTTGAGAGCGAAGTTTGGAGTCAAAGATGAGTGGGTTCTTCCCTTTAAGATTATACCAATAATCAACATTCCTGATTTTGGAGATAAGTCGGCCGAGAAGGTGTGCCTTGATTTGAAGATTAAAAGCCAGAATGACAAGGAGAAGCTAGCTGAAGCAAAAAGGATGACATATCTGAAAGGATTTACTGATGGAACAATGATTGTAGGGGAGTTCAATGGCAGAAAGGTTCAAGAAGCAAAGCCACTGATAAAGAACAAGCTGTTGGAAGAAGGAACTGCAGTGTTGTACAGCGAGCCTGAGAAGAAAGTTATGTCACGATCTGGTGATGAGTGTGTTGTTGCTCTCACAGATCAGTGGTACATAACTTATGGTGAGGCTGAATGGAAGCAGAAGGCAGTCCAATGCTTGGAAAATATGAATACATTCTCAGCAGAAACCCGTAATGGTTTCGAGCACACGTTGGGCTGGCTGAACCAATGGGCCTGTTCACGTTCTTTTGGCCTAGGTACTCGTATTCCTTGGGATGAGCAGTTCCTTGTAGAATCTCTTTCTGATTCAACCCTATACATGGCTTATTACACAATTGCACATTTTTTGCAAAATGGCAACATGTATGGAAAGGAAATATCATCTATCAGGCCAGAGCAAATGACAGATGAAGTCTGGGATTATGTGTTCTGTGGCGGCCCAGCACCCAAGAGTGACATCCCTCCTGCCCTCTTGAGCAAAATGAAGCAAGAATTCGAGTATTGGTATCCCTTTGATATTCGGGTATCTGGTAAGGACCTTATCCAGAACCATCTGACATTCAGCATTTACAATCATACAGCACTTCTTCCTGAGCACCATTGGCCTCGTGGCTTCCGTTGCAATGGGCATCTTATGCTTAATTCTGAGAAGATGTCCAAGTCCACAGGGAACTTCCGAACTCTTCGGCAGGCCATTGAAGAATTCTCATCTGATGCCACTAGGTTTGCCCTTGCTGATGCTGGAGATGGTATGGATGATGCAAACTTTGTCTTTGAAACTGCAAATGCTGCTATTTTGAGGCTTACAAAAGAACTTGCATGGATGGAAGAGGTTATAGCTGCTGAATCTTCTTTGAGATCTGGGCCTCCCTCTACTTATGCTGACCATGTGTTTGCCAATGAGATAAACATTGCTGTGAAAGAAACTGAGAAGAGCTACAATGCCTTCATGTTCAGAGATGCCCTGAAGTCCGGGTTCTATGACCTTCAATTGGCTAGAGATGAGTACAGACTCTCTTGTGGAGCGGCAGGCATGAACCGTGATTTGTTGTGGCGGTTTATGGAAGTCCAGACCAGGCTTATCACCCCCATTTGTCCACACTATGCTGAGCATGTTTGGCGAAAGCTCCTGAGGAAGGAAGGTTTTGCAATAAAAGCTGGGTGGCCAATTGCAGGCACCCCGGATCCTACTCTAAGAATTGCAAACAAATATTTACAGGACTCCATAGTTTTAATGAGGAAGCTGCTTCAGAAGCAAGAATCTGGTTCCAAGAAACCCAAGAAGGGAGCTGCACCTCCTCCATCAGAGGGAAACAAGCTGACTGTTGGTCTGATCTATGTCAATGAGCACTACTATGGATGGAAAGAGCAGTGTTTGAGGGTGCTCCAGTCCAATTTTGATAGCCAAGCACGTTCCTTTGCCCCTGATGATGAGATTAACGAAGCATTGAAGAATTGCTTCATCGGACAGGAAGCAAACTTCAAGCAAGTCCAGAAACAATGCATGCCTTTCATCAAGTTGAAGAAAGATGAAGCAAGAAACGTTGGTCCCCAGGCTTTGAATTTGAGGCTTCCTTTTGGTGAATTGGATGTTCTTGAGGAGAATTTGGAGCTGATCAAAAGGCAGTTGGGCCTTGAGCGTGTAGAGATCCTGTCGGCATCTGATGAAGCTGCTCGTGCCAAAGCTGGCAGCCATGCTTCTGTGCTGAACAAGACCCCGCCTTCTCCTGGTGAGCCGGTGGCAATATTCTTGAGCAAGTTGGAGTTTGAAGCCCAAAACTGAGCTCGAGCTATACACTATTAGCTTGGAGTATGCCATTGTTAACAGGAGTTCGTTGAGATGCTCTTTTCTTGTTTCTTTGGACATGTTATAGTTACTTTAGCTTGGAGCTTTTACAGCACCCCCATTGTTTTCTGAAAAAACAAATTTTGCAGCACAGGGTTTGTTAAACTGATGGTGCTTTGTGGCATGTTTTATGTCTGTTTTGGTTTCTTCAAAGAATTATATCGAACAACATGTGCCCAATATTAAGGAATAGGTTGATGCGTGAGTTTTTACCAGAATTCGAGCTTGGTGCTCTTGTACCAGGTTGTAGGTTGCTTGCGTGCGTATCTCTTGTCACCTGTGTCTGTACAATGCAATCAGCTTTTGAGCTCCTACTTGCTGCCTTACAACAGTGAGCATTCTGATTAAATAATCACGTCTATTTACTCACAGAACGTGCTGGTAGTAGACTATCTAGCAAACAATTAGTTTTTGACTGTTCTTTTTGGTTGATATAAATAAAGTTGCTACAGTGTGTACTATAATTAATTTGTATACATTGTCTTAAAAAGATATCTTGTTTGAAAACTAATTATTATAGAAAAGGTGAAAAGTAGTTTTTAAAAGCTGAAAGTTAATTGAAAAGTAGTTTTTAAAAGCTGAAAGTTAATTATTATAGAAAAACTGAAAAATAGTTTTTAAAAGCTGAAGAGAAGAGGTCCAATTGCTCCGTGTGAGCGTCGAGGAATGCAATGGGTACTAGTAAAGAAAAAAAGTAGCCACAGAAAGCCAACGATGAACTACTGTATAGCATCGTGGACACCAACAAAGCGTAAGAATTGGTTTCTATGTTTTGTTCATGAATTGTTTGAAGTTTTGAACATAGCAGTTCACCTCTTCGAAGTTGCAAATGAGGTCCTGAATGACCTGACTCCAGAGTATTACTTAGCTTTACTGTCAGTTTTGAATGGAAAACTCAGGTAACTGTAAGCGCGACCTAATCCAAATGAAATGGCATGAGCTGTACAGGTCGGTTCTTGACCTGAAGAAACTAACCAAAGGGATAACTAGAACTTCGATCCATGCAAGGGTTCATTTGTTCTTTCAAAAAAAGGGAGAAAATTGTCGCTGGGCCAGGAAAAAGTTTAGAACCGGATGTGTTTGTAGTCCACGGTTGCGTGTGAGAACTGTGTCTAGGACTGGACAGAGGAATATGAATATTCCTAAGTAGCTTCAACTATGCGGAGTTGAGCCGTTGCTCAGAGATCAGGAACTTTTTGTTAGTATCAATTTGACAAACATTAGAGGTACAATTAATCGAACAACAATTCTAAGTCGCGTGTGGGTGCTTTTGGCAACTTCCAAACCCTTCAAAATGTAGCATTTTAGTTCTGTTGTCAATTGGCCAAGGTTACATCAGTAATACAACCAACACAGACTTATTACTCTAGGTAGAATAGATCATGAGCCTTGTACAACCTTTTTCTAGTTTATGTTATCTACCTACTTTGCTCATGGATGTTTGCTACGTGTTGTCAGTTCAGGTTGTGCATCCACTAGAATGCTTCTTGCTGTTCGGTTGGAAGTTCAGTTGATTTTCTACTTTCTAGTAATCAGGGAGTGTTGTTACCGTGAGAAACCTTCTGTTGCCTACTTGCCATTTTGATCCCAAAAACTGAAGAACTTTCTGCTGTCCTGCTGAGCACAAGCGCTACAACTTATTATTCCTGTTGCATTTTACGTAGAACATAATTTGTGCAAGCAACATTTGGGTTGGTTCAAAAGGTTTGTACTGGCTCTAAGGGAGAGGATTACATGATAAAAAATGCTTAAATATTAGAAATGTTTGTTGAGGAGAGGGAGAAGTAGAAAATGATTCCATTATCATTACGTACAGTTTTCAAATTCCGTGGATGCATTGCATACGTTGTATGCTGCTGCCTCAGCCATATTACTGAGTACGAACTGTTACAAATGTGGACAATATTTTAATTCTAAATTTTACTAGGAAGTAAATATCATAAATAACTAATGATGTATAAAGCAGTACTAACAACAAACAAATCATTGTACTTCAAAAATATATATAAATAGAATTTAAACTAGTCGATCGATCACACGAACGACTTACAATTGAGTGTGAGGAAGAACAGAAAGCAGTGCAGACTTGATACGACGCATAAGCCTCCACCATGTATTAGAACACTAGACAGTGTGTCGTCGGCCATAGCGCCGTGTCCTGCAGGCATTGTAGGGATAGCCCATGCGGCGATATACGCTGCACGAAGTCTACAGTCTATGGACTCCAGATGATCTCGCTATCGTGTAACGACTCGAACTCGTTGTGCCACAGCAAGTAGCACATCAATGATTTGCCCTTGGCCTAGCGCAAACGGACACCAGTCCACCGGAAGCTCATAGTGGGCCCATCTATCAAGTCAACGAACCTGCTGAACGAGGGCACTGGCGTCGTGATGGTCGGACGCCCGATAGGGAAGTGCTTCCAACTCCACAACTGTAGGAGTACGTAGCAAACGCACAGGTTGGGGTTATTAGTAATACCGCACTGGCAAGCGTCATATAACCCTCGATATGTGGTGCATAGGATGGCTAGTCCCTAACTGTACTGAGGCATCACCCCAAACTCTGCGTAAACTAAAGACTCGGCTAGGCGGATAAACTCAGTGTTGTAAATATCGCCGTGTGTGGTTAGAAACATGCTCCAACCAAAGAGATGAATAAGGTACGGACGAGGTGCGTCCTACGGGCACACATCAAAATTCTTTAACCAATCACAGACGGTTGATAGTTAGAATCGTCTGTGATATGTGAGTATTATAGACAGTTTTTGGTTCGAGCTATCTATGATAGTTGTCTATCACAGACGATTTTTGGTTTGAGCCATCTGTGATATATGAATATTACAGACGGTTATAGTTACAAACCATTTATGTTGTATTTATCATAAACGGCTCATAAACCGTCTGTGATAACCTCTGATTATCACAGATCTATAAATTCAAATGATTTAAAAAACCATCTGTGGTGATAGTTTTGAACTATCTGTGATGATTTTTTTTATAGTAGTGATATATACTTTACTATGTAAAATACATTTCACTTTACAAGATATGATATAGAGAATAATTACATATCAAAATAGAAAAAAGGGCTTTACCCCCTCCGTCTCCGACTTGGTACCCGGGAAAGCCGGGAGTTGGAGTCCATTCGGGTTCAAGATCGACTCGGCGACGCAAGCGGCGGCATCAAATCGGCCGATGGATCGAGCCCAGCAATAGCTAGGAGTCCCATGGAATGAAGCAACTCCACCCTCTTAACGCCACATTTCAACGCACGCACACCACCTCCTGCTGTCCGTCTCTTCCCCAAACCAATCTCGCAAGTTCTCTTTACGTACGACCTTCCTCCCTTCCTCCTCCCCTCTCTCTCTCTACTGGAGTCGCATCTTTATCACTCATTTCTGTCTTTGGCTAGCTAGCTCTCTCGCCCCCATCGTCCATGACTACTACTCTCGTCGTCTGCCTGCCTGCACGGTGGCCATGAGACGACCTCATCACGCCGCGGTTGTCGTTATCCTCTTTTGGCTCGCCGTGCTCACCTTCGTGTTCGACGGGTGTGGCCGCCTCGGCTGTGGAAGCTCCGTGAAGCGAAGTTCGGTCTCCCTCCCGAGGAAGATGCTTCTCGCGGTGACGAGCTTCGAGGCCTCATCAACCACCGATCATCATCCGCAGCAACGGCATCACCACCACCACCAGCATCATCATCGCCACAACCACCATGATCAATGGAACGGACAGGGGATTCCACCATCTGCTGGCAAGGGCGAGCAGATCGACCCACGGTACGGCGTGCAGAAGAGGCTAATCCCAACAGGCCCAAACCCCTTGCATCATTGAGAGATGAGTCGTCGTATGTGGTGCAGTTCATGGTCCGGGCTTCCATGGTGAGTGGCGCATCATCTTGTTGCATTGATCGAGTCCAGTATTCTTTCATTGTGGATGCAGAGAGCGTTGCTGTGATCGTCACACGTCTACCTAGTAGCAGCGTGTTCTGGTGTTCATGTACGTATGTACCTTGATGATCAGAAGCTGCAGAACAAGCAAAAAGAGACAGGAAAACAAAAGTTTACTACCTATAGTACATATAAGTTATGTTCAGGAAACAATGGATATGCTTGCATTCTTGTTTCTTCTTCTTCAGCTTGTACTTCATTCTTTGTTGTTTGTTCTTTGATTTCTCTCGATCCTACGTATGATGCAATTACTGTAACCTGCAGTAAACTGTAATTAATCTTCTGCCTGTTTTGGCTTCACTTCTTGGGAAATGCATATGCGTCTGCTCGTTAAGTGAGTTGTTCGTCTCAAGAACTAGAAGCTAGATAGGCTGTAGAAATCGACGCAAAAAGAGTAGCCGTGACGGCACGGCATCGCAGCGCATATGAATGGGGTATATGGCACAGATCACCAAATACATTACCCTTTCCCCAGGTGTTGATAACATCATAGTTCTTCCACTAAAGTGCATGGCCATGTACAGCGGTAGGACACAATAGAAGATGGAGGAGAGAAAGATAATAGAGAATTAGACTGTCTCTGTCTCTTGTCTCTTGTCTCTTGTCTCTTATACAGTAGTTAACTGTAATATAATAAATGAGATATATTATATTATAGAGAAACTGTCTATAGAGATATGTATAAAGATAATCTATTATATAACATGTCTTTAGTACCATTTATAGATGATATGAAGAATGTTATAGACAGTAGTTATCTAGCAGGTTTTGACTTGGTGCCTATATGACTTTGAGGGCACGTGTTGCGCCAATAACACACACTTGGCACATGCACTAGTTGCATTCTTTCCAGTTTACGGCTACCCTCGAGTAAATAAACGGGATAACTTCTTCGCTATTTTTTAAAGTAGTTTATTAAGATAGTTTTTTCAAAATAGTTTATCGATATACAATTCATCCACATGAATACTTGCTTTAGAAACAATCATCGACCACAGTTATAAACCGAAAACCATATGACATCATATGCGAGAAGTCCGGTCCCTTAAAAAGGGCAGGATTTCGCGGGTATAGGTTGGTGTTTAATTATGTGGTATCATGTCAAATAAGGTGGGCATGGAATAAGTAGGGGATCAAGGGAAGGGAATGATGTGACACTGGACCAAACTGGGTGAAAGCAAGGGTGATCGTTTGTTGCAACGAACTTCGGTTGTTTAACATGTGTCTGGCTCACAGAGAGTATAGTGCAGCTAGGATGTCGTAAAGCATGTAAAATGTTGGGTGTTAAAAAGAACGCAGCACGACTACCCACAATCTTGATCTTGGTGTAAATCCTTAGACACTGTTGGTGATGTAGGTCTAAATTTAGCATGACTTTCAGAAGGAATTGCGATGATTCCTACAAGTTGAAATTCGAACAGAATTTTTTTCTTACAACTATGTAGTAAGAAACTACTCCCTGCCGATACGAAAGCATATCATTTTAGATATCGATTGATCTCTAAAATACAACTTTAATTATTAATTTTTATTATAATATAACTATGAAATCTAATAAAATTATAATATTATTAAAAAATATTTTTAGACAGATCCATATATATTCATGTATCTAATCTAAATATTTTAAAAAGATATTAATAGTCAAAACTTCAAGATTTTGATTACATGTATTCTAAATCGATGTGTTTTTATGACCGGAGGAAGTACTTGGAATATATGAATTTTGCACTGATCACACCCAATGTTCCCTTTCTTTACAATTCTTTTTAAGAAAATTAATGTGTTTAACCGAGAATAATAAGTAATTACTAGAATTTTGAGGATTTGCCACTCCTTTAATTAACATGTGAGGATTTGCCAATGTGAAGTATAATGTGAGAAGATTCATGATTTTGCTACGATGAACCATTGTTATTTTGAAAGAGTGAAAATTTGGAATCGGTAAATTGCAGGTTTTCTGGATAGCTTACAGAAATAGATGATTTTAGAGAAATTGAGCTATGGAATGATTTAGTGACCTAGATCAGTGGTTATAGGTTGCATGAGACATGCTATTGCTAATGTGGGTTAAGTTATAAAGAACTTGTGCCCAAAATAATTTCTTTATCTTTGGATGTGCAGTGTCGCTTAGAGTTAACCATGGGTTGAGTATTGGGGCTACGCTCATGAATGAGTCAAGGTCTAGAATAATCAAGAATGCCATATGAGATGTCCAATCTCAAGCATGGCACAAGAAAAGTGAAAAAATATTGAAGAAAAGTTCGAGCAACAGATTGCGCCATACGGCTTAGTCAGTCTAAGTGAGGCATGGTGTGGTGAAATCGGATAGAAGAGACTACCAACTTGTGGCAAACTAATGGCGCATCTATATGTAGCAAGGATGGTAATTGCTTGCAATGCAAGGAGGTGACTGGGTCAAGAAAGGGTATATTGGT
Source organism: Melocanna baccifera (assembly GCA_036346265.1). NCBI lineage: Eukaryota > Viridiplantae > Streptophyta > Magnoliopsida > Poales > Poaceae > Melocanna > Melocanna baccifera. Next base: position 10,412,117 of record CM070681.1, read on the forward strand.
AGCTTGATCAAAATACTAGAAACTACTTTGGAGCAAAATCGTAGTGCTTGAGTAGTGCTTGAGAGAGCGGTTTAGATTAAGGAGAAGCTGAGAATATTGAGTTAGATTAAGGCTAAGAATTTAGTGGATTCGGGCATATGCGCTTTAAAAAGCGTACATAAGTGTAGTGTATGAGTTAATGTCGGATTTGGATTTACCAATCCAGAATTCTCTGTGAAACCACTACACTATTCTTAGATCAGCAGATAGTATTTATAGAATACATCACTGAATCATTTCATACATAACGTAAACAATATCATACATTAATTACAACATCAGAGTTTAAATGGGCCACATTAGGTCAAATTTACAATAGGGCCAATCAACCCAAAAGGATACATTATATAAAGCGAAAGCGAACGCAAAAAGGGAGAGCACATCTTGCCATAGGCAAGTGACTAGGGTAAGTTGTGTGTGACCGATATTAGTGCATGCAAACATCAACTTAGTCAGTAAGACTGAGTGAGATCTAGACTACTAAAGAATATCATATTCTTCTCCATCTTCTTCACCATCAGCTCATAGGACGTTGTAGTACGCGTAGTGTCCTTGGTCCTCAGGTTCTAAGGGATTTTGTGTGCGAGGGTGAGCATAAGCAATAATGCTTCGTGAGTCAACACAAAGAATGCAATATTTATATATACAACGTTTAACAAATGTAGGCTCAGGTTCCTTTTTATTTGCTAAAGCCAACATTTGAAAGATACAATTATTAGAAATTCATATGATTTAGCATTTTAACCAAAATACATTTTTTAAAAAAGAGATTCAAAATGTGCAATATTTATAACGGTACAAGTTCTATCCACCTATTACATGAATCCATCCACTATATGCTAGTTTTTTATTTCTAGGGTAACATTTACCCAATTATCAACACTGTGTTACATCCACCTAGAGAAAACAAAATTAAGGGTTACATCCACCCTACGAGTTTTCATCCTACCTACAAAGTTATTGAAATAGAAACTATCTTGAGTAAGTTTCCATACCCCGTCCTTGACCGTGGTCACGACTGTTCGAATAGTTATACTCTACAAAGACTGTGCACTTTACCTATAACAGATAATCAACTGGTTATGTTTTACACGTTTCCTTGAATATATGAATCAAGAAAATCACCATAAGGCTTTTATAATGCATCACCTAGTGTAGATTACACCCATTAAGGTTTCATCTGAGTGAAATTATGTCCACCAAACCCAGACCCCTTTTGCACCACACGGCGGCTTACACCAGTGACATGACTCGTATCCATAATAGTTTAAAACCAGCAGCATGACTCGTGGGTCACTCCAATGGTACAACCTGCATAGGTGGATGCAAATTAGTTAGCTAGATCATACCTATTATAAACTTTTGATTGTACTATTTTACATTAGGAGGTCATCACAGAATTCAGTCCTTAGAGTTATATGGGTGGTTCAATCACAAGTCACAAATTCTCATACTAGATCCACACTAACCATCATATCATCCACCCAAAGAAGTAACACCAAGTTTTTGGGATTTTAACAAGTATAAAACTAAGTTACCTCAAGTATACCAGTCATTTTTTCTCTAATGACTACCCAAAATAAGTTTTATGATTAAAAGATGATGGTGACGATAGGGCAAATTAATACCCTAGTACTAAAACATAATGCTTAATTACGACCTATAGCTAGTAAGGTTACCATTAAATATCTAGGGTGACAAAGATTATGTAATTCAAGTGTCTAAAAGATGGTATAATAGTATTACAATCTCAAGTAGGTATACTTCCAATCATAAGTTTAACATGCATTTGCATAACAAATAATAGTATGCAATTTGATAATTTAAATGGACATCAATTTTAAAAAAATATAGGCTCCATATGATCAAAGTATTGACTCGTCTGGCTTATAAACAGGTTGGTCTTAGAACTATTGATTTTTCTTGAACTGGGCTCTTCCGTGTTCTCATACTCTATTCGGACGATCACATCCGAATGCAAATAAATATGTGAGCAAAATAAATAAATACTAAAGAAAATATAAAGGAACTCCAAATTGAACAATTCCATTGCCATTAGATAGATATTGAATTTAGACAAATTAAGAAATAAATTTCATTAAGTTTAGAGTTAAAATGAGCAAAAACAAGCTCACTAAAGTTTGAATTTGGATTAAATCCAAAAATAAATAGAGGAGAGGATTTCTCTCTCTGATAGGTGGGGTCCATTGGATTTTATTTAATTTTTGAATTGTTTTTCTATTGAAAAAGCTCACTAAGACTGATAAGAGGGTCCCACAAGATTTAAAATAAATTTTGATTTATTTTCTAAAAGAAAATAGTTGAGGGGCTGACAGGTGAGATCCATTTACTATGCAAACAGTAAGGTGGGTCCACTTGTCAGTGGCTTACCCTAACTTATCTGGTTAAAGAGGTTTTTAAAAGGGCTAGGGCCCACATGTCATACAGACCAGGACCTAATTAGATCGGGAGGACCCACGAGTCAGCGACAGATTAACACACACTAATGACATGCATTAAAGAGCTAATCACACGTGTTTAAACTTAGGGATGTTGCAATAGTCGTCTCCTCCCGCCGAGAGGAGGCGAGGCACATCACCGGCGATGGGAGGGCTTGTCGGAGAGGAAGAAGAGGCCCAACATGGGTTGGGTTGTTATAACAGCCCAATTTTGGGGACAATCCTTGTGCTAATGCAAAGTGCAAAAGATTATGCTTAATTTGGAAATTTAATTTTAAACTTCAAAGTTGAACCTGATCATCAGTTGCAAACTCAAGAATTGGTGGGGATTTTCAAGTTTGCTTACAATTCCAAAATCTCCTTTCGGTCACCAGCCCGTTTCCTCCACCCAGCTCCTTCTCCCTCCTCTTCCTTCCTCTCCCCTCAACTAGCACTATTTCTCACTGACTTTGCAAGCCCCTAGTACAGCCATGTCCGATCATGTCATCTCTGCCAACCCCTGCCATGGCAGCGCCTCGTCTTTAGTTACCCTGCCATGGCAGCACCTCATCTTCAGTCCCCCTGTCATGGCAGCCCCCGGTCTCCCGCCTTCCCGTTCGTGCCCTATGTTATCGTGGTCTGACGTCACTGTGCCCACGCCAGCCCCGAACGCCCGCTCCTCCGCTCAGCCAAAGGACGGTGCCGCTCAGACCGTGACACCGCCTTGGCCCTTGTGCACACACGGCTAGCTCACCTGTTCCCATTGACCCTCGTGCGACTACGATTCGGTGCCCCGACCTTTGCTTTAGCGCCCAACCAAGCTCTGTATTGGCTCCCCCACGCTGCGTCACCGTGGTCCAGCCTTGTCGTGCCCGTGCCTTCATAGCCCCCACACCTGCCACCGTAGGGTTCCCCGTCTCGGCTCCCTGCCAGAGCTCTACCATGGCAGTAGTGCCCCTCCGCCTCATCCTCTGTTTCTCCCCTTGTGACCACTAGGTCGCCGGGTGCTCCGCCATGACCATCTATAGTACGTGCAGTCATTTTGCACCATTGTGACGAGCCTCGACCGCGCAACCCCAATTGCAGCCACGTCGAGGCTCCGCAATGCTAGCCTCCCCCATCCTCCTATAAAGAGGCTGTCGCGCCTTCCTCCTGCTCCACCATCTCCACTCGGTTCCCCTTCCACCTTCCTCACTTGCATGAGCTCATTGTCGCCTCTACCTTTCATGCTGCCTCCGATCGGCTCTGTCGCTAGCCTCCCTCGATGGACTTCGGGACCTCCTGAGCTTGTCCCTGAGTTCACCATTACTCTCTCTCCCTCCTTCCTCGTCTAATTGCTCTCTCCCTCCCTGTAGGCCGTTGGAAGTCATGATCTTCCCCAACTCCAGTGTTCGTCCGCCCCCAACAAACTACCAAGCTTCGTTCTAATTCCTGGTGCCCAGAGCTTCTCCTAGACCCCCTTAGGCTGACCCAACCACCGCTCGGCTTCTCCCTCCTCCCCGGAGAGCTCGCATCGAAGCCACCTCGCCACCACACAGGCTCCCTCTCGCCAGCCCCTTCAGCTCCACCCTGACCACCGCCGACACCTCGGGTGAGTTTGTAATCATCCGTAGATGCTCCCATGTCAGTCAATTGAACTCTAATGCCTCGTGTCGCTGGAATGCACCATCCCCTGTTTCGACCACCACCTAGCTCACCGGCCCATCGCCGTTGGGCCAAATTAAGCCATGTCGCTTCGCCATTACAGTCACCCTCACCGCCAGCAGGCTTCGCCGGCCTCATGGCAAGGAAGGTGCACTATAGCAGCATAATCAAATCGATGTGCTTTGTTAATTAAGCTAATGACTATTTAATTGGCTGTCCTTGGACACTGGCAATGGACCCCATGGCCAATTATCTCCAGTTTAAACCTATTCAAATGTAACGTTAGGCTTACTTGCAGGTCCCACTCCTATTTAAAGCCTTTAAATTCTTTTATTTAAACCATGGGCCCACATGTCATTCTCTGAGTATTAAAAACAATTGATAAATAAAAAAATTATTTAAAAACCCTCAGGCCCCACCTGTCAGAGAGACATTCCTCTCTCCTATGTTATTTTGGGGATTTTCCTGAGAATAAAACTTTGAGGAGATTGTTCTCTCTCGTCGTAGCTCTAAATTTAACGAAACTTGTTCCTAAATTTTTTTAAAATTGAGATCTATCTATTGGCACTAGTTTTGCTCAATTTGGAGTTCAGTTAAAATTTATTTGGTATTTATTTGTGTTTGCTCATTTGTGGTTTATTTTCTGGTACGTTCTCTTGAGTAGATTTTGAAGGTGCGAACGAGCCCCTGGTTGAAGCAGCACAAGACCCCAATGACCCCCAAGCTTTTGATCTAGGCGAGTTTGTATTTTGATCATTTTGAGTCTATATTTCATGTGAAATTATGTTCATTTAAATTATCAAAACTGCATGCTTTACTTTATATGCAAATGTATGTTACTCATAAGGTAGCTAAACACCCGCTGGTCGATCTAGTGATATAATACCTCTTCCTTGACACTTGAATATCCATGAACCTTGTCGCCCTAAGCAATACTATTAATCTTGATAGCTATAAGTCAAATTAAATGCTATGAAAAGGTCTTGTCTAAAGTCCAGGGCACTAGTTTGCCCTAATAATCAATCTTTAAACATGAAAACTATTTTTGGGATAGTCACAAGATGTAAGTGACTGGTAATTTATGATAACTTAGTTTATGGTTCTCAAAATCCTAAAAACTTGTTATATTTGTCTGGACGGGTGGTAAGAGAGGTTGGTGTGGATGCAACATGAAAATTTGTGGTTTATAGTGTGAACCACCTGGATAAATTAAGGACTTAATCCTGTGATGTCCCCTTGTGTAAAACAATACCACTACAAGCTGGAAAACTGTAGGGTTGGCTGAATAATTTACCGCGCCTCAGGGTCATTCCGCAGGTGGGGGAGTGAAGTTGTGCATGTGCAAACCGAAAAGTCCAGCATGAATGGGACACCATGTGAAGGTGATGTGTACCCGTTTCTCTAGCGGTGGGAAAAAGGCGTGGTCCCACTCCGCTATGAGATTAGGGTATGACTTCCCGTACTAACTTATGGGGGCTATCACAGGTGGTTCTCCATAAGGGTGAAATGGCATTGAGGCAAGGTATTATAAAGGCCTCATGATAATCTCTCGATCTGTGTGACCAAGGAACCGTGTAGGCCATCGGGCTGATTGGCTCTTATGGGTAAAGATGTACAGTCTCTGCAGAGTATAAACTGTTTGAACAGCCGTGCCCATGGTCAAGGGTGGACATGGGATCTTACTCAAGTTAGTTCTATTTTAAAACCTTTGAGAGTGGGAAGAAAACTGTAAGGCGGATGTAAACCTACTTTGGAATTTTCCTGGAGAGATGTACTCTAACGTTGCTAATAAGGTGGAAGTAACCTAATAATCAAAATCTAGCATAAGTAGATGGAACCATTTAATCGGTAGATGGAATCTACACCACTATACATATTGCATAATTTCAATTACTTTAAAGCATGATTGTCAAAAATGCTAAGTCATACGAATTTTAATTATGGTTATTGCAAATATCACTTTATGCAAATAAAAGAATCCGAGCCATCATTATTAAGCCTTGCATATATTATTACATGCATCCTGTGTGTTGACTCACGGAGCACAGTTGGTTGTGCTCACCCTCGCTCTCAATCTCCCTTCAGAGTCTGTGAACCAAGGCCACTATGTCTACTATGAGGACCAGGGCGATGAAGGTGGTGAAGATGGTGGAAACTACAGTAGCCCTTAGTAGTCTCGCCTCTCTCCTCACTCTAGCCGACCATTTAATAGTTGGATGGTATCAATATTAATCAGGGCTATGACTAATATCGGTGGCACCTATGTTGTCTTAGTCTCTTGCTTGTGGCGTGTTGTGTCTTACTATGTTTGTCTCCACTTCCGCTATTTATGTAATGTAAACATTTGGCCTGGTGACCCTATTGTAAACTCGACCTGACGAACTCTACTATTGTAATGGTCTGGCATTTGTCGTGTATGAAATAATCCAGCAAGGTACCTGTGAGCATTATCTACTGATCAGAAAATAGTGCGGTAGAATTACAGAGAATTTTGGGTCATCAAACCTGGGGTCCGACAGTTGTCCTCGGGACTCCAAGGGAAAGTTCCAGGTGCAGCCGAGTGGATGGAGGCCTAGTGTAGGACCGAATATGGCAACAGAGGGGGGGGGTGAATGGTGCCAACTCTGATTTTCCCCCTAGTATTCAAGATTCTATACTCAAGCACCTACGGAGGTGTAGAACATAGAATCTCTACCCAAAAATCACTTCAATTGGTCCAAATCAACAAAACTTGGAACCAAACCTTTCCCGGTGGTCTGACCGGCGTTCAAGAGGCGGTATGACCGCTCCGGGCGATCTGACCGGCCTTATAACGGCGGTCTGACCGCTGCTACAGTAAAATCAGTCGATGAATAGTATTTTTAGCCCAATTTCAAATCCGAAAACCGAGAGAACTTTTGATCCATAGATCCAAATGATATGAAATTTTGTATGGATGTTGTCTAGGTTATTGTAAACCTATTCCAATAAACGATCATGAAAAATATGTCTAAAGTTGAGACCTTTTTCAGTTTGTTGGAAGGTTGCACCAAAACCGAGTCAAAACCCCAATTTGAGAATCCAACTTGCTCGTGAGTATATGACGGCCAAGATGGCTCCAGATGTGTTCTCACATGTCACAACAAGCTACACCCAGGGCAAACAACAATCAAAAACCCTCAAAACGAGAAATCACACAAAGAGGTCAAAAACATGCAAAATCGGATTTCTTGAAAAACTTGCTATTGAAGTGCCTAGATGATATGAGATATATTTCCACAGGTTATCTCCATATCTTTTACTTCCTTAGCATAGCAAGATCAAGAAAAACGGAAGAGATCAACCCAACCAAGACAAGAGCAAATCAATCCACATGGAGAAGATTCATCGAGATGATCAAGATTGATGTATTGCTTACTTGTGTTGAATTTTACAGCCACTCCACCTTGGAGGACAAAGAGCACACAATGCACTCAAACTCTCTAACCCTAACCCTAGACTTGAGAGCACATGAGAGATGGATTGGATGGATAACATAAGTCTCCATCCCAATCTTTTATATAGGAGGCCTAACCAGCCATTCCTTGCCCTAATGGATGTAATCCACTTAGCACAATGGGGAAAACCCGTTAACCCCAACCACACGGGTTTTAGCTCACAGAAGTCACTTATGCACGTTTTTCAAAGCGCATAAGCCTAAATCCGTTAAGCCTTTTCCGCTTGATCCAACTTTATCAAACCAGCATCCCTTGACCTAAACCGCTCTCCAAATGCCCCGCATGCGCCGCGGTTTTGATCCAAGGTGGATTCCGGTATTTTAGCCAATCTTACCAAAATGCCCTTTCTTGACCGGGTCTTCATCTTTCATTGCAAGCAATCGCCATGCTTGCCACGTGTAGGTTCACCATTGGCTTGCCACACGCCGGTAAGTCTCTCCCGCTCCGGTTCCACCGGACCACGCCTCACTTGGACCGACCAAGCCATATGGTGCAAACCCACCGTTCGAACTCGCCTTCAATATTTTCAGTCTTTCTTGTGCCATGCTTGAGCTCACCATCTCTCCCGGCATCCTTGATCGTTCTGGGCCTCGGCTCCTCCCTGAGCGTAGCCCCGATCCTCGCCGTCAACCATGGCGACTCCAAGCCTCCCTGCACATCCAAGACAAATAAATTGTTTTCGGGCACAAGTTCTTCACGACTTAACCCACGTTAGTCAAAACATGCTTCATGCAACCTTAATGCAGAAACCCAGATCCCCCTAACTCAATCCATGACTCAAAACACAGAATCCTCAATTTCTGCCAGAACAATCCTTCCAGAGAGCGATCTTTGCAAAAACAAATAACAACTCCACAAACATTACAATGGTTCATCACAATATTAAATAGGACCTTCTCACATGGTCCTTCACCTAGCGATGTCGAAGTGGTGTTGGCGGCTGTGATTTGAACGGAGGGGAGGGAGGAGGTGGTGTGGGAGGTGCTCAGGGCAAATTAGAGGTGAGGAAGGGCAATTAAGGTCAAGGCGAAGCTGACCGGGGCTTTATAGCCTTGGAGCGGTCGGTGGCCGTTCGACGCCTTGAAGGCCCACGTGGAGTTTCGAGGCAGTGGAGCTAAGCGCATGACACAACGTAGGCATTGTGAGGGGCAGAGTCAGTACATTGCAAGGAAGGAGTTAAAGCGGAGTGGACACGCTAAGATAACAGTCCGGTGGAGGGCACGGGCACATGGAGCTAACGTGAAATGGCTCAAAGAGTTTCTTTCTGACCTATTGGTGTTGGAAAAGCCAATACCAACTGTTTTGACCTATTGCGATAACTAAACCATTTTGGTCAAGGTAAAGAGTAGGAAGGACAACATGAAATTCTCAAAGCACATAAAGAGATGACTTAAGTCGATTCGGTATGCCAAAGAGGCGTGTGTAATCACTACAAAATACATCCAGTCTGAAAGGAATCAAGGGGATTCTTTCACTAAAGGAATGGTGAGAAAGGTGATTCTTACAACATAAAAGGGAATGCGACTCACACCCAGTTGATTGTCTTTAACAGTGGCAACCTATTCTAGAAGAACAGAGATCCCGTGAACTAGACTCTAGAAATAAATCGTGAAAAGATAGGAAGTACACCTAAAGGGTCCTAACAATACTCTAACTGTATGGTAGGTTGAGTAATAGCTCTTAATGAATTCGATATCTGATATGACAGTCAGGAACTATTCTACAGAGTTCCTTAAAGAATTCACCTACGTGAGTATCATCATGGCATCATAATCAAAGGAAGTTTGCATATATTTTCTTAAGTACCCATGAGAAAGATATGAAGATATGACCGTAACATCCCAATCTAAGAGGAAAAGGGCAAGATACCCTATACAGAGTGCGACTTGGGTGAAAAATCTAACACCAAGGTATTGGATTAAGGCGTAGTTCTCCTATGTCTATGTAGAGTCATAGTTCTTTTGCTAGATATTGAGTTCAAATTTACAAGGTACTCATTGTCAAATAACTATTTATCAAACAATACATTTTGAGCTGTAACACCAAATTGGAAAAATTGGTGGTGGTTGTTGCTGTTGAGGGCATTTTGGGAATTTTCCTATTTGGATTTTTGGATTAAAAAAGAGAAAGAGAGGGTCCACTTGTCATTGAGAGAGAGAGAGAAAGAGGGTAAGGAGCCTCTGCCTTATCTTGTTTACCAGATCGAGAGAGAGATGTGGATCGTGAGGATCAATCCGATCCCCATCTCTTCGACTCCGGAGGCCTCAATGCTGGCCATTGGCGGTGCGGTCCTCCTCTCTCCCTCTTCTTATACTGGTTCGGGCTCTCCTCCTGGATGTACACAAACATCCAATCGAGTTGCCCCATCTCTCTTCTTTCTCCTCCTTCACCGAGTGATTGCTTTAGGACTTGAGCCGAATCCAAGTGACAGTGCTAGCGTGTCTTCGGTCTTGGGCTATGGCTTTGTGCTAGCTTTGGGCTATGGCACTGCTGATTTTGTCGGCTTGAAGGTAGTTCAGTGGTGGTGGTGTTCTTACACGATCTTGTTCAACCGTGCTTGTGTTTGTGTGTTTTGGTAACCTTGGTGCCTGGCTAGTGCTGAGGCTAGGTCTTGTGCGGCATTCTTCTCCCCTCAACCTCATGTTTGTGGTGTTAGCCATCTTGTGTGGGTGCCTTTTTATCTCCGAGAACCACACCAGTGTGCAAATGTTGGCGATAGATTTTCTAGGATAGCGTTGACTTCAGCCACTACTACAAAAAGGGCTATATTAGATGCATCATCACAGATGTATTAAGGAACCGTCACTGTTGTAATTATCATAGACGGTTTTACAAACGTGACTGTCTATATTACTAGTGATGGCTAGAACCATCTATAATACATAACTATTATAGACTGTTCTTTGTAAGAACTATATGTAAACTATCATAGATGGTTCGGATTATAAACCGTCTGTGATGTCTTTCATTATTATAGACGGTTCTTAACAAGAACTGCCTATGAATTATCACAGACGGTTCTTATTAAAAATCGTATGTGATAATGGAGATATCACAGACGATTTTTGTTTGGATGTGTCTGTGATAAATTTTTTTAAAATTTTCTATCTCCTGCCTCGCAACCCCATCACTCCTCCTAAAGTTTCTCATTCTCCCGCCCACCTCTCCCCTACTTAAACACCCCACCCTCCCTTGTCCATCATACCCCAAATTCCAAATCTCCTAAGCAAAGCAAGCGTGAAGGAAACAACGAGGAAGTCGACCAGTGGCAAGGCACCCTCCCACGCCACCACCACTATCCTCTGTAGTCCCTCCAATGCAGGGGAGGAGGATCCCATGGAGCTTGAGCCCGACGTCTTCGTCCCCAGCTCCTTTACATGGCCATCGGTGAGTTCTTTGCTATTTGCTTGTTGCTACTGCCATAGTGCCATGCGATGCTAAGCTGGGTTCATGAATGCTCTGCATAATTGCACAGATGGCATTGCGCCGAGAGCAAAGATGAATTAGCAGTAGTCGAGATGGCTTACGACCACGGCTTTTGACCATGCGCCTATGACCACGACCATGGCTTACAACCGTGCCTACGACCATGACATACCAAAGCAACAAAACAATAGCACCCTACAACCTAAACAACGTGCCACCAAAGACATGGCACCTATCATAAATAGGCCTGCTTTGGTTTATCTGCATTATTTGATTGCATTGTTTTATAGTGCAATTAAAGAATATTGATGAACTGAAGGAGGCCTATTTATGATATCGAGAGAATACAATCATAGATGGTTCTTAATTAGAATCGTTTGTGATAATTGATTACACAAATTGTTCATAGTAAGAACCGTATGTGATAACTGTTATTACAAACAGTTCTAGGTAAGAACCGTCTGTGATAAGAGTTTCATAGACGGTTCAAAAATCGTCTGTAATACCTTTAGAGTATTACTGATCCATAAGCACAAACGGTTTAGGAAACCGTCTGTGGTAATATTTTCGAACCGTCTGTGATGAGTTTTTATGTAGTAGTGGGCGTGCCTAGCCTTGGTGCCTTCTAGACGGCTTCGAGTGCCTTCACCTTATGTGTTGCATTTGGTTCTTATTATTATTGTGCATTTGTGAGCCATTCTGGTGTACTTTATTATTTGATATTTGAATCACTAGTTTGGCTTGCTCAGGCTTCAAAAAATTCCTAGCTCCGGCACTAATCCACTGAGTTCTCCGTTTTCCTGATCAAGCGTCGTGGTGTGCTCGGGTGGAAATCCATACCTAGGGTTGCTGTTGTGCAATTCAAGGACCGCTGTTCGTGGAGAAATTACCGTGAAGGATCGGGCCAAAACTCTATCCATCTGGTTTACTAGTTGGATCTTCATCAACTCACCGCAGGCAGCACGGAGCAATTAAGAAGATCAAAGACGTGTGCCCGGCACAGAAAAGAATCACAAATGCGGAGAATACTCCAAGAGCATACAACCCTCTAGACTGGATGGTTTTCAAGTCCCGTGATTCGATCCTCTGCTATGCACCCGTCTCAAACGCGTCAGCGGCCGCTCTTGCCCTGCGGTCCTCCGCCGGCAGTGGTGAGGTAAGCCTTGATCTGGCTTCGTCGCAAAATGCTGGCCAGCTAGTCCCTGCAATTGAGGCCGAATAAGCTGGCGAGAAGAACAAGCTAGGCGTCTTCGTCCCTAGCTTGAGCCTGGCGTTACTGTTGTAATTATCATAGACGATTTTATAAACGTGACTATCTATATTACTAGTGATGGCTAGAACCATCTATAATACATAATTATTATAGACAATTCTTGGTAAAAACTACATGTAAACTATCATAGACGGTTCGGGTTACTATAGAAAAATTGAGCCAAAAACTCACATAAGTTTCGTTACTTTGTACTCTCATGACAGATCAAAAACTATAAAAAACTATAAGTCATAACCAAAAGTCATAAATCAAAACTAAAAAAAAAACAGATCCAATAGCTAAAAAAAGAGGCCCCTTATCGATAAACCTATTTATATAGACTTGTTAGTTTTGCCTTTTGGTTTTAACTTATAAATAGTAATAGTTTATAGAGATATTTGTGTGTGATTTTAGCCGATATAAATAAAGTCGTTGTAGTGTATATTATAACTAATTAGTGGATTTTATCTTAAAAAGGTATTTTATTTAAAATTTAGATAACGTATAAAAAAGCCATTTATCTGTCGCTACCGCACGCTTTCCCTTCCTCCAAGCAAACCCCTGTTCCCTTCCACCCGCATCGCCTCCCCGTCTCTTCCCACGCCATCTCCACTCCCGATCCGTCCCTAAACCCGATCCCAACTCGAAACCCTAACCCTAGCCTCCGCGATGTCGGCCGCCGCCGCCGCCCCGACCCCTCCCGCGGCTCTCGCGGCGGCGCCCCCGCCGTCCTACCCTGCCATCTCTGCCCCCTCCGCCTCCTCCGCCGCCGCCGAGGACGACGACGACCTCTACGGCCGCCTCAAGTCGCTCCAGCGCCACATGGAGTTTGTCGAAATTCAGGAAGAATACGTCAAGGACGAACAGAAGAACCTGAAGCGCGAGTTGCTGCGTGCGCAGGAGGAAGTGAAGCGGATCCAGTCCGTGCCGCTCGTCATCGGCCAGTTCATGGAGATGGTCGACGGCAATAACGGCATCGTGGGATCTACCACCGGGAGCAACTACTACGTGCGGATCTTGAGCACCATCAACCGCGAGCTGCTCAAGCCTTCGGCGTCCGTCGCCCTCCACCGCCACTCCAACGCCCTCGTCGACGTGCTGCCGCCGGAGGCGGACTCCAGCATCTCGCTGCTCGGGTCATCGGAGAAGCCCAACGTCACGTATACTGTGAGTTTCTGGGGCAATTTCTCTGAGCCGTATGAACACTAAGTTGGTTTGTTGTGTTATGGATCTGTATATAGATGTGTTCTAGGATGCTTTGTTGGTCCCAATCCTAGATGTGTTTATTAGCTGATCCGTTGGCTTGGAACCCTAGATTTGTCGGTGGTGTTGATTATGGTAGGATTCTCACTAGTCGAGTAATTGTGGAGATAATAATGGGGTCTTAGTCTCTTAGCATAATTGTTGAGTAAACAGTAGATTTGTATAATTTTTGCTGACTCAATGTAGAGTATTGGACTTAGTGGTAAGGGGCAATTTTGAGTTTTCTTTTTGAATTGGTAGTTTCGGTAAAGGTTTTAGATGCTTTTTGAATGTGAGGGAGTTGCTGTATTAGAAATTGGAAGTGTGCTTCAGTTGTTTTGGCAATTCTGTACATAAACAATGAGATATCCCCTCCAAACTTTGCAATTTGGTGTTACTATGTAAAAGTGCCATGTTTCTAGGTATCTCTTGAAAGATAATTTTACATTTGTGAGACTTACTTTCACAAACGGGATTCTTGCAACAGAGACCAGATAAGATGCTGGGATCAGTTTTGAAACTTTGTTGTTGTTAGACAAACAGTTGAATTTAAGATTATCTGACAGTTTGAGTTCTCTCACTAATACAATTCTTTTTAGATCATAAACTTCTGTCACCAACATAATAGAGGATTTAATATTACCATAATAGTGTAGAATTGATTGCTTTATGGTTTGTCTTCTTTACTGTATGGGCGTTTTGATTTTTTGACTTCAACATGTGTATTTCCTTGTTTTCATTTGATCTAATTTCGAAAGTGGTCAATCCTTAAATCTTTTCCTTTGTTTTATGGTTTTAGCATCATAAAACGGTTTAACTATCACTAATTAATATTTGAAGTCAACCAAGATTGGATAGTTAATCTCAATTTTACTGAGACTAAGAGCTGTGTGCATAATGTGTTATAAACTTGGCATGTTGTGGACTTTGTATCTTTGTTGCTTACTGTAGTTGATTCTTACAGTAAATAAAATGAAATCTATAACAATTTGCTGCTTTCTGATTATGTTCAGGATATTGGAGGATGTGACATCCAAAAACAAGAAATTCGGGAGGCTGTTGAGTTACCCTTGACACATCATGAGTTGTACAAACAGATTGGTATTGATCCTCCAAGGGGGGTGCTTCTGTATGGTCCTCCAGGTACTGGCAAGACCATGCTTGCAAAAGCTGTGGCGCATCACACTACTGCTGCTTTTATCAGAGTCGTTGGTTCAGAGTTTGTGCAGAAGTATTTGGGTGAGGTCAGTTGGGAATAATTGTAACATGAATTTATAACCTTGATCTCCATTCCATCCTTTTGTTCATACAAATAACAGAACTATTTGTTGCATGCTTTAAGCTTCAACTGCTTAATATGTAAACAATGTTACTTCTACCCTTTTTTGTTTATGACTAAATGCTGAATGCTTCTTGGTAACAGCAATTTGAGTGTTTTAGTTCTGCTAAAAAAATCTTCCCATAAAAATGTGGGTAAAGATAGACGGATTTCTTTGTTCTATGCCCTCCTATACGAAAGTTAAAATACTAAGCAGCCTAGTGTATGCTCAAGTTGTCCAGTTTGTTTAAATCGACTATTTTTTGAACTGAAGCTCTCGTAGCTCCAGGAAATAACTATAATACTTACCTATGTGGTGTCTGTCAACATCTTACTGCGCACAACTGCTTTTCATTTGTATTCTGTGTACAACTATATATCTTGCATGGAAATTGTCTTTTGGTACCGTGCATGACCAAGCCAACTACTGTTAATCTTTCTTACGCTTTATGCTTTCACTGATGTTATGCATGAGTCTTGCTTAATGTTTTGGATATGAAGTGGTTGTTCATACATTCTTATGGTGTGCATAAGAATTTGCCATGTGAGGCTTTTCTTTGGTTTGTTCAAGACTTATGAGTTCTATTCTTGCTGCATTTTGTTCATTTATCCCATCTTTAGGGCCCGAGGATGGTTCGAGATGTATTCCGTTTGGCTAAAGAGAATGCCCCGGCTATCATATTCATTGATGAGGTTGATGCTATAGCCACCGCTCGTTTTGATGCTCAGACTGGTGCTGACCGAGAAGTTCAGCGTATTCTTATGGAGCTGCTCAATCAGGTAAGGTTTATAGATACAAGGTCATTGAGATTTTTTGGGAACTTGAGTAGTTTGCCGCTTCGAATCTTAGAATACCATGAAACCCTTAAAAGGGGAACCTGCATTTGGATGGAGAAATCAAAGAAGAAGAAAAAAAACTTTTTCGACTCAAAACTTAAATTTGTAAAGCTCAATTGTTTTCGTTGTAATTTGCAAATTTCTTCTACGTTCTTATAAATTTAGGTAGGCATTTTGAGGTGAGAAAAATGAAAAATGTGAAGTCTGAAAATAACTGTTTTTTAAAAGGCTATCTTTGAGAAATTGTTAAGAATATTTCATGCAACTTCCTAAATGCTTGAGGGATTCGAGTATTTCTCATTGTGCTTGTTGTATGTAATGCAGATGGATGGATTTGATCAGACAGTGAATGTGAAGGTTATAATGGCGACCAACCGGGCAGATACTCTAGACCCTGCCCTGTTGCGTCCAGGTAGATTGGACAGGAAAATTGAGTTCCCTCTGCCTGACCGGAGGCAGAAGAGGCTTGTTTTCCAAGTAAGTTTTTTGTTTTGTAAAAACTTGTGTGGTACGCCTTTGCAAGATATTACTAACAGACAGTTCTTGTTTGGAAGAACTTTTTGTAGTATCACATAGTGCGTAATACTTTGAATGTAGTAGATTATATTGATGGTCTGGTATTTGATAGTTGTTCTTTCACTTGTGGTCATTATCTGTGGAATTGTAAGCAACTCCTATACTTTTTAAATGGAGCTTAACCAGACAGATTATCTTTTGGTTGCACCGTTGCACAGAATTCTATGTTTTGCATTTGTTGGGGATACATTGACATATAGCATCAGTCCATCAGATCACACCGACAACTTACTATTAAGTCATAAGTTAGCACTGATAAACATGTTCATCTTTAGACTGTCTTCATATCTTACACATGCTACGGAGTGCCTATGATTTGCAAACACGTTTTTATTATATCCTCAAAGTTAAGGTTATGAATAGCTTTTCTTTTATTAATGTTTACTAATGAAATTCTTAGTTACTAGATCCTTTCCAAGATATTTGTTCTGATTTGGCAATTGACTGCTGCTTTCTCTTCAGGTCTGTACTGCTAAAATGAACTTGAGTGATGAGGTTGATTTGGAAGATTATGTGTCCAGACCGGATAAAATTAGTGCTGCTGATGTAAGTATCTTCTCTAACTGTGATATCTTCTGCATCTTTTTCTATCTGTATGGTATGGCATAAAAACTTCTGGTGGTGGCCTTTGGCTCCTCGATATAATAGTATAAACATAAAGAAATATTAATTTCCTCCTTTTCCTATGCAGTAGTAGATATATGAATGATTTTTTATGACAGGTTATAGAATTGGTGGTGTAAATTAGATACTCTTTTTTCTGCATCCTTTTTTATATTCATCGCGTCATTTGCATTTCAGATAGCTGCTATCTGTCAAGAAGCGGGAATGCATGCTGTCCGCAAAAACCGATATGTTATCCTCCCCAAGGACTTTGAGAAGGGTTACCGAACGAACGTGAAGAAGCCAGAGACAGACTTCGACTTCTACAAATGAGGCAACCTAAGTGTTAAAGTGGATGCCTGTTTCCTACGGGCGATATAATTAACATTAGAGATGAATCTCTGGATAGTGGCCTCGGTGTTACTAATGTCCATGTACCTTGAGGCTCATGCATGCCCTCATCTATAGCAGATTCAGTTATTTCAATTTGTGCTTTGTACTTGCTGGAAAAATAGAAGGGTTTGCACGGTCAATCTTGCCGGTGTTGTTGAAACTAGAATGCTTGTCTCTACTATTCCTTATATTTCAGCTAAATGGATTTCGCTTGATCATTGTGCGTTCACAGTGGTGATTGTGATGATTATTTGAAGGTAAATCGAGCCAGGATTTTCTTACAGGCAGCTCTGGTGCCGCTACTAGAATGGACGCTTGTCAGGATCGGGCCATTCATGAGGGATGGTCTCAACTTGGATGGTCCCACGTCTCTTGGGCTGTAATTTTCTGAATGAACTGTGTGGTATGGCTGGCTGGTCGGATGAATGATGCTTTGTGGTTGCATCTACGTTGTGTGTATGGTTACCGGGAGATAGCTTGCGGTGAAGTCTGAACTTTCTTTTTCAAGTTGTGGTACAAAGTACAAAAAGAAATTTCTGAGCCCACTATATAAAAAAAAAGGTTCGCTCTAGCGTGATGTATAAACTCAAGCGTTAATTTGTAGCTCTCAAAATTAGTTCAAACAAGTGAAATGGGTTCTCACAAACCTTCTGATTTGTGTGCTAGTGACCCCGTGTAAAATGAGCCGAGCCGAGGAAATTAACCAAGTAAATTTCGCAAAGCTACAGGTAGTATGTCAATAATCAAAATCATCGTAAAACTATATTTAGATTTTTTTTCATTTTAGATAACTGTAGACCTTTTTTTTTGTAAAAAGTATATTTCAATTCAGTTCTACATCATTACGCGTGATGGAAGTGTTCCGCTGTTTCACAAAACTACTCGTTTGTTAAAGACAACATAAAACTACGCATTATACGGTCCAGTTCAACACCATTCCTTTGGCCCCTCCGTCTTTCTCCCTGGCCCTTGCCGTTGTTACTTTCAGGCCGAATGGCAAGCAGATGCGTTAGCGAAAATACCTAGCGGCGGTAATAGACTGAGTTTTTTTTCCACTCTCAGCTGATTTATATTTGTATGAACTATAGTAACTAACTTTTATACGGTGTATTTTTTAAGGTGAAGTTAACAAGAAGATTATAGTAAAAAGTATATTGAGTTCAGTTGTACTAGCTAAAATCATATGCAACTATTTTTTCTGTGTGTATTACCTCTCGCGAACATTTATAATTTAAATATTCAAATCATAAGCTATAATTCCAAAAGAATTCACACACAGTATGACACTCTGCGGAAGAGTTAGGTCATAAAACAACAACTAAGAAAGAATTTGGTGACACCACTGATGCATCACCAAGAACGTGTCATTGAGCATCTTTTCTCTTGTTGTGGGTGGTAACACCGTTGGCAGCTACCCCGACTGCTGGGAGGCCGAGGCGATAGCTTCCACGCCAACGGAGGAGGAGCAACTGCTGGCCAGGGTCGGCCACCATTCCTTGATGCAAAATGCCGCCAACATAAACTCCCAGTAATACTCGAGAGGAGGGAGTTGGGCTGGTTTTGGCTAAGGGTGCAAACGGGTCGGGTTTTTCCCGACCGATCCGGTACCGAATCCGATTGGTAGCGAATTTGGTAAACCGGTTTAATATCCGGTCGGATTCGGATTCGGATTTTTGTATTCGGATTCGGTAGTGAATTCGGTTTAACTGCTATCCGACCGAATAGTATCGGTATTCGGTTATTCGGATACTAACCGAATAAAAACCGAATTAGTATCCGAATTAGTTATCCGCACCGCACGCGCACAGGGAGTCAGGGACAGGCGTCACAGGTGGCCCAGCCGAGAGCCGGCCCATCACCATTCACCATCTCCTCACATAAGGAGGCAAACTAGAGGAGGGGATCCTTCCCTCTCCTCTCCCATACCTCACGCCTCCGTGCCTCCCCCTTACTGCTGCGCACACCGCTGCCCCAATCCACGCGTGCCGCCGCTGTTGCCTAGCCATCAGTGCCATCACTCTATCAGTCGCTCCTTGTCTTCCCCATCGCCCTGCTATTAGCGTCGCTCTGTGCATCCACGTGCAACCACCGCTGCCGCTCCATGCTGCAGCTCCGCCATCGCCCCTTGCTCCGCCCGGTTGCATGCCGCCACTATCTACCAGCCCCGCCTCCTTTGCTATTGTTGTTGCTGCTGCTGCCGACGCTGCCCTCAGTCACTTGCGTCGTGTGCCCTCGTCGCCACTACCGCCAGCATTGCCCTTCCTCCCGTTAGCCAAATCGAGAGGGGAGGGAGGGGCAGTGGGGACGACCGTGAGAGGAGGGGTGCTGGGCAGAGAAGGGAGGAGCCGGGCTAGTTGAGAGGTGAGGAGGAGGCCGACCATGAGGGAAAGAAAGAGAAGGAGCTGGCCGTAGAGAAAGAAAAGGAGAGCTTGGACGACCGAGTGAAGAAAAGGAGAAGAGGAGCTGGTCGAAGGAAAAAGAAGAGAAGAAAAGAAGGAGAGGAATAAGAAAAAAAGAGGGGAAAGCCGATCCAGCACCTGATCTGCCAGACCCGACCAAGGAAAAGAAAGTAGGGCCCCGATCCAGACATTCAGGGCTAAGGTAACGTCTTGATTCCTTTCTCCTTGCTGCAGCTGAATCGTGTGTGTGCGCGCGCGCACGCCTGTTTCATTTTTAGGTTATTAACCATGGCATGGAGGTCTGATGGACGACATGATGGACGCGTTGAGGGAATTTGTTCGGCTATCGCTTGAAGAGAAGCAAAGGTATTCCAACCTGATAGATGGCAAGCATTTCCAGCTTTAAAGGCACGACGACGACAACGTGAAATCTAAGGACCAAATCCTCGACTGGTCTGATCGGTTGTACCTCAAAGTGGAATCGGAAGAGGAGAGAAACCTCCCTCTTTGGCCCGAACACCCTAAACCTTTCAAGTAGCTAATCAATCTTGCATCAACGAGGGTGTCGTAGAATTGAATGCATCGACGATTTAGGTTCAATTTGCGGTTACAATTTTACTCCTTTAGAAATTCTGCTACTAATAGTATGGGTGGTAGTATAACTAAATCCTAATCAATCTGAACTATTAGATCACAAAGCTTGAACGGTTTATATTCATTTTAAGGTACCTAAAAGAGCTTTAAAAATAAATAGCAGTGGATTGAAAGAAGTGACTTTTGAAAAGAGGGGACAAACAGTGGAAAAAGTGAGCGAAAGATACGTACGTGAGCCTAGAACGAAAGAAGCGGAGTGTGTAATATACTCGTGATCTTTGTCTTATCCTTAAAGTGAAACGAGAGTTAGAAGAGTGCGAAACTGTTTTAAAAGTGAGATATTTATATTATTTTATAGCTTTTAAAAAGACGACATGTACTGGCCCTGTAAGTCATGCGTGCCTAGTCGGTGCTAACATAGCCAGCGTTTCTTATCTGTAGGCTCTAACCCAGTTAGCGGCTTGTGTTTCCTCTAAACTACCCAGGACAGAAAAGTGCTTACGCATCTTAAATAAATACTAGCTTGTGATTGATCATTTAATTAATTTGCTATTCGTTTTGGCTTGTAAAAGAAATCAGGAAATTCTACCTTCCCACTAGCCTGACGAGGGGGAGGAGATTTCTCTGGAATTAAATATCGATAAATCAATAGATCACTTTAAAAACGTTTTGGGATAGCGGCAGCAGAGCAGTTAGGTTTGTTCGTTTTTTTTTTTTAAAAAAAAAGTTATAACCTATGAGCTGAGAAAAGGGCCGACGTCCGATGGGCCTTATCCGGTCTCCAAGTAAACAAAGGCCATGCGGCAGGAGCAGGACGGACGGAATTGGAATCCCCCGGCCGAATATTCACGCCTTGAAATCAACCCATCCGTCCATCATCTTCACTGGCTCGCCTGGCTTGGTTCCTGTGTAAGACGAGGCGAATAAGAAGAGAGAGATTCGCTTGCTACGCGACGCCCCGACCCCGGTTCCTCCGCTTCCCGTCCCGTCTCCCCTCCTCCTCTCTTTCTTGTTCCGTTCAAATCAACCGATCGATCGAACCACGGACCTGGCACGTCGCCGGCCATGGAGACGCAGGAGCCGTCGCCGCATGCGTTCCGCGGCCGCACGCGGCGCCGGTGCCGCGAGTACCTGCTCGCCCTCGAGGAGGAGCGCCGCAAGATCCAGGTCTTTCAGCGCGAGCTCCCCCTCTGCCTCGACCTCGTCACCCAGAGTACTGCACGCTTCTTTGATCGCTCCACCGCATCGCGGAGTCTCGGCTCAGCTCCCCCATTCGGTTATCTCAAATTAATTCTCGAGTGAGTTTTCTATTCGCGTGTATGTGTGCAGCTATCGAGGGGATGAGGAGCCAGATGGACAGCGTCCGCAGCGAGGAGACGGCGAGCGACCACGGGCCCGTGCTCGAGGAGTTCATCCCGCTCAAGCCCAGCCTCTCCTTGTCCTCCTCCGAGGAGAGCACCCACGCCGCGGCGCCGACCAACGCCGCCAAGAAAGAGGAGCCGGAGAGGCGGTCGCCACCGCCGGAGACCAACAGGGCCACGCCGGACTGGCTCCAGTCCGTGCAGCTCTGGAGCCAAGAACCCCAGCAATCATCCCCTAACAAGGTAGCTAACTTAACCATATATATACGGTGTCCTTGGTTCGTCTTAATTTCTGTTAATTTGGAATTAATCATTAATCGAAGTACTGTAGGGTTGAACTAAAAGATAAATTAGCTAATGCATCGATCTCCTCATTTACTCTATCTACAAGGACCTGCCGTGCAAGCCGGTGGTGCTGAACGCCAAGAAGACCGGCGGAGCGTTCCACCCGTTCGAGAAGGAGAAGCGCGCTGAGCTTCCGGCCTCGTCGACCACGGCCGCGGCGAGCTCGGCGGTGGTCGGAGACAGCGGCGACAAGGCTACCAGTGACACGGAGAGAGACAAGGAGAAGGATAATAAGGACGTCAAGGACAAGGAGAAAGACAAAGACAAAGAGGGCCAGTCGTCGCAGCCTCACCGGAAGCAGCGGCGGTGCTGGGCGCCGGAGCTCCACCGCCGCTTCCTGCAAGCACTGCAGCAGCTTGGCGGGTCCCATGGTTGGTTCCATTCCCCGACCAGACTGATTGAACTGCATTATCCTACCAGCTCATGAACACTTCAAAATGCGTACTAAATAATCTGACTCGTACAAATTAATGTCGTGCTTATGCAGTGGCGACGCCGAAGCAGATCCGGGAGCTGATGAAGGTCGACGGCCTCACCAACGACGAGGTCAAGAGTCATTTGCAGGTCAGTACGTCATGAACCATGCCCTAATTAACTTACGGAACAGCAACTTGGTTAATGTGGTACTTCTCTTAATCATAGAGTTCATACATGTCCTTTGTTTTTGTTGGGTTCAGAAGTATCGTCTACACACTAGGCGGCCGAGCTCGACGGTCCAGAGCAGCGCCACCGCCGCAC
The DNA here is from genome assembly GCA_036346265.1 of Melocanna baccifera. Classification (NCBI taxonomy): domain Eukaryota; kingdom Viridiplantae; phylum Streptophyta; class Magnoliopsida; order Poales; family Poaceae; genus Melocanna; species Melocanna baccifera. Next base: position 10,434,798 of record CM070681.1, read on the forward strand.
CGCCCGCACCACAGTTCGTCGTGGTGGGCGGCATTTGGGTGCCGCCGCCGGAGTACGCCGCCGCGGCTGCCGCAGCGTCGGCAGCGCCACAGCCGCAGGTGCAGCTAACCACCGATGCGTCAGGAAGCGCGAACCCCGTGTACGCTCCGGTGGCGACACTGCCATCAGGCTTGCAGCCACACTCACAGAAGCGGCCCAGTAGGTACTCGGAAGGCCGGCGAAGCGGAGACATCGGCGACACTAGCTCGGCCTCGCCGGCCGTCTCATCGTCGTCGCAAACCACTTCTGCGTAGCTCGCCACCTTTGTAATCTTAGTGTAGATCCATCGATAGAGACATGTACGTACGAGAGTGCATCCGCCTTTGCTTGATTTCTTGGAGCTATAGCTAGCTCAATTGCTTCGTGATCCATTTTGTTACGAGCGCACTACGATTTTGCGCGCCACCGTTCTGTTTTGTGAGTAGGACAACACAATAAAATTTACAGATTAGTGACACGCCATAGAAATTATTCCTCCAGGCTTGTAGCACCGTACTAAATTAGGACGTCATGCAAATGTTTGTAATTATTGTTTGCCCTTTTAAGGCTTCTTTTGGTGCATTGCAATGCTAGGCATGATGTACTTACCCGTGATATTAGTATGTATTTGCAATTTTGAGTATGTCCACGGTGTTTGTTTGCTAAACATTTGGCAATTGACAATAATACTGGGTCGGGATTTGCATTTGTAAAAGTTTTGTGGTTTTTTAGTACCAATGTACCTTTTGCAAGAAGGTTAGAATAATAGTTTAATTCTATTTCAAGAAGGCCGAACATGAGCAAAAAGAGCATGTGAGAGCCTTGCAGGGTATGGGAGGAGTGTCATCAATCCAGAGTGAACCTAGAGCAAGGCCTAGAGCTATTGAGGTTTCTAGTGTCAAGCCCAAGCCTAGGTTTGTAGGTGGCTTTTATAACTCCTTTGGTAGTGCTCGGCAACACAGGGGTTTAGGATACCCTGAGGATAAGGATAGATCACGAGGGGCTACTAGATAGGGGGAGCGTAGGTCTTTCGCTAGTAGACCTAGGAGAATGTCCAAGAAATGTCTAGGTAATATCTGTGTCTATTCACATGCTTTTTATGATAACCCCTCATATGGTTTATATACTATTATTCATGCACATCGTGTGTCCTAGTACTGGATTCCTAAATCTTTTATCACTAACCCTAGTACTGAGGTATCGATAGCTCATGTCGATTTGAGATATACTTTTCAGGTGATAAGGTGATCATGTATATCTTGGATGATATTTTTGGATCTTCCTCACTTAGACTTCTGATGATGTCTATCAACTTTGATACTGCATTGTGCTATAGCTTCATCAACAAGTGATATCAACTATGCTTTTACAAGTGGCATCAATGGTCACATGGACAAGTGGTATCACTACTTAAGCTCTTTTCATATCCTCAATTCCTACTGTCATCATTGCATATCATTTGGGTTTTAAGTAAGGATATGGGTTTGGATAGGCTGCTCTCTTGAGTTGTGTCCTTCTTAGGAATGTTTTCTCTCCTTTAGGTCTTATAGAGTCTTTTATCTTATCCAGGTTGAGCTCACTTCATTAGTTAGTAGTATCTAGTGGTGGGGGTACCTAGTGGTGTTGATTGGCTCTTTAGCTTGTGGTTCTCTTGGCCTAGAAACCTTTGTGGAGCTGAAGTTGTTTCTTAGTCTAGGTGTTTTGTGTTTGTTGTTTAGACCTTAGTGAACCTAGTATCTTCTAATTGGTTGTAGCCTCTTATCTTAGATTCTATTTCTCTAATTGGTTTACTTCTTTCGTACAAGTGATATCAATTCCATAATTGATATATTTCTGTCTTGCTTTGGTTCTTTTTCCTTACTACCAATGTTGAGAAAGGTAGAGTAATGCTCTTGTGTTGAGGTTGAGATTTATCTCTTTTGCACTCTTTTGGCCTTGTGTTTCTCTTATTTTACTTCTTGAGGGGAGTTTGAGGTTATCTGCTCTTCTTGCTTGAGATATGCTAATTCTTTCTTAAAACATGATTTTACTTCTCCTAGACTTTTACGGTTATGGTCGGGTATTGCTGTTGGATTCAAAGTGGCTCATTGTTCTTGAACTAGAAACTGAAATAAAAAATGATATCTTTTATGTGCAAAAAAACTGATCTCATCAATTCTTTCTCATGAGACTGCTTGTTATTGCACTAGACATGAGTTCAGGGGAGTTTTAGATGACTATGACCATGTTTTGAAGTTTATTGCTTGAGGTAGTCGACAAAGGCATGAGATCTAGTACATGGCTTATCAAAATAATTGTAAAAAATGGTTAAACCTTATGAGGCGGTTATGGATAGCTCCTAGTTCAGGACTTATTTTACTAAGATGAGGCCAAAATATGTTTTGAAAAATGCTCAGTGTGTTAATTATGCTCAATTACAAGCGCTGGAACAAAAAAGTCACAAAAAATTCTGAAAATTTTTTTGGATGTACTTTATGGTTTACTTCACCTATGTGTAAAATTTTAAATTTAAATTCATTCTATATTACGAGTACCAAAAACAAGAAAATTCTGACAAAAGTTGAGTGCTCAAATTTGTTAGAATTTTCTCTTTTTTCTACTTTTAACATAGAATGAATTTGAACTTAAAATTTTATACATAGGTGAAGTAAACCATAAAGTGTATCTAGAATTTTTTTTTGAATTTTTTGTGACTTTTTTTAGTTTGAATGCACAGTGAGTGCATACTATAAATATATACTTATATACACATCAAATTTTAGTTGTATTATTATTCCAAATATATAGTAGTATAATCATATATAACATATAGTTCAATGAGTTCAATAGATGGTATTATCAATTCCACCGGTACAATCGGTATTGTCCGGTATCAGGCTGGTATGTAAAGCAGTATGGAACACAGGTTACTTTCTACCATTTTAGGTGATTAAATGGTATATAATGGTCATACCAGTCGGTACTAGTACAATATTGATAAGTGTGATTTGGACACCAAAGTAATGTGTAGAGGTATCTAAAGATATCTTTGCACTATGTGTCACCTCAAATAGAGGTTTCAACAAAAACTAGATAGCCTTTTACCAGATTTTTAGAGATGGTTGCTCTGCTACTCTGCCCAAGAAGTTAGACTTGCTTGAGGGGAGCGATATGACCGGACTGGTGGTCTGATCGGTCGACCAATGGTGGTCAAACCGACCACAACTGGTTCTTGGTTGAGAGGTTCTGGTGATTTTGAGAAATTGGTTATGGGTCGAGTTTTTAGGTCTAGGTCATTGCATTCATGATGCATGAAGTATGTTTAGACTAACTTGGGCTAATGTGTGAAGAACTTGTTCCTGCAAATAGTTTCTTGGTCCTTAATGTGCAGGGTGCTTGGAGGTAGAAATGGTTGACGGCATGGACTAGGACTAGGCATGGGGATGAGCTAAGATGCGATTAAGGAAGTCAGGCGGGATGGTTAGGCTCAAGTAAGTTACCAAAGAAGATAAGGGATGATGCATGGAAGATTCGAGCAACGGTTTATCGAATAGTGCTATTGGTGCAAATGATGTGTGGTTAGGGTAACTGACACAAATAGTCTTGTTGATACGTAAGCCATTGATGAATCTATACATTGCAAATATGGGGATTTCTTGCAAAGGAAGAGAAGACCACATATTAAACTCGGGGAAGAGGTGAGTTTCACAATCAAGACGAAAGTGTTTTTATAGGGAAGCCAAAATACCAAAAACAATGAAGAGACTAAAACTACAGTGCTTTGAGGGCATTTGTAGAGTAGTTTAGCTTAAGGAAGTGTTGAGGAGGCAAGTGGATGGAAGCTTACTCCCTAACGGGTTTGGGCTTATGCGCTTTGAAAAGAGTGCATAAGTCTTGTGTGAGTGTAAAACTCATTGTGTGGGGGGTTAATGGGTTTCTCCAATTATGTTAATGAATAGTATCTATTAGAGTTCGATGTAAGCTAATTGCTCCATCTATTTGTAGTAGGTGTGGTTAGTGTCTAGGGTAAGGGTTTTACATAGAGGCAAAGAGGAAAGCAACCAAGTACTCCCTCTAGAGTTTGAGAGCTCTTGGGTGAGAGGGCTCTGTCCTTCATGATAGAGTGGCTATAAATCAAATCTCCACAAGTTACAATAGTTCAATCTCGTTTATCATTCATGGTGTGTTCTTGATCTTGTTGATGTTGGTCTTGTTTTGGTTGGTGCTCTTGCCATCTCCCCTTCGCTCTTGATTTTGCTAGTTCCAAGAACATTTAAGCGATAGAGATGCCTTATGTGGATTATATACCATCTATCTAGGGACTAGTTGTAGCAAGATCTTGAAGATTGGCCGGTTTAGTTTGATTTGGATTCCTTATGAAATCGTGTCTGTAAAGTTTTGGGTGTCGAATCTTTTGTTGTTCTTGCTTGCTATGACATGTAGAAAAATATCTAGAGACATCTAGGCCACATTAATCCCACGAGCAAGTCATCTCTCAAGTTTGTGAGTTTTGCCTGGTTTTGGTGCAACCTTATCTCAGTGAAAGGTTGGAATTTAAACAAAGATCCGTATGATTCTTGGATGGATTAGGCTCCTAGTATCTTTGATAAGGTGTTTGCAAAGTTTAAAGTTAGTTAGACTTGTATTTTGATATTTGTGTCATTCTAGGGTTTTGGCTCGGTCTGATTTCTAGGTTTGGATCAAGGGAGCAGTCATGCCGCCCCACGCCAGCGGTCAGACCGGCTCCCTGGCGGCCAGATCGATGCTATGGTCTTGAACTCGGTTTTGCTTTTGCGATTTGGTGAGCTCTTTATTGGTGAGCTCATCTGTTCTTTCTAGCTTCCAGTAACTAGTGGAATGAAGATTTTGGAATATGGTTTGAGGAGATTGAAATTGAAGACATCATTCACCCCTCCGATTAACTTATCGGGTCTTACACAGACGTTTCTTGAAACAATGAAAATGATTAACAATAAATTATAATAGCTTCTAAATAAAGTTATCTAAGTGATTCTTGTCTTCATTTCAAATAAAAAAATTCTTGTTTCAGTTTTGAGGTGACTACTTGCAAATTTTTTTGAAGGAAAGCAACTAATATAAAAACGTGAATATATGACCCCAAAAGATTTATCTACTCACTAATAAATGACCTCAAATAATTTTTCAAAAGAGTGTAAATGTTACAAATAACTACAAGGGTCCCACACCTGAGATGTATCATTGAATCAAAACGGTACAGCTACAGAGATGAATGATATCTATATACTCCCCTATTTTGTATAAAGATAAGACTAAAGATAAATTTTATAATAGATTCTCTCTTAAGTTTGTCTTGACGAGGCCCCACAATATTTTAATTATAACATGAAAAAATATTTATTATTGAGAACAACTTATATAATAATGTTTTATATTATCGATATAATCTTATTTTATAGGCTTAAGTTATCTCTTCGAAATTAGACCGACCTTCCTTTCTCCTCTCCTCTGCATTAGAAAAATTCTGGGTGTCCTTCGATACGCCGTCAGAGAAAGTTATCAAAACAGCGACGATCTTTTCGATGGCGTGCTGTGCGTGCCCGTCAGAGAAAGATAGACAGCGAAAACATCACATCAGTTAGGCAGCGTGCATCAAGCAAGCAAGATAAGAAGGGCGTACCACTGTCATTTTCTCCAAACGCACCGGCTAAGTGGTGATCGGAATAGCGATAGTTTTTAGTTTTTTGTTGAAAAAATACTATAGTTAGCTGAAAAAACACGGTAGTTGAGTTGGCTTATTAGGCATAATTAAATTTAAAAAAATATAAAAATAAAAACAACATGCTAATCTAGAGCGGATGATGTAAAGGAATACGGGAAAAAATAAAATACAAAAAATAATCAAATAAAAACAAAAATGCTACAGTAGTAAACAGTATTTCTGTCATGAAGCCAAGTTGAGCGCAGCCTAAAGACAAACACGGCCGACACGAATCCACGTATCTCTAGCTAGGAACCGTTAGTTATGACCGAGTTCTTTTCTATTTTCAATTAATTTATATTTATAATGTTTATAGTAATTAGTTTTTAAATAATGTATTTTTTTTGCTATTTCTAAGAAAGAATATGAAGAGATAGAAACTTATTTACAATTTTAGCCGATATATTATATCGTTTTGTAAGTTTTATCTTAAAGAAATATTTTGTTTAAAATTTAATTATCGTAAAAAAAGGATTTTAGATATCAAAAAGAAGACAGGCAGCAATGCATGGGTGATTCTTCCTCTGGGAATGTTCCCTCGCGCCTCGAATATCCCGGCATCCAACGCGTCTTTCGTCGCCGAGGGGCGGGGGCTGGATGGCTTTTCGCCGCGCCCAGAGGCCGCTTGTTTGGTTGCTGCTCCTGTCTTGTCGCCGTGCCTTTTAGCCAGCGATGTTTCGGAGATGCCCTTGTGGTAGCATACCTCGTAACAATGGAGTTTTTCTTCGCTTTGGTGCGTTGGGTTAGAAACTTAGCATGCGCAGAGCGTTAGGGTTTGTTCGTTGCTAACTTTAATATGTAATGTAAGGTCGTGCAACCTAGATATATACCACTTGTACTTAGAGTGGTACATACTACGAACCTATTGCAAACTTATGTGTCTCCTTGTGCAACCCCTTTGTAGGCCACGCACGTCGAAAGGCTGGCACTCGATCTGGACCGACATCGTGTGATACGCAGGACGAAGCGGTATAAGACTTTAAAGTTTATATTTGTATCCTACTATTCTAGCATACACGCTTAACATATTTCGTGCGTCATTGCACTACGCCACGGACAGTCGAGCATAATCGAATAACTCCTGGGGTCCTTCCGCAACATATACGTAGACGCGAAACATGGTAGCCAGCAAGGAACACGGTAGCAATGCATGCATCACATCAGTGGCACCCTGAGGTGGTCTCGGCCATGCGTAATGCAATGGAAGACAACACCCTCCGCATGGAGACCTTTCCACTTCCCACGGTGCCCATGCGCATGAACTTGCCACCACCCGCATTCCCCGACCACACAAAGTGGGTGGCCCCACACACACATGAAGATTCGGCACACCCCCTACCACATTAAGCGGGAATCCTGCTTCCTCGGCCACGTGCATGAAATGATACCCATGTGCATGAAACGATGGGTGTTTTTGGCCAAGGCACATGACATGATAGCTGTTTTTGGTGGTGTGTGGGAAGCTCGCCCACCATTTGCTTCGTGCGAGTGTGGCTGGCCCACTGTGCACTGGCATGCCCCCTATACGTGTAGTTTGCAACAAAATAGTTCTAGGAGGCAGTTGAGGCCTCATCCATTTGTTCGAACCCGCAAGAGGCAGTCTGAGAGACCGAGAGAGTGACCGACTACTTTGCGTTATATTGGTTTGGAATTCGAAGGTTGTGTAATTACAAAAGTTGTAGATCGGCTTGCGAGCATATGACTTTAGTTTTAACACTATGGTCGGCATGTGATTAGCTAAATGGTAGGCTGTTCATACGAAAATGTAGTGGTTAGCATCATGTATTTGGTCTGTGCCCTTAGTTTACTTACAAGACTTTAGTAGTTAGCAGCAATCATATATAATTTAGTTGTAATTAGTTTAGAGCAATTAGTTAGGCTAAAGTATTTAGTTATTGGTAATTAATTAAGTGATAATAAAGCTATGGTTTAATAGTGGCAAGGATGACAATAATGAATTACTTGTAATTAATTTTCGGATGAGTAGTTAAATTGTTGGTAATTAATGAATTATTCGCATGTAATTATACATATATGTAATCAATCACTTGCATGCAATTTATCATCATTGTTTGTTCTAACACTCCCCCAAACGTCGAGATTAGCCAAGTGAGCACCTCTTCGTCAGCACCCGCAGTGTTTTACCTAAAATACAATATGCTTGTGAAATGGAAGAACTTAAGGACGGCCAAGAATCCTGGACGCCACTACTACAAGTGCCCCTTTTACTCGGTGAGTTAGTTTGGGTTCGATTTCTTCCAATCATTCTCCAGATGTTACAAAACCTTTTTTGTTGATTGAATTGCAGTGGGTTCGATTTCTTCCAATCATTCTCCAGATGTTACAAAACCTTTTTTGTTGATTGAATTGCAGGATGGTCCAGACGGTTGCCAATTCTGGGTGTGGAAAGATAAAATGAACACTAGATATGGCATTGTTCTAGAGGAGGAAGTTGTGATGGGGGTAGGTACTTCCTGCCCCTAGTAGAGTAGAAAACCGATTCTTGCACCCGGTAGCGCGAAAAGCCGCCACCCCCCAAACCCGGCTGTGGTTCCCGCGCTCGCCGTCCTCCTGCGCCCGGCCGGCCCCTTCCGTAGAAAAGTAGTGTCCAAGGGTGAGTTGGTCCGGAGAATCAAATGCTCCAAAAACAATTCTAAAAAAATTACAAAATCAAGTCCACAGTATAAGGATCCCTAAAAAATCAGATTTTTTTGGGCTCATTTTCTATATTTAAAAATTCCTACAAATAATACACTTAAATAAATTTTTGAGTAAAATTTAAAATGGATAAAACTATGAAAAAATTACACAATCAAGTACGCTACATCGAGAGACTCTATAAAAAATTTTATAAGTTTTTGAGCTTATTTGCTATATCTAAAAATTCGTACAAATCGTACACCAAAATGAATTTGCTAATTGCTAATTAACAAACTAAATTAGGCCAGCTAATTGGCCACCACACGGTGGCCATACGGGTATGTAGGCCATCGCACAGTGGCCGTGCGGGTCAGGGAGGACCGCACAGTGGCCATGTGGTCTTGGCAACGCCGCACAACTGCCTTGCGGTACCCCTAATGTGTCACGCGCACATCGCTTCTACACGCCCGTAGTGCAGAGAAGGCATCAATTCTGTAATTTTCATGTGATAGATGTCATTCTTACAAAAACACAATAAAAAAGTTCCAATACGAGAAAAACTCCTCCCATGGTCTACTGGCTAGTAGCACGGATGCCATTCCTTTGGAATCCTATGGATTTCCTTGTTCTGGAAGGGGCCTCTCAGCCGGCGACACACCAGGCCACAGCTCGCATTCGGAGCCATTCCTATTGCCTGTGTGTTTTCTTTTCAAAATTAATGCTCTTTCTTTTCAGTTTTTTTACTTTACAAGTAGCTCACACATCGCATTCACGGCATGGCTGGCTACGCTGTCTCCCAGTCTGAACTCTGAATCGAGTTCAGCCCGTTGGCCCTTCGTGGCGCCCAAGGGCCAAGGTTTAGGGGGTCACTTTTATCAGGATCTGAACAAAGGATTTGGATAGCTTAAGATATCGATATTGGATAGAAATATAGAACTGCTAGAGCCTAGAGGGTGTGATCAGGCTGCAGGATATCCCCCATCTTGATTCTTCTGTTTGTTCTAGTGACCGAGTTGTTATTCTCTGATCCCTGCATTGGCCTGCCATTTTTTTAAGAGTAAATTTTAGAAAACCCTATGTATTGAGATATTAATAACACAAAACTATATGTTTTATAAGTTTTTTTGCAAAACCACAGGCTTTAAGGTACGTGATTATATTTAACCCAATTTTATCTATATCCCATCATATCTCACATCTTAACCATGTTGATCCTAATTTGTTAATAAAATTATATTATTTTAGATTATTCTGTGTGCTTATGTTTATTCAATGTGTTTTAATTCCAATTTAAAATACTTAGTTAATGTCTACTTATTTTGATCACATTTGACATTAAACACTTCATACCTTGTCACTCTAGAATAAAACTCATTGACATTAAACACTTCATACCTTGTTACCCTAAAATAAAATTCTGGTTAGTACACTAGTATTAGCTGAAAATTTTTGTAGCAATGCTTAGACATGCTTAGAAATAATTCTAGACTTGTGATAATTTTTCACATAAAATGATGATTATTAAAAATGTATTATTGACTTTGGTAAGTCAAGATGATGTATGAAATATTTAAAATAAAATATAAAATCTAGTTTAGACTTAGACAAATGGTTAGGTGATGAATGCTTATTGGCACAACGTAGGTGATCGACACAAGGGGTATGTGAAAAGTCTGCCTAAGTCAGTTAAGGATTGGCCTGTGATCTACTGCTATAAAGCCACATCATACTACCATAGTGTAGTATGGATAGATCTAGCTAGCTAATTTACGGGTCCTAAACTGAGTCTCTTTATACGTTGAATATGGGCATAGCATAGACCACAAGAAATCTCATATGACACAAGGGGGCTCCAACTTAGTAGATTCTTTGTTGTGGTGTAATCTTAGTAGGTGCATGACCAAGTTGACGGTTTTGTATTGTAAATGCCTTGTGATAATTACTTAGTCGCATGCAGAAGGTAGCGTGTTATGGCCGACATTATAGATTGATTATCTATTGTGGGTAATGTTGTACCACCTCTGCAGAGTGTAAGAACTATCCCGAATAATCGTGCTCACGGTCATGGATATGCTGAGTAAAGTTTTTCACAGATTAGACTTTATTTTTCAAAAAAAATGATTTAAATAGAAATGTTGAAATCTTTTTGGAGAAAGATGGTTCGGATGGGATACCCGTGGTTAAGTTAGTGTTAGGTTGGACATACACTAACAGTATTTATTTGTTTAAATAATTGTTTTTTACTTCTTGTACTAAAATTCAATAATTTACATATATTTACTGTATTATTTCAAACTTGGCTTTACGCTCAAATATCCTTATTATGCCTTCATTTGTTGCTCTTATATTAATAATATGTTTTTCCTGTGTAACTTGTGGATTATATTTTTGTGGTCACTCTTGCTTAATTATGTTGATCAAAGGAAGAGGACGACATCGACTGCGGTGAGAATAGGACGAATAGACCGTATCTTACTGTCATTTACATGTGAAGAGGCTTGTTAGGCTTCTTCACTTTATTTACTATCTTTCGCTGTTATTTATCTTTATATTTAGTATATAGGTCATGGAAATGTAAAACTTGGTCGTAAGACCCGTACTCTTTTAATTAATAGAGTTGGTCATTATATATGATATATATCTATATTGCCACTATATGTAGTAACTTTTTTCTAAACTAATGTGATTGATACAGAGGATTCAAATATGTTGTTTTCAGATCTAACATAAATCTCAACATTGGAGATGGCCCAAGCTTTAGAGGTTGCTTGTGCTGGATTGTGAGCCAAAAATAAGAAGCCAAGTTGTCCGATGCCAATCAATAATACACAAATGCTAAATCAACAAAGAAGTGTTGGTAAAATAAATTATCATCAAGAGATTGCTTTTTATCGTGTTAGGTTACAGCGCATCACATTAGAAGTACAATGTACCCTCGCAAAAAAAAAAAACAAAGATTGGAGAAGAAACATGATGACATTAGGGAAGAAACACGACAGCAGTGGTCGGTCCACGGAGGCGCGTTCCAAACAGCAGTAGTTTTTAGCTATTAATTTTTAGAAGCTAAAAATTATTTAAAATATATTTGTTTATTAATATAGTTTTTTCCTCTATTTTCTCTTTTTTGTATTATTTATAAAGATATAACGACTTTTTCTCTCTTTTTTTTTAATTTTTTAATTAAATACCTAAGAAAAAACTAGCACTCACTACGATAACATTTAAACCAAAAGTAAAAAGTTAGAATATTTTGAAACAAGGCCTGAAAGGAAGACCAAGGAAGGGCAACACATATTGGTCTCAACTTAGAGTCCACTCATTTCGGTTTGAACTTTTGGTTTATTTTTTATTATTTCTAAATTTTGTCTTTTCTTGGCTTTTCAGTTTTTTTAGCTTTTTTGCCGGTTCTTTTTTCTCGTATTCGTTTGTATTATATGTGATGGATTAACCTGTTTTTTCTATTTTTATTTTTTTAAATTTAATTATGCTAAATAAGTCACCATTTATTACAGTACAAAATAAGTCAGCTACAGTAAAAACAAGCCATAAGCTATGACTTATTAAGTTTAATTGAGCACCCTCTTAGAGACCAGGTAGCCTCTAAATATAATGACCTTGTTTTTTTTTTCTTTGCTATAGTTGATAAATTTTAGCTGTAATTAATAAATATGATAAATAGTATCGATTGATAGAAGGTAAAAATCAAAAACCGGCAGAAAAGCAAGACCAATGTATGCTCTAGTATCTCAAACGTGAAGAAAGTTGCCTAAGAGGCAAGGCTCCGTCAATGTCCGTGTGGATTTTGGGGCTAGGTAGGCTTTAAACATTGTGCATACTCTAGCATCTCCGATACAGAGAAAGTTGCCTGTGGAGACAGAAGAAACTAATTGGAGGCAGCCTCCAAATTCCAAACATTGCTTTAACCAACCTTCAAGCATCAGCAAATAATTATCTAATGAAAAAGCATACCCTAGCTACGCACCAAAGCAACAGCAGTGTAATAAGGACAGGTGGCTTGTGCTGTGAAGTCAAATCACAGAAGCTGTGCTTATTTTGATTTAAAATTAATTTCTATTTTTGATTCTTGCTTTTTTTACTATTTAGTAATTTTATCTTTTTCTGATTTTTTTTAGATTTTTAGGCTTTTTTGCCTTATCTTTTTTTCCATATTCCTCTGTATTATGTGTGATGGGCTAAAATGTTTTTTCTATTTTTATATATTTTTTTAAAATTTAATTATGCAAAATAAGCTAACTCAGCTACAGTAAAAAAATAAGCTAGCTACAGTAAAAAAAGTATAAGCCAACGCCAAACTGAGCATGTCCACACCTAAAAAAGGGTAGATTAAGATTCTTTCAGCTTATAACATATGGGGTGAGTTCTTTTAGATTGTAGTTTATGATTTATGGTTTAAATTTTTAAATTCTAACTGTTCACGAGAGGCAATACACAGAAAAAATAGACGCATACGATTTAACTGGTATAGCTAAACTTAGTACACTTTTTACTACAATCTTTCTATTGACTCTATCTTAAAAAATATATTATTTAAAAACTAATTACTGTAGTATAAATTATAAGTGAAAAAAATGAAAATCATGATTTTTCTTGAACAAATAAATGAGACGTCTTTTCCATTATTTTTTCGAACTATGCAATGTGCTTCAGCAACTGACATCCAAGTGTAGTGTCTATTATCCAATTTTACCTATTATTTTTAGTAGCACTGGATTGTAACTCGTTCTGTTCAAATGCCCGGGTTGGACATGTACTATCTGCCTTGTTATAAGTCTTTCGGGCTTCAAAACATACCCCCTTTTCAATCGTCCGCGTAGTTCTTTTTTTAGAGGAGTGTCGCTGAGTCTCAACGCTTAACCGGTTTTTGCAATATTTTGAAAAGTAAACTTCATTTTTCTCGCTTGGTGTTGTCAAATTAGGCAAGATTTTAAAAGCTACTTTTCTACGGTATCTAACAACAGAGTGTTTTTTTTAAAACAAAGTCTACTAATTAACTATAGTACACACTATAATAACTTCATTCATATCGACTAAAATCAACATAAATATCTCTCTGTAAACTATTACTATTTATAAAGCAAAGTCCAAAGTCAATATAAATAGATCCTTAAACATGCTAACTCACACATGGTCCCACAGATCCATTCAGGTTACAGCCCCTAAATCGACACATGACAATAATGTTGCAGGATTTTTTAAACGGATAAGCCAAAAAGACCTCCCACAAGTGGGGGCTTTTCTAAAAAAATCCCATACAACTTGTTTTCCCAGTTGCATAGCAACCTCAGTAGCGGTGTCAAACTCCCCCTAAGCCCAATTTAGAGGTTGGCCAGCAGACGTTAGCAAACAAAACTACAAAAAGCATGCACGTCAACCACGAGTTCTGGAACCACTCGATGGGACTGACAAGTTCTAAAAGACACCAATGTTGAAGCATCATCAATAAAATCTTGTTGGCACCCCTGACCCGAAAGAAAACAGAGAAATGTCAAACATGTATTTTCCACGGTTACAGATCTAGGATGTATGGGCAATAAGAATCATGTACCGGGAAGCCAAACAAGAATGCTCATTTTACAAGGCAATAGTTGCAGCACCCACATGCTGCGGGTTATAAGGAAGCAATTGTAACACTGAAATGCTACAGGTTCAGTCAGGGCGCAAACTTCCATCTACAAATTAGTACAGGCGCTCTAACAATCAACTCAATTTGCTTTGTCCAGCCATCTTGGAAGTCTCAGTGAAGGCTTTATTCCGAGCTTAGTGAGGAATATTGTGTACATTATATGCAGTAGGAAGACAAAGAATCCACAATTAAGTAGAAGCTGTCACAGAAGGGAGAAGTTACAGTTGGAAACAGCTCGTTTAATAAGCTTAATTTGTCAGTTTGAACATTACCAGTGTCCCGAAGAGTACATATATTGCATCCATGGAAGGAATTGTGTTCACACCAGCTGCCGCCAGAATATATGTCAAGGAAGCATGTATATTAACCGTTATCTGCAATTTAGCAGAAGTTACTGAATAGACCAGTTCTCTCTCTCTCTCTCTTCCCGCCTCTCAATCTTAATGTTGAATAGAGAGGTAGAGATTACCAATGCAAGAATATTCTCTCTTATCAGGAACGATGACACTAAAACATATCCACAAGCTCCCAGAGCACGGGTCTGCACGACAAATTGTCAGTTTAGATTCAATTTGACCCATGCAGTGAAAAATAACAACAGCACAGGTCAAGTCAACTGGAAATGATAACAAAATTCCCTAACAAATCCAGACTTGGATCTGGTGCCACTATCAGGTAAGCAAAACTGGCAGTTTGTTTATTTCTACTCAATGATCCTGAATTCTTATATTATTTGGAGATATAGACATTCCCCTTTTTCCTCCACAGATAGATGAGCTTCTGTACCAGCATCTATTATCTGTTCTCACCTCCGTTCTTCTACCATGCATAAGTTTTGCTTGGTCAGATTAGACATCAAGTTAAGAAAAGCAAACTAGTCATGTGTTGCCTCCCCAGAAGAGATGGTAATTGCAATTTGCAACTTTATTTACAAAAAATGATAAAAAGAACATAAGAAAACTTTGTTGCTGGTTCTGATTTGCTTGGTACTTTTGTGACAAGAACTAGCACAAACATATCCCTTATTGTGCTGAAAAGAAAGTTCTTCTAAAAGGATATCTAAAAGGTGCAAAAGAATGAATAAGAAGATTTGCAATCATAGCAAGGCTTTGAGCTAGAGAGTTTGATTCAATCTTCATGTAGAAACTACAAAATTTAGAAAAGATCAATGGCCTAACAAGATATAACAAAAGTAGGACATATCAATTTAGAAAGAGAAATTACAATTGAGCAAAGTATGATGGAAACAATCCAATCAGTCTCCAACCTGATGATAAGAGGAGAAAAATGTTATCATTTACTCAAAGTCAATGTAACATTAATTGGAAGCTACAGTTGCATACATGCATCTCTGATGCAAATCCATAAGTAGAGATTTCTAGTGAAAGAAGCCAATGGTGAAAGCAAAAGCTACAACTTTTAACCTTTGTACTTCTCACCTCCACACAGTACCCATGGCAAGACCAACTACTCCATGCATAAGCTGCAGAAAAACAAGTGCAAGGGATGTAAGAATATGTTCAGTCAGGTAGCACATTAGAGAAGGGGAATAAAAGCCTAAATTCGTCAAGAATGCAGGGTCGTTTTAATCTTTAAAGTCTTATAAAAGATAAGTAGTTCAAATGGTATATGCAAGCTAATGGAAAATTGGTAAATTCACCTACAAAACCATAACTGAATAAAAGATATACTATCACTAGATTATTGATAACCCCTAGTGTTGCTACTTGCAATCTGTGAATCTAGGAGTTCTTTTACAGGGGACATGTTTTCTTTTCTTTTCTTTTTAGACAGAACATTGTTTCTTTTAGTGCTAAGCTGTACTGAACTGTTGTCTTGGAATACAATGCTATTATTCATTTCAAGGATGGTGTTGACAATAAAGCCCCCAAGTCAACAGCAGCACCAACAGCTGTAATTTTAAGGTAAATAAGTGAATTGTTAATTTAAAAGTTTTTAACCGCACAGATGCAATTGCTCCAACTAACATATGAATCATAAGGCAGAATAGAGACACTTACCAGATAAGTTAATGCTTTTACAGGGCCAGACAATGTGAATAACAGCAGAACAGTAGCTACCTGGTGAGGCTGAAATTTCAGCTATATAAATTGTAGCAAAAATAATATATCAAGTGAACCATTTGGTTGCACTTACCACAGTTTTCCTGCCAGCTTCTAGTCCCCATCTTAAGGAGGAGATGACTATCGGCAATGGAAAAAAGCAACTAAAGTAATTCTACATCCGCAAAAAAAAATATGGAAGCTTTATTTCCTCTATAAATTTGAATAAGAAAGAGTTACAACTGTTAAAAATATTTGTTGCAAATAATATTCAAACCCAAATTGCAAGGACAAGGGGAAAAAATTGATAACTCTCCAATATATTTGTTGTGAGTGGGAATAGACACCTACTTTGGACAATAATCACACAAATTATGGCTACAACAATGTTATATGAATTATGTACTACTTCGGCAGAAAGTCCTGTTTTTCAAGGACTAGAATGCTCTATTTCAAAATTTGGGTCCAAAGCACCATCCCTCAACTATTAAAATGCAGATCCTGCCTACTTCCAAAAACTACTAAACAACTATTCAAGTGATCACAACACGGTAATGACTGGTTTCTTGATGGATCTTCAACCCACCGGATGCCAGTTCAAGGGCAAGTCGCACCCATTTACCAGTACCATATGTTACAACGTTAGATGAAAACTACTGAACTAATCAAACCCCTCATGAACAAAACTAAGCAAGGAAACACGCTCTCTCTAAGCAAACCCCTCATCAGATCTTTTGAATTGTCAGTTCAACCTAATCGTGTAGAATTGCTGGCGACATTTTGGCATTACCAACACAAATTAGCAAGTGTGTGTGTGTGTAATCACTATTCTACACACAGATGTAAAATGAGCGCACTACCATTTGTGAGTGAAACTATTGCTAAACACATGTAGAATTACTGTCAGAATACAACTAGGCAGTAACTCTACATGTATTTGATAGTAACTTCACTCATACACGACAGTAACTTTCCAACGCGCAAATTGGGGCGCACAGTGCGCACCAGCGCAAGTTAGTGCGTTGTGCGCAGAATAGAGATTACACACACACGATTCATTTCTTAAAAGTGCCATGTATTAACATTCGACCAAATGGATAGATAAACAAAACAAACATGAAAACATTGCACAACGGACAAGAAGTGGACCTCGATGGCAAGGGAGTTGCTAAGGAAGTATGCGAGGCCAGCGACGGATGCGAACATAGCGCACTCCACGAGTTGCCGTGTCCTCGCGAGAGCCTCGCCCAAGTCCTCGTCGTCGTCATCCACGTGCCGCCGTTGTTCGGCTCGACTGACGGCGACCCGACGCGGAGGGTTTCGAGCTCGAAGCGCGCTGACGGCGGATGGGAAGGAGGGTTTCGGGAGTGGAGAGGCGGCCAACTTGCGGCGGAGGGCGGGGTGGGGCGGCGGTGGAGAGAAGTGGGGGCTGGCATGGAGGCGAAGCATAATCCTCTATCCGTTCCTTACTGGGTGTCTAGTAGAATAGAAAAAGGAAATCCAAAATCATTAGAATTAAACCAACAACGACGGCCGAGTGGCTTACAAACAACAGAAATCAATGCGAGTCCGGCTGCGACGGGGTTCACAGCGGCGGAGGTGAGAGAGAACAGCGGAGAGGCGACGAAGCGAGGATGGCCGGCGGTAACGAGGTGGGCGCGAGCAAGGACTACGGAGGGTAGGGGGCGCGAGCAGGAGGAGAAGGGGGACAGACGCCGCGCGTGGGGCGCGGAGGCGGCGATGTGCCCGGGGGAGCGACTAGGCGCAGGCGGCGCGTCCGTCACCGTGGAGGGAGGGAGGGGGCACGAAGCAAGGGGAGGGAGACAGAGGCCGCCGACGCCCGACGCAGTTGTGGTAAGGATCGAACGGTGCAAGCTGACTCTTACGATGATAAGAGGAAACAACCGTACCCGACCCGGCCTAAAAAAATCCGAAATGGCACTACTACTACCGACCGCGTGTGCCGCCCCGCGGCTGCCGCTGCGCCGGCGTTGGCCGCCTTATCGCGGCCCTGCTGGGAGGCAAGCAGCAGGGTGACATCCTGCAGAGTAGATATCGGGCCTGTTGTTTTTAGTTACGGCTGATAATTTTTGGCTGTGGCTGATAGTTTTTTGATTATTTGCGACAGAGATTACGGAAATAGAGATACTCGTTTGCGATTTTTGATGGTACAGATATTAGTTTTTTAACATGTACTACAATTAACTTGTAGACCCTATCTTAAAAAAATACTCCGTTTAAAAGTTAGTTACTGTAGCAAAAGCCAAAAGCAGCTTTTAGAAGCCGCAAAGAACAGGCCCATCATCTCTCTGAGTAGAAGATGGAAAGTGTGATCTCTAGTCACCATCGGTCTACGAGCGTTGTCAGTAGAGGGCGGCTAAATGGGAAGTATCGTGACCGCTCATGGATGTCTCTGTCGTCGCCGTGGCCTACACCATCCGGACAAGAGGTAGTAGACCGGTAGCGCTAAGCCTGCGAAACCAAAAAAAGGTCGATAAGAAACGTACGCATGGCGAGAAGATAGTGTCAAGATGCGAACCTGTGTGTCCAGCGTGAGCCTAGCCTTCAAACCACCCTAGGTGTTCGTGTGCGGATCACCCCCAACTCAATCGCGTCACTCGTGCCCGTAGGATACGGCACACGACGCGACACGCGATGTAGCTGGTCGGTGCATTGATGTAGGAGGCCGAAAGGCCACTTTGATCTGAGAGGGTCATGAGCTATACCTGCAAAACAACTTCAAGTTAGCACATACGTGCAAATAAAATAATGAATGTAAAGCATGAGTAAATTTAAACTTCGGAAGAAATAAGCAAAACAGTTATACGCACCAACATAACTACTTTGAAAAGAAACAAAAAAGGGATAGTACCACAATAGTTACATAAACATCACGTGCAACGCACGATACATGTACTATGGCACTATGTACATGAAATGAAATTGGGGTAGTACCACAATAGTTACATAAACATTACAAGTGAATATCACAATGTACAATGATTTTCAGTATTGCTCCCACTTTGCACACTCGAAGAAGTAGTACGGCAAACCATACCGGTGTGCCTACTCTTTAGCAGATGCCTTGCATCGTCTAGCTATGTGGCCCTCCTAGCCGCAGCGTCTACTCAATGCCTTAGCTTGCGCTTCATCCATATCATTGGTAATCCGATGACTCTGCCGATGGCCCTTCCCACCCTTCAGCATGGCAACATCCGGAATCTAGTTACTATTTTCAATATCCAAGAATACAAAGTTACCCACAACCCTGAACACCTTAAGCTCGCCAAACCACACCTGCAACACCCTCTCCTTTAAGAAATACTCAGACATAAAGTTCGAAGGGTCCATATGCACAATCCTGCATGCGGCGAGAACATGTGATCATGGCTTGTGTAGCAGTTTCGGCTTGTTGCACGTATAGCTAGATTGGTTCACATGATCTCCAAGATATAACTCATAGGTGACAAGAGAATGAGCCATTCTAAATCTGGCTCTATCCTTGTAGAGCATGTCAAAATGATGCTCCGTATTACCTATTACGTACATTGTATGCAACTGGCCCTTCTCTTTCTTCGCTTGCATGTACGTTGTAATCTTCGTGTGATAGGGCGTTTGTGAGTTGGCAGCATGAAGTGTTGCATTTGTATGCCTTTCTTAGAAATAGTCGATTATGCTATAACAAACACCTTCGACAATAACGACGAGGGGCATAGAACGAAGGCCCCTAAGAACCTAGTTGTAGACCTTCATAAAGTTAGTGGTCATTATGTCGTACCTTAGCCATCCGTGTCGTGCAGTAGGGACCACTTCTCCAATGACTCAGCCTCAATCCAGTAGGAGAATCACTTGATGTTCCTCAAGATCCTCTCCTCGGACCAGCAGGTTTGGACTCTGGCAGTGATGTGAGGCGTTCGAGTTGTGGCGCCCTAGCAATAGCCGGTCCCTTATTTCTCTTGTCCACGTGCTTCTTGTTGTGCTCATCCAACAGCGCCCATAAAAGCATTGAATTTGCGCTGCTGGTTCTGCATAGCTAGCCTCTTAAATAGCTTCATCAACAGTTGCTTTGGGAACTGCTTGAAGAAGTTAGCCCTCAGATAACGAATGTAGCATCTGCTCATATCCGACAAGGGAACGGCTCCTCCGGGTCTTGCTGCAATGTTCTTATGGCCTTTAGTATCCCGACATAGTGATTATGGATTACACACAACTAGGACGAGCTCCAACAACTTCCACCCTCACATGTTAAAGGAACCGCAACCAGCTGTCGTAATTCTCACTCTTGACAAATGCGATGGCCAACGATAGAATCTGATTGTTCCCGTCAATGCCAATGTCCATAAGGATCTGCCCCTTATATTTCCCGGTCAAAAAGGTCTTGTTAACTGAGATCATGGGTAGCATATGACTGAAAGTCTTGACGCATGCACCGAACGCTAAGATGGCCCTTTGCAATACCGCAAAACCTGACAATGTTGTAGATGGCTCGTCCTTCAAAACAATGTACATGCCCGGGTTTCTATTCATCAGCACCTGAAGCATATGAGGAAGATTGTCGTACGCTGCCTCGAACGACCCGAACCATCTTTCCAAAGCCTTCTGTTTCACACGTCACGCTTTTGCGTAGCTAATCTTGTACTTGAATTTCTTCTCGATAGCCACCATGATGTGCTTCTCCTCAACGTCATTCTTCTCCACTATCTCTCCATATATCAAATTGGATATGAAGGTCGATGTTAGGTTATGATAACTCAGCAAAAACTGCTGAGCACCCAGGAGTGCGGTTCCACCTTCAAGATGAGCCAGTGAGGCTCATACTTCGGTCTATATGTGTACACTCGCTAAGGACAACCGGCCTGCTTGTACTTGATGGTGTACTACTCCTAACTAAATTTGACGATCCGTAACGTCTGTTGCATGGACATTGGCCACAGCTTAATGGCATCCTGCAGGGATACCTTATTAGCAAACATTGAGTGCAACTGGACTTCTGTGGCATGGTACTCCCACGGTGATTCATGCTCGTCATACGTAGCTATACCCTCGATGTCAAATCTATTCCATTCCTACAGGATAGGAGCTTCATCGTTATCAGAACTATCCTTATCGTCCTCCTGCACAGCTTTCTCTTTAGTCTAGGCTATCTGGTCATCTCTCTCCATTTGACAGTCTATGTACTCTCTCTATTTTCCTTCGTCAGCCTATCCTATAGTCTCATCATACGGTGACCGATCTTCGTCTAATGCATTTATCGTTTCGGCCTCATCACGAGTGACATCCTCCGCACTCTTCGAAACACCAGCCTCCAGAGCCTCTTTTTCACCAATATATTGGGCACCCGAACTGTTCCCACCACCTAGATGATACCTGTCAGCAGAGCCTAGCACAGCTTCTTTTGGGCATCTGTGCACAAGCAGCACACACTCATATCCACGACACCAGCAGCCTTCCAGAATGCCCTTCCATATAGTCGTGCACATTAGTCTTCTTAACTTCCATCTAATCTGCATGAAAAATCGGCTCCAAAGCCCTTGTATGATGACGCTACACACCTCAAAGGCCAAACAGAAGCTACAAGTTAGCTAGTGCATCACCTCTAATATTCGAGCATTCTTGCCGTCCAAGCGTACCAGAGTGGCTTATAAAAATCTGCTCAAGTCAACGCCGTACGAGCCTTCACGAACGGTGCCAACGTCATAATGCACTTGCATATAGTAGGTGTCGGCATGACCGAAGTCTGGCTGTAAATATTTCCAATAATGCAAATAGTCAGATCATATCACACGATATACAAGTACTGTTGTACTATAATTTACATTCATACGTTCGCCTGTCGACCAACTGTACTACTGTATGGATAAGACGTCATTCAATCCCTAAGGCACAGGCCACAATGAACGTGCACTATACTATTCCAATTCAACCGAATGGCCGAGGTATTCCATACCAGTCATTATTCGACTCTGACGCTAATTTGAACTAATTAGTCCGTACAAACTATTCATCTCCTCACGCACTCGGCCAGAGTACCCACTACAACTAAATGACTTTCTAGTTATTTACCGAATAATAGTCGATCACGCACGCACCAACACAAACACTGGTACTACTACAGTACTTCTCACAAACAGCACTACTTCTCTCTTACAGACTACTTTCTTCTCTAACTAAAATTTTATACGGGTGCTACTTATACTATTATAAATTAACAAGATTCTAATTTACTACTTATTTTTGTAACTACATTTTTCTGCAGGTGCTACTTATATACAAATTAATAAGATTCTGATTTACTACTTTTTTCTCTAATTACATTTTCCTACGGGTGCTCTACACTAAACAAATTATATACTTACTGCAAAAAAGTACAATAAAAGATAAAAAAATTACCTCACAGACAAATCTTCCCTTCTATTCTTCTCACTCTCTGTTCTCCCTTCCCTCCCCTCCTCTTCTCTTTCTCCATCCCATTTCCTCTCCTCTTCACTTTTTCTTTCTTTCCTCCTTCTCTCGCTCGGCCGAGGGGGGACTGCCACTGAGTTCTTATATAAGTCATCCAATCGTTCAACCGTTCGGCGACTAGAAGCTGCAGTCATCCAACGGTTGGATGATTGGAACGTGTCGTCTAACCGTTCGGCGACTGTATTAATAGTGCACAACGATTGAACGACTGCATTATTGTTACCCTAATCATTCAACCGTTGGACGACAGGAGGATAATTTTATAAATAATATAATTGTAAATATATTTTCGTATTTTTTTTAATAAAAATAGATTATTTAAAAAAATTTAAGACGCGTCCAAGGGAAAATGTAAGCACGTGAACCCAGCCAGCGAGCAGTCCAGTACTATCAGAGGCAAATCCCCCGGTGGGATAGGCACTCGGGGGACTACTAACAGTAACAGGGGGTAGAGGAGGAGGGAGCGCAGCCAGTCGCCATTCTTTCTGACTTACCAAAGCGGGTGCTTATCACATTCCATCTATCCATCCACGGGAAAAAAGGAAGAGGGGAGGAGAGGAGAGGAGAGGGACACCATCATGTTGGGTCATCTGGTTGGGCTGGTGAAGGTGCGGGTGGTGAGGGGGGTGAACCTGGCCATCCGCGACCTCCGCTCCAGCGACCCCTACGTCGTCATCCGCATGGGCAACCAGGTTGGGTTGCAGCTACTTGCTCTTTCTTCTCTTCTTGCATCCTTCTTTGCCTGTTCGTTGTGTACATGCGATTGCAGCTGCTTTTCCTGGTAGGGTATACCTGTGCAAGCTAATTTATCCAAATCGTTCTTATTAAGCGCCGATCCAGAGTGCAGACGCCGGTTAATCTGTCGATTTTGTGCGTTTTATTTTCTTTGCTGGAAAGAGGTGGACAAAAAGGGCGATATTTTAGAAAGAATTAATCGGCCTTTAGTTTATAGCCTTTTCTCCCTTGCCATTTTCCTATCTGCCTCTTTGTTCAGGTGGCAGATGGAGGTACCTTTTCTATCCCCGTTTATACACCTGTCTTTTGATATTACCAAAGGTTATTTGCGCGCTAATTGTGATTGTCTTCTCAACATTTTACAGAAGTTGAAAACACGAGTGATTAAAAACAGTACCAACCCGGAGTGGAACGATGAATTGACCCTCTCTATTGAAGATCCTGCAGTTCCTGTGAGACTGGTATGGTATATATTCGCTCTCTTTTCGTCTGCCCTTTTTCTCATACCACACACACACAAACAAACTACTGTGCGTGTTTATTTCTTTTGTGTATTTACTCTTTGAAATTGTATCGGTATTCATTACAAAGTCAAAAAGAAAAAGAAAATGGTTACTTGTACCTTGCTATCATGCCATTTCTCAGACAGCAATGCATACTGGGCATTTTGATATTTATAGTGTAGATGTTATTTATTGAATCAATTGTATGGTGAATGTGAAATACATGTCACTCCAAATAATGAAAAACAGACAGATATAGGAATTTCATATGCCAGTTGTCGCTCTGAGCTGAGTAGATTATCTGTTTTGCATACTATCATTTATATAGAATTAACTTGTGCAATTGTTCATGCATGGAACTAATCGTTTGGTTGATACTTGTTTATTTTAGCAAAATAATTTTGAAATGTAAGAAACATTTAGGAAGGTTTAGCTTCTTAAGTTGAATGTACCTGTCTCCTGCTGTACTGAAATTCTTGCTATTGTCTAAGAGAACTACTAGCCAACGTTGTACCATCAGAGGCGCTCCCGACAGTACAGCTTGCCCCTCCCATCCCCGCCGCTCCCCCTCCCTACCTCCACCGCACCGCTCCTCCTCCCTCTCTCTTCCCGGCCCCGCGACAGCTCCACGCGCCCGCGCAGCCAGTGGCAAGCTTGTCACCTCACCGCGCTGCGCCACCGGCCACCCCGCCAAATCTAACATTTTGTCAGCCCTCACCTCGCCATCCCGTCCTCCGCCGTTGTCCACTGTCGGACCACCGGCTCCCTGGCCTCCCTCTACATCCGGGGGGCACGATGAACCCATTGTTAGCGGTGACGCCCCCCTGTTGGCCGTCGCGTGAGAGCGAAGGTGAGCGAGAGAGCGAGGGTGTGGCAGCTAGGAGTGAGAAGGAGCGTGCGAGAGAGAGGAATTGGGAAGGAGCTGAAGCAAATGGATAAGATTGAATCGATCTGACGGCTTCTGAGATGCTACGATGCTTTAATCCAATGGTTGGATCCTATCCCGTCTGACGGGATTTGGACAGTATACCGTAGGATGTTTTTTCTCATTGTCTAAAGCTGTTAATAGATTTGGATCTAAAGGAGTCAAACTTGGACAGGAAGGTCGAATTTTCCCTGGGTTGCAAGGATACTATCATTTTAGAGTATGTTCTTCTAAAAACAAAATGAACTAATTAGCACTGTGCAGAGAAAACACAGAGTTTCATCTGCGAAAGTTTTAGCACAGAAAAGTCACAAGTTACTTGAACAAGTACAGAGTAGAGCACAAGTTATTATTTGAGCACTTTAGCTATCATAGTGTCAGCACAGCGATGACATTCTTACAAAAACAGAGAGTCGAGATTCCTGAAAATTTGGGCTATGATGAACAAAGATATTCAGCTCAAGTTAAATTTGTTGCAGAGTATCACTGAAACTCTCTCATTTGAACTTCATCACAACTACTGGAAAGGTGAATATCAGTGCAACAGTACCTGAAGCTAACATCAAAAATTTCACAATAGCATATTTCCATAGTCTCCTGGTGAATCGGTATCCATCAGAGGAATTCCTTTCTTCTTCCCAACGCTGGAAGAGTGGAAGGGCTAGTGGTCAGGTCTGCTGGAGAGGGAGAGGTCAATGTTCAGAGACAGGTAAGTGGCCTGCCATGGTGAAGTTAGTGCCCTTGTGTCAGTCACACAGTAGTATCTTTCATTAGTCTACAAATCGGCTCGGTGGTTTCATCAACATAATTGTTATTTTCTAGGACAATTACTAGTTCACTACAATACTTATCTCAGGACTAGACCATGTGATTTCATTAACCAATTTGCTCTGAATGAAAGAAATTTGAAAACTTGCATTTTCGGCTATCAAGCACTGATAAGTGATAATCCTTGCTCCTTTTCAGGAAGTGTTTGACAAGGACACGTTCGTCGATGATCCAATGGGCAATGCAGAGCTGGACATCCGGCCGTTGGTGGAGGTTGTGAAGATGAAGCTTCAGGATGTTGCTGACAACACCATTGTGAAAAAACTGGTACCGAACAGACAGAACTGCCTAGCTGAGGAGAGCGCCATATATACATCTGAAGGGAAGGTGAAGCAAGACCTGGTTCTCAGACTAAAGAATGTAGAGTGCGGGGAAATCGAGCTCCAGCTTCAGTGGGTCGACGTCCCTGGTTCCAAGGGTGTATGAACTCGCTCCCTGTTGTTTTAAGAATACCCAAGTGAAAGTAAAAAAACCTGTGGACAATCAAAGCTACAGCTTGTTTGAACACAGCAAGTGTCTGGAAGATCTCCTAGCGTTTCGACAAATCTAAGTTAGAATTTAGATGTACAATATGGCTGTATAGTAGATTTTTCGAAGACATACTGAAACATCTACTATGCAATTAAGCATCGTATGGCGTCCTCCTGTGTGTATAAAAATATAATCGGTGGCAGGGGCTTACAACTCTCATAACTTTCTCGTTGGCGCGTGTTGCACGCGGAATGGGCAATGCTATATGTACTGAACTACTAATAGTCCTTTCTTGCAAATTTTGACTGTGGATGTCAGTCAGCTGTATGTGTGCGGATCAAAGAGAGGTTTGGTATTGCTAATGATCCTGACTTGCATAGTACATTGGCCGGCAACATATGTATATAGCATCATGAACATGTTTTTTCTTTTGAGAAAAAAACAAGGCCAAAACGCACAAAATATTTTCAAACTGTTTGTGCAATATTTTCAATAATGCAACTGGTCAGATCGCATCACACGATATACAAGTACTGCTATATTATAATTCACATTCGTACGTTCGTCTGTCTTGATCAACTGCACTACCGCATGAATAAGGTGTCATTCAATCCCTAAGGCACAGGACACAATGAACGTGCACTAACTATTCTAATTCAACCCGAAAGCCGAAGCATTTCATACTGGGCATTATTCGACTTTGATGCAAACTTGAACTAATTAGTCCATATAAACCATTCATCCTCCTCATACACTCGACCGGAGTACCTAACACAACTAATCGACTTTTTAGTTATTTACCGGATAATAGTCGGTCATGCATACACCAATACAATACCGCTATTTCTCACAAATAACACAACTTCTCCCTCATGGACCACTTTCTTCTCTAACCAAATTTTATACGGGTGTTACTTATACTATTATAAATTAACAAGATTCTAATTTACTATTTATTTCTATAAATATATTTGTCCGTGGGTGCTACTTACATACAGATTAATAAGATTCTGATTTACTACTTTTTTCTCTAATTATAATTTTCTACGGGTGCTACTTATACTATTATCTACACTAAATAAACTATATACTTACTACAAAGAAATACAATAAAAGATTAAAAAATTACCTCACAGACAAATCTTCCCTCGTCTTCTTCTCCCTTCCCTCTCCTCTTCTTCTTCCTCTCATTTCTCTTTCTTTCCTCTCCTCTCCCCCTTTCTTTCTTTCCTCCTCTCGCTCGTCCAGAGGGGCGACCGGATGGCATGTTTTTATATAAGCCATCCAGTCGCCCAACGGTTGGGCGACTAGAACCTATCGCCCAACTGTTCGATGACTGCATTAATAGCATCCAATGGTTGGGTGACACATTCCAATCGCCCAATGGTTAGGTGACAGAAAGCTAATTTTGTAAATAATATAATCACAGATATATTTCCATATTTTTTTGAATAAAAAATAGATTATTTAAAAAAGAATTTAGACAAGGTTAGTGTCTCAAGTTTATCGAATAAGATTGGACCCTATAGGTTTTTGGAATAAACATATAATTTTCACGGGACCGAAATCTTGGATGTGCTACTGGCATTAAGTAGTTGGGTTTGAAAATAAAAGTAATAAGTCTACTTTACCATTTGATCTTTTGCAATAGTCTAAATTTCAACCTTCAACTGTAAAGCTTTTTACCTCCTCAAGTATTGATACCATTTATTTTACCCTCCTAAGGTCATCCGAAGCTAGTTTTGCTCTGACGTGGCACCAAAGTGACAATGATTTTGACATGTGGTCTGGTTTTGGGATGACATGGCACACAATCAGTATTATCAGGTGAAAAAAAATAAGATAAGCCCCACATGTCATGTTCCATGATCGATTTCACTCCATTTTCTTCTCACTCTCCTCTTTCTACATCGTTGTCACCCCATCCCTTGACAGCCCCATGCAGAATGCGCATCCCCTTCGGATCACACCCTGAGCCGCTGTTGCATCGCCCACGCCATCACTATTGCTGCATAGCGCCCCGTCGCCTATTTAAGTTGGGGCGAGTCCCACCTGTATCGCCTCCCACTCCCCTCCTCCTTGATTCTCCTACACCAAGTAGAGTTGAAGCATGAGCTCCTCTGCTCCGATCACTGTCTCTGAATGCACCGCCCCAACTGCTCAGGTAAGCTCCCGCCGCTTGTGACCACGTCAAAGTGTGTTCCTGAGCTCCACCACTTCCTCCCCTCACGCAATTTCATTTCTGACCATACGAATTTGATGCCGATCCCGTCTCCCACAACTCTAGCCAAAACCGTCGCCATCACCGCCATTCCTCACATGGTGGGCTCCACCTTCTCCGCCTTGGGTCATTGTCGTGAGCCCTCCTCAACTCGCCTCCTTAGGTCATCATGCGTTGCACCACCACGTATAGGATCGTCGTGACCCCGGTAACCCATTTTTGAAGTCATTGATCGCCATTGTAGTTCGGCTCACCAACGATGAATTCGACAAGCCGTTGTGGCTGACTCCTCTATTTCGAGAGAGAAGAGATAGAAGGTTTTCTATAACCGGAGTGGTTTTGATTTCAAGGGGCCAAAAGTGAATGGTGTTGACAGTTAATGGGTGACTAATACTCATTTTTTTGTAATTCATGGTTGTTTTTTAGACTTTTACAAGAGTTCAACGAGGCCAATAGACTTATTCCAAAAATAAAAACCATCAACTGAAAATCCAACCATAGAGACTTTACTAACAATTGTGCTTTGATAAAAAAACTGCTATAATTTGACTCCCTCCAATCACAAAAGAGAGTCGCTTTGGACATTGATACAGTCCTAAAATACAATTTTAATCACTTATTTCTATTATAATATATTTATAAAACCTAATAAAATTATAATATTATGAAAGTACTTTTTAAGACAATTTACACATATCATTTTTGTGTATCCATTCCAATTATTCAAAAATATGTCAATAACAAAAAATTTATAATATTTGACTGCAGTAACCAAAACACATCCTTATGTGACTAGAGGAGTACTTCATAGATTGTAGTTGATGTATGTACATCTAAGTCTGCATCATTGTTTATCTACAGCCATGCAGGCTAATAGTACAAAAAATGTAGCCAGTCTATGGGTCAATTTACTACTTATGCATTCGTCACACTAATTAAATCTCTTGATAATGATTATTTCGAATAATTATTTTGGCTTTTATCAATTTGGTTTTGTTATGTATTTTGGCTAAAATACGACGTAGCGGCGGTTAGCTTTTTCAAAGTTATTCACCTAAAAAATAAAACAAAATAAAGAAAATAGAAAATACTGTTATATGACAATACAGAGGAAGAAGAAAAGAGAAAACCGCGTGTTCGGATAACAGCACATTTCGCCCCGCAGCAACGCGGGAGGCTCACGTAGCGAAATTTCGCTAATAACCTATAACCCCTCCTCCCCGCGCACTCTCGTTCCTGAGTCCCAGCTCCCGAGTCGAGCGCCGCGCCGCCGCCGAACCCTTGGCCAGCGCCGGAGAAGAAGCGTCCAGGGGCAGGCCTCCTTCCACCGGAGCTGCACCACCTCGAAGGCGAAGGAACTCCTCCCCTCTGCTGGGCTGGCATTAGATTCGTCCAGCCATCATTGTTCTTTTGGTACGGAAGCCCTACGTAGCTTGCTCGGATTGTTCTGAGAGTGTTTCGTTCTTTGCTGTTGTTGGAACCGGGTTTACTCCCCGGACCACAGGTCCAAATGGGTTTAACATAATTAAGCCCACGGAGACGGAGCAACTACCTTATAAGTGGTATTGGGCCTTCTCCCCCCAAAAGACTAGTCCAATGGGTGGGGGCTCCCTCACACTTATAAGCTGTGCTTTCTCCTCTCCCACAACCAATGTGGAATTATTCCTAACAATCTCCCCTCACACATTGGTTGGACACATCTGCAACCCTAAGGTCCAAGGAGATGTTAAGCGCCTGGCTCTGATACCAAATGTTGGAACCAGGTTTACTCCCCGGGCCACAGGTCCAAATGGGCTTAACACAACTAAGCCCACGGAGACGGAGCAACTACCTTATAAGTGGTATTGGGCCTTCTCCCCCCAAAAGACTAGTCCAATGGGTGGGGGCTCCCTCACACTTATAAGCTGTGCTTTCTCCTCTCCCACAACCAATGTGGGATTATTCCTAACAATCTCCCCCTCACACATTGGTTGGACATATCTGCAACCCTGAGGTCCAAGGAGATGTTAGCGCTTAGGCTCGATGCAAATGTTGGGCGGCAAAGAATCGGTGAGCGCTCAAGCTTTCACGAAGTTGAGGCAGCAGAAGAACATACGAAGACACAATGTATTTATTTGTCTTTGCTCTGATCAATATGAGAACCGAGCTGCCTTTATATAACAGCGTACAAGCTAAAAGGAAGGACATCTCGTATTAAGAAACAAACCAAACTATCCTAACAATACTTATTTAGAAAGCGGAAACTATCACGATGGTTATCTCGTCACGAATTGTCCTCTGAGCCTTCCATGAATAAAAGAACGAAAAGAAGGAAGCAGATGGAGAGAAAAACAACACGAAAAGCAAAAAGCGTGATTATCTAACAAACTCCCCTAATTCTGCTGCTTCCTCGATATCGATTAAAGCTAACAATCTCCCTAATCTTAACTTGCTTAGAGTAGCGCTGGGTTTTAAATCGGCATCGCCTCGATGAGATATGCTGCGCTTTCTCCCTCTTGTTGGGCTTACGGCATTACGAGCAAAATGTCCATAATCGTTACAATTAAAACACCTTACTTTTGCCTTGTCAATCCGTCGATATCGATGTCCACTGCCGCCACCAAAACCACGAGAGCCTTCATAGCCGTCGATCGGGCCTCCCACTCTGCGCGCGTCAGAGCAAATGCTCTTCGTCTCATCGTTGTTGCCGTGCAGCGACGTTCTCCCTCTTCTGCGTCTTCAGCGCCGATTAGCTCTTCGATCGACATATTCTTTATGTCTCGAATTGCTCAATTGTGGTGACGACGAGAGAACTTCTTAGGCATCGCACGAAGAAACTTCCGTGCGATGTAGGCCTCTTCTATCTTTCGCCTAGACCTCGTATCTTCTTGGCGATTATTGTCGTCAACCTCATCGCGAAGTCATCAATCATTCGGTGTCCCTCATGCGCAAGTTTTCAAACTCGCTTATGAGGTTTTGTACACGCCTCCTTGCGCGATCGCACGAGATGCATCACCTTGAGTATTTCAGGCCTCCTTTGCGGTCTCCTTCTCACTAGGACCAATAGCATGTCTTAGGCACCGCGAGGAAGATTGCCGCGGCGCCATTTGATCTTGCCGCTCATTCACTTCTTCATCTATGATTGCGTTCACACGCCCGAGCGCGCATGAACACCTTCATCTTCACGCCCACGTCGTATAGTTGCTCCTCGTGAGCATGGGATACGGGAGGAGATGCTGCCCTCGCTACGCCGCGCCTTCGCACGCGCTCCCATCGCCGATCTTCGAATGCCCTCATCGGTGGTGGCGTTTTGACGAACTCGAAGGCGACATAGATGAAGGTGTTCATGCGCGCTCGTGGCATGTGGAACGCAATCATAGATGAAGAAGTGAATGAGCGGCAAGATCAAATGGCGCCGCGGCAATCTTCCTCGCGTGCCTAAGACATGCTATTGGTCCTAGCCGAGAAGGAGACCGCAAAGGAGGCCCGAAATACTCAAGGTGATGCATCTCGTGCCGATCGCGTCAAGGAGGCGCGTGTACAAAACCTCATAAGCGAGTTTGAAAACTTGCGCATGAGGGACACCAATGATTGATGACTTCGCGATGAGGTTGACGACAATCGTCGACAAGATACGAGGTCTAGGCGAAAGATAGAAGAGGCCTACATCGTGCGGAAGTTTCTTCGTGCGATGCCTAAGAAGTTCTCTCTCGTCGTCACCACAATTGAGCAATTCGAGACATAAAGAATATGTCGATCGAAGAGCTAATCGGCGCTTGAAGACGCAGAAGAGGAGAACGCCGCTACGCAACAACGCGGCGACGAAGAGCATTTGCTCTTGACGCGCAGAGTGGGAGGCCCGATCGACGGTATGAAGGCTCCTCGTGATTTTGGTGGCGGCGGTGGACATCGATATCGACGGATTGACAAGACAAAAGTAAGGTGTTTTAATTGTAACGATTATGGACATTTTGCTTCGAATGCCGTAAGCCCAACAAGAGGGAGAAAGCGCAGCATATCTCATCGAGGCGATGCCGATTTAAAACCCGCTACTCTAAGCAAGTTAAGATTAGGGAGATTGTTAGCTTTAATCGATATCGAGGAAGCGGCAGAATTAGGGGAGTTTTGTTAGATAATCACGCCTTTTGCTTTTCGTTTGTTTCCTTTCTCTCCATCTGCTTCCTTCTTTTCGTTCTTTTATTCATGGAAGGCTCGAGAGGACAATTCGTGACGAGATAACCATCGTGATAATTTCCGTTTCTAAATAAGTATTGTTAGGATAGTTTGGTTTGTTTCCTTAATACGAGATGTCCTTCCTTTTTTAGCTTGTACGTCTGTTATATAAAGGCAGGCTCGGTTCTCATATTGATCAGAGCAGCACAGCGAAATACATTGTGTCTTCGTATGTTCTTCTGCTGCCTTAACTTCGTGAAAGCTTGAGCGTTCACTGATTCTTTGCCAGTTCCAACAGCTGTGAGCAATCGAATCCAAATCTTTCTTTCTTTCTTTCTTTCTTTCCTGAGATGCTCCGATCCATCCAGTTTGTTGCGGATTTGATTCGATTGTTCTAATAGAACAGCTTGTTTTCCCAAAATTTGGGGGTTCAACGGAAACCCCACGCCCCACTTGAAGTCTGCCCCTGTTTGAAACATTGGTGTTTTTTTTTCTGGCAAGAACCGATTTTTGTTTACCGAATTGTTCTTCCCTACTTTTGGATGGGTTAGGTTCAGTTGAGCACCATAGGCCTCTCTAGTTTTCTCTTCAAGATTAATTTGCAATTTTGATTGATTTCGTTATACACCTTTGATGCTCTTAACGGGGAAATCGACTGTCGTATCCACATTTTAAGTTCGGCTAATTTTTCTTCGTGCTTATCTTAATTTTTCCTTTGCTCAGTTCTGATCCCACACAAGATAATTTTCTGCGATGGGAAAACACTTGCAATGTAGTTTAATTGGTACTTCTGTGTTCTTTTTCACAAATGAACAGAAGGAAGGAGGGGATGCTGGATGGGCTGTAGTTAAACAGCAGAACAAGAAGGAAAACGGCAGCTTGTACCTATCACCATGTCTCGGTCACCCCACCTCCCTCCCCGCTGCCCGCCGCTGGGTCCTCAGATCACAAGAAGAGATTACAACTTGCTCACACAGAGCTGCAGGTTTCCATCAGAGGATCCGTTCTTTGGTGAGCCGCCGTGTTGGCTCGATGATCTCCTCGCAGATTCTGGGAAAATCCCCGATCTTCCTCCTCTCAGGAGAACTTGCAGCGATTCCGATGCTATCTTGGATGTGCTGACGACATTCCAGAGCCCAATTTATCCGATAGAGGAAGGGGGTCAGCGGCCGGATGGCGAAGCTGGGGACTCGTCGGATGCTGTGCGAGGGGGTGAAAGTGGTTGCGGGATTGAAGGTAGCTGTGTTTATGGGCCAAATTCGCCTAGACAGAAGAGTTGGCTGACCAGTTCAGAGAGTTCCATGGTAAATGCTGTTCTGGAGAATGTCCCTAGCAACCCCCTGCAGTACCTGACCATCGACGCTTCAAGTGGTGTGCATGGCAATGTGGACAATGGAACGGGAGATGCAAGTGATGCTCTAAGCCATCCTGATCAAGAGAAGTCATTTAAAAGGTACACTGCTGTCTGTATTAAATCTCTGCCGGCATACCTTCAAATGTTCTTTGCTTTCAAGTTCTTACCATTCAATTCCCCTAGAATGTAAAATGTTTGTACCGGTTGATGAAATTATAGGATATAACTAGCAATATGCATATGGGTGTCATATATTTATGATCATATTTTTTCACTTGGTGTCTGTTTTCTTGTGCTATACCATTTTTCAAAGAACAATAACTGGATATGATATTCAAGCTGTTGCTTCTTATGTGACAATTGAATCATGCAAGAATTGTGCCACCAAGGGCATTTTGTACAGATGTTAGATTGCTAACAATTCTTGGATGCTATATGGGGTTGATGTCTTGACGAGGTGAAATTGTTTAGGTTGCATGCCTGAAAGTTTTTGTTAATGTTAAAATGTTCTTAACATTAAGAAGCAAAAGAAAACATGTAGGATCGTCGATGGCAATCAGAGGGGGTGAATGACTGTAATCTACAGTGAAACTTTTTTCTCAAAACCCTACTGTCGTTTGATTTTTAAATCTGTCAACACTGCAATAACAGAACACAAAAGACAGCAAAGAATACACACACACACACACATCCGAGTGTAAAAGATATTTTTCCTATATATATATTCTTTATGTGGGACTGTAAAAAAACGCTTGAACAAAAATTGATGTTGCCCCTCTGGACCAAAGAAACATGCATTTGATTTTGACTTGCTCTCTCTCCTGATGCAGCAAAGGAAAAAACTACTACTACCTTTCTTCTTACTTCCTGGACCAAACTACTACTACTGATGCCCCTTTTTCTCTCTCCTGGTGCACGAACCAACATGAGCTACTATAAGCATAATTGCTTGTCGGCATGGCAATCTCTAATCTCTGATTCTTTAATTCAATCAACTACTCTGGTGTTGCTTTTTCTCACACCAAAACTGAGCACACTAATTCATCTCACCTGACATCACTTCCAACGGATGAAGACAATGCTGCTTTACCGATCAAATCGCATGGGCACACGAAACGCGGAAAACGACGGACTGGCAGTCTGAGGGCATGTGGCGGCCAGGCGTTTGCTCAGCTAGGAGAAGCAGCGCATGGCAAAAACGCTTACACGAGGGGCACTCGGCGCATGATGGCGATCGGCATGAGGCGCTCGGTGGAAAGAAAGCGGCGGCGTTAGAGGTGAAATATCACAGCCAAAAGACCGACGCACCTAGCCGTCGGCCCTAGGTCTTTTTTAACAAAATCTAATTAAACTTAATCAAGCCAGGCCAATTACCAACTCTACCATTCTTTTTGGCCTACTACTTTTTAAAGGACTCGAAACCCTTCTGTAACACAGTTTTTCAACTTTTTGTCACATATCGTAGCCTCTGGACTGCAGTATCGTAGCTCTAACATGTATCATCCGTCTTTGATCTCCACGCACCCCAACTCGAGCACGACCGCCTCCTCCAGCCTCTTTGTCCCTCTGGACTATGACTTCGCACCAAGCCACCTTCCGATCCTCATCGCAGATCACGATCGCCTTCAAGTTATGCTGTACATGTAAAGACCAAACAAATAGTTTTTCCCAACTTGACTGACATCAGTTCATACACATGACACACCTTACATAACAACGCTGGCAATTATTCATCATCTACATTTTTAATTATTCATCACTAAAAAAATCCTAGATCTAGCCACATGGTATAACAAAACATCATATAGATTGAGAAATTCGACCTGTCGATGCCTATTCAGCAAATGTACATTTCTGCAGGCGCTCAGGGCAGAGATCTAGGGTCCGGAAACTTCAATACATTGCTGACCTTGAAGGAACTGTTGACTCACTTCAGGTAATTTTGCTGATCTTTTATGTTGTTTATTTGTTGAGGATTTCAGTAGCACTTACTTTTTAATGACAATAAGTTTGTTTTCTGTATTTTAGAACATGGGAGCTGATTTGGCTGTTAGAGTAGCATCTCTTTTCCAGCTTCGTAATGCTCTATCAATGGAAAACAAGCAACTGAGGAGACAGATTGCTAGTCTTCAGCATGCAAAACTAATTAAGGATGGTATGTCTGGTACTGTTTGATCTTTCTTAAGTTGTAGCTGGCTTGTTTTTTTTTTTTTTGGAGAAAAGCTGGCATGATTTAGAGTATGCATACTTTTTATCCATGATGGATTTAAGTGACATTTGTAGTTAATCAACAAGAAACTATAACCAGAAGAATCATATGCATTGTCATTAGATATCATTAGTGAAAACAGTACTACTGAACCAGACAATTATTAAATGGAGCTAAATGATGATCGACTCTATCAAACTTTCGTTGGTCCTTCTGAAGTTGCATGCTTCTGCTATTATGCAAGTCATGGTCTCATGTTTAATATTGGTCATTTAAATGATTAATGCTATGGATAGAAATAGCTATGCACTAGAGCTCCTTGTTCATTGCCAGAAAAAATTGAATTCCACATACCAGTGGAGCTTTTGCCTTTTTATCAAACTGAACTCCACATCAGAGTGGAGGTTTTGCCTTTTGGTCAAACTGAACTCTACATCAGAGTGGAACTAAACAATGTAACTGTGGTGAGAACTGGTGGTTGTCTGTCCTATCAAAAATTCAAAAGGCAAAACAATGGTAGTTTGATAGTATGTTTCCTTGACCAACACATTTTTTTCTTCAGGATTTTAGGGCATTTCAATAATCATCAAAGCCTTGTACTGTTGCTTCCACATTATATGGCCTGATCAGATGAGGGCGTATCTATTGCAAATCAATAGCTAGGTGTAATCATCACACTTCGGTTTGGGCCCCAAATCAACATGAAAAATTCCATAAGAAAACTATTGTGGAGGTAGTTTGTGGAGACTTGTACCACCCTTTAAAATTTTTAGTTCAAAGGGAGGGAGATACAAGTCTGCTGCAAACAGTAACTTCTATCTGTTTTGTATGATCCAACTGTTTGTTTTGCACTAGATATGCCACCGCCCGATTTTCATATTTGGTGGTCTGTCTGAATGTTTGCCGATGAATATGAAAATTGTGATCTTGTTGCTTGAAGTATGTGCTAGTGGTTTTAGAAAGTGATGTTTCATGTGCGCCTCACTGAATAGTTTGAAATGCAATTTGCAGGTCAAATGCAGATCCTGAAGAAGGAAACTGAGAGGTTGAAGCAGATCTCTGTGCGCCACCGCAGGAGCAGAAGTGTCACTTCTTGCTTTGAGACAGGTTCTTTCAGAGCAGACCCATCAGCAATCAATTGGCAGATGCTTGACATGGCAAAGCTCAACTTAAACGGAGAGGTATTAGGCACTTTTATCTACTTTCTTTTGATATTTATGTTTTTAGATCTAAGTCTGTTATCTGTGCTTTTAGGAGTTGAAATCGTCATCGCAACACCTGTGAGGCTGATTGATATGCACCAATTGCTTGCATATAGCATTCAATTCATCGAGGTAATCTCAGTTTCTTCCTCCCTCGTAGCCTGTTTACAATTTTTTATTTTTAACTATATATACTTGCCGTATCGATGTATCCTTGTTTTTGGAAAATATCGTATCGCCGTATCCATATCGTGTATCGGGGCATTCTAGGTGTCCCCCCTAGAAGCAGCTATGGTCTGTAACAACAGTCTGCCTTGATCCCCGCTTAGAAGAACAATTGCGACAGTATCCTCAAATGTGGTTAATACGAAACATGTGACTTGCCTCTTTATCCAAAGTATTTGTTTCTTTTTCTGGAGGCTTCAGGATTATACCATCCACCTTAATTGCTCCAGCAGCTTTTTCGATGGCTAACTAGTCAAATCCAGATACCAACGCAAAAGAACGAATACAAATAAGTTCCTATTTTGTAGAATGCATGCTAGAAATAAAATGCATAAAATAACCAAAAAGACAAAAAGAAAAGGATTTGGATGAATAGGGTTTAAGCGATGCTTGGTTTGGCTGAACGGAGTTGAAAATAGGTTAGACAGACTTGAGATGGTCGAAATAGGTATAAATTTGCATAACAAGTTTTGAATAAATAGTAATAGGTTTGTGAACAGTAATGGATTGGGTTAAAAACAGTGTCGGGTTTAGATTTGAACATCGGGTTTTTTTGGGCTTGGTTCATGTTTTCTCTGGTTTTGTGTTGGCCAAATTGGCTCACACGTGCGGCCCACCAAGGCTTGGCCTGCTTAGCTTGGCGCCATGGCACCGAACAGAGTGTGGCGGTAGTGCAATGGAGTTCCAGCGATGCTCTTCAGTGGCGAGCGATGGCATGCAAAGAACTAATGGGTGCCTAGTCTTTCATTTTTGGCCTTGGCAAGGTTCGGGAAACACCAATGAGGTCTAGCGGTCGAGAAAGCTTGCCGGACCATGCCCATGGCACGGTGGCGTGTCGGCTGGATTCTGGTGAAGGGCATGAGTATCTAAGCATCTATGGTGGACGGGGATGCCATCGGCAGTGGTGGTTTTGGCTCACACGACTAGTTGGAAGCTGTCCATAGTGACATGGTGCGGATGACGACGCTACACGTTGCTGGCTACCTAGAGGCTAGGGACAGTCATTGCGAGGTTGGGGTTGGGTTTGGGAGGCTTAGGAGGTGCTGTGGGCGAAATGAATTTGAATTTGGCTGAGGTTTTTGAAGAATTGCGAATTAGGACTCACCATAATTGCTACGGTGGCCACAACATGGTCTTGGTCATAGTTGGGAGCAAATGGCATGGGTGGTAATTGAGTGCTAAGGGAGACTCAGAGGAGGGTTAGGGCAGCTTTATAGTGCAAGGGAGGCGGTGGGAGTAGTGGTTCACTCATTGCAGTGGTGGCGTGTGGCCGGTGAAGGTGGTGCACGGGAGGCTTTGGTAGCTTTGGTGGCAAGGTTGGTGGTCACGTTGTCTCCTCAGTCTCAGTGCTCTTCTCTGCCGTAAGTGAGCTCATGGGCAGTACGGTCAAAGCGCGGGCATGCATCAGGTCGAAGGCTCGCTATTTGGTGATGGTGGTGAAATTGGCTCTGGCGTCTGGTGGTGCGTGGCCATGGGAGAAATGATGGACTTTAATAGTGATGTCGGATATGTGGCAGCGATCGTTGACTGGCTTGGCAGTAATGAGGGTGTCCTAGTGCGAGCCAAATTTAGCTAGGTGGCACAGTGAACAGGGGTGAAGACGGAATTGAGATGGCGCCAACAGTTAGAGAAGGCGGGAAGACCAAAAAGGAAAGCGAAATTTGGCTTGGAAAATGCTAAATTGGGAATGGAATTCAAATCCAACCGAAATCCTTAGGTGTTCTTGGTTTATTTTGTATTGCTGCTTCCTTTACTAATCCTCAGGTGTTCTTGGTTTATTTTTTATTAGTGTTTCCTTTACTCTAGTTAACCTGTCTAGGTTAAGTTGGCTCCTTTGAGAATCTGTTCATTGTATATAGTCATTTAAATTTCCATCTTCTTCATACCTATTTATTTTTCTTGTAGTTCGAAGTTGAAAATTATGTCCAATGTGATTAACTTTGGTATGACACAAACTTCTTATTTCTTATATCTTACAGACGGCTTACATATATTTCTGTAATCTTACAGCATATCTTAGTTGAAATAATCTTACAAGCAAACTCTTGGCTCTCTAAACACTTCTTATTTCTTATATCTTTGTACAAATGGCTTATGTATATTTCTGTAATCTTACAACATATCTTAGTTGTAATCTTACAAGCAAATTCTTGGCTCTCTAAACTTGCTACACAAAAGGAGTATGCGGTAGTTTTCATTCTATTTCTTGTTCTTAACTGGTGGTGAGCAGGCCCGTTGATGAGGGTGTTCCAGCTGGGCGATGGCACAGGGCCCCCAAATTGGTGGGGCCCCCAAATCATGCTAAATCCGGGACATAATCAGGAGGGGCCCTGATTGCTGGTCATCTAATGGATTGCTTCGGTCGTAGCGCTGTGTGGGGAGTAGAAAGGAATGAGCTGCTTTGAGATTGGTGTTTGTTATGTAGCTAAATCCGGGACAAGGGCCTTCAACAGTGGAGCTTTAGGCCCTCCACTGAAGAGTTTTTTTCCGTCGGCGGGTGCCGGATGGAGGAGGGGACCTATTAGTGTCTGTTCTCGCACCGTTTTCTTCTCAACTCGTTCTTCTTTCAGAACAAGACAGTATAAACATATGAGTTTGCATCTTTTCTCCACAAAACTAAACAGACGTGAATAGAACAAAAATATTCACATGATTAATTATACAAAACTAAATTGAGAGCCTCATTTTGCAATTCGCTCTGGGGCCCCAAATTTCTGGAGACGGCCCTGGTGGTGAGACATAACTCATGTTTTTCTAATGGTCTCCTTTGTCACTCTTCTTCTTTCTTCACATCATTCTTTTTAGAGTAGATCTATTTTTCTTCTTACGTTAGCTTTCTCAAGGTAACGTCTTTCTTTCTTCATTTGTGGTTGTTGGCATTGGTTTGATTGATGTGTTCTCTTGTTTGTATCCTTGCCTTTTTCTCAGATACATACTTCATTGGACATTGGCTACGATATTGTCCTTCATGTTGGTAGTGGAAACAAGTTGTGTCTGCCAAAAGATCATTTTGCTTGTTAATCTTTGAATATTTTAATGCCATTTCTATCTGAAGTGCTTGGTCTACAGAGCTTGTAAGTCTAGAAAATATATAGTTATAATACAACGCTTCTGACTTGGTCGTAGGCCTTTAACAAAGTGTTCCATTCTTTTAAGTTTTAACTTCACCATTAACATCTTCTTAAGTATATCGGGATAGATGGCAAAATTGCTGCAGATATTCTGTGATAGGCTTTTCTTTCTGTCGAATATTAAGAAAATCTCGATGCTTCATTGTGATAACTTTAGAGGAAATGTGGGCCTTACAAACTTTCTTCACAAATTCTTTTTGTGTAATTTCTTTTCTCTTTGGATGTATTCACTGAATAACATTCCACCAAGTAACTGCCAGTTCTGATAGCTATTAAGTAGCAATGAGAACTTTTTCTTATCCGTACACAGGATAGTATCCATTCTCGCTTCAATATTTTGTAACCAGTTGTCTGCACTTAGTAGCTTTGTTTTTGATGAAAATTTAGGTGGTCGAGTCCTCAGAAAGATTGTAAACTTGGATGCAATTGCACTTGGCGCTGATGTTGATCTTTCTGGTAACATCTTTGTAGTAAATTGTCCTAATAGCTTTGCCTGTTGTTCTAGTATATTGGTTTGTTTTTGCTCATATTCAATCCAATTCCTCCTGATGACATCTAGGACTCTATTCATACTGAGCTGCTTTTTAAGATCTCTTTTCTCTATTTGTTGTGCAGTGCCAGTGAGATTTCCAATTTGCTAGTGCTATTTAGTTCAATGGTAACAGAGATTCAGGAATTAGTCCTGTAACATTTTTGGATTTGGAAAGGAAAGTTAGACTGAAATAAAGATGAGAGCAAGAATGAAGTAGAAGAGGATTAGAATGAAGTGGGATTAAATAATTTTCTTGATTTCTTTTCTAGAACATTTATCTCCAAAATTTTCCATATACTTGCTAGGATATTCCAACATCTTCCAATATTCAATATCAATTAGTGGACTAATTTACTCCTGTACTTAAGGCACCACATCAAGAATCATTCGATACACGTGTATAATTGATAATTTTTTTGGAGTTTGGGTATGAAAATATTTTATACTCTTGATATATTTATGGTAAGTGAGTTTTAAACTCAATTCAAACTAGTTTGAACTACTTTTAAGTGATGTGACTATAGTGAGTATATACCATTAAAGTGCTCAAACTAATTAAAGTGAAGTTGAATTTAATTTTTTTTTTTTGGAGTTTGATATCTCAAATATATTTTTTATGGGTATATAAAGATACCCATGTCAAACGTCACGAATCTCAAAGCACATCAACGGGTATTGACATGGGTGTCTAGGCACCTAGGTGCATGAAACACGTGTGTGTGTGTGTGTGTATAGGCTTAGAATCTGATGGCCTTATCATTGATTTAAATATTACCTCTTGCTAGTTATGTCTATACTATCTCTCTTCTTTACTTGATTGAGGTGCTATTGCCATCAAAAACTCCAAATGACAAGTATTATCATTTATCTAATCCATCAATCATATACTTACCATTGTGTCGTCTATAACTTGTTTACTCAAATCATGGTTATCTAATTTTCACATGAATTTCAATTCCCACCATGAATTTATAAATCCAATCTTAGATCTGCTATCTGCCATCATTCAACCATGCAACCTAGTGATAATACAATATTCTCGCTTTAAGTTTACCAATATCATTCGTATCAAGATCTCCTAATAATCTAATCCTTTCCACAAATGATTTATGATCACGACCTGCTCATTCAGCAATCAACTATGTTTCCCACTATTTTACTTCCAAATAATTTCAACAATTGTAAACATCCAACAAGAATCATATCATTTATCAAGGCCATAATCCAATAATTATTATCACTTCTCCTAACTCTCCAAAATTTGATTTATTCATATATCTAATCAATCCAATCCAATAAATTCCACCAATTTACCCATCCAAATTTCACACTACTAATTCCTCATGATTGACACGAATCAACCAATATCTTTGTGTATTCATCACTTTCATCACTTACGACTTCATGGGTATAGATCAATCTAATCATTGTAATAAGGAATTGGTATTTAATTTTTAGTGGTTTAGAATTTGACAGGCAAAGGAAGATCGAGAATAGAAGGACATAAGTAAGGATCAAGATGAAATGGGGCAGTGTCATGAACCGGGGTAAACACCATCAAGAAGGCCGGATGGTGTCGGCGTAGAAGGGAGAGGGAGAGACTAGACGAGGAAGACTATAATATTTCTCTGATTGTTTTCAATAGCATACGGTGGCTCTCTTTATATAGATGAGCCCCCCCTAACAGATAGAGTCTAATTCCAATCCTATCTCTAACAAATATAGAAACTCATATCATATCTCTAATTATATCTCTAATAAAAGGATTCTAATCTTTAACTCAAATATAATCTAATATCTAGTTTCTAATAATAACTCGACTAGGCCTTGGGCCTAAGGCCCACATCCCTGACACTACACCCCTCTCGGACATGCAGCTCGTCCTCGAGCTGCTAGGCGGCGGTCATGACGCCAATGGACGACCTCTGATGTCGGTGTAGAAGACGAACGATGGCGGGGTGCTGCAGCGGGTGGAGATGGCGACCCGCTCCAAGCGGAACAGGGTTAAACGATGCCTGCAAAAAAAAACAATTTTTTTCCTTTGTTTTTTTTCTTTTTCTTCTTTTCTCTTTTTTTTTTCTTCTTTTTTTCTTTTTCTTTTTTTTACTTACCTTTTGAAAGAAGCTACCTTTACCCACTATATTTGAAGCCACCAGATGGGAGGGGCGGCGCACCCGGAGAGCCGGTGCGTACTCGGCGGCGGCGGCGCGCGATCGGGTCGCGCTAGTCGGCGGCCAAGATCGGCCGGCCGGAGGAGGCGCGCGGCGGCGAGGTGGCCCGGCGAGGCGGCGACGCAGACGGCTGGCCGAGAGGGCTCGGGCGGCGAGGCGGCTCGGC
Source organism: Melocanna baccifera (assembly GCA_036346265.1). Taxonomy (NCBI): domain Eukaryota; kingdom Viridiplantae; phylum Streptophyta; class Magnoliopsida; order Poales; family Poaceae; genus Melocanna; species Melocanna baccifera. Next base: position 10,478,169 of record CM070681.1, read on the forward strand.
GGCGTCCGCGTGAGGAGGCGGCTGTCGCCGACGAGAAGCGACCGAGAAGGTGGCGGGTCGGCTGGGGCGGATCCGAGCGCGGTCCGGCGAGGCGGTTCCGTATTCGCGCCAGCGTCCGCCGGGTCTCGGCGGCCGGCAGCTGGCGGCGCAGGCGATCGGGCGCGTCGCGCAGGGACCAGCGGCGGCGGCGACCCGCGGCTGGCAGAGGCGGCGACGGCACCAGCGCGGAGCGCGCCGAGGAAGCGGCGAGTGGCCCGACGGAGGCGGCGTCGTAGGGGGAGGTGGTCTCGGCCGCGGATGCGGCGACGACGCGGCGGAGGTGGCCCGGCCGAAGGCGGATCTGGAACGGCGGCGGTCGGGCGTCGCCGAGCACGGGAGGTGGCCCAGGCAACGGCGGCCGTTCTGGAGCGGTGGCCAGCGGAACAGCGGTGAATCGGCGGCGGAGCACGCCAGATCCGGTGGCGGCAGCGGGGACTGCGGCCGATGGCAGGGGTCGGTGGTGTTGGCCGACGCCGGACGACGGCGGTGGGTCGAGGCGGCGTAGGTCGGTGGCGTCCCAGGCGACGAGGGACTCCGAGGTCTCGCCGTGCGCCTTCTCCGGTCTGACCAGCGTTCTCCGCCCGGTCTGACCGGCGTTCTTCTCCCGATCTGACCGCCGGCGCAAGCTCCTCGAAGTGGTCGGCGATCTTGGTGAGGGAGTTGTCGTCTTTGCTGTCAACCGGTGATCCCGGCAAGGGGGCAGGGTCGGCAGTGGCCAGTGGAGCAGCAGCCTGCGGAGCGACCGGCGGAGCGGCCTTTTCATCTTTCGCAGCCAGCAAGTTGATATCTACCGTCTCCTCTGCTCTATGAGCAGCCTCTTGTTGCGCCTTCTCTCGCTCCTTTAAGATCTTCTCAAAGAAGGCATACATGTTGAGATAGTCGTACGCCCACTCTTTGTTGTAGCTGGCCATCTTATCAGCGCTAGCTTTTATCATGGCCATTGACTCGGCAAGAGGACGAGTCGCAGGAATCATGGTAGCAGAAGTCGTGGGAAGGGATCGACTGCTCTGATACCAAGTTGTCATGAACCGGGGTAAACACCACCAAGAAGGCCGGATGGCGTCGGCGTAGAAGGGAGAGAGAAAGACTAGACGAGGAAGACTATAATATTTCTCTGATTGTTTTCAATAGCATGCGGTGGCTCTCTTTATATAGATGAGCCCCCCTAACAGATAGAGTCTAATTCCAATCATATCTCTAACAAATATAGAAACTCATATCATATCTCTAATAAAATGATTCTAATCTTTAACTCAAATAGAATCTAATCTCTAGTTTCTAATAATAACTCGACTAGGCCTTGGGCCTAAGGCCCACATCCCTGACAGGCAGAAACAGAAAGCTTTCAATATAGTCTTTATTTGAAACCTAGAATAGTTTTGCACAAACTGCATATATAACAACATAACAGGTTGATAGTTTTTCACGAATTTTCCTATGCCTAGGTCTCATGATTAAGGTTCACGAATCTTGTCAATCCATTTCTTCATTGTCTGCATCCCCAACCCTACGATCATTACTTATGGTCAATAAAGTTTCTGCAAAGACATCATTCAATTCATTATCTTGTGCAATACTAATCTTATCCAAGGTCATGTCGATGCCTTAAATCATGGGCAGAACGGCCTGCACATACACATGCACCAAACCTAACACCTTCCTGAAACTTTTGAAATTTGTTGAAAGTAATAAGAAACTTGCTTGAAACCTTGAACCTAAAACACATCTAACACTTATTTGAAACTTCTTAAACTTGATAAAATCTAGATGAAATTTTCTTCGAAACCTCAACCTGAACACACTTGAAACTTACTGAAACCTAGATGAACACTTGCTTGAAACTTTTAAAAGTTTTTTGATACCTACAACCAGAAACCTAATACCTGTTGAGACCTATATTTCCTATTTTATTGTAAACAATCTCAATGGTATATCGTGATCTAGCTATGCTCATTTCATGTGGCTCATTTGCACAATATGATACTTGAAGCTCTTAAAAAGAAATGGCTACTTCATGAAATGCCTAAAATGATGCTTGCATGAAAATCATGTAGCATAGTTGATACATATACAAAACTCTTGAAACAAACAACTATGAAAAGAAACTCGACATGCATATCAAAAAAACTTGTGAAACATAGTTCCTTCATGCACCATATCATAAAAGTTACACTAAATCAGATTTTTTTATTGCAAATTTGGTAGGAAGGTTGAAACATCATGTTTCGATGGCATCGCATAATAAACTTGAAACATAAGTTGAATTGAACAGCCTAACTGACTTGGCACTTCATCGAACACTTTCATGCAATAATTTTGACAATGTCTCCATAGGCAAAATAACTTGTTGAGATGTAGCTAATCAATAAGCTACAATAAGTCAGCATACAGTAGTCGTGAGGAAGACCGGCAAGGATTCATCTATTGTGCATGTACGGGATTGACGATGTCAAGATAGCGCGTGCGCAAGAGGCAGCAAGGTTTCCACACATGCGCACAGAGGCGGACAACAATGTTTTGCACGCTCCAGCATGCATGGAGAAGGGCGACGACGGACAAGGGGAAGGGCGCGTGTGGAGGATTCTGGCGGCGGCGACGAGCACATGGTTAGCAGCGAGGTTTGGAGGAAGGCGACGACGAGTCCCGTGTACACAACGGAGAAGGATGGGTGGAGCTAGTGCGCATGCTCCTACGAGTGCGACAAAGGAAGATGGCGAGGAGCTAGCCTGTGCGCTCCCGTGCGCCGGAGGATGACGGGGTGAGGCCGTAGGTGAAGTTTCATTCTGATAACAATCCAACGGTTAGATGCTATACCATCTGAAACACTTGAATGGTATAGCGTGGCTACACTATGTCCATATATAAATGGTTAGCTAAGGTGTTGACCTTGAGACTTGAACCATTTATGGAAAAGTTGATTAGCAAATCTCATAATGCCTTTATTAGGAACAGAAAATTATGGATGGGGTTATGATATTGCACGAGATAATTCATGAAACTAAAAGAAAAACAAACAAACTGGGGTGATTCTTAAACTCGACTTTGAAAAAGCTTATGACAAGGTCAACTGGGATTCTTGCTTGCTTGCTTGAAACTGAAAGGGTTTAATGAAGCCTGGTGCTTATGGATTTCTAAAATCCTGAAGGAAGGAACCTTAAATATGGAACTAAATAATTGCATGGGTCCATATTTTGAAAGCCACAAAGGGGTGAGCAGGGGGATCCCCTTTCACCCTTTCTGTTCAATTTGGTGGCAGATTGCTTGGCAAAAGTGGTAAATATGGCTCTACACAATGGTCTTTTTACTGGTGTAGTTCCCCATTTGATTGATAGAGGTGTTGCTTTATTACAACATGCTGATGAAACTAATATGTTTATAGCATGGTGTTGAGGGAGATAGAAACATGAAGCTACTTCTATAGGTTTATGAAATGATGTCTGGCCTTAAGATAAATTTTTCCAAAAGTGAGTTAATTGTTTTGGGGGGAGATGATATCCTATCACAAAGCTATTCCGATATTTTTCAGTGTCAAATTGGGCATCTTCCAATCAAGTATCTCGGTGTCCCAGTTGGGGACAGTAGAATACTTTTAAAGATTGGGATTATGTAGATCAAAAAAATTCTTAAAAGGCTAGATGCTTGGAAAGGAAACTGCATGTCTATTGGGGGTAGAAGTTGTACTTATTGCCTAAGACTGTGATAGAAAAGATTGATAAACTAGGATAACCTTCTTTTCGCAAGGGTGTGATACAAAGAAAAAGTACCATTTGGTTAAATGGAAGAAAATTTGTAAACCAAAGAAGAAAGGTGGGCTTGGCATTAAGGACTTGAGAAAACATTAGTGTTGGTAAAACACAGGCAAGATGACTCCCCTTGCTGGAGAGATTTGTTAAAAATAAGAAAATACTATCTAAAAGGGAGGAAAATGAATGTTGGTTCTGGGGATAAAACATTATTCTGGGTAGATACATGTTGTGGGGACCAACCTTTGATGGTAGCACATCCACAATTATATGACTTATGTGATGAGAAAGAAATTTCAGTAGCTTGTTGTTTCTCTAAGAATTGTGATGTCCTTTAGAAGATGGCTTAATGACAACCTGCACAATGATTGGTCTTCTCTTCTTGGTGGACTGAGGTCAGTCCAAATCTCTCCAGAGGAAGACTGTGTTATCTGGAAGTTTGAAAAATCTGGAATATACACTGTCAAATCTATGTATAAAAACATGTACAGTAGTGTCTATGGACCAAATTATTCTCAGATCTGGAAAGCCAAGATTCCTCTTAAAATCAAGATATTTCTTTGGCTCTTATTCCAGGATGCAATTTTAACCAAAGATAATATGATTAAAAGACATTGGCAAGGAGATCCATCATGTTATATCTGTGAACAACATGAAAATCCCCAACATCTCTTCACTTGCAACATTGCAAAAGTCATTTGGGGTATTGCTGGGAAATGTGTGGGAGTGCAAACCCGTCCTAGTATCTGGCAGTTCTTTTGTTGGATCCATACTGTCATACTGCATTTCCCTGAAATCTACATGATTGTTCTCGCTGCATCTTGCTGGGCTATATGGAGAACGAGGAATAAAATTTGTTTTGATAAGAAGGTGATTAACTCTCCTTTGGAGATAATATTTGGCGTGTGCACAAATCTCCGTTCTTAGGCAGGTCTGAGCAAGGAGGAATTTAAAGCAAATGCTGGAGGTTGGTGCCGAGCAACTGCTGACGACTACTCTGAAGCTGGCGCGAGAGGCTCGTGGACAAGGGCTAATTGGTCTGCAGGGACGCGACGAGGATGTTGAAGATGAAGTTTAAGTCGTCATTAAGTCTTCAGTCTTGCATTGTAATAAGTAGATTCCTAGTTAGTCGTGGACTCATCTCCATCAGTCAGAAGAGATGTTAGATGCTAGAGGTCTAGCAGTTAGCATTCCGGAAAACTGACGTATGGAACTTCTTATTTCCGTTGCTTCATGGAAAAATGGGAAATGTACCAGTTAAAAAAAAGACAAATTGTGACAGGTGTTTGTTGCCTTAAAAAGACATATTTCTGGGTGAATCGAGATGACTTGTATGCCCCAGAGTTCATCTCGAGTTCATGACATCGCATAATCTCCGGCATTTATTCGGTATCTAACGCTTAGAATTTAACAACACCAAGCAAGCAATTTTTTATGCCAAAATCCTTGCACACTCTCAGCAATTTGATTATAAGCAAATTGCTGAGATCAAACTCCAACCGGTGAATTTACATTTTTTTGAAAGGACTAGATGAATTTACTTGGTGACTATGATCGGCACTGCGTACTTGAGAATCTTTTTGGTTTTAGAAAGATAAGGCACTACCTGAACATGAATCGACAAGGAAGTAGTAACTATTTGTTAGCGAACAACTGAACAATACGAGCCTCAGTATGCTAAATGAAACGGAAAACAGCCTAATCGCGGTCCAAGTCCAGCTAAGAAACGGTAGTTATGGGATGGGCCTAATCCTATAGATACACTGCCATAAAAACGGGGCTCTGCCAGTTTTTTTGTGCAAGACATTTATGCCACAGGTAACCAGCCGCTGCAAATAGTACCACATCCTTCGCTACCAAATTAATTCGACTACAACCAAAGTAATGCAGGCAATCAGTACATAGTAGGAGATACAACAAACATCCGACTTGCATTGGCTCCTAACAAGGCAACAACCATAACAAACTTTTGACTAGGAAAACGAAGGCAAAAGCTTTCATCAGAACCACGCCCAACAGCTGCCATTTGATGGCTACTGCAGTTTATTTGATGGCTTCGGGCATCGATAAGAGAGAAAAACAGCTTGATTGCCCAATTTGTTGTAACACACAAGGGGCCCAAATTAAACCTTTATGTTGGGCAGAAAGATGTAAAGGAAAAAATAGATTTTAGGTCAAATGATTCTCTACTCTTTCCACTAGCAGAGGTACCAATTAAGACTACGCTTTGCTCGTGGACCAAACGGAAATAATAATAATAATAAAAAGAATCAATGGTAGGTGACATATGCATGTCCAAGAGTTGGATGTCGCCAGCAAATTGTGTTCTTGAGCTCGTCGGTCCGGAATACAATTCTGGTGAGCTGGTCGATTAATTAATCCCCTAGAAAGTACACCCTTGTAGTCGATTCATGCTTGAGCAAGATAGGTTATTCGTGGATTTGTTGGGATTTTAACCGGCAAGTGATCAGACACTACTACAGAAAGCTTAATACTAGACGTCAAATCACAGACGGTTTAACAAAACTGTTTGTGAATGACATTAACACAAACGATTTTAATTTGGACACCGTCTATGTTGATGGCGTCGGAGAAAACGAGTATCACAGACCGTTCTTACCAATGAACCGTCTGTGATATTTCAGTATCACAGACGGTTTTTATTAAAACCCGTCTGTGATAATCTGGAATTATCACAGACGATTTTTTATTTAAAACCGTCTGTGATAAGCTGATTATCACAGACGGTTTGTATTACAAACCGTCTATGATAATTTTAGAATTATCACAGACCGTTTGTAATACAAAACCGTCTGTGATGTTGTCTGTCCGATGTTAATATATAACTACAGAACGGTTTGTATTACACATTGCTTCTAATAACTTATAACCTACAGAACTATTGAGACAAGAGATCATAAATTAAATGCAAATTTATTACAAAAGTCGCACATAAAGATATTCCCAGATTTTAATCTTCGGGGCTTCGTACGCTTCTCCTTTGACTTTGGGAGTTGGATCAGCCGCTGAGTTCTCGAACGTCGTTAAGATTTTCCTTGCCCTCAGCACTTCCTCCTCCAGCCTGGGCAAATGATCAGTAGCATAGCCCATAATCTCATAGATGATTGCATTGTAAGTTTCCTCAGCATCTGCCGTTTCTGCTTGATCGGCAATGCTATCTATCAGTCTGTCCAATGCCACAAGAGCTTCTTCCGCTCTGTGCACATTTTTGAGAAGAACCAGGGTAAGAGCTGTTTCCCTTTCTTGAGCACCAGTGATACGCCTCCGTCGACAGCGGATGATCAGGTCGAGCTGACGGATGCAAGAAAGTTGGGGAATGAGAGCAGGGTGTGTGCGAAGAAGCTACTCCAGATGTAAATTGTTGGCCGTCTGTGTAAGGTTTCGGCCGAACAACTCTTGATAAACAAATGAGAGGAAGGAGATGATCACTGAAGCCATATTGCATGTACTGCGTTGAGAATTAGGCCGACACGCATATTTAACCTTTAGTAGAGATGGTTCGTATACCAAACAGTAATGATCGAGACGGTTTGTATGCCGAGACGCTTCATATAACGATAGTCGCTACCGAGTCCCGATGAAGCTATCACAGATGGTTTTATTTTGGAGACCGTCTGTATTGAGTATCACAGACAGTTCTTACCAACGAACCGTCTGTGATAGTCAACCATCACAGACGGTTCTTACCAATGAACCGTGCAGCGATATCGAAATATCACGAGCGATTTTTAACTAAAAACCGTCATGCGATGGTTGATATCACGACGGTTTTAACTACAAACCGCTCGTGATAGTCAATATCTGACGGGTTTTTTAAAACCGTCTGTGATAATGCTGCTATGTATTTATTGCGCCGCTCAGACCGTATCTGTCTTCATTTCGATCCAGATCTAACCCGGTGCTGCAGCTGGAGGCGGCAAGGCTTTCAGGCGGTTTTGAGTTACAAACCGTCTGTGATATTGATATATCACAGACGGTTTTTAGTTATAAACCGTCTGTGATATGTCTATATCACAGACGATTTTTTCTTACAAACCGTCTGCGATTGTGCCTATCACGATGGTTTTTAGTTACAAACCGTCTGTGATATTCTTTCCACAGACGGTTTTCAAACCGTCTGTGATAACTTTCGATTACCACTGACCCATAAATTCATACGGTTCAGAAAACCGTCTGTGATGACGTTTTTGAACCGTCTGTGATACGATTTTCTGTAGTAGTGAGAGTTTGTTTGGATAGACAGGGACTAAACCCAATCCTTTTTCGGACACGCAATATTCAGTTTCCCTGCCCATCAAGGACTACGCCTACCCTAATATATACTTCTTCTCTACGAAAGAGAGGCAAATCAACACTGCTCCCAACGATCATCAGCAACCAAAGCTAACCAAGGGCGAGAGAAAGAGGAGATCACTTTGGGAGTTGGGAGGACGACCCTACGTGCATGCGGCCGGGTTGCTCGGAGGAGTGCGTGCCACAGGGCATACCTGGGATCGAGTACGTTGGAGCTGTGCGTGCGTGCCCTGATGGTATGATGATCTTTGGTTACTCGCGGCCGGGTTTGGGCCATCTGCTTCCTCGGCGTTTTGCGCCGGCCGTCGGACGACGTTGGAACCGCCGATGCTGGATTCGTGCGCGCTACGCCCCCAACAACCTTCTCCACTACGCGCGCAGCTACTGATCATCATACAATGCCATATGCCCCACGAGACCCGCCGGCTCCTGCACCAACGCCCAATAATTTTCGGCTAACCTTCCAGATGAGCACAATACTGCCTTCGTCACGCGTGAGCTGATCATAGATCAAGGCCATATTCTCAAGTGCTTTAGCTCTTGATCACTGAAATAGTATTTTAACATCGTTAGCTTTTTTTGATATATTTAATTAAAGAAATAGAAAAATATAAGAAAAATATAATTATGTCTTCACAGAAAATATAAAATAAAAAAAAATTATGTTAAGAAGTCAATACGCCCAAACGGTTTTCCTAAGGGTATCTCCAATGGTCTGAGTTAGTTGGCTATTTGTATGTACACATCAGCATAAATCCTATGTGGAGGAAAGAGAGTATGTAAAAAAAATCGAGCCGACTCTTCCTTAAGCACTAGGCTATAACAGAAAACGAGGTAGTCTCTATAAATGACTGTGTGTGCATGTAAGTATCAAATAGCTATCCTTATAGACAGTCCTTTGTATGCTAGCTATTTGGTTGATGATGTGGAAGTCTCCTAGTTAGTTGCTAGCTAGGACCATTGGAGATGCCCTAAAAAAGATCAATTAATGCACACATGCAGCAGCTTGATCGAGATCAGCGTGCGCCAACCTAAAAAGGTGAACAAAATTCCCATGCCTAACGTACGTTGACCGACCCAAGGTTGAGTAAATCTCAAGCTCCATGCATGCATGCAATTAAGCCCATCACACGATCGAGACTCGACCCTTAGCTCAGGGTTACATTATACAAGCACGAATATCATTGCGACGAATGCACCGAATTAGCAGAAGAATCTTCTCCGGTTGAGAGTTGAGACGTTGCTTTCCACTCTCTAGAGCTCCTCTCCAACAAATAACAAACCCAAAAACCTTGTGCTACGCGCTGGCTGCCTCTACTGCTTTTAAAAGCCATTACTAGTCTCATTTCCTATACCTCACAGCCGAGAGGATCATTCACTGATCACTCCAAACTCCAAAGCTAGCTAGCTAGACAGGCACAGCAGCCATGAGCAAGGAGAAGCACCAAAAGCGCGAGCACCACCTCCGCCGCTGCTGCGGCTGCTTCGCGTCGTGCCTCCTGGCCCTGGTCCTCATCGTCGCCTTCATCGCGTTCGTCGTCTACCTCGCGCTCCGCCCCTCCAAGCCCTCCTTCTACCTGCAGGACCTGCAGCTCCACTCCATCGACCTCGGCGACCCCTCCCTCTCCGCCACCGCGCAGGTCACCCTCGCCTCTCGCAACCCCAACGACAACGTCGGCATCGACTACAGACGTCTCGACGTCTTCGTCACCTACCGCGACGAGCCCGTCACCGTCCCGGTCTCCCTGCCTCCCATGTACCAGGGCCACCGGGACGTCACCATCTGGTCGCCCGTGCTCTCCGGGGAGTCCGTGCCCGTCGCCGGCTACGTCGCCGAAGCTCTGAAGCAGGACATCTCCGCGGGGTACGTCATGCTGCAGGTCAAGGTCGACGGCCGCGTCAAGTGGAAGGTCGGCAGCTGGGTCTCCGGCAGCTACCACCTCTTCGTCAGCTGCCCCGCCATGCTCGCCATGGGCCCCGCCGTTCCTCCCGGAGGAGGAATAAGCGGTACCGGCGGCACCGTGACGTCACTCAAGTTCTCGCAGCCGACAGGGTGCAGCGTCGAGGTGTGATATAATGCACCGTATACGTTCGTACACACGTAGTGTGCGTGACAGAAAGCAGCCGGCTAGTGGCAGTATGCATGGCAGCTAAGTTTCTTCCGAGTAAATCGTCAAGATGTTAATTTTTGTTCTTGTATCATGTCGGAGAATAAATTTACGTCACATATATATTTGCCATTTCAACGTCGATCCACAGAACATGTAATTACCTTGCTGCTGTACTTTCAGAACTGTCTGTTGTATTATAACATGAGCATTCTCCTCTTGCTATATACATATACAGCTACGCTACTTGCAATTGATGCTGTTGAGCCACGGTACAACTGCACTTAATGTGTGCGTTGCATGCAGAGGTGCTCTTTTCTTCATGCGTGATCAATGGAGGTTGCTCGTCGCACATGGCATGACGTCATGGTAGTACAATCAGACAATGGACGGATGCATGATAGGGAGAGGAGAAAGAGAGAGAGATGATGATGATGATGAGAGTTGATGGGGGAGCAACCACCAAACAGAGTACGTTAGGATTAAACGAAAGTGGCATTAGGCAATGCGTCACGTCACTCCATAGTAGGCCCTGTGCAGCGTCAGCGACAACGTAACTCCCAACTAACAAGTTTAGAACAATATACACGAGTAGTGACACAAAAGCGCTCTTACTTTTATGTAGCTGAAAGGATTTATAGAAAATTTTATGCATGAGCCGTCAAATTAGTAGCAGTACTACTCGGTGTGCACCGACAGAAATTGCCGTATAAAAAAGGCTTATCTTTCGGCAAACAATTAAGTTAGCGGGGATATATCTTGCATCCTGAGGTGACATCACTACTACAGAAATCATCATCACAGACGGTTTAAAAACGTCATCATAGATGGTTTTCTGAACCGTCTGAATTTATGGGACAGTGATAATCATAGTTATCACAGTCGATTTGTGAGCCGTCTATAATAAATATAATAAAGACGGTTCTAATTTAGAACCGTTTGTAAAAAACACTATCACAGATGGTTCTAAATTAGAACCGTCTGTGATGTGTGAGCATTACAACATAGCAGAGAACATTTTTTGTTTAGAGCCGTCTGTGATAGTGAATCACAGATGATTTATACTATAAAACCGTCTATGATAGTTCGTTCTATACCTAAATTTTTTTTCAGTTAGCCTCAGAAAATATTAGCTATGTCTTTTGAAAATAAGCGAAAACAACAAAAACAAGCAAATACGATATCAAACATAGCAGAGAACATTTTATTTCCATTACAATCCACCATTACAACATCACAAGATTACAATCCACCATTATAATATCACAATAAAATATAGCAGAGAACATTCTATTTACTTTCCATTTATATTACAAACTAAGCAGCCATAACCCCACAAAATAGCTCGAGTAGGCCTTTTTGGCGGCTGCCTCACTGTAAACTCCTAGGCAGCCCTAAATGCTACAAAATAGTAACAGAATCATCGTAGTTACAGAATCAAATACTAGAAGAAACAATGGAGGGAGGTGCTGGCTTGCTGACCTAGTATGCGACCTTCAAATCGTCTACACTTGATTCCATCAGGTTGATCGAGGAGGAGGAGCCTAGAGAGATTTTGAGCGCATAAAGGGTAGAGAATGTGTTCAGGTGAGTATTTATAGGGGAGGAAGAGGTGGAACGATCTGTGGATTGTGGGTTGGTCGGTTTCTATCGTCTAGAATTGGGTTAGGGAGGATTGATGGGCCCAGTGGTCAGAGATCAATTTATCACAGACGGTTCTTACCAAGAACTGTATGTGATATTGGCTATATATATACCGATACAATATAAACAATTAGTCTCAAAATATGAAATAACAAAATTCTGTATAGCTCATATATACTCATTTGAAAGGTTTCGATGAGATCTACAACTTTGCAGTTGAGATAAACCCCAAATTTCGAAGGAAAGATCAAAAATTTTGGTAAAAACAGAAATAAAAAACTTTTGATGCAAATTTGAGGCTAAAGATGGCCAATTTTAGGGATCTTTGAGGGTGACTGGCACAAACTAGTCATTTTTTTGATCGGGCTCGTCGTTAGTTTTCCAACGAGTACAAGAACGTCGAAAACGGATACCATATGCAAAAATTATGTCTGTTTTACTGAAGGTGTGTTAAAATGGAATCCTACTCGAACTCAAGCGGAAAATTATGAAATTTTAGGGGTGTGTAAGGCGGGAAACATATCACAGACGGTTCTTATCAAGAACCGTCTGTGATTGCATTTAATACAGGCGGTTTTTATGAACCATTTATGATGAGACGTCTAATATAAAAAAATTTTTGCAGCAGGCCTCGAAAGAGAAAAAGGATACTTCTTGGGAGGTTTAAAGGACATCTAACTTAATCATCATATTAGTACATAGTTCTTCCATTTGAATCAATGGCCTAGCTACAAACTCATTCCTCTCAGAGGAAATACAGAAAAAGAAGATAATTTACTCCAACGTTTTTTAAGATAAGTTGATTCACTCCAACCAAAGCATGTTGCTTTCAAAGAATCAAAGCGCTAACCATTTCACATTATCTTAAGCAAGTATCTCTATTTCCGTAATCTCTGTCGTAAACAGGTAAAATTAAAAAATTTCAACAAAAAATTATAAACTACAGTAAAAAAGAACAGATCTATATGACTGCTCAGGTAAGTAATGGGCTTATACATTAGGCTTCTGTAGGAGAGAAATTGCCGCCAACGAACTCTGCAAACGGGATGGGTGACATCATAGGCTTTGCAAAGCGAGACAAGTTCTCTTAATGGGCCGAACGGATGCACTTGTACGTTTGTGTGGCCCATGTCTGTAGTCATGCATTCACAGCGTTTTTTTTTTCCTCTGTGAAGTTTGGCTCTGGAGAAGTCACCTGAATAAACGAGCAGCTTCTATTATCCTCCTTAAAAAACAGAAGAGCCTCTATCCAATAAACGGCCGAGAACACTTTATTAGTTTATTATTATTTTTTCTAACGAAACTTTTAACTCAAAAATTCAGCTCTCAACTTAAAATTTGAACTTTCAACACGGATTTTAAAACTTTCAACTTGAAGATTCCAACTTTCAACTCAGTAATGCCAGAAAGGGAAACTGTTCATTAGTTTGTTAAAAAGTGATCGTTCATTCAACTCAGTAATGCCAGAAAAGGAAATTGTTCATTAATTAGTTAAAAAGTGATCGTTAACATCATCAAATTTAGAGCAGCCAATTGATAGACCACCTGATACTCACTAAACCAGGCCATATTTGGGCTGGGCTTGGGTACGACAGCCTAGGCTGGGACGGTCTGATGAGTCGAGTAGATTGGCTTGGGTGGACTCGGGTTAGACCAAATTAGTTTATGCTTAGACTGCCCAACTGTCACGGTCCATAAACCACCTATAATTATTATAGAATTCCTAAAGTGTGGGAGGATTGGCTGCCTCCTAGCCCGTCCACGCTGCCTCTTTGCCAAAAGCCCCTCGGGTTCACTGGAAATCCCCGCGAGCTCCCCGTCGAACCAGCTAAGCCGGCCCTTGCGCCCTCCTTCTTTGCGCAGAGCTCCTCGCGTTTCAGACCGCACGCGTTCCCCTTCCCCCCGCTCTTGCCCTAGGTGATGCTGCCGCTCTGTTCCGTCGCCGCTTCCTCGCCCTGTTCCCCACCCTCTTGCTCCCCTTCACCTGACTGTGACCTCACCTCCCCTACCCTCCTATGCCTCTTATCTGCCGTCAGTGACCCTCCTTGCTTCTCCTCTCATCCTTCACATTGGTTGCCTCCTATCTCCTCCATTTTTATCTCACCGTCGCCGGAGCTGCCCTCGCCCCCCCCCCCACCGTCAGCCTCCTTGCTTGGACACGGTTATAGCCCTACCATGTCCTACATAGTGCTGCCACCACAAATCGGTCGCCTCCCATCTCCTCCATTTTTATCTCGTCGTCGCTGGAGCTGCCCTTGCCCTCCCCCCCATCAACCTCCTCACCCGGACACGGCCGGAGCCCTACCATGTTCTACATAGAGCTGCCACCATAAATCTGTTGTCCTTCTTCGTGATGCTCCACATCTTGATAGCCAAGTATTTACCAATTCATCAGAGATTTATGATTAATATCAGCCACTTACCTGATTCGAGATTGATTGGCCAGGTAGTTACCAATTCATTAGAGATTTATGATTAATATCTGCTACTTAACTGATTCGAGATTGATGCATACTGGATTTCGGTATGCTGTATTTGGGAGGGTCACTAAGGCTGATGATACATTAAGAAAACTAGGGTGCCTTCCAACCGAGAGAGAAGACATTTTTGTAACGGTATGTGTGCTGCAATTGCACAGCTTTCTTCTGTGTAAGCCACTCATTTAGTCTGCCTTCTTTTACATGATTATTTAGATCCTATACAGACCATCTTCTAATAATTTGTGGTAGAATGGTGTTTTGTGTCAGATAAAGTAGTGTTATTTGGATCTGATGGCATTCAGGTTAGTGGCTAGATAGAGCACTTTCTTTTCTTTTTTTTTTTTGCCTAATTCCTACTATTCATCAATATATACAACCATACACGCTCAGTGCTTATGCATATTTTTAATATTTGAATTCTCCCACAATGTTGTCACTGTTATTATATGGTTGATTTTTTGCTCAGGCAAATCAACATCATGTTCTCTAATATGTGTCCATATTATTGATTTGATATCCTATATCCATGATCTGTGAAACATGATCATCAATCAATATATATGTTGATCTGTAAATCATAATTATCCCATATAATGATATAAGATCAGGAATAATTTAGAATAACATTAAAACATAAATAACGAGTTTCACGAATAAGTCACATACTTGTTGATCAATATGAAAGATATTTATTCTAAAGACAAAATAATATATTATTCAAAAGATCATAAACATAAAAGTGATACAATCATCTCTATGATTGCCTCTAGGATGTTGGCTAAACTCTCGCTAACGCCTAAGTACTCACTGTTACCGGATGGAAAACAGGAACACAACACAAGAACACGATGAACTCACACAGGATTTGACGCTGCAGAACTTAGCAGCTTTTCAGGTTTACTTCCTTCCTTTATATAGTAATTAAACAAGAGAAACTGACCCACTAATTACCTGAGAAACTCAACTACTAATTGCCTGAGAAACTGAACTACTAATTAACAAAAAAAACTGACATGCACTGCTTCAAGACATGCAGACTAAAAATAGTAACTGACATGCAGAATAACTAGATTATCTAACATAGGATATATCACTAACACAAACAAATGTTGACACTTCATATTATTCTTCCAGGGTTATAATTACTAGTATGCACAAAGCTAGCCATATCATAATAGAGATATATCCAACACTTTTCTTCAAAATTGCCTCGTTGAAATAAAGCTTATTTTCTGTGGCAAGTTGTAGCGTTTAGCAATCTTTCACAAAAAAGCATGAAAGCCCCACATTTTATTGGTCCCCTCAATCTGTAGACCTGTCTAGGGATTGCCACCCTCTCTGTGTGTGTGTGTGTCATGCACGCATAAAGCTACGTGCTCTGCCCTCCCAAGACCATATCCACATCCCACATGAAACAAAAAGCTCACACATTACATTCTCTCATCTCTCCTATAATATTCTTCCATTATCATTCCATGAAAACAAAGGCTACTAGATCTCTACTGTTTAGTGTGTTTGGCTACTCCAGTTGTTACCATCTCTCTCACACACACATTCTTTTTGACCAGTCCACCATCTACCCTTAAAACACCAAATTGACTACAAGATCAAATGAGCCCTTTTTCTTTGCTCTTTTTTACAAGCAAAATAGCACACCAAAGGAAGAAGAAAAAGGAAACCAAAGACATAAAGGAGTAAGAGAGACTGTGAGAGCACATGGAAGGGTATGGGTTTGCTGTCTAGGCCTTTAATTTCCTGGCTACATGTGTAGTAGCTCATGATGCTTCATGCAAAAGAGCTCGAAATCTAAGCTAACAACCCTTGGATCCCCAAGCCATCATTGACCACTCTCTCCAGCTACCACTTGATCTATGCATGTACCAACATATCAAGTATGTAAGCATCTGTTTGTACATATTATAGTTAGTAGCTCGTATAGTTAGGTCACAGTGGATGTGCTTGCCATGATCAGTAGCTAGCGAGAGATCCAAGAACTATGCAAGCCCTTACTTCGATACAGACGAACGTATGCATGCATCTCTCTGCTTTTTCTTCCCTCGTATCATCCTCATACACATGAAAAGAGGAGCAGATCAAAAGAAGTAAAGGAAGGGAGAAGAGAGAGACAGAGCGACGTAGAGGTGGCCCTTCTCAAAAGTCTAGCGAAAGCCTCTGCGCTGTTGAAACTTTGTCTCCCTGTGAAGCCTGATCTTTAGCAATTCATTAACTTAATTTGTTCGAACAAATTAAATCAACTGAGCTTAGCTGATAAATACAACATGCATGTAGATGGCCAGCCAATTAATTGATAGACCTGTAGTTTCACATGACACATTGACACAGGATGCGATGTGCCATATCATGACATCAACCATATATTCATATAACGCATGCATATACCAGATATTTAGCTCGCTATGTTATCATAAAGTAATTACAACTTCATGAAGAGAAAGGGAAGAAAAAAAAGCTATTTGTGAATATATGAACTATATATAGGGATTCATCGCTTAATTAATATAGTTTTCGTTCCATACATGATATATTCCAGTGCCTATTGTACGTTCTTTCGGCTCATGTTAGTACTTTGGATATCCCATACAATCTATTGTTCGTAAGTATTGAGCTCACAGCTTGCCTAAAGGAAGGAGTCTTGAGGTGCTAAAAAGCGTTTGCACCATTCACTTTAAAAAGGAGAAAAAGGCAGGCAGGCAGGAGTACTTACGATCGAGAAGCAAAATCCATCCATCTAACAAAAGATGTCGAATCCCTAGAGATGCATGAATGATCGATGTTCCATTCCAGGTTTGTCTCATGATCACTGGATTGGAGGGAGCTGAAGAGAGTTTGAAGGCGTGCATGCATGATGAAAAAGAGGCTATCGTTCCAAGTTAGTCCATGCTAGCTATATCATGGATAGCTAGCTTCGATCGCTAGCATGGTTGCAAACAAAGCAAACTGCAGCTTGGCCTAATAAGTATGTTTCTCATGGTGCAGTAGCCTCTCTCACTTTACCTCTTTACACCCTCTAAGGAAGTTAATTAGTAGCTGTTGCTTCTAGTTAATTAATTTGTCCCACGAATGCGTGCAATTACTGTGTTATGTAGCTAGGGTTAGGGCACCTGGCCGGCCAATTATCTAGTGCGTGCAATTACTGTGTTATGCAAGTCGGAATTTAACTATATACGTTGTGTATAGTCAGTGATAAAGTAGTTTACAGATAAACATCACCTGAATGTTTTCTTTCAAACTATCATTCAGATTTATGACCGTTGGATTAAAGATACAACGGACACGGATTCTCCTTCCTCCAAAAAAACTCTCCCCCTCAAAAAAGGACGGGTGGATCTCTAATCCAACAACCACAAATTTAAATAATGATTTAGAAGAAAACATCCGAATAATACTTATATACACCCGATAAAGTAACCACTGTATAGTTGCACAACGTACCATTCAAATAGATAGGGAGGGAACAAAGTTCTCGCCAAAAGCCCAAAACTATGCGTTAATTTAATAGTCCTGTAGTATGCTGTATATATAGTGGTACTTTGTTTTTCCCTTGGAGTACACAACATCAGCTTTGATGACTCAACTCTCCACAAGATAACACTCATTCAGTTTGCTCGTACTACTAACAGAGAGATTGTGAATACAACTAATATAGTATAAAACAAAGAAAAACATGCTAGATTAGCATCCTACGAGTGCGTGCATGCAGTACGATGTGCAGTACGTAGTACTAATCATCTTCCCACTTGTTTTTGTGTACACATCCAACAATGCAAAAGAAAAACCAAGCATATTATATGTATTATTTTCAGTAAAGAAGCATATAATATATACACTGAAATCTTCATATGATTTCTTCTAATGTATTACTACAACATACCTGTTCAATCTTTAGTTTCAGCAGGCTTGGCCTTTCCTCTTTTGGGGCGTACGTACGTAACAAGAAAGCAAAAACATGCAAAAATCATTTTGATTATTGTGTGAAAAGGCTAATATTAACGACAAGTTAGGAATTTACAGCTGTGCTCTTTGTGTGATTTTAGGGTTCATCATCAGACGGAGGGAAATGATGGAGGATCTTTCTTTCCAAAGGATCCTAAAGCACAAGACTTTAGGGTCCAAGAGGCCTAGATGCTTAGAACTTCGTTTCTCTGGTGTGTCTATGTTAAGCTTTTCACACACCCCAACCACTTTCCATAGACGAGAATGTTGGGCTTGTGAAAACCTAAAGCAAAGGCAAGAGAATTGAAAAGGGAAAAAATAAAAGGAAAAAGCGGCAGAGATCCTTTTCTAAATCACATTCGGCTAGCATTAAAAGGAGTGCCCTTTTACTACATTTCTTAAGGGGAAGGGTGTTCCTTTGCCTTCTAAAGTGGCTCCTCCTTTGCACAAGCTCTAAGTTTTGAATCTTGTGTTTTTGCACCATCAGTGCCACGTCATGTAGCTTCTGGTGAATCATAGACTACCAGCATTGATATGCTTTTTATATTGGGAACATTTAACTTATCTAAATCCATACGATGAACTTATGGTTTAGTGCTACCTTCTATTAGTTGATCACACCATAGCTTTGGGGTCCAACTTTATGCGTGTTCTTTATTATCAAGAAAGGTTTGGTGCGTCTGCTAGTACCCAACCTTATCTGATTAACAAACTGACTCATTTGCTCCATATGATGCACGCATATCAATATATCATTGTTGGTGAGTTGCTGAATTGTAAATAAAAAATTAAACCTAGGTCTCTTATATATAACCCCAGCTAGCCCAAGTGCATAAGTATTTAGTCCTGTGTTCTTGTATTTAGTCACAATGAGATGTTTAAGATTACAAGCATGCAATACCTTGCAATCTTTCCCTCTATGTCATCTGATGTCTTCCTTAAATAGCATCGAAGGGGTGGCAGTTAATGCATATGAAGAGATGCCTTGTTGGAACCAGCCAACCGCACTTGAGGAGCAGTTCTTGTTAGTGAAATGTTCTTCTAGCGTGGTTGTTATGTTGTTATTGGTAGAGGTAGAGGTAGGAGAGAAAGATGTTTAGTTATGTGTGTGTTGTAAGGGCTCATGTTTCCTTTGTTAACTACATGTAGTAGTTACGATAGACTTGACCCTTGGTCAGAGATTTGTGCTTATGTGTCTGATCGTGAACATCTCTGACAACGGGGTGGTCAATACCCAAGGTGGTTAGAGTATACTGTCCCTGACCAGAAGGTACTTTGTGATATTCTAAAACTGACCCTCCTAAGGATCTATTTGTAAATTTGGAAAAGAATTAAAGAAAAATGGAATTGAGGGAGGAAAGGGGGAGTTCAATTGATCCCCTAACTGAATCGTGCATGGGAGGTTGGGGTTTTGGGTTGGGCTTTTAAAGGAGAGGAGGGAGTAGGGGGAGAGAAACCCTAGCCATCTCCTCCACCCGAGTGTCCTATATCCACTGCCCCTGCTACTGCGCCTCCCCTATAGCATCGTGTCTCCTCTATCGCAGCGACTGCCTTGGCATCCCTAGCTCCCTGCCGAGCATTGCAACCACCTATCGTGCCGCCAGTTGCTGTTGTGTGGCTGCTGTGCACCAACCAAGGAAGAGGAGAAGGGCACCAATAAATGATAGGTATGGCAGCTTTGCAGACAGCTTATCGTGGCATGCTCAGCGCGGCGCGGGCACGGGGGCACTGTGGCGAAACTGAAGGTGGAGGACGAAGCCTACAGGTGGGTCTTGGGCCCACAAGTTAGAGAGAGAAGGAGACGGTGTGAGAGAAGGCAAAATGGAGAGAATATTCCTTCATGTGGAAGAAACGGAAAGGTGAGGCGGCTCGGATGAAAAAGATTTAAAATTGTGTTTTCCTTTTTTATTTAATTACAGAATTCAAATTTGAAATTCTAAAATTAGCAAAGGGACTCCAAAATCCATGAAATTTTTTTGAGAGGCACTTTAGAATATGAAAAGCTTGGATAAATTATTTCCTATCTCTGTTCAGGTTTTAATAATTTTTAGAAATTCCTTTTTGGCTACAAAAAATGCAAAAACCTTTTCAAAAATGCAAACAAATTCTAGAAAAATCCAAAAAACATAAGTAATGATTTTAGAATAACTATATAAGTTTTTAGGAAATTTGGGCTATTACACATTGTGATATTTCCCTTTCTATCATCTGATGTCTTCCATAAATAGCATCGAATGGGTGGCAGTTAATGCCTCTGAAGAGACGCATCATCGAAACTTGCCAACCACACTTGAGGAGTGGTTCTTGTTGGTGAGATGTTCCTCTAGCATGGTTTTTATGCCGTTATTGTCAAAGACAAAACAAAAAAGATGTGTAGTTATGTGAGTGCTATAAGGGTGCATGTTTCCTTCATTAACCGCATGTAGTTAGTTACACTAGACTTGACCCCTGGTCAAAGGTTGTGCTTATTTGTCTGATCATGACCATCTCTGATTGGGTGGGTTGATACCCAAGGTGGTTAGAGTATACCCCCCTAACGAGGAGGTACTTATGAAAGTTGTTTGACTAAGTCTTATGCTAACAGGTATTATTGGCAATGATTAAGTAATGTGAATTACTTTCTTCATCACCATCAATATATAAATATGTATAATATTGGTGCATAGAATTAGTATTACCAGCTAGACTCATTGTGAATTATTATTATTATTTGTTATTTGTATCAATATATTATGTTAAAAATTAGTGGTCAAATTGGTACTATGCAGACTGTGACAATGTCCAAAAGTGACTCCTATTTGGAATAGCAGGGAGTATTATTGTATATCTTGATAAATATTGTACTGTTTATGCAGACATAATTATGCAAGACAGAAGTGTTTTTTTCTGAGACGTACATATCACTCTGATATTGAAGCACATCAGTCGAGAACAAAAGGACTGAAAATTTTTAAAGAGGTGTGACAATTTTAAAAATAGATGATGTTGCCCTGTCTGGAATATGTATGTGTACGTTCTCTCACATCAGTGTCCTATAAACTGAAACCGACTTCTGATAACTGTATCCACTGAGACAGCTTTCGGTTTAAGGGTTTTTTACTTTAACTTATTTTTTACTATTTTTAAATTTTATTTTTTCTAAGTTTTTGTTTTTTGAGTTTTTTGTCGGTTGTTTTTTTCGTATTTATTTGTATTGCTCGTGATGGGTTAACATATTTTTTCTATTTTTATTTTTTTAATTTAATTATACTAAATAAACCATCAACAGTTACAACGCAGATTTATCCATAAGTCGACTTTTAAAGGCAAACTGAGCGGCCTCTAAAACTGCACCTAAATAGTTGATTTGGTCGAGGGCGTATGGAGGATGCTAAAGTAAACGAAAGAATACGTGCACCCTTCTGTTTGTCTAGAAAGAGGACTCGTGATTGATTATTTATGGGAACTTGCATAAATACCACTGCAAATTAAATTTAATGATGTGAAAGTTGCCACTATATCGGCCTGCTCAACTCGGTGACGGCGTTGGGCGTTCGATGATAGCTCGGTTTTTGGTTTACTGTAGCAGTTTTGTTGTTTTCTTTTTGTTGTTTTTTTTTGTGTTTTATTTTTTCGTATTTCTTTGTATTGTCTGTGATAGATTAACATGTTGTTTTTTTATATTTTTTAAATTTAATTATACCTAATAAGCCAACTCAGCTACAGTAAAAAATCAGCCAACTACAGTAAATTTTCAGCCAGAAGCTATCGCTATTCCGAACGCCCCATCGATATCTCATTGACATATAAGGGTCTGGAACCACATATCAATCTCGCACCCAGTAGCATTTTCCAAAACCATATCATTTGAAATAGAGCCATTTTTGCTGATTTTCCTTTATTGTATTAGAAGTGCTTAGGATTTAAAGAAAAAATTACCGAACATGGTATTGAAGCACTTGTTACTAATGAGTTGATGTAAAGCAACCCTCAACCCTCTATCGATAATTCTAAACGAGTTAGTTAGTATCTGTTAACTACGAAGAAGAAACATATAGGCATGTTTTTTGCTGCTTCTAAAAGTCGTTTTTGATTTTTGCTATAGTAACTAACTTTTAAACAAAGTATTTTTTAAGATGAGGTCTATAAGTTAATTGTAGTATAGGTTAAAAAACTAATATCTGTACCATCAAAAATCGCAAGCGAGTATCTCTCTTTCCGCAATCTCTATCACAAACAGCCAAAAAGCCATCAGCCGCAGCCAAAAACCATCAGCCGCAGTCGAAAAGAACAGGCCCATATTTTGAAGTACTTAAATTGTTGTATTTGTTCTTTTTGAAATACCCTTCTCTGACCCGAGGCAGCATTCACACATTTCTCGCACATATAAAACCCTAGTTTGGTTGATACGCTGAATCTGACCTTTACATGTTGACAGATGTACGCTTAGTCATATATGGATCGAAATTGGTTTCCTTTTGCTTGACTGGTAATCTAGGTCAAATATATCCATGCATCTATATATGAAATACTAGTACATTAACACACAAGGATATCCAATCCATAGGCTGCCCCAAAATATATTGATCACCGCTAGAAATTTACAAGTGCTTCTCCCTGCATGCCCAACCAAACATATATATATATATAGGGTACTAATCCATTCCATTCCATCCCATGTCATGATCTCCCCAAACAAAAATAAATAAATTAGAAAAACTAACAATTAACCAGACCAACAACATGACCGAAACACTTAAGACATTGATCGATTTCGCATTAATGATCGATCAGAACCCCCCCAAGAAACCAAACACATATTGACCTTCAGACACGATT
The DNA here is from genome assembly GCA_036346265.1 of Melocanna baccifera. Classification (NCBI taxonomy): domain Eukaryota; kingdom Viridiplantae; phylum Streptophyta; class Magnoliopsida; order Poales; family Poaceae; genus Melocanna; species Melocanna baccifera. Next base: position 10,501,269 of record CM070681.1, read on the forward strand.
GATAATCAATCACAACTCCTCCGGTGGTCTGAAGAACAATGCCCGGTCCACTGCATTGAGCAGCCCTGCATCACCAAAGCAACACTCCTCCACATCATCGTCATCCACGCTCATGTTCAGATCGAAGCAAGACGATGACGACGCGGCGATGGCTTCCTTTTGATGATGATCACTTGTGCCCTCCTCCTCGATGTCGGCCTTCGTCTTCTTGATCGTCGGTGGCGAGCATGCTCTCGACCTTGAGTCAAAGGTCTCGCAGCTGAGGACGATGATGGCGTCGCCGAGGGAGGCCTCGTCGCCACCGTGGCTCCGCACCACGCCGCTCTCGATGGCCTCCTTGATGCCCAGCTGCCAGCTTCGGTCGGCTTGCTCGACGCCCTCCATCAGAATGACGCGGTGCGGGTTGTCGCGCACGGCCTCGAAGAGCCTCTCGAAGTGGCCCCGGCTCGCCTCCGGCCGCGGCCGCTTGTTCCGGTTCTGCTCGGTGGAATCCGACCGCGCCGGCGACGACGACGCGTTGGCGCCGATTAACACGAAGCTCTTGCGTGAGCCGAAGACGAGGCTTGCGAGCTCCCTGGCCACCCTCAACTTGCCGTCGGTATCGCCTCCGAGGAAGAACATCCACGTGTCCTCTTTTGCATTTACGGGCTTCACGCCATCGTCACGCCTCTTCCCCATGCCCGACCGGCACCGGAGAACCGTGCTGGCGATCTCGGGCACGATCTCCGTCTGCCATGGCACCTCCTTCTCCAGCGCGCCGCAGAGAACCTTGAGGTTCTCAGCACTGAGCTCCTTGAACTTGGACCGGCACTCCACCTCCACCGAGCCATTGGAGGCGCTGGAGTCATGGGACCTGACCTTTGCGCTCAGAAGCTTGACGCCACCGGCGTCGTCCATGTCGCCCCTGTGCTTGGCTTTCCATGGGTGCTTGGGTTCGTGGACGTCGGCGACAAGCCATGGCTGGTACGGCTGGTGCAAGTGGTAGTACTGCTCGTAGGAGGAGACAGAGGAGGACGGCGACACCACCGTGGAGAAGTTTAGAGTAGTCCGGTGAGACAGCGAGCCGCCGCATGTCGAGCTCCATTTCTTGAAATGGGGAGGCTCCTGCATTAAGTACAGTGCAACAGAACCTAGTTAATTCTCTCACGCTCATTAAGTCAAGTCGAGTGCTAAGATTAAAATGTTATGCTCATTGTGCAATCGCAATGTCATATATGTGTGTATTTAGTTACCTTATCGCGGCAATGCTGAAGCCAAGGAGGAATGCTCGAAGATGGCATGATTGATCTTTGCAGTGTTTTGGTGACGTCAAACTTCGTGGCGGAGCAATCGCCGTAGCAGGTGGAGACGGCCATCATCTGGCCGGAGCCACCAGCGTCCAAAAGCGACAGGCAAGGCGACGTCGATCCGTTTCCACTTCTGTCGCACTTCGCTTTGTTGATCGACTGATGATTGACTGCCATTGCACTGCAAAGACAAAAGAAAAACGGTAATAAGATTCATCTGTCACACGTACCCCCCCCCCCCCCCCAAATTGATAGATCATGCCCGCATATATACTCTTTGCCGAGTAGGACAGATGTCTAATCTATTTGGAAGCAAAACATGAAACTACGTATTAATTGTTTGAATCAAATAACACTTGTGTATACTAGCTAGCTAGCAAGAGGATGCGAAGAAAAGGTGTAGTAAATAAAGATGCAAACTAAAGAGAGAATGTGAAGCTGATGACCTATCTACGTGTATAGCTTTTGTCTGAAAAAGTATGGAAAAGATGCAACCTTTCACTCGCTCGTGGCAGGCAAGAGGAAAGGGCTTAATTGTACCAGCCCAACATACATCGAATGCTCAGTGTCACAGTATTGAAATCCAAACGGATCATTCATTGATGCGAATGAACAAGCTAACACGAAACCGAAACAGAACACTTGGAATCGATCGATCAATTGATTAATTACCTGTCGATGTCGACACATTTGAGGCTCAGTGCGAGGCTGCCGGCGGGGACGGCGAGCGTCTGGAGCCCCCAGAGGCTCTCCAGCGAGGGGTGCCCCGCCCTGCACCTCATGTAGGTCTGGTACGTCCCGTAGGCGACGAGCCAGACGCTGACGCCGTCGCCGCGGCACGCCAGGGCGCGCACCTCCGCGACGGCGTGCTCCACGGCGCAGTAGTAGTAGCAGCTCGACGCCGCTCTCCTCCCCGCCTCGACGCGCTCGGCCCAGAACTCGGCCGCCCACCTGAGGTCCTCCACGACGAGCACCACGGCGCCTGCCCTGCCGCCGGCCATGACGGCGCACCGGAGCTCGGCGATCCGCCGCTCCGCCTCGTCCCTCGGCGCTTCCCGGAACCTGGACAAGCTGAGGAAGACCACCTGTGCGCCCCGCAGGGCCTCGTGCCTCTCGTCGCCGCGCTTGATCTTGTCCACGGCAGCTCGCGCAGCCGCCTCTGCCGAGGCCGCGCACTCGGCGATGACCATGACCCGCCTCTTGCTCCGGGTGGCCAGGCAGTCCAGGATGGCCGCGACGTCCTCCTCTCGAACTTGATCGAGAGGTAGCTTACTAGGTTTGGTTTCTTGAGCTGGTGAGCTACTAGCAGCTGCGCTAGGGTTAGGGTTTTGGGGTGCAGCAGCAGTCGTGGTGGTGGTGCAAGGGTTTCCTTCGACGGAAGAGACGGCCTGCTCGACGTTGGCCTTGACCTGGGTGCTGGAGAAGCCGGCCTCGCGCATGACTCGGCTGACGCTGGGGTCGTCGAGGATGGAGATGACGAGCTGCTCGAGCTCGATCTTGACGGCGACCACCGGCTGCTGCTGGGTCTCGACGGAGCCCCGCCGCTGGTGCGCCTGCGCCCGCTTGAAAGCCGCGACGAGCGCGTTGGAGAGGGACGGCGGGTAGTAGACGTGGCCGTGCCCGTGGTGCGGGCCGAGGAGCGGCGAGGCCGCGGCTGAGGCCGGGAGGCGGTTGAGCGCGACGTTGAAGCAGAGCTCCAGTGCCTTGCACTGCAGCGGGTGCGAGTGCGACCGGAGGCACGCCGCTCGGAGGAGCCCCGAAGGCGCCGCCGCCTGCAGCATCGCGCTCGCCACGTGCAGCGGGGTCACCTGCGCGTTCCCGCGCCGCCGCGCCAGGCTCACCGCCTGCTTCACCACCGCTGCCGCGTCCGCCGTCAGCGCCTGCTGTACCGTGCACCCCCCAGCTCTCATCTCCAACAATCTTGCTAGCTAGCTAAGTTCCTAGTAGTATCAGACTTGCAAGGGTGATCAAGTTAGAGAAACTAAATTCGCAGCTAGCTAGGATAACCCACACACACACACTAGTTGATGTGAAGTGTCTCTTGATTAGCTAGGTGCAAGAGAGAGATAGGGAGAGTGATGTATGAATAGATGATAGATATGAGGGGTCATTGGTAGTGGGGTGCCGGCGCCTGGCCAGCTGCTGCTGCTTTATATGCTGTTTGTTATCGGTGTGCTCATCTTTTGCAGGATGTAGTGTGAGGTACTACTGCTGAGGTGAAGTCTGGATGGATTTTTTGGTGTCTGGGTTTGTGCTTTTCTTGTTGAGGAGGGCTGAATTGTTTTTTGTAGAGAGAGAGAAGGTTTCTTTGGTCCAAAGTGGATTTTGTGGTGTGAAAAAGTGGATTGCATGTGATGACAAAGCAGATACAAAGCTACTTCAGCTTTCCCTCCATCTCTCTCCTCTCTCCTCTCCGTCTACAAGACTAGCTTGGTAGCTCATTCAGATTGTCAGATAGCAGCACCTAGGACAAGTAGTGTAGTACTAGCATATGGATGTGCACTGCACAGGATCTGTAACTAGATTGCTTGTTTGTTTCTTGTGTCATGCATGTGTGTGATCAGCTACCTGTGCCTGCATGCCTCTAAAGAATCGAACTGCTAACACCTTAGGGCTCATTTTGATATATAGCAAATGCATGCATCGCATCAAAGTGAGTAAACTGATCCTTCCAACAAATTGGAACCTGATCTAGAAATATTTGGGGTGTCTATATGAGTTAATCATTAGTAGCACTACTCCATGCTTAGGCAGCGCTCACGTTGGCGATAGCGACGAGCGACAACGACTGCTTTTATAATACTGTAGCTTTTCTTTTTGTTTTCTTATGGTTTTTTTTTATTTTTGGTATTTTCGTGTTTTGTTTTTTTTTCTGTATTTCTTTGCATTGTCCGTGATAGATTAGCATGCTGTTTTTATTTTTGTATTTTTTTAAAATTTAATTATGTCTAATAAGTTAACTCAGCTATAATAAAAAATAAATCAGCTACAGTAAAATTTTAGTTAGAAGTCATCGCTATTTCGAACACCTCCTTATGCAAATGAGTTTGTGCATTGATCATTTGTGCTTTTTGCCAAGCATTTTTTTTTGCCAAATCTGGCCGGCCGTGCTGCAGGTAGAGGAGGAATATGTGGGATGGGATAACCCACATACACACTCACTCTTTGGCACGAAAATTTGCTGCCTTTTCTAGTAAAGGAATTTTTCGTGCCAAGGACATGGGGCCTTTAATTTAATTTGTACAATGGAACAAGGAGATAGATAGAGAGGATTTCTTTAAATAAATTCACAATATATAGTAGTGATCTTCCTCTCGTGTATTAAAAAAAGGGAATGGCAAAAACACCCCCGGTGATCACTCTGAGTTTGAAAAGCACATCTAAAGTTGATGGGCCATTCATATATATAGGTTTTTTGCTTTGATTTATAAATAATAAGAGCTTATAAAGAAACTTGCAGAGAGATACTTGCATGCGTTTTTGGCTGATATAAATAAAGTCACTGTAGTGTGTGCTACAACCAATTAGTAGACCCTACTTTAAAAAGATACTCCGAATGAAAGCTAGATAATGTAGAAAATCCATTTAGTGTATGCCTCGGGCACACTCCAAAGTCGTTCTCACACCTTAGACAAGCATGGCAATTGCACAATCAACACATGCAAGCGTGAGCCATCTCCTCCTCTACCCGAATTCCAGCCATTGTCCTACCTCCTCCTTCGTCCCCTGCCATCGAACACCTCCTCATTCGTCCCTGGGCATCAACCGCACCTCCACACATCCTCTCCACCCCGAAAAAGACATCAATTGATTCCATCAAAGGATTCATAGGGAATTTTTGATAAGGGGTTGTCTATTCATCAAGTGACGGAAAATATGCTAAATTTCAGTCAATTTTCTCAACTCTTGAATGAAGATCTAACGATCACTCTCCCCTCACTTCCTATATGAAGCCCACTCCTCACCACTAGAACAAAGACTGAAACAAAGAATTATTCCAATCTAGACAAAAATAAAAATTTCAGTTTGGCGAACCCCTACAAAATACAAAAACAAAAGACAAAAAAAATCTAACCTAGACAAGAATAAATATACCTAGGTGAAACCCGATAGATAAAAAAATCGGGACGGAATCCCCACCAAAAAAATCGCCTAGCAAATTAACTTGGGTCATTAAGCATGATTGATTGCATGTTATACATAGTTGAGAGATTGTTTTCTAGTAATAGTGAGATATATTGACACAAGAATTAATGCATATATACATAGTGACGGAATCAAATTAACTGGACCCATCATCTTTGCTTTGTTCTGCTGGCTAGCTAGTAGTGATCAGTGGCAAATGCGAAGAATAAACGTTGCTAAATTTAGTAAGGGCCCCATGTATGCTTTGATGCAAGAAGCAACTCTAGCTGAAAGAATCTGTTCCCTTCCTGCTTACACATTACAACCAAGTTCATGCTAACAAATGGCGATCCCGACTTTAAAGGAGTGAAGCAATAATAGAACTGAAAAGAAATGCGTCACCTTATCAACAAGGGAATAAAACACCAGGCATGATCGGTGACATATGCTGCCTGTTACAGTGATACTTTCTGCATGCACCTGTTGTACGTAGAATTATACGGACAAAATCAACAATTAGCTAGCATGCATGCAACAGGAAACGACCGGGAATCCCCTGCAATGATGATGATGATGATGATGCAACATTTGATACTTTATGTGATCGATTTGATGGATCTGATGTGGCCTGCACTGTGGTCATGACCTCTCATCTTTTGATAGCTAGGCGCCCTGAATCCCTGATCGATCGATCGATCAATAACAAGAAGAGAGATGATCTGGCCCTAGTATATATATGTGTATTCCATGTAGTTTAATTTGTGCTGTGATCTCAAAACAATCGATCGGGAAGTGTGTACGGCCTCTTCTTGCCCTCTGGACTCAAAAAGTATAAGGAATAAAGTATCACCCATATATATATATGGGGAAATTCATCATATACTCTCTTCATAGATGAAAATCTAGGATATACCCTCCTACATATCTAAATTCATCATATACCATCTTCCAATCTATTTGCTTTACAAAACACCCTTTTTGTCTCCTCCAAATGACGAGGCTACCCTCCTCCTCCTCCTCCTCTCGTCATTTATAGGAGGAGGGGTAGTCTCGTCATTTGGATGTGTAGGAGGGTATTTGATGAATCTGGATGTGTAGAAAGATATATCCTAAATTTTCATCTATGGAGAGGATATATGATGAATTTTTTCTATATATATATATATGCCCATATGCATATGCATGCATGCATATGCTTTCTGTTTATGTGTTTATGTGACACAAATTAACATCACTCACAAGTCACAATTATGTATGCACAAACGAGATGCAGTAAAGTTGGAGCTTTTCGGCATTTCTGTTTCTTCGAAAGAAGGCTCGCTGGACATTACTCATGCACAAAATACTAGTTCTGAATATATATGATCAACAAATTAACTGAGATAGAAGGATTTCTATCTCCTACTTAGGTACAGGTATATAATAGACATTTACATAATTTTTATTACTTTCTCATTTGCTACAAATTGGCCACATAAAATTTGCATATTTGTTCTTGTAAACAAAGTTTACTAAAGTGCAGTTTAGACTGACAAATTGTCAGTTTAAGGTCTCATTGGCCAGTAATAGTTACTAGTACTAGAAAATTCATTATTGAACATTTCAAAGTAATTTTACGCATGGTGAATTAGAATGGCCAATATTCTTTATGTTTCTTTTTTACCTCATAAAATTGCATTAATGACTGAAAATCAAAGTACAAACATTGAAAACAAGAAACAAAGAGTAGGAAAGAACGAGCTAGGCACATGTGGATCAGAATGGCCATGAACTAGTACTTGTTTTCAGAGAGTATTTGTGATATTGTTGATACTCTAGCTAGATGGGTAGGAAAAATTAACAGTCAAGTTAAAAGCCAAAGCCTGTGCATCAAAGTGCGTTAAGCACCATTGACCGGGTCATAATCGCGTACATTTGCATCAAAAGTCGTGTTCCAACGTTGTTCTTTATAGGGATATGAACAGAGACGAAAAAAGAGGGGGCAACAAATGATCATAAGTTGCTCATACTCCTATCAGATCCTCGCCCCTTCCAAGAAATCCACCTTCATTCCTCAATCATCAATTCCCATTTGTGCAAATGCACAACATATGCATAAATCTTCACATCCATGATCAACCACCATCAAACAGTAGTGCAAACACATAGAATATTTGAATGTTTGCAACCAAACTCCAAGGATGTGCCGATTTTGCCGCGATCATTTGCCCCTCTTCGGAGAGCTTTTTAACATATAGTTTCTTTATTGGATTCTGATCAACAGGGTGCCTACATATTACTATCAATGCAGATGATAATTCTCTCCGTGTGATCTTTTCAAACTAATCCCAGGTCACAGTCAAGAAAAGCTTTGGTCAGCACATGGGGCCCGGAGGACAGAAAAAGGACAAGACCTAATGATAGCGAAGGCAGTGGTTACTCTGCAAAGGCAAAGGAGAAAAAACGCTACTACAAAAGGAGAGCTCCATGGAAAAGTACATACAGCAGCAGCTAGGCTGCTTGGCAAATAACACAAGCAAAGAAAACAAAGGAGAAAGAAAAGACACAAAACATATGGAAAGAAAGGAACAGGAAAGATGAGAGAATCATATGATATAAGCAAAGCAAAGCAAAGAGAAACAACACTAATCACTGCTTCTCTCTCTCTCTACACCTCTTTTCGCCATTAGTATTTGCTTAGTTAACGGTCGTGCACAAAGCTGACCAGGGAGGGCAGAGCAGTACAGGTAACGAGATAGCTTGTCGAGAGATCAGACTAAACAAAGATGAATTAGGCCCGTCCTGTTCTGTCCAGAGCCCTTTTTTAAAGTTGTAATAAACAGTAAAGAAAAGGGCGCTAAAAAGCACTAATGTGGCATTATCCGGCTAAAAGCGGCCACATTTTAATACAGCTACTAACTACTCCTGGCCTGGCCTGGCCTGGCCTGACTCTGATAAGAAGAGAAGCACTAGAAGGAACAGTAGTAGGGATGGGATGGAAAAGAAAAGTGCATGCCAAGTCTGCAAGTCATTTCTTCCTGCCTCGGCTCGGCTGAACGCACAGGCATCAGGCACAGTGCTTTCGTCAGTCAGTTACACCCAGAAACATATGTATATGCGCAGGTGTCATTTTGCCATGTCCTGTCACTTCAGTTTATTAATTCCAGCCAATTTGGTTGGTAATTGGGTTTGTCGTGTTAGATCGGGAACAGGAAGTAGCTGGGCTGGCGGGTATGGACACGGAGGACTGGGAGACTTGGAAAGAATGGCCGGTGATCGCCAACTTCGTCCGGTTGTTGCCCGGTTATTCGTTTCTCCTTTGTGATTTTTTTTTTTTTTTTTTGCAGCTGTGAGATGTGGAAATATTCCTGACCGGCGCGCCGGCTTGTTCAAACTGCATGGATCGGTCGGTTTCTTTCTTTATTACTTACTTTTTTGGATGACGGAAGTAATTAGGATGCTTCTTCAAAAGTGCTGACGCAAAATGATTACTTCAACTACGTGCTGACTTGCGGCAGGATGATGATAAAAGAAGAACGGTTTTGCTTGCCTACATTTACTCGTTTTTTTTCTCTCCCATCGGACAAATCGTGATTGCGAGGGTTAGGTTACCGGGTTCACCGGAGCACCAAGTTTAGATCCTCACCTACGGTGGCATGACAATAGGACAGCGGTGGGGTGGTGAGGGTATCGGCAAACTATGGTGAGAAGTAAAAGCAGAACTAGAACAAAAATGATCAGAGTTCACTGCCTTACTATATATATAATTTTTAAGCAATGTTTATTAAATAGTAGTGCGTTTGGCAATTTTTGTATCAACAAAAATCATCATCTATATCTAAAAATCGTCGGCTATAGTTCAAAAGAATAGACTTAGTCTGTGCAGACTACAACAAACTAGATAGTATTATAATATAAACCAGGGGAACTAGGAGGTGGCCAGTGGGAAGCATGGTTATGAAAATCGGATCGGATCGATGGGTCGACTGAAAAATCAAAAACAAAGCCTAGTCTGATATGGTTTTACTATAGGATCGGTTGTGCAACTGAACCGTCCTGAACCGGGTTAAAACGGTCAGATTTGCATAAAACCAAGAAAAACCAGCTGATTGGACTGGAGGGCAGCGAGCTGCGCGCCATGCGGGAAGAATTTTTAGGAAAAAGAATGGTGTGGAAGGGACTCGGACTAAGTGGACCTCACGTTAGAATCCCACGCGTATAGCTTTGCTAGCCAACTAAACCGCTTGCATATTGTGTACTAGTAGAAACTAAGTATGTAATTAAACTATATTGAACAGACGATCTGACGGGCTAACTGTTGGTTGGACCGATGAACTGTGAATCAAAATATTGAGCGGTTCCATGATCAATCCGGTTGCAATAATTATGGTGGGAAGTAGCCAGTAGAAACTAGGGTCTAGATGGCTGCTATTGGATGGCGACAAACAAAATCCAGGATAACATCAAGTTGGGCCTGAAACTTTCCGGACCTGGGAAGTGTTTTAGTCGGCTGGTCTAGAAGGCAACATGGACTATCCCATATGGGCCTTCCACTTCATTTTATCTATGTGGGCCTGAGACCGGAGTTAGAAGGCTGAGGCTCTACGGCCCTTCTCACCAGATCGTATTCACGGATTATGCATTTATCGAGGGCTTGTTTTAGTTGACAGGATAGCCACCCTGTGTTTTGCCAAACTGTGGCGAAGCAACAGAGTTTTTTTTTGGCGAAGAGATCGACTGCCCCCTGGCAAAAAATATAAGCCTGGCAGCTTGGGATTTGATGCTAGTAAAGTGTGGCGCCCCACAGCGCAATGAACCAAACAACATCCACAGCAAGTCAAAACATGTCGGGAACAAACAAGCATCTGACTAGCACGACAAACTGGGCGAGCAATCCGTCCAAACACCCTTGAAGGCTTCAACTCCCTAATATACCGACCAAAACAAACCTTATTTGCTGGGGAAACATCTTAGCGACAGCATTATTCAATCAGAGAAGCACATATGCTGCTACACCCTGGTTCAGAACAGCGAGATGTCGACGCGACGCAGGCTCTCACAAAGGCAAAACTCCACGTCCACCGCTGGCACACTACGGCGCGACATCGTTCATGATCAGCAGCAGAGCTTCTCGCGTCTAGATGGCCGCGAAGTACTCCTTGCTGCCCTTGGGGTCGGGCTTCATGGACTTCTCCCCAGGCTTCCATCCCGCTGGGCAGACCTCATCCGGGTTATCTTGGACGTACTGCAAAGCCTGTAACGTCCAAAAGGAGCGGTCAGCTTACACGTCCTGCGAATGATGATCAGTGAGATGTAACTACCCGAAAACTACACATGAACAGATCAGCTTAGCTTGGCCCGATCAAGAAGCCCAATGGTTTATATAGAGTCATGCCTAGGATCAGACTAAGCAGCCTAAAAGTAGCTGGGCTTTTACAGGGCCCTTAGTTTTGCTCAGGTCGGCTACAATGCATCTCGCAATCCTTAAGGGATGCATTTGGTACAATAAAATGTGTACTCCAAATTTTGGTTCTTCCGTTTAGTACAACCGAGTTGTTCATTTAGCGAAGGAAGTGAGCAACTAAAGGTGTACAATTTCTTCAGTTATTCAGGTGCAATTTTAATACATTTGAATTAAATTCACACTTAAAAACACTGCAAGAAGTGTGTATTTTTTTCTTAAAATGTCAACTATTGTACTGTATATAACTGTAAATTAAAATGTACACCAAAATGCTGTATATTGTATGAGTTGTGTTTCACAAGCACCATGAATGTTAAATAAATGTGCTTTTTCCTTTTGGTTTATAACTAAACCAGCAACTTGTCCTCTGTGTCCTAGAGGCTGAAGCAAGGACCAACACGAAACTGGAGCGTGAGTAAGATATAAAATACCTGAAGGGTCCTCATGGTCTCGTCCACACTGCGACCAATGGCAAGGTTGTTAATGGTAGAGTGCTGAATCACTCCCTCCTTATCAATGATGAAAAGTCCTCTAAGAGCAATACCCTGTTGACAGAACATTCAGATTTAGATAGCAAGATAAAACAGGAAGGCGGAAAAAAAAGGCAATATAAAACAGAAAGGCAGGAAAAAAGGCAATAATACTCAACATGGACGAGTTACAAGAGTAAGAATAACAATTGGTCAGATGGAATACCTGATCAGGGATAAGGACATGTATGAGTTACAACAGTAAGAATAACAATTGGTCAAATGGAATACCTGATCAGGGATAAGGACACCAAAGGACTTTGAAATAGATTTAGTAACATCAGAAATCAGTGGGTATTTCAGATCACCAAGCCCACCAGACTTCCTGTCTGTCTGCACCCATGCAAGGTGGGAGAACTACATCCAAATAATTGTTCAAATGTATTATACAAGGATGGAGATGAAATGCCACCAAGAAGGTTATGTCTATGATGCAACTATAGTAACTAAATCTCTTTAAAATAAACTACAGTAACTAAAGTCTAAAACTAATATAAAGCCATCATGTGAAAAAAATGAGTACAAAACAACAATTATTTGATCTAGAATAACATTAGTTCGATAACACCTATTACACCAGAACAAAAAAAAAAAGTTAACAGTCATGACCTGTCACCGCTATTAAAATCCATGTAGGGAAATTTTTGGTTAATCATTACATTAGTCGAGCAAGCATATCAGCGTGTATGTTTCCTTATAAGAAGAGCAGAGCATATATAGTCATACTTCTTTGTCAGGGAAACTGGTGGCCAAAAAAGGAAAGGACTTAAACAACTAACATTACTGTTTTCGTCTCTGCAAAATATATTTTCCTAAATTTACTTTTAGAAAATACAAAATAAGCTTTAGAACTGTGCATACAAGGCCAGCACTTTTTAGACCGACAGGACATTGCATCACGATGCCCCAGTTCATTCTTATCGAAACTAGATGAAAACAGTTTACAGCTCATTTTGAAACAAGGCCAGAACTTAAGCTCCATAGATCACCTAGCAGGCGGATTTATCAATATAGGAGCAATTAATCCAGCCATATTCATAGATAGCACACACAATAATTTCATTTCTCTTATGAGCTAGTACGTACCAGAACTGAACTGCACTTAGATAGTTACCTATATATATACTGCCACCAAGATAACAATTTCATGCACAAACACTAGAAAGGCATTGGTACATTTAATTCGTTTATGTGGTAGGTTTCGAACCTAGCTCGTTTACATGAGATATGATAATCAAACCATAACATTTTCGCACAGCTGAAACTACAGGCACAATGTCATTTCACTGAATCAAATGAATGGCCTATCAACTATTTTATAGATGCTACCACAAGTGCGAAATGGCAGCAATTCAGGACGTTGTAACTTATAACATACCACACTGTCGATTGAAACACCGAGGATCTCAGTGTTCAACTTCTCAAATTCCTCGTATCTGTCGCTGAAAGCGGTAATCTCTGCAAAGGTAAGTTATGCATTTATCAGAGCCCCCTCGGACCGAGGTTCACCCCGGCATCCAATCGATCTTGCTCCGAATGTTTCAAACTCACCTGTCGGGCAGACGAAGGTGAAGTCCAAGGGGTAAAAGAACAAAATCATGTACTTCTTCCCGATGTAATCAGATAGCTTCACCTGCAAACAAACAGGATAGCAACCGCAGGAGGAACAGTCAGAATTCAGGACATGCACCGCCAACGCACGACAGGAAACCCATCACCAAAATTTGAGCGGAGAAACATCTCCGTCTATGCTACGAGTGGAGCTAGGGCAGCAGCAGGCGCGCATACATTGATGAACTCCTGGTCGAAGACGGCCTCGGCCTCGAAGTCGGGCGCCTTGTTCCCGACCAACGGCAAATCGTCCTACAAAGCACAGTCACCACGGCCAGTGAGCAGGAGGCGAATCCAGTCGGTCCAAGAGAAGCCGGCGCGCGACGAGACGAGGCTTACCACTCCGCCGGCGCGGGCGACGAAGGCGCTGGTCCGGGCGGATCTGGGGGACGAGGAGGCGGCGAGGCGGAGGGGCCTCGCCGCGGCGAAGAGGGAGTGCGGCGCGGCGGGGAAGGCGGCGGCGAGGGGCTTGGGAGTGGGGGTGGAGGAGACGACGGTGGCGGGGGCGAAGGAGCAGGCCATGGCCGGGCTTGCTCAGGAGTGGATGAGGAGAGGATTGGGTGCGTGCGATGTGGGTTTGGCGGTGGCGACTCCCTGCCGCTCTGGCTCGGCTCGAGGTTTTGTTCACGGACGTGTCACCGCCACACCCCACTCACTCCGCTCTTCTGGCTGGGCCGCCTACTACGCCTACGCTCTAGTAGTCAGTCATTAGTCAAGGTATATTCCTGGAGTCTGGACTCTCCATGAGTCGATGGCTTTCATTCATGACTCTGGGCCGCTCGTTTTAGTTTTTTTTCAGTTTTAATTTTAACTTTTTTACTATTTAGTAATTTATTTTTTCTGAATTTTTTTAGATTTTTTGAGTTTTTTTGTATTTTTCTTTTTTTCTCATGTTCCTTTGCATTATCCATGATGGGTTAACATATTTTTTCCTATTTTTATATTTTTTTAAATTTAATTATGTCTAAAAAGCTAAATCAACTACAGTAAAAAAATCAACTATAGTAAAATATCAGCTAAAAGTCAGAAGCCATCGCTAAAACGATCACCCCCTTACATTCTCGCTGATCTCACTCGTAATCACCTCGCAAATGCATCTAAAAAGACAAAAAAAAACTACTAGCTCCATCTTTGTAAACTGTAATTAGCTGTCCTCCCTCAGTAACATCTTTTGGTCGGTTTTCTTCCCAGTAGTCTCGATCTACGGCGAGTTAAGAATTTTGTTTGCTAAGGATAGTTCTGGACTTTGCCCTAGAACGATACGACATCTATGGAGTTTGGATGTTGAGAACCTGACTCCGCATGCACTAGTACACTAGTCAAATATACTAGTAATAACATCAGGGCAGAGGACCAATAACAGAGTTAGGTCCTTCCAAAAAAAAAACAATACAACAGCGGTAGATATCTCGGTTACTACTGGCAATCAAAATCTTGCAGTTCCATATAGGTGTCTACTCATAGCCAAACTTGAGGCCAACTAGAAACCAGGGGTAGTGCACAACGCCAACAAAGGCAAACCAACCCCTTGCATTATATTTCGTTTTTTGTTTTCCCCCTGCACAAAAGAATAATGTCTTAGACCATCCCAGTTGCTCAACCAGATAAGCAAATGGATATCCAAGTAAAACCGCCAACGAGAAAAATGCGTTAGGTTTTTTTTCTTATTTTTAATGTTTCTTCCCAAACATCTCAATTTGTTTGTGGGTTATCGGTTATCGCCCTGTTCTTTACGGCTTCTAAAAGCCGCTTTTGGCTTTTACTACAGTAACTAACTTTTAAACGGAGTATTTTTTAAGATATAGTCTACAAGTTAATTGTAGTATACGTTAATAAACTAATATATACATCATCAAAAATCGCAAGCGGATATCTCTCTTTCTGCAATCTCTGTTGTAAATAGCCAAAAAGTTATCAGCCACAGCAAAAAAGAACAGGCCCTATATATGATAGCTTCCTAATCCTTTTTTTTACTTTGTAATGGTTGAACATCAAGTTCAAAAGCTAAATTAATTTAATTAAGTTTATTATCTCTTTGCCGTTGAATTATCAGTGCAAGTTCATTTTATTTTAGTTTCGTGTACTGGAACTCGAGGTATATGGCACTTACATATTGTTTGTCTATATATGGCATACGTCAAATTATGGCTATCTCTCTTATTTATATTAGCTTCTGTTTCTGATTTTTGTTTAGAGAAGCAGAAGACAATATGAACACATAGTTTTTCAAAGCGGCTTTTTCACTCCTTTCGCTCCGAGGATAAAGCAGAGAGGGTCACGAACGCATCACGCACCCTACTCGTCTCACTCCTGTCTCGCACACGCATCCCTCCCCCACTTTCCCCATCACTTACCTCCTTCTAAAAGCCATTTCTTTCAGCCACAGCCAATATGAATATACTCTGATATTAATGGATCCTTAAAAAAACTGATATTGATGGATCTATCATCATTTTAAGTTTATTATAGTGAATGATATATGATAGGGATCGGAATCTCTCTTTACCTATATGTTGATTGATAGGATGTATTATATTCTTATTCATGTAAGAAAATGTTTTTTATTTTGAGATATGGAGATAAGACAACCTGTGATCATGTGATGGCCTTGGTAAGCATTGATCAATACTCTTAAGATAATCTCATGTTACAATGGGCAAAGATTGCATCTTGTGTTGCCAAACAAATACGAAGCATGTGCATTGTGCTGCTCAATTGAAGTGACATGTAGTTGTTGTGGTCAATTGGTCATATAGCTAACTCTTGTATTTAGAGGTGATGGTGTATATGGGCGGTCATATATAATCGTTTATGAAAGATAATGAAGTAAGGGAAATTTAATCTGCAAACATGTTTTTATATTTTGTGACAAGAATGGAAATTTAATTTGCTTCGCAAAAATGATCAGAGGGGAGTAGCTTCTTGCTCTGGTATTCTCATTCATTTTATGTGCGTCGTGTGGGCTGTGTTTTTCTCCAGATGACGTGGGCTGTGTTTTCATATGCCGATACATCTTGCAATTAATTGTTAAAATTTAGCAAAACCGTCCCGTGTTATCCTCCATCTCTCTATTTGGTTCAGCCTAATCAACTCTTTCAACCTCTCTTATCTTGCATACCCACATGCACATGCATCCTCTATGGGGCACCAATAGGGGTGGGCTCATCTCGGAAAAGCTCATTAGGTAAACGGCTCAGCTTGTTAGGTTAACGAGCTAAAATGGTGGCTCCACTACTACAAAGGAGACTATATTGGATGGCTACATTATAGACGGTTCATATGGAATCACCTGTGCTGTAATTATCACAGACGGTTCATACGAATAACCGTCTATGATATTTTTACAGACGATTATTCATACGAACCGTATGTGATAATGTAAACCATCACAGACGGTTCCTATTAATAACCGTTTGTGATAATTCACAAACGATTATTTATACAAATCATCTTTGATAATAACAGATATTACAGATGGTTTGTATAAATAACCGTTTGTGATAATTCACAGACGGTTATTTATACAAACTGTCTGTGATAATACCAGACATCACATATGGTTTGTATAAATAACAGTCTATGAATTATCATAGACGGTTATTAATAGAAACCATCTATAATAGTTTCATATCACAGATGATTTGTGGTTGGAACCGTCTGAGATACGCTACATTATTATACATCCAGCATAGTCTTGACAGATCTGTTTTTATTGTACTGCATTGAAGGAGGCGGCTATCTTTGGGGAGTTTGATGAAAACATACCGCTTGTAGATTGATTTATTCTTGATGATTAGAGGTTAGTATTTGCTTCTAATAACTTATATGCCTTTGTAATAGAGAGATGATAGTTAGGTTTTTAGATCTAACTATGTACCTAGGTTTAGAGAGAGATGGTAGTTTGCTCCAATTTAAGAATAGGTCAGTACTCCTAGTTTACTTCAATATATTCTTTTTATATATATATATATATATATATTTATTTATGAATACGTGGCTAACTACTTAATTTAGATATGGACAATTTATTATAAGATGAATGATAATTATATGTGCATGTAGCTAGGCTGATAGCTATAGTAGCATTAATAATCCAATTTAACACTAGCTAATTTATTACATGTGCAGCGTAGATGGACCTAAACTGGATGTACATTGAGAACCGTATGAGTGAGGAGTACATTAATGGTGTATCTATTTTAGAAAAGTGACCGAGTAGGATATGTTAAAGAAGTGGATAGAATATATGTATTGTCAATGCATTGATTGTAATAATCTGAAGATGTTTACCAACTCAGCGCATATCAAAGTTCACTTAATTCGAAGAAATTTCAAAAAAGGGTATACATATTGGACCAGTCATGGCGAAGAAAAGATTATACAGGAAGGTAGTTATAACGTCGTTGAAAGAGATAATGATATGCCAGTTGTGGACTGTGCTTTCAATGAGGATAGATCGTAGGATGATAATCTAGATCAGATGCTATACAAATGCAGAAGGGAACTAAAATAAGAGAAAGTTTGGTAAATTCGAGGGCTTGATGGAGGATTCGGAGAAATTTTTATTCCCAGGCTGCAAGCCGTAATACACAAGATTGTCATCTGTTCTTGAACTGCTAATATTGAAGGCAAGTAATAGTTAGTCTGACAAGAGTTTTATAGCATTGTTAGGTCTCCTAACGAACATTCTTTCAAAGGGAATATGTTGCCGAGAACCACATATCAAGCTAATAAAGTTCTTTGTCTATTGGAAATAGAAGTAAAAAGAATATATGTGTGTCTGAATAATTGTATCATCTACCGTAAAGAGTATACAAGCTTACATGTTTATGTAGTGTGCAAAGTATCCCAATACAAACGTAAAAATGATTCCGATGATGGGGAAGGCATTGAGGTGAAGTAAGGATCTCCTGCTAAAATGTTATGGTATCTGCCTATAATTCCCTGTTTAAAGCGTTTATTTGCAAACTGAAAGAATGCAAGATTGCTGCATTGGCACTCGGAGTAGTGTAAGAAAGATGGAATGATAAGACACGCTGCTAATTCTGCCCATTAGAGGAACATTGATAGGATGTTTATAAACTTCAGTGTGGAACAGAGGAATATAAGGTTTAGATTGAGTACAGACATAGCACCTGGCCCGTAACTGTATGCATGTACAACCTTCCTCTTTGGTTGTGTATGGAGCGGAAGTATATTTTGATGTCATTACTTATCCAAGGGCTGAAACAACTTGAAAACGATATTGATATGTATCTAGCATCATTGGTGAAAGATCTTCTGATACTATGGAACAAAATGGTACATGTATGGGATGCAGACAAACGAGAAAACTTCACTCTACGCGCCATGCTATTATGCACCATCAATGATTTTTCTGCCATTGGTAACCTATCGGGGTTGAGTACAAAAAGAGCTAAAGTCTGTCCGCATTGCTTAGATTATACCGAGAATGTGTGGTTGAACAACTCGTACAAAACTATGTACATGCGTCACCGTATATTTCTTCCAAGGTATCACCTATACCGTAAGATGAAAAAATAATTTGACGAAAAAAAGAGGATAATTCAGCATCATGGCCTTTTAGGGGAAAAAAGGTCTACGATATGATCAAGGATATCGATGTTGTGCTTGGAAAGGGACGTAAGTTGATAACCCATCGGAAGAACATGTGAAAGAAGATGTCAATATTTTAGGACTTGTCTTATCGGGTGCACTTAGAAGTTCACAATTACAGTGATGTCATGCACATAGAGAGAAATGTATATGATTGTCTGATTGGTCTCTTACTGAATATTTGTGACAAAACAAAAGATTGTGTCAACGCATGTCATAACTTGATTACTATGAACATTAAGGCCGAGTTAGCACCGATAGAAACCGATAAAGGTCGGACATACCTTTCCTCAGCTTGCTGCATTCTGTCTAAGTTTGAGAGAACTGAATTGTGTCAGTGCTTACATGGTGTGAAAAGTTTCGTCAGGTCACTTCGCCAGCATAAAGAAACTAGTTTCCAGCAAACTGAACTCTGGAATAATAGAAACATGTACGTCGTGATAATTGAAATATTCAAAAGCTTCAGAGATTTACCGAGGCCGCCGAGGTCAGAGTAGGTTTGGCACTACAAGGTGGCCATGGACAGGAGTTGATGAGGTGGTGATCGGATGCATGGTTCACTACTAGGGTCGACACGGAGCCAGAGCTAGAGGACCTCTTCCCTCAGTGGTTCTTGGACTCCATGCTTGCCTGCGTCTGCTGCTTTATATGCTGAAGGCTAGGGAGAGATCGAGGGGAGGTAGACGGGGAAGAGGATAGAAAGGGGAGGTAGCGGCAGACGGTGAGGAGAAGGGGATGCGGCGACAGAGGCGGATAGCTTGGAGAAGGTGCGGTGCCTGCGTAGCTATGCCACTTTGCTTTGCTATGCCACCTCTAGGCACCAAGTGCCAGCAGATTTTACTCTATAATATGCATTTGTTCTTTGGTCTTTCTCATCTTGCCTACTCCGGCCGACATGCATTATCTCTGCAGAAATTACTTATTGCCTGTTTTGAATTTTCCAAAAGAATCGCGTAAAATTCAATAATTTGTAAAAGATCACTTTAGAAAAAAAACCTCGACGTGAATTGAGTAAATAAACACACTACTCTTTCAAACTCGTAGTTCAAGTAAACCATTATAAATTTAAACAAAAATAGACCCAATAAGTTTCAAAAGGTGAAGATTTAACCAGATTTGTAGTAAAAATAAAACCAAATACTAAAAAAAAAGGGGAGGGAAATTAAGGGAAGCGGCGCGGCCCAGAAAATACATAATTCCCAGAAGGAAATTAAGGAAGCGGCCGGCCCATTGGAATGAATCCAGCAGGCTGCTGGAGTTGGGCCGGGCGAGTTCCCTCCATATCCATCCCGACCCGAGCGAGACCCCCAAACGCAATTTCCCTCCCTCCTTCCCTCGTTTTCTGCTCTCTCTCTCTCCTGCCCCCCTCTCCGTATTGGCGTATTCCCTGCCTCCCTCCCTAACCCCACCCACCCACCTCCCCGCGCCCACCGCCTCCGGAACCCTAGCGCCGGCGAGCCGCCATCCAGTCTTCCCCCTTCCCCTCCGCGACCCACGCCGATCGCTCCCGGGAGCTGGGGGCCCCGCGGCGCGAGATCGGGGGGGACGCCGGCGCCGGAGCCGAGGCCCATGTCAGGGGGCGGTAGGCCGCCGGCCGCGCAAAAGATCCTGCAGTCCCTGCGCCCGCCCCTGGCGTTCGCCGCACCTGCTCGGCCGCCCTTCGCTGCCCCCAACGACTACCACCGCTTCCCCGCGCAGGCTCCTGCTGCCGCCGGCGCCGGCGGCCTCGGCGCGGGGGGCGGTGCTGATATTGAGGAGGGCCTGGTCATCCGGACGCCGGTGAGATGCTGCTGCTCGATTTATTCGGTTGTGTTTGGGGGGTTTTTGATGCGGGTGTCTGTGAGCTTTTGTGTGTTTTAGCAGTTTGGTAGAGGATTATCGGTCAAAATTTTCGCGTTTTGCTGCGTGTATCTATCGATTTGAGTGTAGCTGTAGGAGCCATATGTAGATTCGGCTGAAATTTTGGTCAATTTCTTAGCTTCCCCAAAGTCTTCCCAGTTTGGACAGCTTAAATACTCACTACCTGCAATGATTCTGAAGTTAGGTAAGCGTGAGCTATGTTAGACGTGTGACACTCATGTCACGTAGTTGTTGCCCCGCGGCGAGATTTCGAATGGAGGGGAAGTTTTATGTCAAATCATAAATGTTGCAAAGAGGAAGAATCTATCTGATGTGCGAGATTCAGAATAGCGGGAAACTTAGACTACATGTCCTAATAACTTAGTCCTTTTAATTCTTGCCACAACTGTTTGCGCATCCTTTGGATTGCTCGGGATTCTCTGATGTAGCTTCGGCTACGTCAGGTGACTTGCGCCCAGGATCCGGCCGTCCATCTCTGGATGGACGGCCCAGATTTTTTCTATCTTTATTTTTTAGTTTTTAATTTTTTTAATTTTAGTTTTTTTTACTTTTATCTTTTTATACTAAAATTAAAAAATTAAAAACTAAAAAATAAAGATAGAAAAAATCTGGGCCGTCCATCCAGAGATGGACGGCCGGATCCTGGGCGCAAGTCACCTGATGTAGCCGAAGCTACATCAGAGATGTAGCCGAAGCTACATCAGAGAATACGCGCCGCCTTTGGATGACAGTAGGATTAGGTTTGTTTTAGGGCTTGCTTGAACCATTGTTAAAATTTAGAGTAAATTGCACTTTGCACTGGGTAACTTGTCACTTGTTTCACTTTGCACCAGAGTTAACCCATACTTTCACTTTGCACCAGGGTAGATCAAATAAAATTTCACTTTGCACTAGCCAATCAATTCCAGTCCCAAACAAGGCAATCAAATTGAAGGAACAGAGCAATCAAAATTGTGTACACCAACTTGTCAGTATGTAGAGCTGGTTTGAGCCAAATAAGGTTGGGCTAGTGCAAAGTGAAATTTTATTTGGTCCATCCTGATGCAAAGTGAAAGTATGAGTTAACCTTAGTGCAAAATGAAACAAGCGACAAGTTACCTGGTGTAAAGTGCAATTTATTCTTGCCCTCCAAATTTTCTTCTGTGAGCTTGCAAAGAGAAAATATTGGGTGGTTGCTCATGTAGGTGTTTGGTGCTCAATCTATTCGTCCGCGGACTGTATGTCTGGCAACCCTGAGGAATCTTGCTTGTATCGAATACAGTTTAATAATATAGTGTTATCAACTCAACAAGGTCAGCAAGTAATGGCGAAGAGCTTCCTTTCAGCCTACCCCTTGTTTTGTGTAAGCTTGTATCACATGACTGCAAGACAAGCATATTGCTCTGTTAGATAGTTGTCATGGAACTCTCACGCTATCTATTTCAGGTCAAAGCTTCAATTAGGCATAGCTTTCAGTGGTTTATTAATACTCTGAAAAAGCCTAATGAAATAGTTTGGCTTAGGATTATCGTATGAGTAACCATGTAGGCTGGCTTAGGTCAAATGATTCTGATGCTGCTACCTGCTATATTAATTGTTTGCTGCTAATCTAGACTCCATATCTCATTTGGTAAGCTATTTGCTTGTATAACAATACCCTTATGTTGTCATATGTCATATCTGACATTGTACTGCCAGTTGCATACAGATCTCTCTAAATGGATACTGAATCCACTATAGCAACAGTGCTTCTGTTCACCTTCACTAGTTTTAATTTAGGTTCTGAGTTGACTATGCCTATGAAGTACAATGATTCAGTGCCACTAAGAATGGCAGTATGGTGTTGGTTAGTTATTTATTTGCTTTGTAAATTACATCCATGAATTCTGTTGTCAGGACTCAGGATTTATTATATGCTTAAGATGATGCATTTTCTGCAAGTTCTGAAATCGTTGATGATACATATCTCCCTTCTTAGGATGTTTGCAGTTCTTACTGACCACTATATAACACAAATCCTTCTCTCTTCTTCAGCTAAAAAGAAAAGCTACATCCGAAGAAAATGATGCTGCTGAGTCAAGTGAATGTATGATTACCAGCCCTGGATTTAGTGGCAGTCCACTGCTTACTCCAGTCTCTGGAAAAGCTGTTAAGGCTTCTAAGTCAAAGAATAAGAACAATAAAGCTGGGCCTCAGATACCGACGTCAAATGTTGGTAAGTGCAAACTTCATAGCCAGTTGCTCTGAACTCCTCTTTTATATATGTTTTCCTGCAACAAAAGATTAAGCATGCACATCTTTGTATGTATAGGTTCACCACTCAATCCACCAACTCCTGCTGGCACTTGCCGCTATGACAGTTCATTAGGTGATGATAACACTCTTCAGTCTATAATTATTATTACCTCCAATTCCAAATGTGAGTCGTTTTAGAATCTGTACTGATCAAACATTTTCAGGTTTGACCATCAATATATAAAGAATTACCAAGATTAACAACATGAAATTGGTATTACTAGATACATCATGAAATATACTTTTATAATGTATAAATACTTTTATTTGAAACAACATATTTTTTGTAGAAAATGATTGTCAAAGTGTTATCTTGGAGACTGTGTCAATGTCCAAAATGACTTATATTTGGATCAGAGGGAGTATGAATTTGTAATAGGATGCGTCGATGTGATGTTACAATTCAGCATTCATATATTTCAGATCTGGCAAACTATGGTACTTTCGCGATTTGGTTGCATCTTATCTTGCCTTTCCCATGTTACTGCTTGCTGCTACTTATATCTATCTTTATGATCCATGTTCAGGACTTCTGACAAAAAAGTTCATCAACTTGCTCAAGCAGGCTCGGGATGGCATTCTAGATTTGAATAATGCTGCAGAAACACTAGAGGTTTTAGACTATTATAATTTCATCTGACATTTCTTCTCTTCCACTTGGTGCGAATTCGCAGATTTTCCTATGATGCAGGTTCAAAAGCGGCGTATATATGACATTACTAATGTCCTTGAAGGAATTGGGCTTATAGAAAAGACACTCAAGAACAGAATCCGTTGGAAGTAATCATCGCCTTCTTCCTTTGACCTTTGTCTTCCTGTATTGTCATGCTAATCTTATTTCTTTAACCTTTGTCATCCTGTATTATGATGTTAATCTCGCACAACATTACAGGGGCTTGGATGATTCAGGAGTGGAATTAGATAACAGCCTTTCAGTTTTGCAGGTAGTTCCTGTAAATTTGTTACTCATTGAAATTGTCATACTAATCCTAAGTGCACCTGAGTACCTTTTTCTGAGAAGTATAATGATAAGATAACTATATCTAAGCTCAATTTTGTGTAACCTCCTTTTGCAGACAGAAGCTGAAAATCTTAATCTGCAGGAGCAAGCCTTAGATGAGCATATAAGGTTGGTAACAATTGCAAATTGCGGAGTTCTCCATAGAGCATACTCTGCTATGTTACTGTGCCTGACTAAAACATGATATATAATCTGGATTTTTTTTCAGTGATATGCGTGAAAAACTAAGGGGGTTAACTGAAGATGAAAGCAATCAAAGGTAATTGACTTGTTGTAATTCTTTTGCATTAGCTGTGCTGGGATGTCTCTGTTTAATTATGTAAAATATCCCACTTTCATTTATCTGTTAGGTGGCTCTATGTGACGGAAGATGATATCAAGGGATTACCCTGCTTTCAGGTCTGAAACTCTACTTGCATGGTTGAACAATGTCATCTTGCAGAGTATCCTTTGCTTTACACCAAAGTATTTCTGCTGAGGTTCTTCTATATGGTAGTTCACATATGTTTTTGGTTCTGCAGAATGAAACACTTATTGCAATAAAAGCTCCTCATGGTACTACACTCGAAGTCCCAGATCCTGATGAGGTAGGATCCAGTAAAATAATGGAGCTTTGCATACAAAAATAAATGGTTTCGTGAACTGATTCATGACTTCTTTGTGTGTATTTGTGCCCTATCCAGGCAGGTGATTATCTCCAGAGGAGATATAGAATTGTATTAAGAAGCACAATGGGCCCAATAGATGTTTACTTAGTTAGGTAATGCTGCATTCCTCTCTTGAAGTTAAATATTTGTACCGAATTTCACCTGATCAAAACCTTGTTATATTTTTAGTCAGTTTGACGAGAAATTTGAGGAATTGGGTGGTGTTGCAACATCTCCAAGTCATGCAAATGTGCCAAGGCACCGACCTGTTGAAGACTTCAATACAACAAATGCTGGACAGAGCAGCACATCAATGGATGTGGAACTTAATCTTCAGCACAGCCAGAGGACTCTCCAGGATCCTAGTGCTTCACATGATTTTGGAGGAATGACAAGGATTATTCCTTCAGATGATGTAAGTCAGATTTGCTAAAGTTTAATTTTGAATTTTTTTCCGATGCAGGATAACATATTTCGTAGCCATAAATTTCAAATAAAATGATACAACATTATGCATGCATGTATGAGCTTTTGTTCTGCTTTTTTGAGTTTTTCGGTTATTTGAACTCTTACATGCAAATCTTTTCTGTGTGGAACCTATTAAATTATTAGGTTTGTATAAGCAAAATCCTAAGTTTTTCTCTTTGGTACAACTCTTATGCTAAAGAATAAAGATCCAAATAGATCAGAACGGACTTATTGTTCTACACAATTTTGCAGACTGATGCTGATTACTGGCTTCTAACAGAAGGGGATGTTAGCATTACTGATATGTGGAAAACAGCACGTATCCTTTATGATCATTCATTAAACTTTTTTCTAGACTATTCATTAAGCTTGTTTAAACTCTTCTTTGCAACTTGAAGTACTTAACATGGAAAATAGCAGAAGTGCAATGGGATCATATGGATACCGATGTCTTCTTATCTGAAGAAGTTAGCACCCCACGTGCACATAATCAGCAGCCAGCTACAGTGGCCACGTCCAAACATGAATCATGAACGTGAAGTGCAAACGTGACATCCGAAATGCTGGAGCGGTGTTTTGAATGTGAAGTGAAAATGTGACAGCAAATGCTCATCGGAAAATGTAAAGAGCTTGGCAGTTTTCATCGGAATCTACATCATGGGAGAGAAGTCAGGGCAGCAGTTCAGATTGATACCCATTCGGAATTTGCACTTTGTTGTGGAGACTGGTGGTGTCCAATTTGTTTCAGCACCGTGCTTCAGTCGAGCAGACATAGAGGTTGCTGCTTTCGCCGTGAATCCCGCTGTTCTGCTCGTTCAGGCACTGCTCTATTTGCTTTCCAAACTATTGGTCATCTTGCGGGGCAACAGCGGCCTTGTGGTGCTCCACTGGGTATTGTCGCAAATTTGTGTCAACATTGCGAGAAATGGTCTACAATTCTGGAGTTATTCGTGTAACAAAACAATGGGTAAGGTATTTGATGCAACCGAGCCATCTTTGTACAATTGTTCCGGGCTCTTCCCTAGTACAATGCACAGCTTTTCTTTTGGGAATCGTCAAGTGCAAGGCGCGCGCTGAAGCAGCACGTATCATGAGCTGAGATACCGATAGCGAACAAGTACCACGACCAAAAGATTATGGTGGCGATCGTTTTAGCGATGGTTTCTGGCTTTTGGCTGAAATTTCACTGTAGCTGGCTGAAATTTTACTGTAGCTGAGTTAGTGGATAGTGTAGTGAATAGTGAAAAAAAAAGCTGAAGCTAGAAACTGAAGCCGAAAAAAACCGAAACGATCAGGGCCTATATATCATCACGCTAGCGAGCAAAAACTTGCCTAGGTTGTATGCAAAGTGGGATTTCGACACAGGTCTTTCCCACTTCCTGCAGGGAGCACGCAAGTGGAAACTGGACCCAAATACTGCAGGAACGCGCTACTCGACGCAAGTAGCAAAAATGCTTGTCATACCCTGGTCCAGGGAAAAGTGTGTCAGTCAAAAATTTTATTAGAGGGTGGTGATATGGCTGGTAATCGGCGGTTACCGGAAGTTTTAGAATTTTTCGGCCGAAAATTTTAGTTTTTTTACAGATGAATTTTGATGAATCCAAATTTTTTTTGTCCGGTATAAAATTTTACCGCTCCCTACCAATAAGACTGGTAATTGCTGGCAACTGGCGAAATTTCGTCGATTTAAATTTCACTGCCCTGATCACAACATCCAAGTAGAAACTAGAGCCAAACATAGACAACCCATGAACATAGTCGTGAAGAAAAACAAGAACACATCTCATTTAACAGTGAACACCATCTATAAACTCTAGAGGACACTACTTATGTATGTGCAAACACTGACCAATGTGTATAGACAGGACAACGTGTAACACTTCGGCCCAACCTCTGAGCCCAGAATACTACCACTACCCTAACATTTACCATTTACATCTATTGCCGCTCGAACTCGACAGCAACTCCTATGTTCTGCTCAACGACACCATAAGCATACATACTTACTGTAACACCCCGGCCCAACCTCTGAGCCCAGAATACTACCACTACCCTAATATTTACCATTTACATCTATTGCCGCTTGAACTCGGCAGCAACTCCTCTATTCTGCTCAACGACACGATAATCATACATACTTACTGGTGAGCATTGAGGCAACAATTTCCGATAACTAAGTATCAAAGGAAAGGCATAACTCATACTATACAAGGCATTTTCAACAAGACACACTTTTAATGCTAATTGCCAAAGTATACTATTAAAGTTTGATCAAGTTCACTAGAGGTGACATGTGACTATTGCACATGGGGATATACATGTACTATTCCTGACTTCCGGTCCATGCATGTCATCTTCACCATTCACCCAAAAACAAAAACAAAGTAAGAGTGAGTCCGAAGACTCAACAAGTATATAATAAAATAATGGCAACAACAAAATATTTCAATAAATCTCATATCTAGGATTTGTAAGACATAATCTCTTTAACTATCGATAAGTCCTATATCTTTAAACTGTAAGGCATAATATCTGTAATTGTATCATTATTTTTTATCACTTTCATGTAATGCAATGCGTTTATAATTGTATCCCTTTCTCTGTCACTTTTATGCAATGCGATGCGATGCAATGCGTCTATAACTGTAACTTATACCGATATGGCGGAGGGTACACCCATCGATGTCACCCTCTACCTTCATCTTGTGGAGATGCTTACCTCTGTAGGTTTTATTTATGAGTACTCCAGATTAGTCATATAGTTTTCTCACCGACCTGACATATGCACTCCGAACTAGTTATATGACTTTTCTCACCACTCTGGCTCGTATGCAATTTACATGATGCAACATCCTTTCAGCATTCACAATCAACCCAACACAAACTCCACTCCGTGGAGTGCCTACTGAAGTATATCTTTATCTTCTCACTACTGTGGTATGCTTACGCAAAGTAGGTCTTTATCCCAATACTGCGGGATGCTTACGTAAAATAGGTTTTTATCCCACTACTGTGAGATGCCTACGTGGAGTAGGTCTTCATCCCACTACCGCAGGATGCCTACACAAAGTAGGTCTTTATTCCACTACCGCGGGATGCCTACACGAAATAGGTCTTTATATGAGTGCGTCACACGACGCAACACTCCTTCAGCATAACACTTAACCATAAGCATCTCTCATCACAATATATTCAACTGACAAGTAGGGATATCATTTCATAAAATGATATAAAACATAGCATAAAATAAATACCAGTCATTCATCACAATCCACTGTTCTACCTTGCACTTGCCTGTTCACCTGGCAAACGATGCGTGGACGGCACCAAACTTGAACCACCACCTGTACAAACATCACCTATCCTTAATACATTATAGCGATACACGCATATAGATGAATGATGTTGTTCTTATGCGCAAAACCAACATATACCCCACTCTCTCACTGATATCGTCCCGCTGTTCCGGGTGCTCGAACGACCTGTCTTTCAAATGTAAAATGTAACATAGCAACTATTCTAGGTTTCGTAATATACACCACTTACTCTTGTAGACCTGATTGTCATAATTTACAGACTATATCAGTTAAACCATTGCTTTCACTTCTGATGGCCATGTTATCCCACACCAGCCGCGATCGTCTCAAAGACATATCTCCCAAACCATACCGCTAAACTCGGCGTTCCAGCCTTCTATAGAGCTCTAGCAAGAGCCGATGTTAATTAGTATAAACTAATTAGCCATACTAATTAATCAATACTAATCATTCACTCACCTCGTTAAACACATGCACTAATTAATTGCTTTCTCCAATCATTCACTAATTAGCCTAGTACTAATTTGTGACTCACTAAAAACTCACTAAACGTTGGTCAATCACGCATGCACCGACATATCACCCCACGGCCATCGCACTTCACTAGCTCTACACGTACATAACCACAACCTCACCGCTCCGCACATGAATTCCAATGATAAGCCGTGTTCCAACTATTCTATATATGTCTTGCTAATCGACAATTCGATCTCAATAAAGCTCAATAACCAAGCAAGGAGAAGGAATCAAGGTGTTACCCTAACTCCGATTAACTATATCAGGGCTCCTTCTCCCTTATTTTGGACAAATCTGGTGGATCAGGCGTCAAAGCAACCTTCCTTTCTTTTTCTTCATTTCCCTATTTTTCTTCTTCTTTTCTTCCTTTTCTTCTCCTTCTTCTTCGGCTGGCTCGCGTCTCAACCACCTCCTTCTCACTTCCCACCCCCATCCTCCTTTGTTCCACTAAGTCGGCCGGCCAGCTCTTCCCTCCTCACGACCGAAACCTCCCCTCTTCTTCTCCTCTCAGCCGGCTATCTCTCCCCTCACAGCCAGTCGGCTCCCCCTCTACCCCTCCCACATGACGCAAAAGCTGGGCGGTGACGGCCTGCGGCTGACGGAGCGGTGCCGGCTTAGGGGCTGTGACGGCCTGGGGATGCACAGCGTGGGTCGGCGAGTCACAGGCACCGCGCGATGACAAGGGGAGCAGTGTTAGTGGCTGGGGGCGACAACGGTGGCCTGCAGGGGTGCACACTCTGAGGATGAGGACGATGCATCGGCAGTAGGGCGGAGTGGCGCTCGGCAACCGCATGAGGGGTGACACACCAATGACATTGTGTGTTATTGGTGTTAGCTATACAAAATTGGTTTTCACTTAGATGAGTGATCATATCGTAAATGGAAAAGTGTAGATTCACTTCGAGGGATATGGAAGTCTCGCCTGGATAATGTTTAAGGACTTAACTTTGTGCACCATTGATCTGAGTCTTGCCGTGCAAACCACATGTCTAGTATATGATAGATCTGATTGATTAATTTATGATATTTTAATTTTAATTTTACTAATGAGTTGACATAGTTGCTGATTTTCATGAGGCGCAAGAGGGGGTAATTATCGATTAGGTTGTTAACCTTCTCGATGGCGAAACTTTAACGGACGAAATTGAGCCATGATTGAGTATTGTAAAGGTCTTGTTATGATTTTTTAACATGAGGATGATAACATCATATGGGTACAGTTGTGTAACCTCTGCAGAGTATAAAACTATTCGAATAGCCGTGTCTCTAGTTATGAACAATGCTCGGTGATTTCATACAAAGGGTAATTATTTTATAAAACTTGATGGAGATTAACGTTGGAGAGTGAATGGTTAATTCACTGGTGATTAAGTTCATGAGTAGTTTATTTAATTTCTTTGATTATTTATTTATTATTGTCTTTATTAAAAGTTTACTTTCAATATATTTATCATATTTACTTTAAATTATTATTTTCTACAAAATAATCTTTCAACCATCCATTGGTAAGCGTTACATATTATATTGTATCTTTATAACAAATGACTTGTTCAGTACCAATGTACTCACGGTTTTATGCTTACTGTTGCTTAATTAAAGAAGAAGAACTATATCAGCAAGAGGTACATGAAGGAGAATATTTTGACGACTTCACGGATTAGGACTTCGCTTCCTAGTCGATTGCCTATGGGCATGTCGAATTGTTATCATGCTTATTCCTATTTTTTGTTGCTAGTTTCTTAAGTCTTTCAAGCTAATATTTGTAAGCTTGAATATAAGGTTGTACTATGATAATTATTAATATTTAAATCTTTTCCTTTATCAATCGTGCATATAGTCTATATTTTATCTATATTTATGCTGTGTGTACTAGTATGATCCTGAACTAGTGTGATATACACAGAAAGTCCGGATTTACATATTCAAGTTTCAACAGCTAGATAGATAGTTCCACAGCACACTCTATTGTAACATTCGACCAGAGCTTTCTTTGCATAGCACTAGTTATCTGTGTAGGCCTATATGGTGTGATTGGATTGGATTCAGTCAGATATCGCTCAATTTATATCTTATTCTATATTTTTTTCTTAGAATCGAAGTCGAACATAGATAGTGACAGATACGAATACAAACACATATTGTATTGGTCATGAATACGGAGTGAATACAAATAGAATTAATTACGGTAGCAAATATTTAACCAGATATCGCGTGGAAACAAAGATCATATTATAACACCCTGACCTTGAGTCCCGCATTACCAGTTTAGATTAACTTTCACTGATATATATAATATATGTTGGACCAAATCATAGTGGCATATAACATTGACCAACCAATTGCTTGTCCAAAAATGCAATAACACAAGTTTCACCAGGCACAAAAACTCTTAATCACATATTAGAAGACACCATCTCGAGGATTTCATTGAGCTGATCAAAATATTGTTTGCCTAATTCTGAGTTTGACGGAAAAGATGCCAAGTATCAAAGATGCCAAAATCTACTGATATCCGCAGGCTGGAGCCAAGATGACCCACTCGGTGTCATAAGTCGCTGGGTCTAAATTTTTTTAATAGGGATCAACACCTCCAGTCCAAAACCAATGCACCCAGCTCCTTCCTTGAAGCCTAACAAAAGTGCACAAGTAACCCAAATTTTCAGTAGCTAGCAGCAGTCCACGAGAAGCCTTCGCTTTCCTCAACCCATAAGACAATTGCAACAGGCCGAGCCAGCCCAAGAGGGTGGACTGCAATAATCCACAATGTCCATTTGATCGATCCCAAAGCATGTCACCTCATAGCAGCCCTTGACGGTTGTTCATCTCACATAGTCGGCCAGTAAATGTGCACCACACCTGCCACACAGCCACACCCAGCCAGGCAGTGACTAGTCGCCAGAGAACGGGAGAAATTGGTGCCACCAATTGCCCTCGCCTTCCATCTCGCCGTGGCGCCGCTTGGTCCCTGTTGCCTCGCGCCCTCACGACTGAAGGAAGTTTAGGTCTACCCAATCAGCATGTTCTTTGCTGTACATTTATCTTAATTCTTCCAATTTGTTTCAAGAACATAGGCTAAATTTATGAGTTAGGGTTTTAATGTGATGATTGTTGATTGATTCGAATTATTGGGTTAAGACTTAAGGTTTTAATTTTGATTTTTGGAATATGGCTTAGCTCATTGCAAATCGAATGCAAAATTATAGTATTTGATCACAATGTTAACTAAGTAAACCACTGAACGTATTTTTCTATTATACTGTTCTTAAACTGATGAATATACAAATATCTAATTAATTTTTTGAACTAATTAGTGATAGTTTCATGAATGATATACTTATTTGCTATGTGGAGAAATAAGAATTGGCAAAAAAATATTAATGATGTTGTGGTTCATCGCTTTATGAACATGAAACATCATAAATACTAAAATATAATATATTAACTTACATCTGATCATTCTACCTTTTTTACTCGAAAATTTGAAGTAATTTTATTATCTTTTAATAGGTCATTAAGATCGAATGATGTATTTTATGAATGCCGACTAACTTTTATTTGTGATTTCGCCCTTAATTCCTTCAATTTGCTACAAACTAACCAAATTATTATTGTATTTCTTTATTTTGGTAAGCATTTCGATCACTATTTTTTTTTATCATCATACACTGCTATCAGTTATGTTAAAATATTGATGCTAAAATTTACCCGAATATATTCCTATTTAGTACAATATTACTTAAAAATTATATATATTATTATATATAATAAAAATAGTAAATTCAATTATTTTAGTCCTAGTTTCACCCCTACATATTGTTTGCATCGCTATCGTACTTGCATTCTGCCTTTTTGTATGGGATGAGCATTTTGGCAATGGAGCATTTCGACGAAAGTTCACCATGATTGTTGCAGTCTCTAGCACTGAAACGAGTTTGGCGAGTCGTAGCTAGCTGAGTCATCGAACCAACCAAGAAAGGCTAATTTCTGGTGGTGCCTGGTGGCATGTCTCGGTGGTGTGGGCTCTTTTAGATTATGTCTTATAATTTTAAATTTTAATTATTTATAAGAAATGGTATTAAAAAGATATTTATATTTTTTGTTAATATAGATAAAATTAAGATAGTACAATCGATTTTTGATCCAATTTTAAAATATTATATTTAAAAACTGATTATAAAGAAAATTAAGCTATAAACACGGAAGAAGTCACCCGTATGTATGTCCATTCAATAGGTTAGATCAGAGGTGCCTTTGATAATCCAGCGTACCATCGATCCATCACGAGGGGAGGTGCAAGCGGCGCGGCGCGTCGCCGTACTGCTAGCCGCGCGGAGGGCGCCAAGTGGCTCGGTCGATATGATCGCGTAGCCCCACGGAGCCGGCAGCGCAGCCGGCATGGATAGCGACAGCACAGCCTCCCTCCCCCCACGCTCCGTACTCCAGTTTCTGCTACGTGGCGTGCGTCCGTTTCGATGGGGCCGGACGTAATTGTAGCTTTTTCTGGGCGACGGCTTCCGGCCATTGCGTCTAAAAACACTGTAGCAGATTATAGTATTTTATTTTTATTTGATTTTTTTGATTTTTTAAGTTTTTTTCGTATTTCTTTACATTGTTCGCTTTAGATTAGCGTGCTGTTTTTATTTTTTATATTTTTTAGATTTAATTATATCCAATAAGCCAACTCAACTACAGTAAAAAAAGCTAACTACAGTAAAATTTTAACAAAAATTAAAAACTATTGTTATTCCAAACGTTATCTTTGTGTCAATGGGCGAGTCAATTGCCTATATTTTTTTCATCGGTTTAGATTTGTAAGTGGATTTGGTGTTGAATTCAAATCCGACTGATGTAATTAAAAAGATCATAACCTATTTTTATTCACATTTTAGACCTTAAATGAATTAACCACTTTTTCTCGCATGTAACTCAATAATTTCCATGCAAAAGTTAGTTCACACCAAACCAGAAGGCTGGTAGATTGGCTGGCCAGCTATTCTTCCATTGCTTCGTCACGTTTGCACATGGTAAAAAACTAACTACCACTGTAACTGATACTACTAGCGCCCGGGAAAGTGAATCAAACAGACGAACAGAGCATTTTTTTTATGCCGAGATGCTGCTGCCGTGCCGTGCGCAGAGCAGCGGAGGACAACATACGTGTGCGGCGGCGGCGGGCATGGCAAGCTCCGTCACCGGCCGTCTCCGACGACTTCTGGGTCGCATAGCACCTCATGGTCATGTTCTAATTGATCAGTGCTTGTAGTTTCTACTTTTAAAAGCTAAAAACAAATACAAATACTTAATTTTTTAAAACAATTTATTTACTCCTTTCGTTATCATTTCATTTCGAAGATAAGATAGATTGTCACGGATATATCATCTACTATAGTCCTCTCGTTTCCACCATGTGCACTTCTCTCTCTATTTTTTTTTTGCACTGCTTAGCCTCTTTTTAAAAATCAATTTTTAATTACTACTACTTATTTCTAGCACTAAGACACTGTTAAAAGTCATCAATAAAAACCAATTCGAACGCCCGTGTGTGTATGAGATTCATACTGGTCTAGCCATGTCTCACAAAAAGCGCACAACTTCTACCGGACCGCGAAACAGGGAAACGAGCAACACGGAGTAACTGCCATTAAGGAAGCAAAAAGGAAGGGGTATAAATAAACATCCCTCGGAAGTTGTTTTCTTCTAAATTATTATTTAGATTTATAGTTATTAAATTAAAGATCTAACGATCATAAATTTTCTTCTCTTAAAATAAATTCACCTTCTAACAAAAAGGATGATTGAATATATAACCGAATGACCATAAATTTAAATAATAATTTGAAAGGAAACGTCCGATGATATTTATACACACCCAAAAGGAAAGGAAAAAGACCATAGATTAAGGCAGAAAAACCATGCGGTGTCGAGTACTTCATCAAGCAAACGGATCGTTCGCTGCAACAAGAGATACCGGACAACACTGCCAACGCTCGCGACGCTGGCTTGCGATGTAGTAAGCCGTCATTTTATCACTTGATGAGGTTGGTGATGGCCGTGCAGACGATGGCTATCTGCACCGCGTTCGCGCTCTGCTGCGCGAGCGGCGACGGGACGCCGGCCTCGGTGAAGGCGTCGTCGCACCGGCGCGCGAGCGACGCGGCCTCCCCTGCCCTCTCCTTCCCCGCCGCGTAGTCGCGCCGGTTGATCCCGTCGTAAGCTTCGGCGAACGCGGATCCCATCCTGTCGTATAGCTCCTCGCATTGCTCCAGCGCCGCCCGCGCCTTGCCGCCCGCGCCCGGCGCCCTGGCGAGCATGCCCTTGGTGTCGTAGACCGCTTCGCCGGCGATGGCGACGCCCACGTCCGCCGCCACCTTGGCCAGGCCCCACGTGTCG
Organism: Melocanna baccifera; assembly: GCA_036346265.1. Lineage (NCBI taxonomy): Eukaryota > Viridiplantae > Streptophyta > Magnoliopsida > Poales > Poaceae > Melocanna > Melocanna baccifera. Next base: position 10,536,373 of record CM070681.1, read on the forward strand.
GCGTCGGAGCTGTCGTGGTGGTGGCTCAGCCTGGACACGCAGAAGCCGTAGTCCACGCGCCTGTCGCTGTCGGCCGCCGCCCTGCACGTCGTCTCCGGGGTCGCGTCGACGCCGACGCCGCTCAGCACCACAAGCACGGCGGCCATCGCCGCGAGAAGGCGAGCCGTAGATGGCCCCATCGATCGATCTCGCTGGCTTTGTTTCCCAAATCACAAGGGAGCGCGTGAGCTCAGTAGCTTAGCTACTCGCCAACTCGTACTACTGGCAGTGATGATTCTTGCTCGGTGGTTTGCTTTTATAACTTTTTCGAGACGATCGAGAGAAGTGGTGCTCGGAGTTGGGACAAGATTGAGGTGGGACTGGCCGAATTATCTGGAATTTTCTGTGGGCCCTTGGTGTTAGATTTGGGCCGCTTAGTGGCCTGTGCCGGGCTTCCACGATAAAGCCCGTAAGAGAGATGGGCCGTTATTGCTCAGCTGGACCAAATCTAAGAAAGTCAAAAGTTCATACGAACATTTATTATTAAAATGATTTCTCTATTTTTTTATACCATCTTTCTCTGAAGACAAGGAAGAACGACCGGTGCACCACGTCTCTACTCTTTTCACTTCCATTGTACATACCCATCTCTAAGCCTGTTTGATATAGCTGTGACTTCTAATTTTTGGTTGAAATTTTTAAATTTTAGCTGTTTACGATAAAGATTACGGACAAAGAAATAATCATTTGCGATTTTGGATTGTATAGACGTTGGGCTTTTAATGTATACTACAATTAATTTGTAGACTCCGTTTTGAAAAAAATACTCTGTTTAAAAGTTAGATACTATAACAAAAGTCAAAAATCGTTTTTAGAAACTGAAAATAACATTCCCTCTATCATGTCCTCCTAAAAATATTTATTTCGTTTACTATCATTCATTTTCAGCCCACAGCCAAAAAGGCCATCGGCAAAAGGCAATACGAACTTCGGGGGCTTGCGAGTTTGACGCGACGCACGCTTGGAGTGAAGCGAAAGCGGTCGGCTCTCCTCTCTCAACTTGGGACTCCAAATCTAGTCATCACACTTCTCATTATGAACCTTTTTGTGGCTTCTATTGTTATCCCGGTTACAAGTTCAGTCTCGATCTATTTTATAAACGTATCAATAGCTACAAAAGAAAACTTGAAGCCTCCCGGTGCCCTGGGAAACGGTCCTAGGATGTCAAGCCTCCAGGACGCAAAAGGCCAAGATAGAGGGATCGTCTGAAGAGCCCGAGTTGGTTGATATATTTACCGTCTATAAAACTGGTATTATACACACTTTTAAACCAACTCTTTGGCGTTATTGAGAGCCGTTGGCCAGTAGAAATCTTGTCAAAAGGCCTTTCCGATTAGCGTTATGTAAGAGGTATGAACCCCACAGATGCTCATAGGAGAACTTATGTAACTATGCACTCAGTATTTCCATGTTCGTTTTTGTGGAGCTACGAGGGTTGTGCTAAAATGGAGACACATGCACTGTCTGTGCACTGATGACCACCATAACACTACCGAACTTGTATTACGCCAAGTGTCACGCTGATATTTTGGCCGTATGGCGAGTGAGGTCCTGCTATTTATGTTCCGCTTTGATCTTCTTGGTTCTATCTGGACGGTGTGCCTGGCTTGGATTATTTATTTAGACGGTGTGCCTGGCAGTTCAAGTTACTTACTATAATCGCTCTTAATGATATAAAAATATGTCACTAATGACATAAAAATATGCTTTCAAGTTATTTACTATGATCGCTCTTAATAGTATAGCAATTCACCTATTATCCGGTCTTTCAACATTTCTCCTAAGACCGGTAAAAGTAAAAAGGGATTCTAGACTACTTCTATCTTTGTCTTGAACCATCTTGATCCTCATGTTGACTCTTAGCACGTATTTTCAATTTATCATGTTCATCATTAGGGATCAAATCTATTTAATACTCAGCAAACATATTAGCCCCACATTCACATATTGTTATTAATTACTAAAACTATTTTTAGGAGCTTAGATGCTTTCAATTAGAAGTGGTCAAACAAATATAAAAGAAACTCTACTGAATATACGACAATAAAGATTTGCAAAAACTAAAAGCTTTTATTAAAAAGAGTAGAAATGTTACATATAAAATTTACATAATTGGTCGATGTTCTGAGAGTTCGAGAGAATCTAGTCGTTCTCCATAGCAAGTCGCACAGTGTCTGGTCTTGTGACTTCGATCGCAGTGTAAAGACATTCCCATTTGGGGGAAAATTTGTTTTGATTAGATTGGGATTGGATTTCCTTAATACCAAGTCACCTACAGCAAGGTTGTGAGGTTGGACCTTACGGTTGTAGTACTTACGCATGGCTTATTGATAGACTGTTGATCAGATTAAGGTTTGATTCATCTTCTCTTCGAGCAGGTTGATATCATCCGCTCGAAATTACTCTTGGTTGGAGTCGTTGAAGTTCGCGGTACTTGTCAACTGGTTCTTTAGTTCTGGAGGAAACAGAGTTTTGGACCCAAAGATTAGGAACAAAGGAGTCTATCCTGTCGTCTGATTTGGAGTCATACGAATTGCCCATAATACTAAAGGTAATTATTGTACCTAAGCCTCCGAGCGCTTTACAAGTTGATCAAAGACTCAATTCTGGATACCTTGTATTATTTGGTCATTCACACGCTCGACTGCCCCATTACTCTGGAGATGGGCAACCAAGGCAAAGCAAAGTTTGGTACCCAACTCATTACAAAAGTCTTGGAATTTTGAGCTCGAAAATTGTTTACCGTTATCCGTAATTATCTAACTTGGGACTCCAAATCTAGTCATCACACTTCTCATTATGAACCTTTTGTGGCTTCTATTGTTATCCCGGTTACAAGTTCAGTCTCGATCTATTTTATAAACGTATCAATAGCTACAAAAAAAAAACTTGAAGCCTCCCGATGCCCTGGGAAACGGTCCTAGGATGTCAAGCCTCTAGGACGCAAAAGGCCAAGATAGAGGGATCGTCTGAAGAGCCCGAGTTGGTTGATGTATTTGCTGGCTATAAAACTGGTATTATACACACTTTTAAACCAACTCTTTAGCGTTATTGAGGGCCGTTGGCCAGTAGAAATCTTATCAAAAGGCCTTTCCGATTAGCGTTATGTAAGAGGTATGAACCCCACAGATGCTTATAGGAGAACTTATGTAACTATGCACTCAGTATTTCCATGTTCGTTTTCGTGGAGCTACGAGGGTTGTGCTAAAATGGCCAGACACATGCACTGTCTGTGCACTGATGACCACCATAACACTACCGAACTTGTATTACGCCAAGTGTCACGCTGATATTTTGGTCGTACGGCGAGTGAGGTCCTGCTATTTATGTTCCGCTTTGATCTTCTTGGTTCTATCTAGACGGTGTGCCTGGCTTGGATTATTTATTTAGACGGTGTGCCTGCCAGTTCATGACAACGCAAGCAGGGGGCGCATAAATTTTGACCTTTAGCAAACCGACACGCTTTCCTTTCCTGCCTTTGCGTTGCATCAATGGCAGATCACATCATGTTCGGTGGATGTTGAATCGGATGCTTCGCTTTTGTTCTGTGCGAGCGGTTCGGCACCGGTGTTAAAACCTGATTCCTCCTTCCGCGTTTTGCCGCGTTGTTTTCCCCTTCCCTCCTGTATGCAACGAACGTGCTACTACACTATTTGACAGCCATGGAAAACGACCTGAAGCACCGGATTGACATCCGGTGGTCTAAAGAAAGCGAAGTGCCGGCCATCTATAGAAATGTACCCTCTTTAACATATTAAGATCATGGAGCTTCTTTTCAACTGAAATTGAAGATATGAAGTGGCGTGTTTCGGTATCCAATTGCAGGCTTGAGCTCGATCTATTCAGTCCATTCTTATAAACAAGAAGGCAAGAAAAAGGATGGCATGAATCATGATGCCACTAGTACTCGGTTGAGTTGAACCCTAACCCGAGGCACATCATATGTTTGTCAAATGCACATATAAATCTATCTATCGGCGTGGCAAAGTTGACCAAGGCGGCAGCGGCATTAAGGCCGCAGCGTCACGACGCACGTGTTCTGATGGGAGCACGACAAGGAGGCCGCAGCGTCACGGCGCATCATGCCATCACCTACGCATTCAACTGTTTTCAGATTATATTTAATCTGATGGCAAGTGTTGGACAGCAACTGCAGTTAGTGAACGCTCGGAGATACCCATCGTCCATCCTCTTCCATGGACAGCGAAATGCTGCTACTAGCACTGTATTGACGGCAAGCTGTGCCCCATCTCAAACAGTACCAGATGGTTCTTTTAGGTCATTCCGAAGTGTGCAATCCGATTCATCTGCTGCCTAGAATGGTTTTTTCCAAACCATTTGGGAGAGCTCACACAGTGGCATGAATATTAGATCGATCACGGGTTCACGACTAAGACGCCGCTCAGTTTAGCTTCTGGTTTCTGATTTTTGCTTTTTTTACTGTTTGTTAATTTTGTTTTTTTATTTTTTAGGATTTTTTGTTTTTTGTTTTTTTCGTATTCATTTGCATTGTCCGTGATAGGTTAACGTATTTTTAATTTTTTTTAAATTTAATTATGCTAAATAAGTCAACTCAGTTATAAAAAAAAATAAATTAACTATATAAAAAAAATATAAGCTAATGCTATTCTAAACACCCCCTGACAAATCGAAACCTCAACTTCGACTCCAGGGAATAGCTAGTTCGGTTTGCTCGCTCTAACATGAAAGAAAAAGAGAACAAGTCTGGTACCCTGGTCCTACATCTGAACAGGGCTATTTCCTGCAGAGCCAAACCATGACGGGGGAGGGGAGAGAATATGTAGTAATAGTATTCTCCAGTGTATCCGTGATGTACCAAAATTGCCTCACTAACACATGAGATCGATCGATGATGCTCCTGTGTCAGCACTAGATAGGCTCATCGTGCTTCGGGTCGATTCGTGCCGTGTTGGCTCGGGTTAATCATCCCACCGTGCCGTGCCGGCCCGCCTCACCTTCGACCAGGCCCAAGCACGACCCAAAACCCGCCGGGGGACGCGAGAGGGGGAGCCGGGGAGGGCGGGGCGGGGAGGGGGAGCCGGGGAGGCCGAGACGGCTGGCGTGCCGGTTGTGCCCCTGCGCCGCCAGAGTTCGCCGTCGCGCGTCGCGGCGAGCACGCCGACCGTCTGGCCGCCGCCGCCCACCGTGCCGGATTTTAAAGCCCGGCCTAGCCCATCGTTCGTGCCGTGCCGGCACGGCCCGCCATGTGTCGGACTGAGCCGTGCTTAGGCCGGGCCGTGCCGGCCGTGCTTTGAGCTGGCCCAAAGAAGCACGGCCCAACTTCCAACCCTAGTCAGCACCACAATTTCTCAATTTGACAGGCAGATATATCATTGTTACACTGGAGAGGTTCTAATAACGGAGTAGACTCTTAATTGATAAGAACTATTGGACCTAGGACTTTTTCCTGATCCCCGAGGCTGGCTTTTCTTGATCTTGATGCTGCTGTTTGTGTGATTGCCAATTAATTTGCCATCATGGATGGGTCGTCTTCTCTCCTCTTCTTTTGATCATCCGCTCCTGTTCCTCCGGCTGCTGCGATCGCCGCCGTCGTCGTTAGTGTTGCCGCCGTGGAGGAAGTCGAGGATGGCGGGGCTCCGGCACTTGGGGCAGCGGGGGTCGGCCTCGGAGAGCATGACGTAGATGAAGCAGCGCGGGCAGGCGGCCAGCACCATCGACGTCGCCTCCGGGCTGTCCGACCACTGCAGCCCGCCGCCGTGCTGCTCGCTCTCCGACGACAGGCAAGAGCTCGGCGACGACTCGTCGTCCACCGGCGCCGACAGCATCCTCGACGACGACGAGTCGTTGTCGCGCGCAGGCAGCGACAGGTTCAGCTTCAGGTCCAGGCCCCTCGGCCCCCTCCCGCCGTTGCCCCGGCTCATTCTGCCTGCAGTCACTGTCGGTCAGGTACACACAGACAGGACACAGTCCCTTGACTTGCCTGCATATCCATGAGCATAAACAAAGTGATGAGAGAGAGAGAGATTACTATGTTGTGATGCTCTGACGATTTGCAGCTGCAAAAGTGATGGCGGGGGAAGATGATATGGCAGAGAGAATATTTGTAGGGGAAATGGAGAGAGGGAGAGAAGTCAATTGGCTTTCTTAGCTGTGTTCATTTCAGCTGGTATGAATTAGCACTTTTAACTTCTAACTTTTTATTTTTTTATTTCTTAGTTTTTTTGGTTTTTTATCTTATCTTTTTTCGTATTCGTTTATATTATCCGTAATAAATTAATTTATTTTTTATTTTTTATTTTTTAGATTTAATTATGCTAAAAAACCATCAGTAACAGTAGTATAAAATAAGTTATCCCTAAATATTACTCTATGGTACAGAGTACTTTCATTTAAGTATATTATACTCTTTGCTACACAAACTCTCCAATTTTCTTTTATGTATTTAGCCTTCTGTGTTCACTTGTTTATGATCTAACCTCTTTGCCTGTCTTTTTACGATTTTGGCCCCTCTGACCGCGGAAGAGTCTACATAAAACGCGTGGTACGTCGTGTGATCCCGGGAGTGCGGAGACTGCTGCGCCAAGTGGCAGCGGAGGCCCCTCCTCCGCGGAACCACAGCAAAACACGTAACAAATTCTGCAACCCCATGGCCATGCATGGACTGACTGGATGGATTGAAGGCGTGACCACATGTACATCAGCCCTATCACGAGCAGCACAGCACACCACACATGGCGCAGAGTACTCTACTACAGTTGTTTATTGCTCACATTCATGTTGCTTTTTTTACAAGTATAATAAAAATATATTTACGTACACATATAACACCACACGCATTCACATGAGCAGATCTAACACACACGCTAAGATAAAATAGAGACCCTAAAACCTTATGAAATACATACATATATTTTAACTACTGAACACCTTCATGTACACGCGTGCTTAGAGAGGCATTATTTATATGAACAACACCTGAAAAGGTGCCTCTCGAAAATGAGACACCCTAAGTTTGAGCCTAGGTGGGTGGGATGCATGACGGCAAGCCATACCAACCGAGCTAAGCTCGATCCCACATTCATGTTTCTCTTTCATATAATTGAGGATAGGTTGAGCAAGACCTGCTAAGTGGAAGAGAAGTGCCGGTTGAGAGGCTTTGTGCCTGTGGTGGACCATAAAGCTGGAGGGGGAACAGTAGAGGAAGAAAGAGACTATTTAAAAGTGTTGTGGTTTTTATTTTTTGTTGATTATAAAATATTAAGGGAGCAAAAGATACTTATATTGAGAAGTCATTTTATTCAAAGTAGTTTCTACAATGACTCTTACAAAAAAACTTAAAAATTTTTATTTAAAAGCTAAAAGCCGAAGTCCTTGTAAATTAGGTCTTTTAACTACGACAACTAACCAAACGGCCCTGTGACACAACAAGCAAGTGAACATGAAACGCTTAGGTAAATTGACTTGGAACCAATGGATTATAAAGGGGTGTTTAGAATGGTGGTGGTTTATGACTTTTTTTACTCTAGCTGATTTATTTTTTATTGTAATTGAATTAGCTTATTTGGTATAATTAATTTTAAAAAATTTTAAAAATAAAAAAAATATGTTTGCCCATCACGAACAATGTAAAGAAATACGAGAAAAAAACAAAAAAAATGTACAGTGAAAAGCGGTCGCAGAAATCGAACACCCATCGTGACGCGCTTCTGAGCGGCACCTAAACTTGGTAAAGTCGAGTAGGAGTATACTGCTACTCTGCATCTTTTGGTTGATTGTTTCGAAGCAGTTTGGCTGAATTTAAGACTGATCTCCGATTGATTCTCCACAACTTGAATGAGGCCAACAATGGAATTTATGGTTAGCGATGACTTATATAGCTTCTTGTTAAAATTTTACTGTATCTGGCTGATTTTTTACTGTAACTAAGTTGACTTATTGAGCATAATTAAATTAAAAAATATAAAAATAAAAGCGATATATTAACCTATCATAGACAATGTAAAAGAATACAAGAAAAAAATAAAACACAAAAATACCAATAAAGATAAAAGGCAAAACATGAACAGTGAAATAAAAGTCATCGCCAAATGTCCATCGCTGGCTTTTTATGAAGCTGAACGGGGCCTAAACTGCAGTCACTCCCAAAGCATCAAAGCAAATGAACTTGAATGATCGATAAGAGCTCCCGTTAATTGAACGGATGGGATGGGCTAGCGCAGCGCTTCAATTTGTGAAGTGCCCTTCATGCTGGAAGATGTTGCTTATCGTGATGGCATAAAGTGGGCAGCGGATCGGCAAATTGAAAGAGTTCTTTGTGGAAACTGATTCACTCACTTTGCGTAGGGGTGGCAATTTCTCTCGGAGAACAGATCCCACGGGAAATATCCCTATGGAGAGGAGGGGCAGAGGCTTGGTGATCTCCCTCCGTTACGTTGGTAGACTGGAGATGGATCGCTCTTCCGGTAAAAATAAAAAAATCTTTTAATAATATATTATAGTTTTTTAAATATGAAGATTGTTTTCTTTTTTTTGTATATTTAGACTAAAATTGGAATCTATACGTTAAAATATATAATTTGAAGCTATATTTTTTTAAAAAGTAAATAATTATAAATTAATAAATAAAAATATATTATTATTAATATTATTTAGTATATTTTTAATCCCCTTGACCGGAGGCCATCTCCTCCAGTAGGCCTAGCGGGACCAGGCTAGCAGGGAGTCGGGGTGGGGTGCAGAGGCCTCCCTTGGGAACCGTCGCCCATGTCATCCCTACTCTTGTCAATGTCCGAAACTCTAGGATTAGTCAAGGACAGAGATTACTTCCATACTTGCGGAAATCCAAAAGCTCAGTTTATTTTTCTCTTTTTTTGAGTTGGTTCATGTTCAGCGGACCGTTAGAGTCTATTTATATTGATTTATGTTTTCAGATATAGAAGTCAATATGAATGTTTCAGTTTCTATAAGTTACTACTTTTTGCTTTCATATATTATAGCACATTTTGTATTTTATTATATCACAATTTCAGAACTGGTATAGTGGTCCGAATGTTGTAGTGCCTTTTATTGCACCGTCTTTTTTACATAATGTACTACTATTTATCAGTCACTTCTATCAGTCATTACTATTCATTAACCGCAATAAAAAAATTATTAGGAAAAGACAATACGAGCAGACCCTTTATGAACAAACCCTTAATGTGGTTGTGCACTTATGTGCAAAGCAAGCATCCCAAACTAGGATCATGTGTGTTTGGCATGAGCAGATCCCTGGACTATCTGGCGAGCTGCTTAGCCCAAGATTGTAGTCCTAATGATTAAATGAAGAGGTTTGCTCTTGGTCTAAAAAAACAAATGGTTGAACTTAGGAGAACCCTCGATCAGCCTAGCTAGATTTGTATGTACTAGTGTAGTAGTGTATCTATTCTTTACTGAGTCGGCCCACCTAGCAGAAAGCATTTTGCTTATAGACCGGGCCAAGGCCTTACCCAACGGAGATAGTCGGTCCAGGCTCTGACGCAACTGGTCTAGTTCAACTTACACACTGATAACAGATTGGTGGCCTGCTTACGGACTGGTTGTGTGCCGCTAACTCACTGGTTGTGTCGACCAGAGATAAATCCTAGGATAAGACCAATCAGGATCAAACATCGATTCGAGTGATCCAAAAGTCAATCAACACAACTAGAATGGGAACAATTGTAGCAATTAACAAGAGCAAATACTAGATGAACAAATTGACACAAGAGATAAGAGAGGCAATCGATCGGGCCACTTCTTTTTTTTCAATGCTTTTCTATGTACATAATTGATAGCCTCTCCCATATATTTACAATTTATAGTCTGGAGTACTTTTAGTAGGTGCCCGGAGTATCTCTAGCTTAGCGAAGAAAAAGAAACCTTGTTGGGCCGCGGCACGTTCCGACGAGGAGAAATTGCAGCCAACAAGACAAACAAACAAACAAAAAAAAAACAGCCCCTATATGTGGCTGGTTATCGGTGGAGTAGGCAGCACAGAGTCGTGCAGTTCTACTGGCTCTGGCTCTGGTAGTGCGATCGATCGGCACTGAAAGATACCGGCAGGCAGGCAGGCAGGCTCACGAGCTACGTGTAGCCTGCGTCTCTCGGCTCAAAGGAGATGTATGCAAAGCGAAAGCCAAACCTTAATTGGGGTTAGGGGCCGACCCTGTCGATCGATTCAGAAAAGAATGAGAAAAGAAATCAAGGGCAGGTGTGCTCAGGTTTAGGTGATAGTACTGAGGTCACGATTGTGGGCAGCATGCAACCGCCCAGGTTGTATCCCTGTGTGTGCCGTACATCGTGATGTAAACAGTACTGGTTCATGCATTGAACAGATTAATTAGACAAGTGATCATGAGAGAGATGAGGGCTAAAGACAAGGGCCTGCCAAAAAAATATATATATCCGCCTTATGAATGTGATGTTTCTTCAGTGTCAACTGCTCCTGTCCTTTAACATATCTTAAAAATCGTCCTAATTAGGCCGCGCTCAGGGCCGCTGCATGTTCGGCGGTAGCGGTCGACGTCAGTGTTGGCGGTACCATTCATTTTTTGTTTTTTTGCTTTTCGGAATTTTTAAGTTTTTTTTCTCGTATTACTTTGCATTGTCTATAATATATTAGCATGCCGCTTTTATTTTTGTATTTTTTAAAATTTAATTATGTCCAATAAGTCAACTCAGCTACAGTAAAAAAATAAACCAGGTACAGTAAAATTTCAGCTAAAAATCAGAAACTATCGCTATTCCGAACGCCTCCTAAACTTCTTTTTTTACTCTGTCCACTGACGAAACCAGGGCCGCCCGTGCCGGGGCTGCCGACCTGTGTTTTAACTGCTGGTAACGCAAGGAAACCTCAGGAGTCACGATCATCTGGCAGAATATCAATTCAAAGCTAACAAGAGTGAGTGTGCCAGAGAATATATGAGTGAAGACGCGTGCGTCTGCATACCACCATTGACGTTCCTACAGCTGCAGATAGCATGACGATTGATAAAGAAATATGTAGCTGATGACAAATTAAACATGCTTTCCTGAATTATAGAAAGGTCGTATAAAAACAAGGGGGCGGCAAGGGGTACGTAGCCGGCAAAGGCTTCAGGCACCACAGAGAGAGGAGGAACGGCGACAAGCAAATCAGCGTGTCTCCATCCATCTCACGCAACCGCAAAACTAACCTAAAGCTACTTTATTGCGAGGCCAATCTGGTTACGGAGCCTGCATGCTTCAGCTAATCCCGAGCTGGATTGCTTATGCATGCGATGTCGACATGGACGGACCTTGACTTGCATCCTCGCAGCTATGTTAGGCTCCGTTCTTTTCAGTTTATAATTTACAACTTATAGTATTTTTTCGAATAAATAAATGATACGATTTCGTAATCTCACAGATAATGTAGTTTTGTATTCAGAAATACAGCAGGAGCACAACTGGAACGCAGCAGGAACTTGGCAGGGACGATTACCCGCTAGCTATTTCTTTCTGTGTATTTGGATGGAGAATGCCACAATCCACAGCAGTGCTGTGCTGTGCTGTTGACCGCTCACCACTACAGGCATAATGTTTGATATAAAAAGGACAGACATGAAGATTCAGCCAAAAGGAAGGGTCCAAAAATTAACAGCGAGGTTTTCCTTGGATCGGTTCGGCATGCACGGAGTAAGAGTCTTAACACATGCGTCCAAAAAACCAAAATGAAGCCTCACTCAAACACTTGAACGGTCCCTACACACCACCCAGTGCTTGGTCCCTCGAACATGCAGGCGCTAACGCGCGCACATGAACTTGCTGGATTGTCCGCTCCTTCACGCTTAAACTTTTAATTTTGATTTTTGATTTATAACTAACATTACATGATAACGGTTATTATTTTTTTATTAAAAATAAAAAAATATTATATCGTTATAGACAATACAAGCAAATAGACAATTCAAACGAATAGGAGAAAAAAAAACCAAAAAATCTCAAAAGTTAAAATAAGTTAAAACTAAAAGTCGATATGTTTTAAATAATTTTTAACTTAAATAATTTGGAAGTTAAAATAAGCGGGACCTCCCGTCCCAATATGTTCCGCTGCAAGGAGAAAAAACCGCGCACGGCCCTGTCCCGCTCGAGTCACAAAAGTCACCGTAAAAAACCCCATCGAGCACGGACGCGCTCACATGGCCCATGCCCCGCCGGACGCCGCCATCGCAACAGGCCGGGCGCGCGCGCGCAGACACGCCAATCGCGCGCATCCGGCCGCGGCGCCGTGCGTGACGGGTCAAAAGGTTGAGCCCGCCGCGGACACAACTCTCCGTTCCGATCGAACCCCACCTCCCCGCACGCGCCCCGGCCGACCCCAACGTACGCCGCTCCACTTGCCACCCTCGCCTCGCGCACGCGCGCTGCCATCTAGCGAAGGCAACACGATCGAATCGTACGCGTCTCTCCGACTGGCCGGGCTCGGACGTGCCCGGGCTGTCTCACGGTGCCATGTTCACGGAGGCCCACCCCGACCGCCGCGCCACGTGCTGTGTAAACAAACAACGGAAACCGCGCGGTTTGCCTTGCCCGGCCGCCTATAAAAGAACTCCTCGTTGCATTGCCCGTTCGCCATCGCATTCCCGCTCGGCTTTTGGAGCTTGGAGTGTTGTGTGACCTGTGACTTTGGAGTTTTACTCCAGCTGGTGAGGCTAGGAAATGGCGACGACCAGCGTGGAGGGCCTGCCCGCCGACGTGCTGGCCTGCGCGCTGCGCCGCCTCGACGGCCCATCCCTGGCCGCCGCGAGCTGCGCCACCGCGTGCCTCAGGGAGCTCGCCGCAGACCCGGATACCTGGCTCGCGCTCTGCCTCGCGCAGTGGTCGTCACTCGCGGCCCAACCTAACGTCCTCTCTACCATTTCTCCTCAACGCCTCTTCGCTGACGCCTTCCCCTTCCCGTCACCGGGCGCTGCCCGACCCCTAGCCGGAGCTGAGCAGCTCCCCAGCGAGCTCGTCTCCGCCGTGGACGTCTACCACAAGGGCGCGCCCCTCCTCTCCCGCGTCGTGGAAACCTCCACCTGCTCTTCGTGGTTCCTCACATCGCCGTTCTGCGTCGACGTCGTGGAGCGCAAGAACCCGGTGCCAGCGTGCTCGTTCTCTCCGGCGGAGCTGGAACTGAGCTGGATCGTGGTAGACCCCAGCAGTGGCCGGGCTGTGAACGTGTCTAGCCGGCGGGCGGTGGCCGTGGACAGGCACTGGTACACCAGCGAGACGCTGGTGCGGTACGCGGTGGTGCTCGGCGGGTGCAAGTTCGAGGCCACCGCCACCTGCTCGGAGGAGACCGGCCACCTCAGGGAGGTCAGCCTCACTGTCGAGGACGCCGACGGAGCGGCTGTGAGTGGCGAAGGCAGCCTGCGGCTTCTTGCTGCGGCGATGGCTGGGCCGAGGAAGGGAGGGGAGAAGGAAAGGGAGGAGGCCAAGAGGAGGTACGAGGAGTTCGTGAGGAGCAAGAGGGGGAGGAAGGAGTCCAAGGCGAGGAGGGAGGTGCTCGTCGACTTGTGCTGCTCCGCCGTCAGCGCCGTCGCCGTGCTCAGCTTCCTCGCCGCCGTCGTGCTCCGGTAGTCTTATGAGTATTCCGTGAATGCAGTGAAACATCAGCGAAAGTTTTCTTTTTGCTGCTCTTCAACAAGGAACTTTTAAGTATGTACATACTTGTGGGAGGTAGAGATGTTTTTCAGTATATCACTAAATGTTGAGATGTTAATTAGGCGCTGGACCTCATGATACATGTCCAACAATTTTTCGTCTGAAACAACAGAGATGTTGTATACACCTCTTTTTTTTGCCAAATGTACTGGCGATACTTCCTGCTATCTAATGGGCAATGGGGGCATCTTTGTCAAAGTGTGGTTTTGTGATTGAAATGAAGTCAACGTATATTATACTCTGCCGTTCGAGACCTGTTCAAACAAACGTATCATTGATCCGGTCTCTTCATAGTTCAAAGCACGACTAATACTAGCTCAAATCCTCAAACTGGAGTGACCACTACTTTGAGCTCTCCCTGGGTCTCTCCCTAACGTTAGTTTCAAGGCATTAAGTCGTACGATGATTTGGCAAAGCCATATCCTTTTGGTCGAGTAAACCTGCTGCATTAAGACAAGAATATGCTCATACAACCCTTTAAAAGGGTTATTTATTCGCTGACAAAGGGTGCACAAACCCACATGTTACTATGACGAGTAAAACACAACCGGCATGCTTAAAACATACAAACCAACCTGCGATCATATATACTGTAAGCTGCAACCACGTCTCCACATGAGCACATAAACAATCAGCACCGTTGCCCTAAAAATCAAGCACTGTTGTTGTGCTGCAGGCTGCAGCCGTCCCTGCAATTAAAAAAGGCTGTGCGATAGAAGCCCAGAATATTAGGCACACCATATTAAAAAATACTAACAATCAGGCACATGGCATCAGTTTTGACCAAGTATTTGAATTTGATATCAAGCATTAAGAAGTACACATTTCATAATGAAAATAATAACAAAACAGGATTAGATCGTAGGCTTACACCGCTCATAATTCACAATATCGCTTGCTCCTGACAATCACAATCATACAGATTAAGGTTTCAGTAACAATTCTGTTGGCTTTTTTCCATCTGCGTTAGAAGTACATAAAGAGGCAACAGAATGTCAAAACAAAACACATTTCCTGGGGGCTGTGCATTCGCTCAAAATTGGGGTATACCACCAAAAGAAAAGCTCAGCTTTTGTACAGGCCGTTCCATGGCTATATTATTCTTCCTCTAAACAATATAAACATAATCCATGTCTGTTCTTTGTTTTCAGCTTATGTCGTGACTTATGGCTTTTTCTGAACAAACAAACAGGACAATTTCCCCGTCGCCTTTTCGAAGTAATATATCGGGATGGTCTTTTCGAAATGACTTATTGGCATTCGGTTCATTCGAACAAACACTCGCGTTAGGACCAAAAGCTATCAGCCACAACAGAAAAGCACACCCAGTTAATAAGAATGTAATTTACTGTAATGAACTGAAAAGAGAAGTTGACACAGAACTTATGATCACTATCATCCCACTGTCCACCCTCGTTCTGCAATCACCTCACGAACACGTGTAGCTACTTCAATAGCATCACTTAGGGGAGGGTAGCTCCAGCTATTTGAAATCTACACGGAAAAAGAGAAGTGATAAGCTATGCAAGTACATCCTTATGAACCTCAAGGAAATCTAAAAAAATAAATTATTAAAAAAACTTCCAGCTGTCACATGTAGCTACTTCAATAGCATAAATTATTTTGTTGATTTTCATCCTTCCATCAGTATATCTACTAAAATCTTCGCATGGTGGGACAAGCTATACAATTTAAATCATATAAATACCATTGTGCCATAGAACTTGCATTTGCTATCTAGTTTCATGCACCACATCGAGATAGTCCTAAATTTCTAATGTATTTTGATTTGAGCCTTGACATAAAAAGTTATTGCAGCCACAACTATAGTCCCACAGGAACTCCAATTGATGGCAAGAATAAGCATAAAGCATCTGTGCTACTGTAATTGTGTAAATGAATTCGCAAAGCATGAGATTCTATTAGAGAAGTGCAGCAGGGACAAAAAAAAGGGAAAGGTTAGGAGTTAGGATCAGAATTAACAAAAGCAGAGAGTTCAGAAACCAAGATGCACAGAAATTAAGTTCAAGTGACAAAGGTTCAGGATTTTGTTAAAAAATAATTCAATGATAAGTACTATAACATTGTTGGAAAGAAACGAATGTACCCAAACAGGGTATGCTTAAATTATCAAGTAGGCACCGCAAAACAAATTGTCATTAACAGGATTGACAGACTTACATCTTCCAATCCAGTGAAAGGACGGACAACCCCTCGCTCCCGTAGAGTCTTGTGAAAAGCTGAAAACTTCCACTTACAATGCTCGGCCCCAATAATATAAACAGGCTTCCTGTAACAAATGTGATTGGAAGCTAGTCATGCAACCTCATAAAAAGGTTGGCACTTGTCAGAAGTCATGCAAATAGAAAAATAGCTCACCCTGTGCTACACGCCTCACTTAGCATACTTATCGAGTCTGCTGTTATGACAAAAGCATCAGCCCATGCAAGATGCCCCAGGTGTGGGTTAGGTTCTTCAGAAATAAAATTAGCTCGTCAGAAGTTGAACAACTTGCCTAATGATTAATGAACATTTAGACTGAATAACTTAGTACTATTTTTCAGAATCTACCTTCCCCATCCCAAATATAGATCTTAGGATGTCCAGCAAACTCTTTAAATATAATATCAGAGACCTGTCAGCAGACAATTAAATTTAAAGGTCAAGTTTACTAAATTATATTATAACGACCAACCAGATTACCAACATTCTACCTTTCGTGGTGTTCTCCTAGAGAATGAAATTCTGACGCTCCCGCAGCTGTCTAGCACATTATACAGCGAAGTTATGAGCTGCCTGGCAAGGTCTACACCATATTTACAGTTCCCTGAGCATTGACAAACAACACATTGGATCATCTTGGATCTGAGTATGAAAATCAATCATTGAACACATATAGAAACTGCGATCAAAGCACAAGAGAAAAGGCGTGACCGCATGATTAAAAGCCTACAGGTCCTCAAAAAAAGGCCAACAGGTATTTTGTTACCTCTCCACAAAGTTAGAAAAGTCTAAATTCCTCCATGATAGTTTATAGTACTTTCGACGAAGAGCAAAGAAAAAATAAAACAGATCATGGCGGTGCAATGCTTTGCTAATTACCAGTTCGCTATACCCCCACATACTACATACCGGATTTGTCGACCCTGAGTTGATTCGTGGCACAGATTTGCTATGGAATTTGGGAGAAAAAGTGGTGTACTACGACCCTATACTGCATTCCTGGCAAATACGGATTTGCACGAATTTTAAAGAACAATATCGGATTTTAAGACGTACCGAAAATATAAGAAGAGATTGAGATCGACTAAGACTGACGTGGGAGGAAGCAGTTAAAAGAGACATGAGAGATTAGAATGTATTCAAAGAATTAACTTTGCATAGGAACACATAGAAGTTAGCGATCCACGTACCGAAATCATGACAAGAAGATTTATGGGTGGTGTTTTAGGCTCTCAGTTTAGATAGCAGAATATACGGCTTAGGGTTTTTGTCTTATATGTTTTATTATAAGGTGCTCGTTTTTTTGACCTTGAGGAGATTTTATTCCTAATTTAACCCAACTTATTTGAAACAAAAGGCTTTGTTGTTGTCGTTGTTTAAAGAACAATATCAAAGGTGTGGCTCTCATATTAATCTACTATGCTGTCAAGCTGTAAGCATACAATTTGACTTGTTAATATTATATTAATCCTGGAGCCCCAAATTTTTTTCTTGGGGAAGCAAAAATGTGGATTCTTTTTCCATGAAAAGTTCTTTTGCTTTGATGATGGTAAGGCATATTTATGTTGCATCCTTATTAGTCGCAGCAATATCATAATTTTATTAGTACAGTAGCATTGCTAAGAACCTAATTTTCCCTTGCTACAATTAATCAGAGATCAAACCTCCCTTGAGATCATCAGACTACACAGCAAGCACATCAAAAGTGAGCTCCTCAAAATGAAGAAAAGTCCTCCAGTTACTATAGAAAATAATGAATTTACCCACTATATGCATTAAACTAGCCACGTCCAACGGTATATCAAGCGGACAAAAATAAGTACAATTATCTCAACAAAAGAAGGTAAATCATTGTATCAAGATATCATTGCTTCTTTTTTGTGTGTGGATGCTTGCATAGCATTCCGTTTTCCCAGAGAGTAATCATTAGAGTGCAACCATTGACGTTTGTCTAGATTTACTCAGCATCCAACTCAAAACAGGACTAGCATATGCAAACACACACATAATGACATGTGCAATATGAGAGAGAGAAAGAGAGCTACTTGTGGGTCCCCCAATGTTGACAATTAGCAATGGCTTAGGCAAAGGAGCAAGTTCATCATGCCAAGCTATAGCAGCAAGACGTAGTGCGGCAGAATCAGCTTGGTGTAGTGCACCAACAGTAAGTACCTTAACTTTCAAATTCCAGAATCAGCGTGGTATAACAGTGCAGGTGATTCTCCATTTATGAGTAATGAGAAAGCAGCATACCACATTCCTCCCAGGCGGTTCTCGTGGAGTAATCCATCTCCGGAACAGGCGTGGAACTTCTTGCTGTCCACTCCTAGTTAAAGCATAGTAATCATGACGAGGAGTCACCACCAAATCAAACCTATCAAGGCGAGACCTGGGGTGCTGTATCTGAAATCCAAAGAAAAATATTATCGGAATCAAATTAAGATTCATATGACAAGCAGTTCGCTTATTTTGCTGTTATACCGTATTATTAACAAATAACAATGAAACCCAGTGGATCAGTTTTGAATACTACCTGAATGACAAACACATTATCTGAAGCTAAATGCCTTATCGAGCTTGAATATGATATGGTATCCCAGCCACAAGCAATAACTAATGTTGGGCCTTCCCTGAAAGAAGAGTAAATTGTCATGAGGTCATGTTCACAGGTTAGCATAATATTAGGAAACAAAGAGAGCTACCCTGATTCTGAGAACATTGGAAAACTTGGTGATGTGACCAACAAGCACCACGTATGATTAGGCAAAAATTAATTGGACTCTCTACAGAGCATGTGTGGTTTGCCACTGCCCTAAGTGACACAAGGCTGAACCCAACAGCCGCAGAAAACATAAAAGGTATCCCATACAGAATATTCAACTAGCTAGTGTTTATTTGTGACAACGAAAATCACTAGACAAATGAATGTTATTTCCAATCATCTTAAGAACAGCAGTTCCTCTTGGTTCTCTTGTTCCAACGTTTCCTCCTTGAACCACATTGCACGCAATCATTGTGCTAGACAGTGTGTATAAGGTGGTGGCATTGCGTATGCATTATGCAATGATACCAATGATCGCAACGTGTAAGCAGCTCCACAAGTTGATGATGTTGAAAATGAAATTGATAAGCCAAAAAGACAGCATAACACAAGAAATTAGATGATTTACTGGAATTCCTACAGGCTGCAACTTCTAATCAGCCATGGTAATAAACCCACTATAACCAGTCGCCAAAATCCATGGACTCGACTATCGTTTAAGTCATTCAACATAACCAATGAAATGGGGGGAAAAGACTAAACATATGATATTCCATGTATTTAAACAAGGGAGCCAAGGGATAACCAGGCAATGGATCCTTACTTGTCAAATGTATCACGAGCGGTGGCCACGATCTTCTTGGTATCCGCCTCCAGAACAGAAGACAACCCAACGGATCCGCCATTCGGGACACGGTACGGCTTCCTCCCCTCAACCACCGGTGCAAACCTCGTGTTGCGAAAGAACTGCCTGAGCACTTGGTCAATTAACTTATGCATGGAAATGGGGAGGAAGTGCAGCCACTTGTTAATCCCTCCTCTCGGCCTTGTGACGCGCTGCAAGCCCAGCCCGGAGCAAAATTAACAAAATTTATGTTGTGACCACCGAACACAAGCAATCGAACAGAGTCTGCCTATCCTATCACATCGTGACGCGGCTGTGCAAGAATAGAAATGCGATGAAATGGTATGTACTAGTAGAAGAGAGGGGGGGGGGGGGGTACTGACGTAGAGGGTGAGGTGGTCGGCGAGGCCGAGGGCGCGGGCGAGGCCTAGGCACTGGTTCTCGGAGCTGGGGGAGCCGTTGCCGATGACGACGGCGCGGCGAACGACGTTGGCGCTGCCGCCGGCGAAGATCTGCGGCGTCTCCATGCCGCCGCCGGGGGGCTCGGGCAGCCGGATCGGCCTCATCGGCCTAGGGTTTGCGGCCAATCCCGACGCTTAGGTGAGGATCTCCAGTTCGATTGGGATGAAATTGGATTGCAGGTCCGGGAGACGAGGATTCGCGAGAGGGTGGAGGCTGGAGGGTTCGGGGTTTGGTGGTGTCTGAATGCCGAGATGCTACGTGTTCTCGTGGGGCTCGCCAGTTTCAGGCCGCGTTCTTTCATTGCTTTTTTTTCGGTTTCTCGTAAAATCGGAAGAGCTTCTAGGGCTCCCTGAACATAAAATCATATGTATTATTCATATTGATATTTTTATTATTTATTTTTAAAAAATATAAATAAAAACTGTCAGTTATAAATAAAAATCTGACTACAGCCTACAAAAACAAGTGGTGATCATACTCTCTCAAGTTCTTCGTGCTACTCTTGCCCTGCAGGCTGCAGCTATACACGAAGGCACTGGTAACTGGTTCCTAACTAGAAATTATGATCAAGGGCCATTTCGAACACATGAACTTCAGATAAAACAGTTTAAGGTGTCTCTCTAAAAAGCTTCTCACTTCTAATTTTTTAATTTTAATTTTTCTAATTCTTTGAGGTTTTTTTGAATTTTCTTTTTTTTCTCTCGTTCATTTGTATAGCCCAGAATGATATAATATTTTTTTTAAAATTTAATTATGCTGAAAAAAACCTACCAGCAGCTATGATAAAAAACCGTTATAATACAAAATAAGTAAGAAGCTCGGGTTTAAAAGCCCAAATAAGCTATGCCTAATTTCTACAAAATTCAAAAAAAATTGTGCTCCAAACGTAGCCTAACCGGCCCCGCTCGTTTCGATTTTTTTTCGGTTTCAGCTTCTAGCTTTTGCTTTTTTTCACTATTCAGTATTTTCATCTTTTTCTGAATTTTTTAGATATTTTAGACTTTTTTGTATTTTCTTTTTTTCCCGTGTTCCTCTGTATTGTCCCTAATGGGTTAACATGTTTTTTCTATTTTTACATTTTTTTTCAAATTAATTATGCCCAAAAAAGCCAAATCATTCTGATAAAAAACCATTTCTGATGAAATTTCATTTAAAGCGGAAGCCATCGCTAAAACGAGCGCCCCAAATATTATCTGTATCTCTCATCTAGAGCGGAATGCGAACCGAGCTTCACCAAGAGAAGTCACTAAACAATCTGATTGTATTGTGATTTTTTTTTGCAAGGGAAAGATAAATTTACTAGTTGCCCATATAAGTAACATTTTTACATAGAAGTTATACAATGAAACCAAGACAATGCATATAATCTAGCATGTTGTGCTAATACATGGGTTACACAATTTTGATCTCTTTTTATCCGAACTTCTAGAATTTGTATTATGCAAATTAATACAAGGAAAGAGACACAATAAATGTCAATAATAATAAAAGGAAAGCAAAAAATAAATATAGGCTAAATTTCCAACAAAAAAATAAAGCAAAAAGAAGAATGCAAATTAAATTCCAACTTTATTTAAAAATAAAAGAGAAAAAATTGAAAGTCAATTTCAAACTCAAATCTCAAACCAAAATAAAATTCAAATAAAAAGAAAGTTTTCAAATCAAAATTGGGAGAACCCATTTCCTTTCTCTCACTTCCTCTTTCCCCTCTTGGCCCATCAGCTCGGCCCATCTCCTCTCTTCCTCTCTCTCTTCCCCCAGTTTTCCTAGCGACACCCCCCACGAAGCCTGCTGTATCCGTGGCCCACACGCACTGCCATCGCACGCTCAACCGCCTCAATCCATGCCGCTCCGCTCCGCTAATGAGAGAATGGATAAAAATAAATATAATTCTTAAAAATTGAAAAATCACTTTGATGATGGGAAACCAAACAAAATGTAGGGTGCTCAATTTGGCTTTTGTTTGTGGTTTTTAGCTTTTTTTACTGTAACTGTCTTATTTTACATTGTGTTAGTTTTTTGGTATAATTAAAACTAAAAAATTTAAAACTAGAAAAACATATTATTCCATCATAGATAATGCAAAAAAAATATGAGAAAAAAGAAAAGGTAAAAAACTTAAAAACTAAAAAGCTAAAAAAATAAAATCAATAAATAGTGAGTTAAAAGTTAGAAGAAGAAGCCGAAATGAGCAGACAGTAAAAGGTTGGGTGAAGAAAAACTAATATGCCACGCTGGAGGGCGCATTCGATTCATTTTCTGTTCCATGGTTGCCCCGTTGCGATCGGCCATGGATTAGATAGATCCCGTCGATGGGAGACAAGCCGGCACGAATTGCGGTGGGTGGCTCGCGCAAGACGGAACTAGCGAGCGGTGTCTGCGGGTGGAAAAAATCATCTCCGGGCGGGCCCCGAGCCAGGTTCCGGGCACCGTGCCGAGCCGAACCCAGAAGAATAGGCTCCATAGACTCGAGACGCACGCCACTGCTCCTCTCTTTATTCCGTGCGCCGCAACAGGGCGGAGGCGGCCAGAGAGAGAGAGAGAGGGCGGCACAAATCTTCCAGAGCGGGCTCGCACGCGCCAGAGAGATCATCGCGATGTCGACGGAGGCGGAGAAGAGCGGCGCCGCGCCCTCCCCGGTGCGGTGCCAGCGCATTGGCTGCGACGCCATGTTCACCGACGACGACAACCCCGACGGCTCCTGCCACTACCACCCCTCCGTAAGCTCCCTCCCCCCCAAAACCCCACTGTTTCATGGAAGCAGGCGGCGCCTTCCTTCTCCGAGTTCGTGTGCCCAGCCCTGCGGTTCTAACCCCCTAGGCCCCTGCTTCCTCGATCTCGCCTCAGAACCTCGCAAGTCGTATTCCGGGTGCATCCGGTGGTCAAGGGCTTTTAGGTTCCTTCGGAGACGGCGTAAGACACGGATTTGGGTAGCTGTTGTGTTGTAGAAATTGAAATCCGTCTTAATCATTGCATAGCTGCGTTCTGTCGATGACACTATTAGTCTATTAGAGACGAATTGGGTAGTATTGATGTCTGTTGTAGACATTAAAATCCATCCCAATCATTATATAGAGATCGGTAGGTTCCACCGGATGATGGTAGATTAGTAGTATGTGCATGAGGGGTGACATGATTCAGTCGGAAGTGGACTGATGGCATCGGCAAAAGAGGCTCTAAGTAGGTGCAAGCAAAGCATTGGGAAATTTTGTTCTTTGGGTTGGGGCGTTGATACCTGGAAGTTGTCTGTTGATGAGGCATCGTGTGCGATGCGTGAGACGACTGTGGAAGATTTTTTTCCTTTTCAAGATGGGTCACATGACTCACATGACTATACCAAAAAAAGGTAAAGTTTTTTTTTACTGCTGCAATGTTCTATTGTGAATAACTCTAGTTGGTATGCTGCAATGCTTTTATAGCAATGCAAGAAATTATCTGCAAGACAAGGAAAAAGAATAACAACCTATTCTTCTATGACAAGCAAAGTAGCAATTGTCTTTTGCGTCTTTTCATTCAAATCAAATTGCTCAGCTACAAGCACTATCTTTGAGGCGATCCCAAATTTGATTGTGATGTTTAAGCACTGTGTGAACTACTGGTTACTGCAATTGATCTTGAAAGTTGTTCTATTAAATACAGTAATGTTCATATGCTGACAAGGTGCATATGGAATGTCAGTTATACGTATAAGATTATCAAATAGTAAAAGCCTGTACAAATAAAATAGGAATCATCCAGTACGTGAGAATAACGTACGCATGTATTTCTGCTCCTCTGACCGGACAAACTTGATTCCTGGTTTTTTGGTTTTCACAAAGTGATTCAGAAAATATAGTTGCTAACTCTACATTTGCCTCCAATTCCATGTCTACTGCCAATTACAACATCCATTTCCTATTTTTCAGTAATAGTTCTCTGACAGCTTTCTCCCCCTTTTTTTTGTTTTGCAGGGAGTAAGTGTTTCCCCTGTGCTTCAGAGGTTAATTCTGTTTTGGAAAGAACCATAGGTTTTCTAAGATTATTATTTTTTTCAGCCTATATTTCATGACGGCATGAAAGAGTGGAGCTGTTGCAAGCAAAGAAGCCACGATTTTAGCTTATTTTTGGCTATTCCTGGGTAAGGATCCCTCCCACAACATGCATCGACAACATACCTATGTGTTGTCACATATGGTGACATTGGTGCAAATTTAAACCTGGGAAAGAGCAGTTATCATCAAGTCTGGTTTTCTGTAGTGCTTTCGTGTTCCCGAGGCATTGCAAGTTAGATTTACATGCCTTTTGGTTACTTTATGACAGAGCAAATGTGTTCTAGCGTTGTGTTCCAGCAAATGATCATGATTTTGTAATGTCCATCAGCAGATTATCAGTTTTGTGGTGTGTCCCAGCAAATGCCTATCAAGTGCAGTGTACAGGAGCTAATTTGCCTTGAAAGTATTGTTGGCAGACCACCATGTGCACTTCAATTATTTCATAGTTTACTTTTTCAATAATTAGCTGGAATATTTAACACCTTGCTTTTCAAACTAATTATGCATTCTGATGATCTACCCAGGTCTATTTTATGTGTTTTAACTTAGATTTGTAACTGTGATATGTCGCCATAGACTATGAAGTGACATAAGTTCCTAGCAGTAAGAGGCGTAGGTAATGGTTGACCAAAAGTACATTAGATGGTTATATGTCACCATCAGTGACATAAGTTATCAACAGTAAGAGGCGCTAGCAATGGTTGAACAAAAGTACTTCAGGTGTTTAAGGTTAAGTGGCAGAACACTAAAGAAGAAACAGTATACAAGCAAGTTCTCTAGTAAAATCATCTTGAATTAGCTCAAGGAAGTTATTCTAACTTTCAGGGAGGTCCAGAAATATGGTTGGAAGTGCAATTTGCTGGTGAATAAAACCTTAACTGATGTCTTTGTATCATCATTCATAAGAACTTTTTATCTAGCTTGGCCAATATTCCAGTTTTAATCATTGCCTTTTCTCGACAGCGTCCTTACTTGAAATATCATCCTCCATAACCTGTTATATTTAGGTAAAATCAAACATAACTGATTGCATGCTCTACTGCGGTGTAGATGCACAACAGGGAAGCATACGACTGAAAAACCAGTCACAAAAGCTGTTTCTGCTAACCCTCCAAAGGCAGCTCCAATCCAGTCTTCTAAGCAGGGGGTGGGAACTGATGCCTGCTCAAGATGCCGTCAGGGTTTCTTTTGCTCTGACCATGGTGAGTTTGTGTATATGAGCATTTTGCTTTAATGCAGCTGATTAGTTTCCCTGTTATGGATGTTAATGGTTGCCATCCTACCCATTTATGTTTAGTAAAAAAAGCTCGTCTGGTGGTCATTTGCAGTAATTTGGTAAAGAGCGTTAACACACAAGCATAAACTATAAAACTATTCATCGAATGGACTATGTATTTTTCAGGATCACAGCCCAAGGCACAAAAACCAGCTGCTACCAATGGTACAAACACGGAACCTGTTGAGAAACCATCAGTTCCACCACCCAAGAAAAAAATTGATCTGAATGAGGCAAGGATTTGCAAGAACAAAGGATGTGGTAAAACTTACAAGGAGAAGGATAACCATGATGCTGCATGCCAATACCATCCAGGTCCTGCAGTTTTCCATGATAGGATGAGAGGGGTATGTATTAGTTATGAATTTCATGCTCATTCATGTTCAATAAATCTCTTGCCTTCGCCACCAGCCCATCGCTAAGTCCTGCATATGTTCTTGCAGTGGAAATGCTGTGATATTCATGTCAAGGAGTTTGATGAGTTTATGGAGATACCTCCATGCACAAAAGGGTGGCACAACGCTGATGCTGCTTGAATTGACAACAAGGCCCTATTTGCAATAAGATCCTGTCAAGTATAGGATTCTTTGTTGTAGTATCTCCTAGCGCATAAGATTGGCATCTTGCCGCAATTTCTGGAGAATTTTTACTTGGGATTGTGACAAAATTATTGAGAATGGGCTGCTTTAGTGTGCTCTGAGTTATTGCCTCGAAATCTTATGGTCTGTTTCATGTACTCTGGAACCGGAACTTGAAACCATATGTCGAGACTTGATTTTAATTGAATTCTGTCAGTTAAATGTGCTGCTGTCCAAAGCCAGATATGCTGGCGCTTGTTGCGAAGGGGCTGCACAGCTGATGTGGTGAAGTACAACAGCTCTGTACGTCCCATTAGTAATGGCTGATGGTGAAGCTCTCTGCTCAGACTTACCACAGTATTTTCCTACTGCTGCGTCGTTGTTTAAGGTTGCAGTTTGAGCAGGCAGAGCCTGGACCATGCTAGCTCCCAGTTAGTTATATTGCTTCACTGACGCAGAAAATCATTGCCCACATTTGAACGATACGATTAGATTTAATCGAAACAATATTACACCTTAATATTAAGGTTCTGGAACAGATGCTCTCTTGCATTATTGTTTGATGTTTACACGTGCACATAATGCCATAGATAACTAAGATCACTGCAAACATGATCGGAAGAGAATAGTAAAAGAGTACTGCAAGCGCGACGTACGCTAGGTTCATTCAGGGGATGCTGATGATTGGGATGAAACCGAAGTAGACGACAGGCAGTCCCAGGTCGTAGGGTGGGCTGCTGCGCCCAGCGCTCGGAGGAGACCTCACCGGCGTCTGCAGCGGTGGCCTGGGCATCGGCGGCGCCGCCACCGGCGGCAGTTATCCTCGCGAGGGTGCCGCACCTAGTGAAGACGGCGAGGCGGGAGCCCAGCACGTACGAGCCAGGCTCCTGCCCGGCGGCGACGACGCGCGCGACAGTGAACCTCTGCGGCGAGCAGAGCTGCTCCGTGCCGCCCAGGACCCTCGCCGCGCACCGCGAGGCCGCCGTCGCCGCGGGGACGGCCACCTCGAAGTTGCTGCAGTTGTCGGTCTGCTCCGCGTGCAGGCCCGCGCCGTCGCCATCGCCGCATTTCACCGCCACCACCACACCTGGTGCACGCATGCGTGCATGTCACGACACGTCTAAGTCTGAGATGCCGGCTTCGCAAACTAAAACATGGAGTTTTTTTTTTGTACGTGCCGGAGAGGTCGTGGCCCCGGGCGCAGTCGAGGCAGGTGACGGCGCCGCGGAGCGTCTCGCACGAGAGAGCGCCGAGCTGCGCGAGCACGACAGCGAGGAGGCGGCGGCGGCGAGGAGCCATGAGCCGGGCATGCAGTAGGATACTTGTCTTCACTGCAGTGTCATAAGTAGAGGAATTTTTTATTTATTTGATCCTATTATACCATCTTAATTTCAAAATTAACTTCAAAACTAGCTTTCTTAATGAGCGTGAAAGAGCCCATGGCCAACGTGTGTCTCTTATCACGCCACCTGAACACGGTAGCTTTGATCTCACTGTGGCAGCACCCTAGCACGGCACAGTTTGGCTGGACGTTGCAGGTGGTGGGGCCCACGGAGATGCCGCACCACCATGCCACGGCAAGGAGCAGCAGAGCTACTTAACAAATGTAATTAGTTTTAGATTTATGATAAAATAGAAAAAAAGAAATTTTAACAATGAGGTACTTATGTTGAGCGTCGAAGATCCTAACAAGATTTCGGACAAGAAGTTTCTGACAAATTGATATAAAAAATCCTACACTTTTTCTCACTGCAAGCTTAGTGCTTCAACACTGTAAACATACACAACCTATTAATAATTCCCTCATCAAGCCACAGGTTCCAGACATGGTAAATCCAGAATTGGTCTGAACTTTGACCTGCTGATGCAGCCCAAATTGCTAGATCAACTTTGGTTGCTATCTGTAGCACATGAACTGATGCTAATTCTCAAATTGGTGCTGTTGAGACTAAGGAAAGAAACAAAGACAAAGGAGAAGATCAGCCGAGTGGGAGGATGGGGAGGATGGCCGAGAGGGAGGATGGGAAGCATGGCCGGGAGGGAGAAAAGGAAACCCTACCGCATGGAGGCGAGCAACGCGTGAGCACGTGGAGACCGCGCGCGGAGTTTGGAGGTGCGGTGCATGGAGGTGGGCTTCGTGCGATTGGGTGCATGAGGCTGACATGTGCACAACAGAGCTGGTGGGCCGCATGGGCTACATGGGAGGCGTGAGGAGCGTGTTCGGCAGGAGTATGCGTGGCAACCTTGCGAGGAAGCTAGCGTGAGGGGTTGTTAAAGAATTTGACATAGAACAGATTAACGGTAATATAATTACGTAATTAATCAGTTATTATAAACGGAGTATAACGAAGTAGATCAATCACAAAGAAGATATCAATTGAGAGAGAACAACAAGGAAAATAATCTGTATTAATTCTCAGATATCTATTTATATGACATAATGCGTCTTTATTTATAGTCTAAACCCATCAGAAATAATTCTGGTATTTGCCCATACCAGAAACTTCTAGGTTTCGTAATACTCCCCTTGGGCGAATACCACGGTATGCATATGACTTGTTAAAATCTCCTCCCAAAAATCTAAAGAAAAAAAAGGATGAAGAAAAGAGTACATCGCATCCGTTTCTTACGACACACTTATTGTCTCATTAAAAACCTTCACATGAAAAAACTTCAGAAAAAACTCACAAAGGAAAAAAGAATGTAACATCTAGATCTTTAGGATCATGTAAATCTTCTATTCTTACATAAGGGCTATGGTTTAGGAATTTACTCCACCTAAACTTTGTAACTCTCTAAGCCATCTTATCCAAAGTGATAAAAGAGTATTTCAGGTTCGTTTAGATAGTATATTAGAGGTGGGTGTAATTATATCCGGGTGTAAAAGATATTTTTCAATAATTATATATATATGTATATATATATAATTAATATATGAGTATATCCAAAGTGATAAATGAGTATTTTAAGTTTATTTAGGTGGTATATTAGAGGTGGGTGTAATTACACCTGGGTGTAAAATGTATTTTTCATATATATATATATATATATATATATATATATATATATATATATATATTTTTATGTACTCCCGGGAGTACATACTTTCACTTCTAATATACCATCTAAACAACTATTTTATACATTTTTATCATTTTTGGTATATTTTAATACTAATTCTAAAATACTTCAATACGATTTAGTTGAAATAATTTTATCGGAACCATTTTATTTTTTACTATATATATTTTTTCATGTATAAAAGGAGTACATATACAAATTTATCCTATAAAAAGTGGACTTTTCATGTAACTCACTTTAGAGTATCTTATAATCATTATTAGAGTATGATCAAATAGATAAAAAGGTATAATAACACCATTAAAGAGGTATATTAAAAGTAGAAATATGTACTACTAAGAGTATGAAAAAGACTTCATACACATACGCACACACTCTCTCCTACGGTTTAGATCCATGAGGGTGAAAGCCCCTCAACACTTGTGTGTTTTTACATGTAACCCCCACCTTCCTTCTTGTTTTTACACATAACCCCCTGCATCATCGCTCGGGCCTCGAGGGGAGGTGCTGCTCGGGCACGAGGGCTACCTCTCCGGCCGAGGTCAGTCCCCCGATCTGAGCCCCCTACGCGTTGGTATCGGAACCTCTATGCTTGATGTTCGTGTTTGTTGCTAGGTGGCGTGGTGACCTGTTGAATATTTGGGATGTGTTGCGATTATTTAGAATAATTTGAGGTTTAGCGGTGGAGAAATGCCCAGCTCATTTGTGTGGTGAGGTGACGGCACAGTTTGGGCCGAGGGAGGGCGCGCGGGTCGGTTAATTCAGTGGTTGTGGTGGTGGTTGTTCTAGTATCTTAGTAGCTGCACTCGTTTGGTAGCTCAGCTGGGAGCTCGACTGAAAATTTGGGTTTGGAGGTGTGGGCATGGTGGATTTAGGGCTCGTTCGACTTGGTGGGTAGGTCTGGCATTCTTCATTGCCCTCTCTTTACTGTATATCTGGAGCTTGATATCAGAATGTAGAGCTTAGGCCTTAAGAGTATCTGAAACCATCAATATGTGCCTTGGATAGCTCTTGGTTCTCTTGGATGGAACATCTGCCAAATTAAGGTTATAAAGTCTAACGAGGTTTTCTACCCAGAGATCCACTACATTTTCTGTCTTGGTCATACCAAATGGCACTGTGCAATTGGTTTTTTCGGTTTAATCGGTTCGGTTTATACGGTGTATACAGTGTTCGTAGTTCGGTTCTATACGGTATTTTTAGAAGTACGGTTCGGTTTTGGTAAATCCCAATTTATTTCGACGCGGTATCGGTAAATACCATATTTACCAAAGTTAACGCGAATTGCTAACGATATAGCGACTGCCGACTAGCGAGACGAGTAGACGATAATACATATACTACTAGCAATAGAATTATAATTTTAGAAACACTCCAATGGAGTATGGAGATTCGACGGCATAGGTATAAAGTAATAATGCATAATAAATAATAATTAATGATGTGCTCTACCCATTAGAAATAATAGTGCATAGCCACCATAATCATACTAGAACTAGAATCAAACGTCTAGGCTTGGATTAAACTGGGATCACAGAATCTGGAGCAACATGGGTTGTCCGCCCGCTGCCCCACTGGAGCAACTGGGATCGTGCAGAATCCACGCGAAAAGGCTTGTAAGCCTACGAATCATGCCTACCCTACCTGGCCACGCGGAAAGGCCTGTAAGACTAGGATCGGTATTTCGGTTTTTAGCCGGTTTTTTCCGAAAAAACCGAATAGAAAAAACCCCAAAATCTGATAATTGAACCGAATACCGAAAACCGGTCAAACCGAGTTGACCGGTTTGGTTCGGTTTTTTTGGTCTGATTTTTTCGATTCAGTTGAAAAATGCACAGCCCAGTGCTTCAATAGATTCACTACATTTTGCATTGGTCTAGCCAACTTCGAGTTATGGTAAATGAAGCATCAAGCAGTGATCTGAAGCACAATTGACTACATCTGAAACTTCATCCAACACTTGTCCAATTCATGTAGGTAGTCTGTAGCATACATTGACCACAAGGAAATTCAATATGTTCAGTAAAAAGAGGGGGCTGACGGTGGCGTTGGGTGCCAGGTCGGAGGCGGGCGGTGCCGAGGTGGTGGCGTGGGGGGATGGTGGATGGGGGTCGCCGAGGGGGATGGTGGATGGAGGACGGCGTCGAGGAGCCCGGGTGGCGCCGGGGGGTGGGGGGCGACGCCGGGGAATGAGGCTGCCGGGAGGCGATGGGCAAAATTCATGAGGGACGCACCGGGGGGGTTATGTGTAAAGGGGAGAAGGGAGGCGGGGGTTACGTGTAAACACATAAGTTTTGAGGGGCTTCCACCCCTTACAGATCCGAGCCGTAGAAGGTGAATCTAACAGTCCTGATTCGTATATGCATGTTACTACTGAATTGCTTATTTGCACTAGACATATGTGTGTATGTATGTAACACTGAAGATGCGTGCAAGTGTAATAATATATAATATATAAGACAAACTCGTTAGCATTCTTTAATTCAAAAAGGCATCGATGTGAAAAAGAAATCATTAATTTAGCATGCTGAATCAATCATGGATGAAAAGTCTTAATCATGAATGAAAAATCCTAATCATAGAGCCTAGGTACCATGATATCCCCTGTTATTTATATTATATATATACATACACACACATGATCACAGGCCGTGTTTTGGACGTGTGCATTTCTGCCATCATACTTTGCTTTCCATCTGCATTTACAATCTCTAACAAAAAAAATACGAAGCACAAAGGAAGATCGTATCGTGTAATTGCCGGAATTTGAAGATTAAGACGCAGCCCATACACGGTGTAGGGAAAAAAAATAAATAAGTGACAGCTGTGGGATTTGAACCCACGCCCTTTCGGACCAGAGCCTAAATCTGGCGCCTTAGACCACTCGGCCAAACTGTCGTGTTTGCAACAGAGCTTCAACAAGAAACTAACACCTTTAGGGTATGTACAAGCAAAACACAAATTGTACGCGGGCTCTGAAATCCGAAGATGAGTTCTAGTCACAGTGTTCGTTCATCGTATTATACCAGAGTTACAACTGTTCGGTATTTGATCTGATCTTCAGGTCCTATCACAGCAAAGAAAACTTTAGAAGAACATCAAAATGTGTAGCAACAGAAAGAAAAACAGAAACTGGCATAACCAGCACACTCTTCCAATTGCTCAACGCTAATTCCTGTGCACAAGCAAGTTGGGCACGTCACCTGGAAACACGGACATGCGCGAATTAGGGCAGTTTATAGAGGAGGGGAGCCATTAGTAGAAGATGAAATGAACCGCCCTGTTCTGCGACTACAAAGTCCCAAATGCAATTCCACAAAAAACTTTGTAAAACAGTTTATAAAAGAGGAAAGAAGAAGTTTTTGCCAACACTGAATTGACGCGCTAGGCAATAGGCATAAGTACAATCTGCACTATCACCTTGTCATTTATCTACAGCCGCTAGCTCTTGAGTATGATAATCATTTGGTGTTTTTTTCAATCTAATCTTCCAGAAAGCATTGAACTGGGTAATGTGAAACACAATGGGATTAGACAGCACACCTGTCCAGCTCCTGAACAATTGGGACACCTTTCAGTCGTAGACCACATATTATGGCCATGGTCACATGAAAGTGAAAAGCGGCTGACGATCAATAGCATTCCGCTAGCAGAACAACGAGCACATGGCGAGTATCCTATAATGAAGAAGCAGGTTCAGATATGTGAATACAGTACACAAAAAAGGGATCAGAAGTCTCCCAGAAACAAAGGTCAGGCTGGTCGGTCTTAGTACAAGAAGCCAAACAACTTTGCAGGGTTATTCCATTTTTGGGTTTGGCAATGAATTAATCGGCATGGCCAAGCCATGCTTGGGGTAGACAGATGAAAAGAAATTCGCTCATACCAGTCCCATGGCAATACATGTACCTTTTCTTCTCTTGCTGCCTCACATTTTTCACTTCGACCAGCATTAGGGCTTAGATTACACCAACTGCACCACCTGAAAAGGATGCAACAATGGGATCTACCTGACTGAATAACAGCCAAAAAAATGTATCAAATCACTTTTCTAAACACTACTGCAGAATCCAATGACAATATTTAGGTTGTTTAAAGCACCTCAATTGAAGAGGCAAGTGCGTGCTCCGTATAAAGTCTTCATAAGATGTGCCACCCAGCCCTAATTTCAGTTCAAGCTGCAACAAAAACAGTTCTTCAAGAGACATACTATTACCTGTAACAACCCTATTTTTTGGAACAGGGTTGTCGTACATTCCGTAACAGCCCAGAAATTCAGTTGCGGACGGAAGGAGTATCATGCCTACTCACGAACATTTCAAAAGAGTTAATTTAATTAAAATAAGACCTAACGGTCAACTTTAACACTTTAAGGGCGTTCGAACCCAAAACTTAACTTACAATCAAAAGAACCAAAGAAAACTCCCTACAGGAACGCTTGAGTGCGGTCGTAACCCTAACACGAAAACTTGTAACATCCTTTCTTCTTCTGGTATATGTGAAAAATAAAGTAAGATTGAGTACAACCAACTGTACTCAACAAGTCACATGGAGAAATGCTACGTAACTACTTATCAGGATTTTCAAATGGTGAGGTTATAAGGGTTTTATTAAGTATTTGTGGATACATTTTTATTTGTAAATATTTTCAAATATAAAAGAACAATAACTGCTTATAGCATTGGTGTTTCGAAACTTGATTAACAGACTTCAACATTTTCAAATCTTTTCCAAATTTACTTATGCCTCGCTGTTGGAATCACCCATTAAACACAACTTCATTTATCGAAAGCACAACATATTCAAATACCATTTATAATTGATTCTGTAGAGCTACTCAGCTTTACCCACAAGATCTCTTAACCTTCATGACTGAGTTAAGAAAATAAAGCTTTTCACCACTCAAATTTTTATATAGTATCTACCCGATAGACTCTTAGCCTACACAAACTCGGGTATCCAAAGGACCAAGTCAGAACACACTCGCCCGATTTGTGAAGATTTACCGTTCATTAAGTATGGTACCGTTTCCATACCATGCCCCATCTGCTTTTTCTTTTCTGTAGATATTCAATCGATTTGAGCAGCTACTATACCAGGTTTGACAAGTCAACGCTTATGGTTGAGCGGTCACTATATTCTTTACTTGGTATAAGGTTCTAGTCCTTATTTTTTCAATGAGGAAACTTTTATCCACAAACCCATGCTCTAGTGCCTTCAGCACTGAGCCAGTACCAATCCGTACTGCAACACTTTCCGATCCAAGTCTCCATCCTAGGATAAGGTCATGGAACCCAACCATCACGTGGCTTTCCACGATACCTCCTTATCCTAAAACCACTTTTAAAACTCTACTAGCAAAGTGTCAGATCTTTTAGTAGCATAAAACAGTTTAGTTTCCTACACTACCATGATTACTTAGATAATAATTTTAGTATTACTATATTTTGTCAAGGTGAATATGGTTATCAAATTAAACTGGGCTTTTTCATGTGGTAGGACATAACTAGTATCATGTCGTTCTAAGCATTTATTGTACAAGAAATAATAGTGCTTAAATAATATAATAAAAATACTAATAATTAAATAATTAAAGAAATGTAGGTTCAATATGATCAAAAACATGTGACTTACCTCCTTGTCCATAGGATATTGACTTCTTTATTTGCTCTTGTAGATCTTCTGATGACCGGCTCGTTGGGTTCGAATACTAGCGCGAAAGATGAATACAAATAAGTTCATTCTTTGCAGAATGTAAGCTGGGAACAAAGACAAATAAATATCCAAAAGACATAAATAATATAGGTCTAGGTGATCAGTGTTTAGACGATGTTTGGTTGGGTTGATCGGTGTTAGAATTGGGTTAGACGGGTTCAAGACAATCGAGACGGTCATATAGGTATTATTTGGGTTTCGACGAATGGTTACGGTTATGAACAGTATTAGGTTTGGGGTCAGAACATCATCACAATAGTTCATAACTTTATCGGAGTCTAAGAATGGTGTAGATGGCCTTAAGACGGTCAAAAGGTATATTTATATTTTTAGGATTTTGATGAATAGTAAGAGTTTGGACTGTGTCAGGTTTAGGGTTTGAAGCCGTGTTTTAGTGTTTTTGGATTTTATCGGTGTTTGTATGGGAAAATGAAGCTGGGAAACAGCTAGACGGGCTCGAAATGATCGAAATGGATATATGTTGTATTTTTTTGGGTATGAATGAACAGTAACGGGTGTGGGTACTATTCATTACGAGCTGGCCCGTGAAGCTACAGTGATGCATTACGGGTGTGGGTGTGGATCCGTATGCTACAGTGATGCACAGTGAAATGCTGGCCCGTGAAGCTACAGTAGCTGGCCCATTACTGTTCTGGCCTAAAATCACTGTTCATCTCCTTTCCTCCAGCCGAAGCAGAGAAAAATGACGCTGGCTATTAGTGGGGGTATAAGGGTTTGCGACGCAATCCAAGAGTATGGATGAGTTCCCGGGGTTATGAGGATTCTATTTTTGAGGTTGGCAGCAGCTGGAAAGCTGGCAATCGCTGGCGGCGAGGTGAGATGCTCTCGGGACATTCAAATGGCACAGAGGGTATAGCCAGGGTTATAGGACAATAGCATTAGCGTTTGGGCATCTCTAGGTGTAGGGGAAGCTTAGGGGTGTGGTGGTTCTAGGAGTATGAGTATGCTATTGGCGAATGCAATTAAAAAGTAATCGACTAGATAACTGGAATTAGAAATCGGCTTACTTTGGGGTTTTCTGGTGATCGGCGACGATGCAACGGTCGTCGGAGCAATCGGAGTGTGCTAAGGGCTATTGGTCGTCAATTGTCGAGGCACTCAAGGAATGTCAAGGGCGCAGTAGACGAGGCGTACGAGCTCCGACTAAATTGCAGCGATGTGGCAGTGAAGAGAAGCACCGGGAAGGTGCGACGGAAAGAAAATCAGGGATAGGGGTGATTTTTCAGACCATGAACAGTGTCAGCCGACTTGGTTTTGATCAGGTGGCAGAGGGAGGCGGTGAGATTGGTGAGAAAGGCTGCCAATGGTTGAGATGGGTTATGAATTGACTAATGTTTTGATTAAGAATAAAATCCAAAGAAATTCAGTTTCCTTGTGAAAATTTTGAGGTTGTTTCAGTACCTGTCGTAGTTGGATGTTCCGCCTCGATCTGGCCCCTTGGATCACGATCTGATGCCCCACGATGGCCGCGTGCATGAGTGCACCAACAGTGGTTGCTGTGCTAGACAGGCCTATAGCAAATCCAGAGGACGGAGGTTACAACCGATAGATAACAAGGATGTTTAAAACATGATTTCATGTACAAGTTCGGTACAACTTATCTATGGCTAGATATCTCGATACAAGTCATCTGGATACTTATCTTGGTACAACTCATCTAGATACTTTGACAGAGATTATTGATTGACGATAAAAGGTATTCTAAACACCCCCATCATCCATTGCTAGTTACTCTAATTGTTACTTGAGAAAGTTTCCTGTGTTGATAAGAGAACAGTTTTGCATTTATTTTTCTACCAAGAAATAAAACGAAAAAAAGGCTAATCCCAGATGGAGTAGGCCCTATTTTGTAGGCTTTTTTGGTAGCTTTTAACTTTGGTTTCTTCAAAAGTTAAAACAAACGAAACAGCTTTCAAAGTGGCTTATCACCAAATGATTTTTCGAGCCTAAAACTATATATATCATCAAAATTTGCATCTTCACTGTTATTTTAAAAAATATAGCTAAAAACTATTAACATCAACCAAAAGCCATCAATTATAAAAACACAGCCTAAAACCATGTTGCAGAAAAAAAAGGCCTGCCTCTACGGTACGTACCAATATATTTTGCTACACTAGGAAAACAAGGGCTAGGCAAACCCAAACCCTCAAAGCAAGCCCACCAACGGGCCACGGCCCAACAGGAGAACGCTACTTATACCGGTGAGTTTTTGCTCCCGCAGACGCTCGAGCTAGGGTTTCTATCACTGTCTCCTCGTCGCCACCGCGCCCTCCTCCCCACAAACGCCTCCCCGCTGCCGCGGTCGCCATGGTATGTAGCTGTGCCACCTCTTGCTTTCCGCCCTGTTGAGATATCGTAAGCAAATTGTTATAGCTTCTGATGGTGCGATGTGGAATGATGATGATGCTTCGTGCAGTCCGGGAGGAAGAAGACGCGGGAGCCCAAGGAGGATAACGTGACGCTCGGCCCCGTCGTCCGCGAGGGAGAGTACGTCTTCGGTGTCGCCCACATCTTCGCCTCCTTCAACGACACCTTCATCGTGAGATGCTGCATCCCTTTCCCCCCTTTTCCATTGCCGTGCGAAAGGTTTAACGGAGATAAAGCGTGCAAATTGCATGTTCTTTTTGATGGTGTTGCAGCATGTGACCGATCTGTCCGGGAGGGAGACGCTCGTCCGCATCACCGGTAAATCCTCTCATGAAACCCCTTACGTTTCTTTCGGAAGTAATTCCTCGTGTGTTGGAGCTGTTGTCTTGCGTGTAATGACCGAGCTGGATTTGTTGTGTTAAGACTGCTATACATTGTTTTCCATAAAGAAATATAGCTTCAGTTGAGAGCTATGCTGCTTCTTGAGTTTGGGTGATTGAGCTCTGGACGCAGTTCAGGTTTTTTTTGCTTCAATTAATCTTTCAAAGTGTGGATTATAAAATCACATCAGCAATTACAATTACTTGGGTGTGCACTGTTAATGGGGATGGACTAGATATAATGCATCAGTGGTTATTTGTTGTTTAAATTGTAAATGGCACGTGCACTTGGTGTTTAGTTAGCGAGATGGTTACTTCTCTTTTTTTAAAGCACGGCCCTTAAGATCGCCTCCCGTCTGTCATGTGGGAGCGTTTCGAGTCATTGCTGTGCGATATTGACAATGAGGTACCGGAGAGTTATTCTTTGTTACCTCCCTCTTCCTGCTTTTGTTTTAGGTGTCTCCATCTTGCTGTTGTGTATCCGCTATTGTATGCTCGGTCTGAATTAGCTGCTTTTTGCACTGATTTTGCCGAGTCATCCACTCTGGGAAACACTCGCTGGATTAAACGGAGGTGTCTATTAAGGAAGTGGACATGGTTTATGCCATTTGCAATAATATATTTTCTGTGTGCTACTCCATACTATATATTTCCATATAGCTATATCCACTGTATTGTATTTACCTGTTCTTAGAAGTAATTTTAGTCTGCTATGGATGAGTCTTCTGAATGGGTTCACAAATATGTGACCGAAACACTTGCAATCGGTTGAATTATGATATTTAATTATGGTTTTGCCTGATAAATGTCAGTATTCTAGAAAGCGCAATGCGCTAGGTGGGCGCTAGGGCCGAGGGGAGGTGTCTAGTTGCTGACTAGTTGGGCTTGGCGGCTGCCTCTTAGACCAATGATAAATGTCTGAGAAACAGTAGTAATTAGAGCTTACTAGAAAGTCCTGCATAGAAATAGGCTTGTGTCTTTACTAGGGAATCTGATTGTTGGTTGTTGTTGACCTTATGACTACTGTAGTTATCTGTGTTTAGCAGGTCCTTCTGACTTCAGTTAATAGGTCAAATCAGTACTTGCTTTTACATGTTCAAGAGTGGTTTTGTACCAGTTATTGTTTCAATGGCACGTCCGTTCTAGTCTTGTTTATTTAAATGTAATTCTGTAATTTTGCATTTATAGTGTATTATTTATACAAGCTTTTGAATTGCCATCACCTGTTGTTTGCATTTCCTTTGAATTAGGTTTAAACTATGCCTTATTGGGTCCAATGTATATGTTTTGGCTCTATGGGTTTGTTTAAGATGTAAATCTTTTTTCTAGGTTTTCAACAAAGTTACTTTGGTTTCATTTCTTATCTGTGCTATAGCTTGACAACTGCTGTGTTGGTGTCCAGGTGGCATGAAGGTTAAAGCTGATCGTGATGAATCCTCGCCTTATGCAGCTATGCTTGCAGCACAGGATGTTTCTCAAAGATGCAAGGTATTTCCCTGCTATGGCAAAAGCACAATTTTTATTTATGAGTTGATGCTAATGCCTTATTTCCATTTTATAGGAGCTTGGAATTACTGCTTTGCATATTAAGCTCCGTGCTACTGGTGGAAACAAGACAAAAACTCCTGGTCCTGGTGCTCAGTCTGCCCTTAGAGCACTTGCTCGATCTGGCATGAAGATTGGTCGTATTGGTAAGCATGTGCACCCATATTATTTGCATGCATGATGTTTGTTAATATATTTGTCCTTTCTGGTAGATTTATTTGCATTTTTAAATTAAATTTTAGTCAAATGTCTTAGAACACTCCAACTACTGCAGAACTAAACTATGCTACTCTTATTAGAAAGCGAGCCTGCGCACTAACTCTGCACAAATAGACATAATTTATTGTTATGCGCTGTAGCGTATCTCTCCAGACTATCACCAAATACACATTATTTAGTTTAAGTGCTCTGTAGTGTTCGTCTCCAGCTTATCGTCTACATTATTAAACCACTTAGGAGGCAATGATGAAATTATTTGATTGTCTCAAGTGACTCATCCTATTTTCACTGTCCAATATATATCCAGCTGCCCTTTTTGGGGAACACTTTGGTGCCCCCCCCCCCCCCTGCAAGTTATGGGGCTTGATGGCCATGCTTGCTTGGTAGTGCCGACTCTGCTGACCATAGAATACTCTTAAGGTGTTGCAGCATGTGGTGGGTGCATTATACAGTATATATCAGTTTAGCTTTGGTAGAATGCATGGCATATCGACAAATTGAACATGTGACTGCTCATGTTGACTCTACCTAAAGCTAGTGTCGAGATAATATATTAAATGCAACTAAGAACGTTCCACAAGCATCAGACAGTGACATGATACAGTGTTTTCTCGAAATATTTTAGAACCTGTCAATATGCATAAAATATTCTCAAGGTGTTTTCTGCCCCTAATAAGGAGCGGTGTGGGATATGGGTGTTGAAATCTCAGATGCCCTTGCTGGTGTATTGCCCCATTAGAGTTTTTTTTTTGAGCTCTTGCCCCATTAGAGTTACTTGACAGTGTTGTGTTTGTCTTATTCTTTGTTAGCGGTCACATGGCACCTCTATTGGATCTCTTAGGATATTTCGAATAAATGAGGGATTTCCCTTATTTCTGTTTTTCCCTCCCACCACAAATTTCCGTTTTGTTCTAATTCTACTTATTCTACTTAATTTGTTTAGTAGTAGCTCGTGGATAATCAGTAGTCAATAAACATGTGAAACAAACTCACTTTATTGCATTTGTTGCCGTTGGCGTTGACCTGTCAAGGCAAGCTATTTCAGAAATATCTACCTACTACTTCATGTTAGTTTCGTGATCAACCTAATTCATCTGTTCTACAGAGGATGTTACTCCAGTCCCGACTGACAGCACCCGCAGAAAGGGTGGTAGAAGAGGAAGGAGGCTGTAAGCTGCATGCTGTCCTAAGATGTAGCGCTTTGCTTTGTACCAGTTTGCCTAAACTTTGCATTCCGTGGATTAAACAAATTTTGAGTTTGTCTGGTTTTGGATCAATGAATACCGTCCACTGTATTCAGCGTTGCTTCGACCAGTGAACATATTCCTAGTAGTTGTCACGCAAATTCAAGCCATGTTCTTGGCTGGGTTCTTTATCATCTCCTACTACAGTAACTAGGTTTTAAACGGTGTGTATTTTCAAAATGAGGTTTGTAGAAAGTAGATTGTAGTGAATACTGTATTAAATTTAGTTATAATGGTTAATATCGTACATAACTATTTCTCTTGGTATACTGTTTCTTACTAACAACAAGAATTTAAAAATAATAAGTCAAAAGTTAAAAATCATAGTTTAATAGAACTCACCCCTTAAGTACATGAGGCTGATAGATACTATAATAAATAGCCCGAAGGGAAATCACTTACGGTAATACTAGCATCAAAAAAATCACATAACAGTTAACAATTCCTGGCATGTAATTCGGGTGCATGTCCTGCCAGTTTGCCC
This sequence comes from Melocanna baccifera, assembly GCA_036346265.1. Taxonomy (NCBI): domain Eukaryota; kingdom Viridiplantae; phylum Streptophyta; class Magnoliopsida; order Poales; family Poaceae; genus Melocanna; species Melocanna baccifera. The sequence goes on from CM070681.1 coordinate 10,577,095, forward strand.
TGGGTGTGGTAAACTTTACTGCAGCTCACTGGTCATCCCACCAAGTTCATCCATTGAAACTGGAGCTTTTTGCTTGGAAGTTTGACTTTCCTACTCTTAAGTATTAAACAAAATTTAGGAAGAATAGGTTCTCTCGTTTCTTTTATTGAGTATAATGGTGTGAATCGGACTTTAATGAGTTCTAATATGCTACGCCAAACAATTTCGTTTTCTCCGTCTGAGAAGTGCATTATTGGAATTGGATTGAAACGCCAAACAACTCTAGATTAGGGGGTTTTCGTTTTAGCTGAACGCGAGGAAAGGATCATTTCTAAGAAGACTAATAAAGTATTCTTTTAGTTACCTATTGTTGATCTAACAAAAAATACTTGTATACAAAAACATCGGGTTCCGTGTGGTAAATCTATTAAAAGGGGCAAATTTTAGTGGAGGGAGTTGCTACAGTTGGTGCAAAGTTACTTTGAATTGTTTTGAGTACATCTACGACAGGCGGACTCAACGTGGTTCAAAGGTGTTTAATTGAACACCAAATTTTTGTGTGTGTAATATCTAATATTTTTAGGTATATTATATATATACACACACTGATAATTAGATAAAATATTTTATATTTATACCCCCAATTGAGTTCAACTTATTCCCACACCTCCCCTATTCAATTCATTTAAAATAGTGCGTTCTGACAAGCTATTTCGTTCTTTTATCAAACTGGCACATTGACCCTTTTTGTAGACCCTTTAAACCCTAACTTATCCCCCTCTCTATGTGTGTCTCTCTTAGGCTCCACTGATCTAGACCAAAATCGCCAAACCTACTAGCGTTGGCGCCCGTGATAAAGAAGCAATTGTTCATCAAGCGACTTGGTGTAGAGTTGACAACAACTCTGGCATCTGGCTGTTAGCTCTCTTTGTGTTCTTGATGATACGAGAGAGAAGGGGAGAGGGAGAGGGGATTAGAGGTACCGACCGTCCGTCGCGTTGGATGAAGAGCCGGCCATCGCTGGTTCGTCGTTGACGGCGGCGGAGATCCGGTGACGGCGTGATGGTGCTTCCCGTCGCTGGAGCGCCCCCTTCTCAGATCGGGTTAGGGTTTGTCGGTGGGGTTTGTGGCGGCACGGTGAACCTCGTCGTCCATGCCACCCCGACCCCCACCTCTATTTATTGTGGCGCTAGCGACAGGGGCCCACCAACCTATTGAATGGGCGCCCCGTCGAGCGCGAACAAGGGGCCGTTTGGCGTTGGGCCAAGCGGTTGAGATCGATCTAACATTCTCCGCTTGATCTCAATCTATGCTTTAACTTTAATTACTTTCGACTTTACTCATTCCATTACTGATTAGTGCATAGAACATGTCTCATCGTCACGGTCAATCGTCGATAGATTCAATGACTACAATACACCTCTGCTTACGAAATAGTTACTTTAATCTTTTGGGCTATCTTTTAGTCCAGAATCATAGGCTTTCCCTTAAACCCATGCAGCTACATGTTCTCTCGAACACGTTGGGTGGTAAGCCTTTAGTAAGCGGATCCGCTAACATCTTTGCGGTACTTATATGCTCAAGACTTATAATTTGATCCGAACTTTATCTTTCACAACATAATACTTTATGTCAATGTGTTTGGCAACACCACTTGACTTATTGTTGTGGGCATACATTCTGCTTGGTTCATTGTCGCAGTACAACTTAAGTGGTCTATTGATGTCGTCAACCACTTTTAAACCGATATGAACTTCTTTGCTTGATTCACCCCCGTAGCCTCATAACATGCTACAAACTCGGCATACATTGTGGGCGATGTAGTGACGGTTTGCTTTGAGCTTTTCCACGATATAGCTCCTCCAATGAGTGAATACATATCCGGATGTTGACTTTCTATCATCTCCCGCATGATCAGAATCTGTATACCCCACTATATGGAGTAAATCTGATCTTCTGTATGTCATCATGAGGCCTTTTGTTCCTTGCAAATAACGTAAGACTTTCTTTACCAGTTTCCAATGCTCTATTCGAGATTGCTCGGAATCGCCAAGTAACCCGGTAACAAACGCTAAGTCGTATGCGTGCACACTTGAGCATACTGTAAGCTTCCGACAGCTGAAGCATATGGAACCGATTTCATTTGATCGAGCTCGTACTGGTTCCTGGGGCATTGAAAATCCCCATATCTGTCACCCTTGACTATAGGTGCAGGTGAAGGACTACATTTATGCATACCAAATTTCTTTAAGACTTTCTCTATGTATGCCTTTTGTGATAGTCCCAATGTCCCTTTGTTTTTATCCCGGTGAATTTCGATCCCTAGAACGAACGAAGCTTCACCAAGATCTTTCATATCAAAGTTTGAGGACAAAAACTTCTTTGTCTCCAGTAGCAGACTGATCTCACTACTAGCTACTAGGATATCATCCACATACAGGATTAGGAAGATAAACTTCCCATCTTTAAACTTTGCATAAACACAGTTGTCCTCTACATTCTCTTTAAACCCAAATTTTCTTATTGTACTGTCAAACTTCAAGTACCATTGTCTTGAAGCTTGCTTTAACCTATAAATCGATTTCTTTAGGCGGCATCCCATTCTTTCATTTTCTTCCACGACAAAACCTTTCGGTTGTGCCATGTAAACATTTTCCTCCAAATCCCCATTAAGAAAAGCCGTCTTTACATCCATCTGATGTAACTCTAAATCATAATGTGCTACTAATACCATTATGATTCTGAAGGAATCTTTACATGAGACTGGAGAAAAAGTCTCATTGTAATCAATTCCTTCTCTTTGCGTAAAGCCTTTTGCCATAAGTCACGCTTTGTATCTTTCTATATTCTCTTGGGAGTCAAGTTTTGTCTTGTAGACCCATTTACAGCCTACTGTTTTGGCTCCTTTAGGAATAATTTCCAAGTCCTAGACTTTATTAGTCTTCATGGACCTCATTTCCTCTTCCATGGCTTCAAGCCATTTTGAAGAGTTTTCGCTTCTCATAGCTTCTTCAAATGAGGTGGGATCATCCTCCATTTGAAATTCCTCTGTATTATAAATCTGATAATCATCAGAAATAGCTGATCTTCTTACTCTTTGAGACCTCCTCGGGGCCTCCACATTTGGTACATCTTCTGTTTGGGGCTGCTGTTGCTCCCCCTCATCTGTGGCAATGGGTTCTGTAGGATCCTGAAAAACAGGTTCCTCATTCTCATTTATTGTTGCCACAGGAGGAACAATAACAGGTGCTAGCACCATAGTGTCTTGCACCGTCGGTGCAGCGACAGCAGGTACTGCGAAGAATGGCTCTTGAATCATCGGAGTGGGCGCATACGCCCGCTTCTCTTCAAGGTCAATCCCTCGAGTTACCATACTTCCCCTCATCATTTCATCCTCTAAGAAGACAGCGTATCTCGTTTCTACAAACTTTGTATATCTGTTTGGACAGTAGAAACGAAAACCTTTTGACTTTTCAGGGTAGCCAATGAAATGGCAGCTTACTGTTTTGGGATCAAGCTTCCCAAGATTTGGGTTAAATACTTTAGCCTCAATAGGACTCCCCCACACACGTAAGTGGTGTAGTGAGGGAACTCTTCCTGTCCACAACTCGTACGGTGTTTTGGGCACCGATTTACTAGGCACTCTGTTGAGAATATGAATGGCGGTTTTTAACGTCTCCATCCATAAACTCAATGGCAGTGTGGAGTAGCTCATCATACTTCGCACCATATCCATCGAGTGCATGCAGTTGCGTCTTTCACTACTCCATTTTCTTTGAGATTCGCCGGTGTAGAATCTTTGGGCCACTATACCATTTTCTGTAGAAACCTTGCAAAGGTCCGGAACTTGTCCATATGGGGTATGTCGATCGTAGTACTCCCCACGATCGATCGGACTATCTTAATCTTTAAATCGTGTTGGTTTTCAACTTGACCTTAAATATCTTGAATTTATCCAAAGCTTCATTTCTTTCTTTGATTGGATAAATATATCCATAACGGAGTAATCATCAGTGAATGTTATGAGCAGTCATATCCATCCACACTTTTCACAGGAAAGGGACCACAAATATCTGTGTGAATAATTTGTAGAACTCCTGTGTTTCTTTTGGCGTCTTTCTTAATTTTCTTTACATAGTTTTCTTTAATGCATTCTCTGCATTGTTCTAAGTCTGAGAACTCTAATGGAGGAAGAATATCATTCTTAATTAGTCTTTCTATTCTCCCCCTCGAAATATGGCCTAAGCAGCGATGCTATAATTTCGACGCGCATCTAGAGTTCTCTTTCGTTTTACATTTGCATTCGTGACGAGGATTCATTTACTTTCTACACGCGACGTTCCCATTATCGCATCGACATTCACATCATCACATAATGATAATAAATAAAGCTCATTTTGCAAGATGGCAAGGCCAACACATGCTTTATTAAACATTATTTCACACTTGCCATTTCCAAAATGACAATCATAACCATCATTGTCCAAACATGAAACACTAATCAAATTTCTCTGTAAAGAGGAACATAAAGAACATCTCTAAGTAAAAGAGTGAAGCCATCACTAGCTCTAATGAAAGATCGCCAACGGCTTCAACTTCACTTGGACTCCATTTGCGACTTTAATGCATCTTTCTTTTCTTTGCGTAGTCCTCGTCGAACGGAATCCTGTAAAGAATTAGCAACATGAGCAGTTGCTCTGAGTCAATCCACCAAGTGGATTTGAATATTGCACATCTGGGATTCATTTATATAGGTAATAATGTTCTCACCTTTCTTTGCCATTATCATCTTTAAGTAATCGGGACAGTTCTTCTTGTAGTGTCTGTCTTCTTCTGATGAAGACAACGATCTTTGTCTCTGACAAACTTATTACATTGAGGTGATGGATGGATGTTTTCCCTTGTTCTTTGAGAAGGAGTGATTGTTGAAGTTCCTTTTCTTGTTATCCTTCACATAGTTGATAGAACCACCACCATGTGAGGATTTAATTCTTTCCTCCTCTTGCACACACATAGCTATGCACTTTTCCAAATCCCATTTCTCGGGCTGCATATTGTAGTTGACAACAAAAGTGTCAAACTCTTTCGGCAAGGAAGCAAAAACTAAGTGAATAAGGAACTCATCCTTGAGAGCCAAATCCATTGGTTTAAGCTTGGATGCCATGTTATTCATCCTCAGTATGTGCTCTCTTATGCCACTTTGCCACCACCAGTACCTCTCTCATCACAAGTCATTTAATCACCGTGTGTAGCATAAGTCTTTGAAGAGCCGATGGCGACTCTTTATTCTCTCAAGGTACTCTGTGACAGTGTCACACTCTGCGATTGAGCCCACAATAGCAGGCTCAATCGTGTTCTTTATCACAGCCATACATTTCTTGTTGGCTGTGGTCCATTTCTTATGCTCAAGGTCATAAGGCATCTGTAAGGGAGCATGATCCCTTTGTCTTTTCTGCCAAGCAGTATCATCCTCATTTGGATCCCTCACCGGTGCCATAGGCTCAGTGGGACGTGCTGTAGTGAGGACCCAATCCACTTCAGCCAAGATAAACGCTAAGTCTATCTTTTTCTTCCACTCTCCGTAATTATCTCCTTTAAGAGTGGGGATCTCTCTGATACAACTCATCAAGTTGTATCCGCCTGAAAAATATTTCAAATAAAGTGAGAACATAACATGAAAATTATATGCCTTATTTCCAACGTTGGTCAAAAATACGACATACAATTAAATCAATTTTATCTATACATTAAATCTATATCACCGTTGGGCAGAAATAGAAATAATGCATAAAAACATCAATTAAAATTATAATATTGTTATTATCAACGTTGGTCAGAAAATAACAATATTATAATTCACAACAATGCTCAAAAAATTAAATTCTCCCGTTAGTTCGAATTTAATTTAAAGAGTAATCACAATTTAACTTTTACAGCGGAAACATCAATTTAAAAATTATATCTATTATTCCAAAATTAAATTCTCCCGTTGGTTCGAATTTAATAATGAAAAATTATATCTTTTCTTTTAGATATATATATATATATACACCTAAAGAATGCAAGAAATACATTAATACGTGTCCAGGCGGTCTCACGGACGCAAAAAAAAACTTCATGGCCCCCCTGGGCGCCCCCCCTGCCGGCCAGGCCCGTGCGCCTCTCTCTCTCTCTCTGCTCAGATCCGAAAAAAGAGGGTTGAGGGGAGTGGGGGGGCGGCCGGCAAGGTGCGGCTTGCCGTGGCGGCAACAGGCTCTGCTGCTGCGGCGGCGGCGGCGCGCGCCCGCCAGCGCCTTAACGCAGCTGCGGCGGCTTGCGAGCGAGCAGCGCGAACGCACGCGCAGGCGGCTGGCCGGCTCAGCGCTGGCCGGCTCAGCGGCTGCAGCAAAGCGGCCGGCGAGCGGGCCGCGGCGAGCGGGCTGCGAGGAGGCGCGAGGCGCGCGCAGCCGGCGGCGGGCGGCGCGCGAAGCAAGCAGCGGCAGCGCAGCCCTGGCCCGGGCGGGCGGGCCAAACCGGCCAGCGGCCGGCCGGCCGGAGACCGGCGGCCAGGCCCGGGCTCGCCGGAGGCAAGAAAACACATTTTTTTTATTTGCCCTTTTTTTCGATCTGTTCTTGGATGATTTGGGGATTCCTTTTCTTTGCCCGCTCTGATACCATTGTTAGCTCTCTTTGTGTTCTTGATGATACGAGAGAGAAGGGGAGAGGGAGAGGGGATTAGGGGTACCGACCGTCCGTCGCGTTGGATGAAGAGCCGGCCATCGCTGGTTCGTCGTTGACGGCGGCGGAGATCCGGTGACGGCGTGATGGTGCTTCCCGTCGCTGGAGCGCCCCCTTCTCAGATCGGGTTAGGGTTTGTCGGTGGGGTTTGTGGCGGCACGGTGAACCTCGTCGTCCATGCCACCCCGACCCCTACCTCTATTTATTGTGGCGCTAGCGACAGGGGCCCACCAGCCTATTGGGCTGGACGCCTCCGATCAGGGCGCGAACAAGGGGCCCGTTTGGCCGTTGGGCCAAACGGTTGAGATTAGTCTAACACTGGCGCCCGTGATAAAGAATCAATTGTTCATCAAGCGACTTAGTGTAGGGCTGACAACAACTTTGGCATCTGGCTTGGCCTTAGTGAGGGTTAGGGAGGGAGCGTGTGGCGGCTAGGCCGACGAGGCAGTAGGCACTAGGCACCGACTACACACCGTCATGCACTGGTGCACGCAAGCTATGCACATCAGACTGTATCAACACAATTTCATTCTAAATTATTTCATAATTTATCTAAATTATTTATAGATATTGTATCTAGCACGAAACAATTTAGTTTTTTTTGCTATTGTGGACTTTTACCTTTTATTTGTCACTGTGAACACTTATTTTAGAAATATTAGATCTGTCACTGATCTACGTATGGTGTCGTTCTTCTTCTTCTTCTTTTATTTAAGTAAATTTTACAAAAATACAACTTTATTGCTAAAACTATCAATTTGCTACAACTTCGAACAAGGATTTCGGGTAGCTGCATTGTCAAGAGACCAATTTTTCAAAAAAAAACTGCAATTCTGTCACGAACAGGCCATCCTGACAAGCCGGGCCCACATACCATACACACATGCAGTATTGAGGCCATTACGAGGGTGCCACACAAGCACTAACTGGGATGCCACGCAAGTGCCAATACGGCTCACACATCGGTGGCACAAAACTTACAATTTATTGATTTACTAGTAAGGTGCCCGTGCGTTGCAACGGAAAACCAAATAAAAATGATGCATACTATCAAATATGCATACATAATACAAAATCTGGTAGCAACATCTATATTACCCCATTCTAAATGCATACATAATACAAAATCTGGTATTATCCTTTTAAGCCGTTGGTTCATACTTAAGGGAAATCCAGTACATCTAAGTATCCAACTATAACTCTTTCTGTTGTATATATTAAGTGGTCTGCAGGTTATCATTTGAATATTGTGAAATGTAAGCAAAAATGTATGTTCAAACTCACTATTTTGTATAACAAAATATGATCCATGGGACCTGGACATTCAAAGCTGCCTTGAACCATCTTATACACCATTCTACCGAAATTTTTGATCGGTGGCTTGAATGCATTTATGGAACATTACTCGGAGTTTTGAATTACTCGGTGTTTCAAAAAGTAGTGCACTGTAATGTCACACCTAAAACTCTTTTAACCTAAACCCCTTTAACCTAAAACCCGTCTCCTACACCACCCATCCCCGTGCGCTGTGTTCATTCCGCCTCCTCCTGCCTCTTCTTCCACCTCGCCTTCCGCCTCTCCATCCTCCCGCATTCGCGCCTTCCGCCTCCTCCTGCCTCTTCTTCCCTCTCTCCATCGCCCCTCCCGCCGCCACGCCTTCCGCCTCTCTCCATCGCCCCTCCTGCCGCCGCGCCGCCCTCGCCTCCTCCCGTCCGCCTCCCCACCGAACTCATGCACCTTTCTCCATCGCGACTCCTGCGCGCGCGCCTCGCCTCCTCCCCTCCTCCGCCTCGCCACCTCCGCCCCGCGCGCGCATCCTCCTCTACCCCGGACACCTCCTCCCTACTCCGTCTCTCCATCGCCCCTCCCGTCGCCGCACCTTCCGCCTCTCTCCATCGCCCCTCCCGCCGCCGCGCCGTCCTCGCCTCCTCCCGTTTGCCTCCCCAACCGAACCCGTGCGCCTTTCTCCATCGCAACTCCCGCCGTCGCGCCTCCTCGCCTCCTCCTCCTCCCTCCGCCTCGCCACCTCCGCCCCCCGCGCCGCCGCATCATCCTCCCGGTGCCGCCTCCTCCCTAGCCCGCGCCGCCGCCACCTCCTCCTCTACCCCCCGGACGCCTCCTCCCCTACTCCCCCAATCCCCCGCACCGCCGCCTCCCCCTCTCCGTCCCCCGCACCGTCGCCTCCTACTCCCCCCACTCCTCTCCCTCCTCCGCCGCCGCATCCTCCACTAGCGTGAATCGTCGCCGCCACCATCGACTCCCTCCTCCTCCCTCTATCTTCGTCGCGATGGTGCCCACCCCGCCACGCCGTCCACGACCACAATGAACCAGTGCACGACGGTTGGGTGATTCATCATCAGCGATTTTTAGCTTCGGGTGGCGAATGTTGTCTAGTCTTTGTAATGTTTAGACAAATTCCTTGATTATTTCTATAACGTAAGATGCGGGGTAGCTTTTAGTGAAATTATCGGCCTTATGGTTTCATTTAATCGCACATTGCCTTCTTTGGTTACCTTTAGCCATTTCGATTACACGGTGATTCTAGAAAAATTAGGAGTCGCGAGGTTTTAAGATCAGTCGGATGATGAACAAAGGCTTCACAAGTCTCAAGTTTGAACATACATAATAAAAGCTCACAAGCAATCCTCACCAAAAATAATCGAGTTCAGAGCAGGATGATGAGGATAACAACAAAACAAAACAGGATAGGGCATATCCAATCTTTCTGACCTCCCGAGCGTACTTCTCTTCAAAGCTTACTTTTGTAGCATTAGACTAAGCGAGAGAATGAAACTTTCGTTAGTGGAGTTGAAATCGTACCTAATGCACACACTCTTGAATAAGTACTTGGGAGAACCAACTCCAAAAGAAGGGGGAGATGTTCAAAAAATAGGAAATAAGAATAATTGTGAGTGCATCAAATCAATTCTAGTCCACACTAATATATATGTTTGATTGCAACCATTTACCACATCCTACACCTAGATAGCTGCAGTAGTGTATGAGCTATGAAATTTCTAAGGCAAATAAAAGAGGGGCTAGCTCTTAAGAGTTAAATAAGAATGCCAGGGGGGAACGTACAAGGATATAGGAAAGGTGTCGATGACCTTTGTCTGCTGCAAGTTGCACAGGAGTAAACCCACTGCTATCCTTTAATGTGAGTTCCTCCTTGGTACCAGCATGTACAAGAACAGTGCAAACTTCCAAATTTCCTCTTATAGTAGCCCAATGTAAAGGAGTACAACCTGCATGACATCACAAAAAGAGCTTAATAAAAATGTGGATTGTGAAAGCTACCTCAAACAAATTATTAGCAACTCCTGATATATATAATTTGGCTATTACAAGAACACATTTAACTTTTACATGCTCTAAATAAGAAGGAACATGAACAATGAAACAAAGCACACCATGCATAAATGTTTATAACTAACACCTAATAATAGATTAATTTTTCAACTATCATGCATGCTAAGCGAATTTTGAAACACTTACGACAAATCATCTACCCAAATGAAGTGATCAAAAATAGGTGCACTACTTTTTGAAACAGAGTAATGTTCCGATGAATCGACGAAGAAATCATCTACGCATTACGGTGGCTTCGAATGAATTTATGGAACATTACTTTTTGATCGGTGGCTTCAATGAATTTATGGAACATTACGGTGGCTTCGAATACATTCTTGTTGTATTATGCATGCTAAATGAATTTTGAAACACTTACGACAAATCATTTACCCATTACTCAATAAGGTTATATATATCTAGCCAAAATACAACACAAGAATAATATATTAAGATACAACATACCACCTTTCTCGGATATCGAACACTTGGATAATATGAGCATTGCATGATCGGATCTGCTGCTAACACTTGGACACATGCGAATCGAATATGACACGGCACATAGCACATAAGCATGTCATTATATCAACAACTATATTAAACAATAAATCTAATGCAAACTAACAATTTCAACAAACGGTTTTGTAACCTTGTAGAGCATAACAATTTCAACAATTTCACTGGGTCTTGACGGAGCTCGGTGGTTCACCTTCACGGCGGCGATCCTTCGCAAATCACCACGACACAACAACACAAGCGCATGATTCATTTGTAATTTCAGCGCGTGAAGACTCGCCGGATCAAGAACCAACCCAACCTGGAAGGAAGTGCGCGAGAGACGGGGAGAGCGGGAGGAGAAGAAAGGGCGGGACCTTGTGGAAGTCGGCGGGAGCGATGCGGGAGGTAGAACCCACGGCGGCGCCGCGAGTAGGCGAGGGCGAGGAGGAGCACCGGTTGGACCGCCATGGGTGGAGTGGGGGATCACCACTTGGAGGACGAAGGCGCGGCCCATGGCGGCGTCGGCAAGTCGGTCCTCCAGGTGCCGCACCTCCCCGGCGAACACCACCAACGGGAAGGTCTCGATCGTCTTGAGCACCGCTTCGGCTCCTCTGGCTCGGGTACTCGGGAGTTGCGGCGCTTTCTTTGTCTTCCAGCTGTCCATCGTTCACCTCGCGCGCGCGCCGGCTTCTTATCCGGCGCCACCGTCGGAACGAAGTCTTGAGCTGCGGAGGAGGGAGGATGCGGCGGAGGAGGAGAGAGGATGGGGGTAGGAGGCGGCGGTGCGGGGCGGAGAGGGGCGGCGGCGCGTGGGGTTGGGGAGGAGGAGGAGGCGCCGGGGCTGGAGGTGGAGGCGGCGGCGCTGGGAGAGGAGGAGGGAGGAGGCGCGCGCGGGTGAGAGGAGGAGGAGGCGGCGCGGGGTGGGGGGAGGAGGCGGGGCGCGGAGGAGAGCGAGGCGGTGGCGCGGGGTGGGGAGGGAAGGAGGCGGGGCGGCGGAGAGCGAGGCGGCGGGGGAGAGCGAGGGGAGGCGGGGGCAAGTAGCGGCGCGGGGAGGGGAGGAGGCCGCGGGCCGCGGGGAGAGCGAGGGGAGGCGTGGGGGCGGCAGGAGGAAGAGCGAGGAGGAGGCATGGGGGCGGCGGGGGGAAGAGCGAGGGGTAGGCGTGGGGGCGGAGGGGTGATGTTGGGATTTTATGGTTTAATCAGATCGTGTGGCTGAGAAGAGAGAAGAAAGATCGAATGGTGAAGAAGTGAGGGAGGGTGGACGTGACGGCAACCACCAACTCCTTCTTTTTAAATAGTAAAGATTGGGTAGAAAAATGTGGTTATGTGAAATTTTCTCTCTTTAAAATGAAGGATAATATGTGGGCCTACTAGTTAGTGACTCATTTCTTTTAACTAGCTTTTAAACTGAACCAACATGTGGACCCTCTTTGGCAGTGAAACAGAAACAGAGGAGGCATAGTCGTGCGCACAGGCGAGGGTCGCAGACGGTAGCCGAAGTGCAGTGAGGCGGTGGCAAGGTCAGTGATGGAAAAGAGCTTCGGCGTTACAGAGCTTCTAAGTAAATTTCCCATACCTGCAACTTTACAGTAAATTGCAACTTTTGTGCCGCTGATGTGTGAGCCTCATTGGCACTTGCGTGGCGTCCTGGTTGGGGCTTGTGTGGCACCCCATAATGGCCTCAACACTGCATGTGTATATGATACTGGGCACGGCTTGTCAGTATGACCCGTTCGTGATGGAGTTACAGTTTTTTTAAATGGTCTCTTAAGTTTTAGTTACCCCGACAAATTTATTTAAAGTCGTGGAAACCAACATTTAATCCAGTAAAGATAGTTTTGCGAAATTTACTCAAAAGCAAATAAGCAATGGAACTACGGAAGACACAAGCAGCAAAACTAGCAGCAGTAACTGGGCTTGTATTGTACTTGAAGCCTTCAAGGTCCACGCCATGGCGTCTTGGCCCATTTCGATCCTTACTCCATAGCGCATCGTGTTGGGAGAAGGAAAGCCTAGCGCGCTCTTTCCACCGTACTCGGAGAAGGAAGCCTTTACTTCCCGTCAGATCCCCATCCGACGAGCAGAAATTGGTTCCATGACGTGCCCCAAGCCGTAGCGGGGCGAAGCGTTTAATGCACAGAGGAACTCACAGCGCAGACTTGTTTTCCTCTCTCCCGGTGGCGTGTTCGCCGCCGAGAGCCAAGCGAGATGGGCGTTGTCGGCGACACGGTGGAGTCGATCTGCTCGATGCAGATCCGCCATGTCCTCACGCAAATCATCAGCCTCGGTGACGCCCGCTGTCTCATCGCTTGCTCTTCTCCCCCGACTCCGTTTCCTTTTTTTCTTTGAAGATTTTTCGTCGAGGTATTTTGCGCCCAGATCGGTGGGTTGGGCGCAGTCTAGTTCTTTGTTTCAAGGTTAGGATTTATCCAGTAGGGTTTCGATTCGAAAGGTGCGATTTTTTTAGTTTTGGAGTTTCTCCAAAACTCCAATATTGGGGCAGGGAGGCTTTTATAATTACTGATCTGGTGCTGTTAGGTTTTATTTTTCTGACGAACCGTATGGGTGTGAAAAATAGAAGAGCAATTGCACTGGATATGACGGCCATTCAGAAGTGAGTTGGGGAATTTCTGCTCTCGTTTACTGTTTAGTGTGAAAGTATGGTACTGGCATCTGCTTATAAATGTTCGTACTGGCTTCTACTTATAAAAACAAAAATCCAATATGAACACCGAGTTTCTTAAAGTGATTTCTTCATCTTTTTTCTACCATTTTGCTCCGGGATAAAAGCTATTTCTTTTAGCTATTACTATTTATTTTTAGCCAAATGCTATAGATTAACAGCTAAAAGCTATCCGTAAAAGCTAATAAGAACGCCCCTATGAATGTTGTCTTGAGGGATGTCCTACAGAAGGCTTGTATTTTGTACCCTTGAAGCTAGTTGTTACTTATAAACGTTCCTTGTTTCTAAAAGATTATATTATAAAGTTGTGATATTTAGGGGCATAGGGTCTATCACTTAAGTCTGTTTTTGTTAGCTAGGTTGGGGTTTCCCTGCTCTTACGTATGCTGATTGTTGATTGCGACAAGGGGAGCTAAAAATGTTTCTCTTGGCAGGAGTGATTGTTACTTCAGCATTGATCATATGGAAGGGATTGATGGTCATAACAGGGAGTGAGTCCCCAGTGGTGGTGGTTCTTTCTGAGAGTATGGAGCCTGGATTTAAGAGGGTTAGTTACCTCGTCACTTTATATTAGAATCATATTACTATTATTTGTGAGTGAAGTTACTGCTAAACATATGTAGAGTTACTGTCCAGTTGTATACTGGTAGTAACTTCACTCACAAATGATTGTAACTTCCCACCTATGTGCAGAATAGTGTTTATATATAGAGAGAGAGGGGGGGGGGGAGGCCTTTTCCGTACTCCTAGAAGTACATACCTCCATTTCCAATGTAATATATTATACATTTTTATTACTTTCGGTATACTTAAATATTAATTCTAAAATACTCCAATAAGATTTTTTTGAAAAATTTTCATCGGAACCTTTTAGTTTTACTATATGCCCTTTTTCCATATGTAAAAGGAGGATATACACAAATTATGCTATTAAAAAGTGGATTTTAGTGAATTTTTTCATGGAACTCACTTTAGAGTATCTTATAATTTATTCCTCTTTATCACTTTCGCTATGCTTAAATATTAATTCTAAGATACTACAATGTGACTTAGTTGAAAGTTTTTCATCGGAATCTTTTATTTTTTCGTGATGTATCATTTTCGATACATAAAAGGACTATATACGCAAATTATGCTATAAAAAGTAGATTTTTATGAAATTTTTCATGGAACTCACTTTGAAGCATATTATAATTATTATTAGAATATATTCAAATAGATAAAAAGGTATAACAACGCTATTAAAGCAATATATCAAAAGTGGTAGTACGTACTTCCGAGAATACGTAACCCCCTCTCTCTCTCTCTATATATATATATATATATATATATATATATATATATATATAGTCATTAGGCCTTCCTGTCTTTGGATTGCTTTTAAATGTGATGTGTACAAGTGCAATGGTATATAATATATCAGGCAAACTCGTTAACATTCATTAATTTGAAAGGCATTGATTTGGAAAGGAAATTATTGATTTAGCATGCTGAATCAATCATGGTGCCCCTGTTATACACACACACACAAACACGTATGTACATATACACACACACACACATACGTACGTACGTACATGCATGCATGCTTTTATGATCTTTAGTATTTACCCTCTATGTTGAGATAAGTATTTGTTTGACCGCTTGTATGAAAATCTTCGCTTATCAGTGACATCTAAATTTCAGAAGTTGTATGTGCAACACATCAAGAGGTGCATTTCAGAAGTTGACATCTAAATGCATCCTAGAAGTTTCACTGGTTTGCAAATTGTGGATGGCTGCCTTATTGCCTCTAGAATGTTGGCCTAATTCATTCCCAAATTTTCCTTTTAAGAATGCTGTTATCTCCAGTTGACAATCTGTATTGGCGCATGTCATCTACTTAGTTTTCAAATTTTACTCCAGAATTCACTTTTGCATCTTTTAATGCACCATCATCTTTCACACTGATATACCTGAATGATAAATTATCTTCTTGCAGGGTGATATCCTATTTTTGCACATGAGCCAAGATCCTATTCGCACAGGAGAAATAGTTGTTTTTAATGTTGATGTAAGTCCTACTGAATCATTGTAATTTGTAAGCCACAAATTAGTAGCTGAATCATGAATTCATCAGGTTGTTCTATATTTCATTGTGTTGTGTGCTTACACATGATTCTCAAGACACTAAATGTACATTTGGCTGTTATGTATTTAGGGCCGTGAAATTCCAATTGTTCATCGTGTGATTAAGGTAATAAATTTTGAAGTTTTCACTCTTCACATAAATCAATCCAATTTATATTATATGTGTAAGTTTTTTTTGGCATGGTTTGAATTTGCTATTCTCTTTATATAGGTTCATGAACGCCAGGAAAGTGCAGAAGTTGATATCCTCACAAAAGGTATCCATCATTTTTTTTGTTTGTTTGAGCGCCATGAGTTCTCTCTAGTAAAGCAATTAGTGTAATCCTTGCAATAATAATCAACAGCTAGCAATGTATAATGTATAGTGGATGCCACTGCAATGTTTTGTCTTAACTGATGAACTGCCTTTCAGGTGACAATAACCCTGGGGATGACCGAGTTTTATATGCACATCGGCAGCTTTGGCTTCAGCAACATCACAT
The DNA here is from genome assembly GCA_036346265.1 of Melocanna baccifera. Lineage (NCBI taxonomy): Eukaryota > Viridiplantae > Streptophyta > Magnoliopsida > Poales > Poaceae > Melocanna > Melocanna baccifera. The sequence goes on from CM070681.1 coordinate 10,592,935, forward strand.
TATGGGACGGGCTGTAGGGTCAGTAACTCAGTATCCTCGACTTTGACTACACACATCTTCCTTCATTCCTGGTGAAAATTAACTGGGCTGACCTTATGTTTTCTACTGTGAACAGCTATCTTCCATATGTCGGGTGGGTTACAATTATCATGACTGAGAAACCAATTATAAAGGTAAGCTCTTTTCTATTTGCCGATTGAGTTGGATATTAAACAAAGATTGTTCTAGTCCATGTGAGATTTTTTTGTAAGATGTTGATAGAACTCCTCGCCCATTCTGCTCCTTGTTAGTATAAATGGATAGGCAAGTAAGCAAGTTATCTGTTCTCTAGATAAACTGGTGCATTGACGATAGTACTCAAATTGGACAATACTATTATAGCTCTATAGTGCTATTTCCTGAAAGGATTGCTGATATATGTTGTCTGTTGTTGCAGTACCTGCTCATCGGCGCACTGGGCCTGCTGGTCATTACATCGAAAGAGTAGCGATGTCAACTACGCCATATAGATTGGTGCAGTGGGCCTGTTTGATATGGATGGCTTTTGGCTGAAATTTTTGAATTTTAGCTGTTTACGACAAAGATTACGGACAGAGAGATAATCGCTTACGATTTTGGATTGTACAGATGTTGAGCTTTTAATGTGCACTACAATTAACTTGTAGACCTCGTCTTGAAAAAATACATCGTTTAAAAGTTAGTTACTGTAGCAAAAGCCAAAAAGAACACGCCTAGTGGCCTCTACGGTCTTAAGGGGAGAGGCCGTTTTGTTGCACCACATCATGTATCGAAAAAGATGTCTCTATCAGTTCTGAGGGCATATGATCCTCTGGATTGGATAGTCATGTAACACCCATCTTCGATAGTCCTAGCTAATGATTTGAATCTGTTTATGGCATTGGATAAATTTTACTTTTTCTTTCGGAAAACTAACTTGTATGCAACACTACGAAGCCGGCCTAATGTGGATCTACCCTCAAAATTAGATGCTTCCCGGGATACTAAACTAGAGTTGAAGTTCAAGAACCTATGTGAAGAAAGCAGAGATGTTTGAGGGCCTAAAATGTAATTTATTATTCTAGAAGTAAGCATCAAATCTCTTGATCGTTAACATAGATTGGAAAAAACATACACATAGCTAATACGTAGATTATATAAAATATCGTGGTTGTACGTAGGAGTTGCATTAGATGGTTGATTGTGTTTGCCGAACATAAACTAAAAGCCAGATGGCAACATACATCATAATCAGAAGGTGAGCCCAGAGTTGAGATCCCAAAGTTGAGATAGGCAAATGGGTTGTGCCTATCAGGCTGGTCCAATGCTTACTACTGTAGGCACGGCACAGCACCCAGCATGAAGCGTTCGGCCTTGTCTGGGCCGCCTCCTTGGCATAGTGTGCCACTATGGCACGGCATGAATAGTATCGAGTCAAGCACGGCCGGTTTGGCATGGTATGGTAGACATGGCCCGTTCGGCACAAATTCGGCCCATTTAGTCTAGTAGCTATCAGATTTTAGAAATTTCTCTAGTTGTTTTATATCCGTTTAGGAGTTTAAAAATACAAAAAAAAAATTAAAAAAAACTCAAAATTTTTCTATAAATAGTCAACATATCCCCTCATTAAGCCATACTCAAACATGTAATTTCTTCTTTGAATTCTTTTGTGAAAATTTTGATACACTTTGTGGTAATTTGGCAAAATTCAAAATATTTTTACCAAAAATCTGAAAATTTGAAATCCGGTTACAATCACCAAAAGATGTAACAATACTAATTTTCATATATTTTTGTTGTTCTTACTTTTCTTCGATGTGATGTAAATAGATAAAAGTGTAATTTTCTATTTACATTTTACATTTTTTTCACATTTCTTTATGGAAACTTTGACAATTTTCCTGTGAGTGAATACGGAATTTCTTCAAAAGATCTTTCATCTCGGGAATGAAATGGCTCTGCCTCCACCTCCACCTCAACGATAGAGCAGACTCTGGCTATAGCATCATCAGACTCTACGAGTGTCACTGTGTCTACAAGCACCGGAGCAAAGAGGTCCAGACCAAATACATTAGAGGTGTGACGAGATTTTGACAAGATAGTAAAGCGAGACAAGGCTGGAGCTCAGGTAAGATATACTTTTTACAAAATTTATCATTATGAATTGTGTATAAGATCTTCAGGTAGAACCAGACACTTGTATAGACATGCTCAAAGTTGTAAAGAAAAACAAGGCATAATCATGAGACAAACGTAGCTGTAGTTCAACCTCGACGATACGGTACGTAACTAGAATTATAATTCCAAGGCAGCTCGAGAATTTCTAGTCCATTTAATTACCACACAGGATTTACCTTTAAACTTTGGTGAATCACAAGTATTCAAAACCTACAGTAGAACTGCTCATAATCCTATATTTTTTTAGTTTCTAGATAGACAACAATTAGAGATTTAGTTAAATACTACAATAATGATCATACTAAAATAAAAGAACTCTTTTAGACTTGTATATTTTCGGTGGCCTTGACCTTGAACGTATGGAGTGGTCAGGCTAGGGAGAATTATCTTCGTTGCTCATTACGTTAATGATGACCGAGTAATAGAAAAGAGAATTATAATTTTTAATTAATTGACATAGCACATACATGTGAGAATATTGCACAATGTATTATCAAAGTCTTGGACGACTTTGATCTTACAAATAAATTTTTTGTAATTACTCTGGACAATGTTGCAGCAAACTCTAGGGCAATAGATATTCTCACTCTATTATTTAGTACATACGCGAACCCTTCTTACTACATCAGCGATACGTCTGCCATATTATTAATCTTATAGTTAAATATAGTTTAAAGAGGTTGGATCCATATGTTTAAGCTTTTCATGATGTAATATCTTTTGTAAATCATTCTAACAAAAGAATTACAACATACAAGAACTTCTTCATTTCGATGGATGCACGTGCAAGAAAATTCAGTTTAGATGTTCTGGTAAGGTCGAACTCAACAAACTTCAGCGCCATCCCATAACCTAATGTGGTTCACTTCACTAGACTTGAACAAAAACCCAGACTGGGCCAGCAAAAAGCCCGGTTTATTTTATTTTATTTTTTTTTTTTTTTTTTTGCTTGCTAGGGCCTTTGGAGCTAAGACAGCTAACCCAAAACCAGCTCTTTGAGATCCTTTTGGTCACTGGTGACTACTCGGAGTGGCCGCTCCGGCTGCTCGAAAGGCTGACGTAGGGGCCGTTTGATTTGTAGCCCTCAAAAGATTTGCCAAAATTTGATAATGTCTTCAAAATTTGGTTAATATTTGGATTGCTACTAAAATTTGGCGTGCCCAAGGAAATTTGGTGCAGTTGGAATTGGTTGCATTAAATGCTTTAATTCTTGATTAATAAGATTCAAACGATGATATCTTCTAATCTGGGTATCCGATTAACAATCCGTTTAAGCCGCATATTGACTACATTTAAGCGATACAAATATTAGATGCCATGTGGGGCCCGTGTGTCATTGTCACAATCTAACAAATTTTGGCTATCTATTCGGTTTGAAACCAAAAGCAAGCCCAGTTATTTTGCCAAATATTTGGCAACCATGGTTGCAATCCAAACGCCCATACCTTACCAAAGTTTTGGTCATACCCTAGTTTTAGTAATGCGAAATTTTGGTAGGGTTTGCATTTGTTAGGAACCAAACAACCTCATAGTTTTTAGTTCGTGTAGCTCAACCCGGGAGGTATTTTTTCGCTGGTCCTTTTTATTATTATTATTATTATTATTATTATTATTATTATTATTATTATGAGAGCCCTTACTTCTCATTGGATGGCTGGAGTCTAGTCTATCGGTCGATGGCTCTATGCTGCATCAAGTTTCCATGTTACTGTTGAGAAATTGTTGAGAAATAGACGAATAGAAATACAATCTACACAATCAATCATCAAAAACATAATAGATTAAACACCAGGAGACACAATTGAGAGAGAACACTAGAACGTAGTCTCTATTAATTTCAAACATATTCTCATAGCTCATGGGCTTCTCTATTTACAGTCTATACCCCTGAGAGGTAGTTTTGGTATTTGCCCATACCATAACCTTCTAGGTTTCGTAATACTCCCCTTGGGCGAATACCATGACATGCACATGCCTCATTACAAACTCCTAAAAACCTAGTGGAAAAAATGGATAGAGAAAAGAATACATCTCATCCGTTCCTTGTATCGTACTTGTTGTCTTATTAAAAACCTTCATATGAGAAAATTTTAGGAAAAATTCAAAAAGAGAAAAAGAGTGCAACATTAGATCTTGAGGATCATGTAAATCTTCTAGTCTTACATAAGAGCTACGGTTCAGGGATTTACTCTCTCTGAACCTTATAATTTTCTAAGTCGTCTCATCTCTATGCCTCGAACACACTTCTAGAAGCTAAAAATTGGAAGAGATTTTGTGAATAAATATGCTATATTATCATAAGATCTAGTCTTTAATACCTTTATCTCTTCCTTCCTTTGGAGTTCATGAGGATAGAATAATTTAGAAACAATATGCTTCGTGATATTACTTTTAATGTAGCCTATTTCCATCTGTGCCACATAAGCTGTATTATCTTCATAGATAATAGTGGGGGTCATTGATGGTGTTTATATCATATGACTTCTTGAAGTGGTTAATCATCTGTCTAAGCCAAACACATTCTCGTGAGGCTTCATATAGTACTATTATTTCTGAGTAGTTAGTAGACGTAGCTACTAATGTCTGCTTAAATGACCGCGTAAGAAGTGGTTGTACCATCACAAAGAAATACAAATTATGTCTAGGATTTTGCATTATGTGAATTAAGCAGATATTCTACATTTGTATATCCAACTATAGTCAAGTCTTGATTCTTGGGTAAAATAATCCAAGATCTTGCGTTCCCTGAAGATACTTGAGTAGAATTTTAACGCCAGCCCAATGTCTTCATGTTGGAGCTGCGCTGTATCTAGGTAGCAAATTAACTACAAAGGTAATGTCTGCCTCATGTAGTTAGTCAGATACATTACTGCCCTAGTGGCACTCAAATATGGAACCTCTAGTCCAAGAATCTACTCATTTTTCATCCTTAGTCAAAAAGGGCATTTATCCGCTTCTAGAAATCGGATTATCATCAGGGTTTGTAATGGATATAACTTATCTATATTAAATTTCTCTAATACCTTCTTGGTATAAGAGGATTAATGTACTAAAATTTTTTTAGAGAGATGCTCCAGCTGCAAGCCTAAGCTAAATTTGGTTCATTCTAAATCCTTCATTTCAAACTCGTTAACAAGATAGGAATTTGCTTTCTTTATATCCTTTGTCATTTCGATGATATTCAGATCATCGACGTACATTGAAATAATACAAAATCTATTCTGCGATTTCTTTATGAACATATGGACATTCTTCATTATTAGTGTGTCTTTTCTTCAGGAGGAATTCACTAAGATAGTTGTACCACATTCTTTTGGATTGTTTTAATCCGTACAATGACCTTTCTAGTTTGATGCTATACATATTTTGATTTAATTTATTTGGATCCAGGATCTTTACTCCTTTTAGGACTTTCATATAAATATCTGAGTCTAGCGACCCATATAGATATGCGGTCATTACATCCATTAACCACATACTTAAATTCATACCTATTGTCATTGATATTAAATATCGGAATGTTATTCCACTCATGACAGAAGAATAGGTTTCATCATAATCAATACCGGGTCTCTGTATGAATTCTTGTGCTACAAATCTCGCCTTATATCTCACCACCTCATTATTTTTATTTCTCTTCTGGATGAAAACACATTTGGATCCTACAGGGAATACCTTGGGCAGTGTTCAAGCTACTGGGCCAAACACTTTTTTCCTATTCAGCGAGAGTAATTCTGCCTTGATTGTTTTCTTCTATTTACCCTAGTCTAAGCACTTCTGGCATTCAGTTATGAACTTTGATTCGGGATCCAGTTTAAGGTTTTTAGCAATTTTCAAGGCAAATGGATGTCGACACTGTAGTCTTTCTCTTATATAGTTCTCCTGTCTCAACAAAATTAGTGGATATTTCTTCATTTAGCTCATCTAGCTCCTTGTGATTTCTCACAACGACGGAATCTGGTTGTTCCGAAGTTTTAGTATTAGACTGTGAGCATATAATTGTACTGGGGTTATTATTTTTAGGATCATTCTCTTCATGGATTGTCTCAACGTCAGATTGAGTCTCTTCTACTGACTCGGGTGGTAACTTATTTTCATCGAGTTTCTTTTTCTGCGGATGTCTCCATGAAATTGAGACCTCATTCTCCGGTGCTCCTCCCTCTTCTTCATATGAGAGGTTGGACTGGTTCGAGTATCCGTCTGGGGTACTTCCACTCTCTCCGGATCATTAAGCAAAAATCGAAGGTCTTTTCTAAAAAAAAACAAAGGACCCGTATATAATTTCAGAAAAATTGTGGGGCTTTATCAAGCAAAAGGAGGTCTTACCTAAAAATTATGGGTACATAAGTCATTTCTAAAAAAATAGAGGGCCTTTTCGCAAATTTGGTGACATGGCAGGAACTTTTTGTAAAAACTGAGGATCCTTACACTATTTCGAAAATCTGATAGGCCTTTTTGTAAAATGATGATGTGGCATGGGGGAAGCCGGAGTTCCCCAACTCTAATATAGTATTAGGTGCTGAAGTGCGACGACTCGTTGCGCTAGATACCATGTGAACCGAAGTTAAAGAGTCATCGCATCACAAGGCATCTCTATACGAAAAACGAAAGCAAGGACCTGTACGTAAAAAGGGAGGATTTTTTGTGAAAAAATAAGGGTCTATATGTAAAAAATAAAGATCTATACGTAATTCGGAAAGAACGGAGAACTTTTGTGTAAAAACTGTGACGTGGTAGGAAGAGATCGGGAATCCTCCGACTCTCCCAACAGTCTGTACATTTGCTCAACAATTGGAACAACGCCACTGGGTAACTATGATTCTACGTATTCCAGTCTTGCTGTACATACGTGGACATACCTTGAATAGATCTACAACCAATACCGTATTCC